>CM056049.1:120006915-120606915 GCA_029574335.1 Rana kukunoris | reverse complement strand
GATCCAATAGCAGTTATTCCCAATATATGAAGAGAAGAGCCTTGTAATGTATTATGTTTGTAAAACCACTTATTAAAATAAGTATACACCTACATCTAGGCAGCTTAATGTCAGCATGAACAAACAAACATGGCGGTGGTTAGCACCAGCCTGCTTGTGCGGGATGACGTCACACAAGTTATGGCTCTATCCAACGAGTTTTCCCATAACAGACTTCGACTGGGAAAGGAGACTCCTCCCAGGCCCTTCTCGATATTTTTTCAAATTAGTTTTTGCATTGATACGTGTCCCCCAGGGCAGTATCCGGGGCCACATACCCTTTTTATGACAAATTACTTGCATATAAGCCTTAAAAATAGATTTTTCTAGTTTGGTTCCCATAGATTTGAATAGAGTTCTAGGTTTGGGTCCTAATTTTTTCCATGTTTGGAAGATCAGGTGTCGAAACCTTACTGGGGAGTGTTAGGCCCATCATTAAAGGATTCCATCAATTTCTTTAGAACAGTAGAGAGTAAGAATCTGCAATGGAGTTTGCTAAATTGTTCTTACTGTTCTTTAAAGCAGGAAAACAGTAACTTTTCAGCAGAAAATTTACATTTTACAGACCTTGCTTGTGTGGATAGCGAAACCTATTCATTTTTTTTCTTCAGCCCATTGGCTGAATGAAAAAAAAAACATCCTTCTATGCACAGCAGTTAATAGTTTCTATAAGTAGCCTGCCGTTTTCTGATACTGATAAAAATTTGAATATCTGATTAAGATTATCTCATGTAGGAGCATTTTGGCATGTTTTGAGGACACATGCTCTTGGAGATTGACAGAGTCATGTTAGCCACTAAGGTTTCCTGTGTGATGACACAGGCTAATTTCCTTATATTTAAAGTATACTAAATTTTACTAGCTCAAACCACTACAATCCCCACAATTTTAACCCATGTGTTTTTTTAAAATTAAATTGCAAGTCTTTTTTATGGTATCTGGTGCGATCAGTGGACTAATGATGAGATGTAATCAGTAGGCCGGTGGTTTAGCCCAGGAGTTTTTGTCAAGAACCATCTTCAGGATTGTTGTTGGTGGAGCAAAACTCTTACATATCTAAGCTGCAAAATCATGTGTATAGTAGTTCAACAATACAGATACAGTGAAAGTCTGCATCCAATGGTAGATATCATACCCTTAGGTTTTTCATTTTGCACATTCAATATCTAAGCCTATTTTGATCTGAGGGTATACACGACCTGGGTATGGGCACCTTAAACTAATTATGATGTAATAAGAAGTGCAAATTTGGACTTTGTCTCCTTGTTACCCATCTGTACTGGACTATATCAGTTCAGTTAAAGTTGGGTATTAAGAGATTGCACATTGCATTACCAAACATGAACACAGCTAACACACACTAGAATTGGCTAAACCCATTATAAGAAATAACGAAAAACACCCAGATTACATAATTCAGTGCTCAGTACATATGATTATGTAATACCTTGCCAGTTGCATTGTACCTGTCATAGTCTCTAGTCTGATTTTATATTCCAAGAGCAGAACCAAATATTTTACATGCTCAAATTAATGATTTTGATTCCAGTCACATTTCTTATTGTAATTATATCGCTACGGGATATTATAGCTTTAGGTTTCATATGGCACTGTTGTAAAGGGAAACATAAGTCTCTTTTAATGTATGCAGCTCTTGAATTATGTCAATTATGTCCTCTGGATATGGCCAGACGTCCTGCTGTCTCAAGCAGTAGAGCAAAGACATAGCCAGTGACTTTTTTTTGGCTCTGTGATAAAATAGGGTTAATCAATTACTAAACTACAGCTGGAAAGAAACTGGAAAAAACCTAATATGATTTAATGCCAAATATATTTTTTCTTGTTCACAAATTTTCCCATATTTCGGCCTTTATTAACATACATTCATTTTTCCCTATGGAAATAGCCCAGAGAGCAATGAAAGAAAATATCAAGTTTGTGTGTGTTTTTAATAAGATGTGCTGTTTGACTTCATATTGCCTTCATCAGTACCCTGAACAATCTAGTAACATTTGTTAAGCTCTATCCTACCTGAACAGTTAAAGGTAAGAACCTACTGCATTCTAGATGTCTCAATCTGCTTTTCTGTGACTACAGACAAATCTCTACATGCCATAGTATAATTCATGCCACAAATACTGTAAGAAGGAGAGAAAAATATTCACAGTAGACTTCTTATATATAGTTTTCAACAACACCATGTATATAAAACAGGAGAAGTAAAACAATTTTTGCATAGTTATTTATTTGCTCTCCATGTGGGTGTCACCCTACACTTAAAAATGTTGATTCTGATGAAGTTTTGAAATTCAAATGAACTGAATTTAGTTCCATGTAAGAACAAAGAGGTTGTACAGAAGTCGTTCAACCAACCAACTTCAGTACAACCACCCTGTCAAATTTTCCCCTGCTCAATCAGTGTCTTCTGACGGGAAGCTTCCCTGCTGTCAGAAAACATTAACTTAGCTGGGAAGGTTTCCTTATCCACGTCGAATGCGTGGATGAAGGAGTTGAGTAAATTTTTTGAGTCAATAGATTCATCTATGCATTGCGTATATATGTTGCCTTATATATGTGTTCCCATTTCACTCAAGAGGGAGGGTGTGTGTCTTGAAGTCTAGGGGGATGATGTGTGGCCATTAGGTTTCTTCATCCCCTGTCTTGGGGGTCTTTCTTTGGGAGAGTCCCCCACCTAGTACTCAGTGATTGCCTTTAGCTAATCACAAGGAGAGGGGTCTACCAGGCTTTTTGGCTAGGTGAACCTGAGTGTGCCTTACCCCTCTCAGGAACCTTGTGCTCCAGGGGGTCAGGGAGAGGTCCTTCCACTTTTGAGAGGGGAGAAGAGACACGCCTTATGATCATTTTCAAGATTGGAAGTAGATAATGTCACCTCCCCATCTCGTCCCCTGCCTCCTTCTCCCTCCTCTGTCCCGCCTCCCCCTAATGGCAGGTGACATTATCTACTTCCGATCTTTACAACGATCCACAATCTGACGAATTACAAAGATCTTACACCATTTTGAATATAGCCCTGTATGACACGGATGATGGAATTTAGCATGCCGCTGATCCTGCCGAAAAGTGGTCTCTAATGTGCACATGAACCTATCCAAAATGGTCAATTTACCTGTGAGTACTTCTAGATTCAAATAAACTGTCCCTTAATATTTGCCATGCTGTTTTCCCCATTTTTGCTCATACATCATCCCTTAATGAATTATTTTTGTGTATCTTTACGCTAGATAATGCAGCTTATCTTTAGACCTGTGAAAAAGGTCTTTATTGTATCAGATACCATTAACAAATACAACAATGACAAAAAAGGGAATATAATAACACCAACAACAAAACACAATAAATAAACCAAAAAAAATTTAATAAGTTTACATGTCACACAAACAGTCCCTCGGTCCTCATAAGTCCTTTCATAAAGTATACCAATCCATTCTTGTACTTAATATCCACTGCACCCCCTTCTCCGGGAGCGCCCAAATTCTTTAAGGAATATAACAATTAACTCTGAAACATGTTAGGCTTTCTGAATTCCATATGATCTATTTAGCCTACCACCGTGAGACCCTTCGTATGATTCAGAATATAGCTGTATCATTTTATAGCATGACCATTGCATGTGTTTGTTTTTATAAAAATAATTTTTTGTAAATTATGGTTGTATAATACAACTTTGTATACTTGTTTGCTACTCTTATGCCGTGTACACACGGTCGTTTTTTGTGATGAAATAAAACGAAGTTTTAAAAAACGTAATTTAAAATGATCGTGTGTGGGCAAAACGTTGTTTTATGTCTTCTGAAAAATGTCTTCAGAATGTCGTTTTTTGTGTCATAAAAAATGATTGTGTGTGGGCAAAACGACGTTTAAAATTACATGCTCAGAAGCAAGTTATGACGCGAGCTTGAATGGAACAGAGTGCTGTTGTACGTGTTGTACGTAACCGCGCTTTGCAAGAGCATTTTTTAGAAAACGATGGTGTGTAGGCAACGTCGTTTTTTTAAATTAAGTTGTTTTTTTACAAGACAAAAAACGACCGTGTGTACGTGGCATTATACACCAGATTTCCATAAGAGGTGTATCAAATCCCTGTGATCTCTACTGCATCTGGAACAGGTGGAGTCAGAGCTCACCCTTATGTGGGAAAACCTGGCCGGTGTATAGTCAACCCTCCGTAGTATATATAGTTGTGACAGGCACTACTTTTCAAAGACCTCAACATCATGTTCTCACTGATACACCGCCTTATGAGGCGAGTCCCAATGGAAAAGGTTGAGTAGCATGGCATAGCTGCAGGAAATAGATCCTTTATAAGTGGTGTTGCCCTCCATTAGTAGTTAAAGAAGGTGGTAGACAGTGATTGAGCAAAGGGGTCAGATTAAGTCTGAAATAATCTAATGGGTAGGGGGTAACCTGTATGCCTGGGTATCCAGAAGACCCAGAAAGAAGAATCTTCTATATGGTCAATAAAGAGGGGTCAGGTCATCCATCAACATTGGGTAGGGGGTAACCTGTAACCTGTATGCCTGGGTATCCAGAAGACCCAGAAAGAAGAATCTTCTATATGGTCAATAAAGAGGGGTCAGGTCATCCATCAACATTATGGAAGACTTAAGCCTCGTACACAAGGGCCAGAATCTCATCAGGAAAAAAACATTGTTTTTCTTGACGAGATTCTTGGTAAGAATCTCTTGCCGTCCGAGTGTACAGACACTCCTTTCAAAAGAACCGCAGTTCTTTTGAAAGGCAAGAACGTGGTGACGTCATTGCGTACGACAAGCATGCGCTCGTCACATCGTGGTGCACCCTACCTATGCCTAGAAAGCTACCGCACATGCGTCAAAGTCATTTCGAGCATCGCGGGTTTCCACAGTGACAGGTAAGTATACACACTCTCGGGTTTCTCGGCAGAAAATCACTGCCGAGAATCACAACGAGAAAATAGAGAGCAGGTTCTCTATTTTTCTTGTCGAGATTTTAGGCAGTTTTCTTGATGAGAAACCTGAAAGCCTTGTACACACACTCGGTATACTTGCTGGTTCTTGCCGAGTAAACCGAGCGTGTGTATGAGGCTTCAGTCCAATTTATGACCAAACCAAAATATTCCCTAAACTTCCTTATGACCATCAAAGCCTCATTTACAGAAGTGGATGCATCACTGAGGAACAGCTCCCTGTATGAGAGTATTAGAAAGGATAAGGGCAGCTAGAGACTCTATGGCTAGAGCAAATAAAAGAGTGTATAGGGGGCACCCCTGCCTTGTACCTCTATGTAAATTAAAGCTCAATGATATTCTGCCACACTCCCAGGAGGTTGTGACAGGTGCACTATATAATAGCTGAACCCAAGAACCCAAGAACCCAAATTTGCATGTGACTGCCCAGTGATATTCCTATTCAATGCTATCAAAAGCCTTGTGGGCGAAAAGGACCACAGTGACCCTCGTTCTTCTCCTCCGTCGCCGCCATGATACCCCGAGTATCACTGCCCTGGCGCTGTGACTGGCTGTAGCAGCGATGACATCACTCCTGTACATGCACATGGGAGCCGTCAGGGACGGCACGCTCATTGTGCATGCGCAGTTGTCTATGTGTGTACGTGGCCTAAGAGTCTGATTATTGTATGGAGGTGGTATGTATACAAAAGCAAATATACATTTAAGGGAGTATAAATAACAATGTAAAAAAAAAATTATCTCCCCTCAGCATCTATCACAGAATCAATTTCCTCATAGTCTAATCAGCTATGCACTCACACTCGTTGAGTACAGAGTGGAGTGATATGCCCTCCCCACCCATTGAACATTTTAACAGCTAATAAAGTCAGCAGTGAGATGAGTCTCCTGCAGGACACAAATTGCAGGTAAGTATTTAAGAAGTAAAGAAGACACCATGGTGCATTTTAGAAGGTAATTTAGCACCCTTAATTATTACTTTTAATTAATATGCAATATTTAATTTTATATATAGGATCTGTACTAAACATGGTCCAAATTATTATTATTATTATTATCTGTATCTGAAATCTTTACTTTATTATCCCTCCCAAAAAAAAAAAAAAACATCTGTCCAAATTGAGGGTCTTACCATCCCTCCTAAATAATACTGTATACTTACTGACCTTTTGTTGCTCTTTTACCAGATTATACTGTCATAGGTGCTTTTCTAATATTCCACCATAAGCACCTGGGAAAGAAATGTATATTGTAAAATGTATATTTATAATATTGCTGAATACTTACCTTATAAGTTCATATAAGTTTATGGTGTTTCACCATTCCTTCCACATTTTACAACTTTATATTTGTTTAAATGTTGGCCTCCTTAAACTTACCTACTTATCTACCACTGAAGGTGTTCCTCAAATGTATTTATATTTCCTATACAGTCTAATAACTAATACAATTGTAGTATGGCTTAAAAAAACATTTTATAGCAACTATTATAGTTCGTTACATATTTATGTATTTAGTTCATACAGGATCCTTATGGTCTTCCTTATTTTGATTGAATACATGCATTGTAAGTCTTTTACTATAGATATTGAATATTGTCTTTGTACAGGTATTACTGTATTATTGTTTTTGGTTATTTTGTGTATGTATATGTATTAGCTCATCGCAATCTGTAGTTGTAAGAGGGGGGTCCTCTAGTGGACAACTATGTTATGTACCATCTGATGTGCTAAGCTCTGTAGTCCCTATGGTTGCTGCTCATGTAAACCATCTCCAAGATGGACTCCCCATGGCCTGATGAAGGAGCACACATGCTCCGAACACGTGCCATGCACACTGCCCAGAAACTTCCTGTTCCGACACATCTTTGCTCTTCCAGGGTTCTCAGACAATCCAAGAATTGCTGAAAGCCACCAACACAGCCAAATGCCCCATACCGGTGTGGGATCAAGCGCGATCAGACCAGCCAGCTGCAATGGTGTCTGCTTACTTAATATGAGTGCTTTTAATACTTGTATCCTGTAATGCTGCGTACACACGTTTGGACTTTCCAACAACAGATGTTTGATGTGAACTTTTGGTCGGATATTTGCTGTCAGAATTTTCAAAAACAAATGTTTGAGAGCTGGTTCTCAATTTTTTCAACAACAAAAGTTCTTGTCGGAAATTCCGATTGTCTGTATGCAATTCCAACACACAAAAATCCTATGCATGCTCAGAATCATTGAACTTCATTTTTCTTGGCTCGTCGTAGTGTTGTACGTGACCGCGTTCTTGACATATGGAATTTCCAACAACATGTGTGTGAGTGTGTTTGCAAGACAAGTTTGATCGAACAATCTTTCGGAAAAAAATCCAATGTTTTGTTGTCGGAATGTCCGATCGTGTGTATGCGGCTTTGGTTGTCAATTTGTTGTTCTTAAAATAAATACCCAAATTCTACACTCAGAAGACATTGCTTGTTCTCCTTTACATAACACATAAAACACAAGTAAACATTTGTAGGTGCACATTTAACACCTTGATCACCCCTAGATGTTAACCTCTTCCCAGCCAGTGTCATAAGTAGAGTGATCAGCACTGATCACAGTATTAGTGTTACTATTGATGTCAGTGAAAGTTGGTCAGTACACAGACGAACGGAATTTCCGATATTTTTCCGTCGGAAAAAAAGAGAGCATGTTCTCCTTTTTAAGTCCCTCTGAATTTATGACAGAAAAAGTCCAATGGAGCATACACACGGTCGGAATATCCAATGAAAAAAAATTTTCATCGGAAATTCTGACCATGTGTACGCGACATCAGTGTACCCGCCATACCATCACAGTCCCACTATAAGTCACTGATCACTGCCATTACTATTATAAATAAACGGGAACGTCGAATCTTTACGTCTCATAAATCGAAATCTATTATTTCTATAGTGTCGAATCTTTTCTCTATGATGTCAAATCTTTTCTCTATAATGTCGAATCTCTCTATATAGAATTTTTACCGCAACGAAAACGAAAATAAAGCATTTTTTATGTCGGATCTTTTGTTTTTAGTTTCTTGCACTTTCGTTATCGTTTGTTAATATGATAAATGAAAAAAAACTGATTTTCGGACGAAAATGCATTCTAACGAAAACGAATGCACATGTCTAATGGGCACTGATAAAGAGGCACTGATGAGGCTGCACCGATAAGGCAGTACTGATGGGCACTGATGAAGAGGCACTGATGGACACTGATGGACACTGATGGGGCTGCACTGATAATCAGCACAATGATTTTTACAAGAAGTACGAAAGAAATCTATATCAGGCTCTTATTCAAGCAATGTGCCCTCTTCCTGAACCATACCAGGGCACATTTTCTTAACATTCTCCCTGCATTCCAGTCGATGAATGTAAACAAGTTGTTCAGCCAGCAGCTGAATCGGCCAGGAATGCATCATTGGTTGCTAGGACAAAGGCTGGCACAAACATTCTAGCAGTCAATGAGTGTGTACAGATACATTACCCTGAGAGGGAAGCTATCACATTTAGTTGTACTGAACCCATGTCACTGTAACCCTAAACTGTTTGGCCCAAGCATGAGTTCAGGCTGAACTTTGGCTCTTCGCTCATTTGGCGAACATCTGAATAGTAGAGGGCGTTCAACGGTTTGTTTGACCTGCCAAATGACCACAATGCACTGCGCTGCAATGCACAATGCACTGTGCGGCGGCGCAGTAACTGGACCCCCATAACCATTGTATGCTCGATTACTTTCATATAAGTCTTCAAAATGGGCACTTTTGCATTTTCCATTTTTGGGTCCCATAGACTTCAATGGAGTTCATTATTCAGATCCGAACATTTACAATGTTTGAAAGTTCTGCCGCAAACTGAACAGGGGGGTGTTAGCCCATGTCTATTGAGAAGTATCCAGTGGATCAATGGATTCAAGATCTTGGCACAGTTTATAAATTCCCTAGTGGTCTGAGGTCTGAACTACGATAGGTACTTGTGGTACTTGTTCAGCATTGTGAAAGTCTTGCGCTTGTATCCACACAGGATCTTACACATGATCTCAGTTAGGTGAGATTTCTATATTAATTACCTCATTGGAAGTGTACTTTATAAAAGGCTAACACAGCATAAGAATTATTTAGCCGTTGGTATAACTATTCTATAACTACTAAAATATAGCAGATCATTTTTTTTTCTGATAGGCGCACCTTTAATAAATGGCTTAAAGACAGTTATAAGCTGTAAGAAGACTTTTCACAGCTTATCATGGTAATACGTTCCCAGTGAGGTCTTTAATAAATGGTGACAAGTCAGGTAAGAACTAAAAAAGCAGGAAATATCTTGTTCCCTCTCTTCACCATAAATTCTCAGTAATAAGTACAGAGCCTGTTTACAGGACCATGCTGCCACTGATGTATGCCTTATGTTAGAGGCAGTGAAAAGGTTAAGGCAAATAAAACTTCTTCATTATTACATTAAATCCTTTTAAAGGGTTTATATAGGATTTTTTTTTTTTTTATCTTAATAGCTTCCTTTACCTTAATGCTGTGCTGTTTTCATGTCCTCAATGTTCATTTTCGCTCTCAAGTTGCTGTAATTCTTCTCTGATCTCCACACTTCCTGGTTGTCTGTTTCCTGATAACCTCAGTGCTGTGAGCTTTCCCTCTGTGGTCACTAATCAAGGAGGTGTGATTACTGTGTGTCTAGTTTCTAGTTTCGTTTTCCAAACCATCACTGCTCTATGGCTCTGTATGCTCTGTAAGGCAGAGAGGCAGGAAACAACATGCAAAAACGAAAATTGAAACTACAGGTACATTATATGATTGATTTTTATCTATTTTTAATCGTTTTTAAAATGAATCAGTTAACTATTATGTAAACAGTCATTTCAGGAAAACATTTTTTTTATTTACAACTCCTTTAAGGCCAGAGGTCATAGAGTTTAACCACTTCAGCCCCGGACCATATTGCTGTCCAAAGACCAGAGCACTTTTTGAGATTCGGCACTGCGTCGCTTTAACTGACAATTGCGCGGTCGTGCGACGTGGCTCCCAAACAAAATTGGCGTCCTTTTTTTCCCACAAATAGAGCTTTCTTTTGGTGGTATTTGATCATCTCTGCGGTTTTTATTTTTTGCGCTATAAACAAAAACAGAGCGACTATTTTGAAAAAAATGCAATATTTTTTACTTTTTTCTATAATAAATATCCCCAAAAATATATAAAAAAAAAAATGTTTTCCTCAGTTTAGGCCGATACGTATTCTTCTACATATTTTTTGTAAAAAAAATCGCAATTAGCGTTTATTGATTGGTTTGCGCAAAAGTTATAGCGTTTACAAAATAGGGGGTAGTTTTATGGCATTTTTATTATTATTTTTTTTTTTACTAGTAATGGCGGCGATCAGCGTTTTTTTTCGGTACTGCGATATTATGGCGGACACATCGGACACTTTTGACACATTTTTGGGACCATTGGCATTTTTTTAGCGATCAATGCTATAAAAATGCATTGGATTACTATAAAAATGCCATTGGCGGGGAAGGGGTTAAGTGTGTTCCTATTTGTGTTCTAACTGTATGGGGGGGTGGACTTACTAGGGGGAATCACTGATCTTCTGTTCATACATTGTATGAACAGAAAATCAGCGTTTCCCCCGCTGACAGGAACGAGCGATGTGTGTTTTCACACACAGCTCCCGTTCCCCGCTCTGTAACGAGCGATCGCGTGTGCCCGGCAAAGTTGACAAATGGGCAAAACATTTACACATATTCTTTGCTTTGGTTATTTTACTTCACTATGTAAAGCAACCCATTCAGTTTAAAATAGAAATAAAGGGAAAAATACTGCATGTGTGTATTGATATAAAAAAAACATTATAATTAACTGTTTGCCCTTTTTTTTAAATAAGTTATCATATCCCCTTGGTTCTCAGCTTCATTAGGATAGAGATGTGGGAGGAGAAACAATAGAGAATGGCTGTGTTGGGGGGGGGGGGTTGGAGTCAGGACAAGTCTGATCATTAGAGGAGAGCAGGCTGAGTTCTCAGCACAACTTAAAGGGGTTGTAAAGGTAAAAAAAAAATCCTAAATAGCTTCCTTTACCTTAGTGCAGTCCTCCTTCACTTACCTCATCCTTCAATTTTGCTTTTAAATGTCCTTATTTCTTCTGAGAAATCCTCACTTCTTGTTCTTCTGTCTGTAACTCCACACAGTAATGCAAGGCGTTCTCCCTGGTGTGGAGTGTCATGTCCCTTGGACTACAGGAGAGTTAGGATGCTCTCTACGTTGCAGATAGAGAAAGGAGCTGTGTGTTAGTGGGCGTCCTGACTCTCCTGTAGTCCAAGGGAGGGGGCGAGCACGGCACTCCACACCAGGTAGAAAGCCTTGCATTACTATGTGTAGTTACAGACAGAAGAACAGGAAGTGATGATTTCTCAGAAGAAATAAGGACATTTTATAGCAAAATTAAAGGATGAGGTAAGTGAAGGAGGACCGCAGTAAGGTAAAGGAAGCTATTTAGGAAAAAAATTGTACCTTTACAACCCCTTTAAGAACTTACAATGCTGTGCTCTCCTTCCTAGTGTGGTCAGTTTTTGAAAGGAAAGCAGAGTGACTGACAGGAACACTAGGGATTTCACACAAAAGCAGAGAAAATTATACTTTTTCAGTATATGGTACAACAAGCACATATAAGAAATCGGAATTTTTTTTTTTTTTAATATAACAAATTTTGTCACACACTGTTTTGAACTGTGGCAGCCATCACCAAGCATCTCTCATGGCGAAGCACAATGATGACAGCTGCAGCCAGCAAGTTTGTTTGTATACAAACCTCCTCTGATCACTATGATTGACTTTCATGGTGACCACATAATGAAAATTACGCTGATTGCTTCCTGATTGCTTGAATAAGTCAGCTGTAAGTTACTTAAACCTCTCTCTGCTGGCTCTGTCTTCGAGACTTTGTCCTCCCCCCGGCCGCCAAGTCTGTCTCCTGTCACTGCCGCCGATGTACACAGTTATACGGGTGAGTTGTTTTTCCCCAAACACACAATCAGAATTTCCAATGGAAAAAGTCAGATGGACTTTTTCAATTAGAGTTGTTTCATCAGAAAATTCGATGAATTCCATCAGAGTTTAGCTATAGAACATTTTCATTTTTTTTCTGAAGGAATTCCTTTGGAAGAGCCTGATCTTGTGTACGCGGCATAAGAATGCTAATTTACTAATTGTGGTTGGGAAAAGATCAAAATATGTATAAACCCCAAATCTATTTTTGGTATGTTTGGCATGATGCCTCACTGAATACAGTTTTTTTAAGAAAATATGTTTTTGTGAACTTGTTTCAAAGTTTTTTCCCTGGAGATCCCACTACTAACAACATTTCCTATTGAAAGCTGACAACCCTGTCTCTCAATTAGCAATGTTGTCAGCCTGCTGTGCAAGCACCTAGTTGGCTGTACAGTTATCTATCAGGTCTGCAGGAAGAATACACACACACCTAATAGGCAGCCAAACAACCAAAAGTAGAAATGCACATGGCAGGCTTACAGAGCTGCTACTAATTGCAAGAAAAAGGCTTAGCATTGTCAATCGTCAACAGAAAGTCCTGTTCCTGGCATGATTTCCAAGTAAGAAATAGATTCACAAAAAAAAAATTTGCTTAAAAAAATTGTATACTGCACAGGTAGGAATTATGCCAAAGATACTGACATGTATGGTAGATTTAGAGTGTATATACACTTTAAGGCAATTTTAAAATATAAGCACATAAGACAACATTAATACGTTCCACACATGTGTTGTTTTGTATATTTCCTAGATGTATAAATGTGAAGATAAATTCCATCTAGAAAATGTGGATTTATTAACTGCACTTTTGATCTTTAATATAAAATACATCTGTCTTTGTGCTATAGTACTAATAATTCCTTCATTTGGAATAAACATGCTTAGATGGTTATTTTCATGCAGGTTGTAGGCTTTAAGTCCTGCGGCCTACATCTATGTCTATCTCCTAACGGGAAGATCATTAACCTTTGTATAAAAAGAACAAAAGAACAGCTTGGGAAAAGCTTGGGAAGTCTAAATATAAAAATTCTGGCCCAGATTCATAGAGCAATTACGCCTGTCTAACTGGTGTTAGACAGGAGTAATTTCAAATTTTGCGCGCCGTATCACTAGTTTGAATCCTCAAACCATGATACGGCGGCTTCGGGCTTCGATCCGAGAGGCTTACGTCTTCGTAAGCCTTCGGATCTACGCTGCGATATTTTTGCGGCCGCTGGGAGGAGTTCGCGTCGTTTTGATGCGTCGGGATATGCAAATGAGTTTTTACGGCGATCCACGAAGATACGAGCGGTCTTCGCAATCGCTTACGTCTATTTTTTTTTACGTACTGTTAGACCAGCTTTTTGCTGGTGCGTAGCCCATGTTAAGTATGGCCGTCGTTCCCGCGTCAAATTTTATTATTTTTTTTTTTTTTACGTAAGTCGTTCGGGAATAGAAATGTCCGTAAACGACGCTACTCAAACAACGAATGACGTAACGACGTGATTTCGCGCAATGCACGGCGGGAAATTTGCGAACGGAGCATGCGCAGTTCGATCGCCGCGGGAACGCGCCTATTTTAAATGATTCACGCCCCCTACTCGCGCAGATGGATTGCGACGGGAGAAATACACTACGCCGCCGTCGTTTACTGGACAAAATCTACCTGGATTCCACGTAGAGCCAGGTAAAAAACGGCGGCGTAGTGTATTTCTGATACTCTACGATAGTCTAATTCTATCTGAATCTGGGCCTCTATTTTTACTCCTTATACATAAATAAATCATGTTTCATATAATATTTTTCTTATCAACAATTATTATGATTATGAGACAAGCCAAAAGAAAATTGAAGCTGCTGTTTTGGAAAAATTCAATTTCATCTTTAACTGATACATATATAATATATTTTCTGAAGGCAAAGGCTCTGTAGAATTAAAAGATGGTAGTTAAAATGTTTGATTTTTGCACAATGTTTGTGCAACTGTTTATCAAACTATATTTTTGTTAAAAAAAAAAAAAGAAAAGTAAAATACATTTTAGTGCACACAAAAAAAACTATAATCCAATTTTTTGGTGAAATGGTGAATAATTCTGGTACCATTTGCCTTTACAGCCTATAACATTGGAGATACCATACATGCTGGACCTACTGTACGTTTTATGTACACTGAAAAATGTGGGAGTTAAATAAGCCCAATCATTAGTCTCAGTCGCAATAGTAGTATCTCCCAACTATTGGTGTCCAGGTACGGATTAGCTCTCCCTGCCGCCCCAAGGCCATGTTCCCCAATGCAACTGAACCACCCCCCCCCCCAAATCAACTGAGAATGGTAACCGGATGGCAGGGGTGGCACGGTTAGATTAAATTTTTTTTTTTTTTTTTTTTTTTTTTTACTTTTTTATCACTTTTTAATTTTTATTTATTTGTAGCTTGCAGTTTACTTTTTTGTATAATTTTATTATTCTTTTTTATATTATTTTTCTTATTCTTTATTTTTTATAACTTTTTTTATTTTATCAATTTAATTATTATTTCTTTTTTTTCTTTTTTTACTTTATTGCTATCACACAGGAGAAAACAATTCCCTGTGTGATTTCAATTGGAGGTGACATGTTCTCTTTATTGACCCTGTCACCTCCAAAGCAGGAGTCCTAGCACTGTGCTAGAACTCTTGTCACAGCTGAAATGGGAAGAGCACAGCTCACCCCTCTAATTGTGTACATTGGCGGCAGTGACAGGAGACAGACTTGGCAGCAGGGGGGAGGACAAAGTCCCGAAGACAAAGTCAGCAGAGAGAGGTATGTGGGGGGGGGGAGGGGAGGGCAGATGGCAGCACACATTTTACAAGTGATTTTGGCGACATCGCCGAAATCACTTATTAACGAGCAAGCGCATTCCCACACACTACATTTAGTCCTGCTAGAAAGCAACTTACCGCCCTTAACTGTATGCTCCGGGCATCGGGGGACTCCATGCCGCTGCCGCCCCTCGTCACCCAGCCACCTTGAGGCCAAGCGTAGGTGGCCTTGTGGGAAATCCTGGCCTGTTGGTGTCAGTGGTTGTAATAATAACACCCAGCACTGATGTCAGTGGGTGGAATTGTAATCCCCTGCATTGGTACCACTGACTGCAATAATAACCCACAAAATTTGGGTCAGTGACCACAGTAATAACCCCCCGCATTTGTGTCAGTGACTCCAAAAATAACACTGGTGTCAGTGGCCACAATAATAGCACCCAGTAATAACTTAATTGATAAATGATAAAACCGAGCATTGGTGCCAATGACCTCAAACATAATTCACAGTACTGGTGTCAGTGACAGCAGTAGATACCCCTAGGACTGGTGTCAATTGCAATACTGTTAACCACCCCTAACCCCTTCTCTTCATTTATGGTTAGTGGCAATATTTGTTAATTGTCACATTTGAATTTGTGGTCAGTGGTAAGTGGCAGTGCTCTTGACCCCCACATCATATTTGTTGTTAAGTGGCTGGGTTAAAATGTATGCATGCATGTGATTTTAGATGTATATGAAAAAATAGAAAATTGCCCAGGACAGCCAAAGGTTAACCACCGTCATTGGTGGTCAGTGGCAATACTGTTAACCGCCCTTAACTTCTTCTCTTAATTTATGGTCAGTGGCAATGTTGTTAATTTTAACATTCAACTTGCTGGTTGGTGGTAAGTGGCAGTGCTGTTGACCACCACACCATATTTGTTGGTAAGTGGCAGGGTTCAAATGTAACCCAAATCAGTGTTTACGCACCACATGCTCTCTTGCAGTTCTTTTCCTGATGACATCTGGACTGGACTATACTTCTACTTTTAAATGGTAATCACTCTGCCTGATAGTACTGACTTTAACTGAGTTTTGGGTGCAGGAACACAGAGAGCATCCGAACACCTGACTTCCCACTGCCAGCATACAGCAGACCTCAAATAGAGAGCTGATGGATCTCATGTGGACCGTGGAACATATGTTTTTGACACCAGGACATTATACACTTCACCCAACTGTATTCATAAAGACTGGAAAAGAATGTTAGGAATGTGTAGTTAATAGTACCGGTACTAACTTTTCTGCTCTTTACCTTATAATGTCTCTATGCCAGAAAAACTGCAAATTTAAAATATATTTAGTTAGCCAAGAAAAGGTATCCTCTATTATTTTTATATTTATTTTACTGTGTATGGCCAATAGGGTAAAATACATTACTGCCTTATTTACAGATGTTCATATTTTGGTCTTCTGTCTCCAGTCCACTTCCATAACAATGCAACCGCAAATCTAATTTTTCCTTTCAAGCAATCCAGGTTTCAGACTGTCCCCTCAAGTTCAGCTATCTCTGAGGCCCCGTACACACCATTAAATAAATCTGTTCAAATCGGTCTGACAGACCGATTTGATCAGATTTGTCTGCTGGGCTATTTTGGTTTGATCGCTGTACACACGATCAAACCAAAATCCCCATTGGCAGACAGCGCGGTGATGTGGCGATGACGTTGACGCCGCCACGTCACCGCACCAGGAAGTAAAACACTTCCACGAATGCGTCGAATCCATTCGACGCATGTGCGGGCGGATATGTCTGCTGGTTAGTGTACTAACCAGCAGACATATCGGACGGACGGATTCCCAGCAGACAGATTTTAAAGCATGCTTTAAAATCTGTCTGCTGGAAAAATCTGTCTGTCCGGCCGTACACACGATCGAATTTGTCTGCTGAAACGGTCTGTCAGACCGTTTCCAGCAGATAGATTTGATCGTGTGTATGCGGCCTAAGGGTTAAATAATAAGTATGTATGGCAGGCCCATCTGTTTAAATGCTTAGCAGTAAATAAAAGAGCCCATGAGACTTAAATTCTTCATGATGCATATAAGCATTTTTCTATGCCAACTTGTTTGTTCAGCTCCTAAAGAATCCATGATGCATTGCTCTTATTTTTAAGAGGCGTTCAGCAATTTATAAAGTATCAGGAAGTATTGACATCTTCATGGACTGCAAATTAACATAAAATGCTTATAAAAAAGCACCTGGAAGAGCTAAAACTAGAACCACTCAAACTGTCTCAGACATACAAGCAAATGCATCACCCAAAACCCCTTCCATTAGAGCAGAAAATTCCCAACATGTAACAGAATTTTTTTTTTTTAGGCTCTGTGATATTTTTAAAATATTTGTTTTGCATAACCCAAAAGCCATCTACACAACTATATTAAAAAGCTTTAACAAAATCAATGATTTCAGTATTGTATTTTTCATTGTATAACCATATTATAGTATAGGGACACCAAAAATAAAAAAGCTTTCTTACATGACTTTGGATTCTTCAGATAATTCCACTTTTACCCTAAATGCTTAGACAAGACAAGTCTGTATCTTGTTCGGGTTGTGTTATAGAAGATCAGACTATCTGGAGCGTAGGCTATAGAAGGGCTTTGTTAGTACTATAAGAAGATCCTTGCACACAGGCGGCTAGAAGTCCGATTCCATAAGCACTTCTCAACATGCCTAGTAATGATCTGATCAATTGGCCAATATCTCTGGCTATAACCCAGCATGTGTCTATGGCCTGAAGACAGATAAATAGGTTTCTCACTCTCAAAGCTCCACAGGAAGTAACACTGTCTAAGTGCCCTTTGTCGGCTGAATATCTCCTGGCATTTCCAAGACATGTTTGAAAATCTAGAATTTACTTTATGTATATAGTAGAAGCATTTTAAATAAAAGTATATTTTACAGTGATGCTTTTATTATACCACTTGAACATGTAAATAATATCTTTCATTGCTAACCATGCTATAGTTGGCCCTATTTATTAAAGCTTTGATAATACAATGTATTTAAATAAAAGTACATCCATTTTTGTATGATTACAAAAAAAAGATAAGTCGTTTTTCACTCTTGCACAATTATCTAGTTACCATTAATGCAGACTATATAGTGTACATTGGACCTGGACAAAGAAAAAAAAGAGAAGAGAGATGTATGACGCTTTATTTTGAACTAAAGATACATGTAGATGAAAACGAACCAATCTGGTTGTGCAATCTGTTTAAATTGTATTATGATTTTAAGTACAATGATATAGTACAAGGGACTACTTTAACAATCCAATTAATTTATATCCAATCAGATTTTCCCTTGCACTATGTAGTTGTAAATGTTATCACAATCACATGATAAACTGGGACTCTAGCCATGTTTTTTTGAGTTGAGGATAAAGTAGGAAATTAGAACTTCTATCACAATTATGCTACAATATATTATTGTTTTTTTTTTGGCATAGCACTTCCCTATTACAGTATATCACAAAGATGGGAAGTCCTGTCCCACATTGTTTTGCACTCTTTGCAAGTTAGCACTTATAACTGGTCATCAGTGAAACTGGGAGCCTGGGCTCACCAAGGAAACCAGGATGTGGTCCTGTTGGTTCAAACTACAAATACTCCCATGCAATGTAAAGACACACTGCTCTGCAAAATCACCAGCTGAGCAGATTTTGTCATTGTTCTCTTTATTCATTTGAAGATACCCAGAAAATTTAATTTAGACTTGTGAGATTTTGCATAAATTTAACTAATTAAATTGCAACTGTGTTTCCCCCATGTCCACATCAGGTTTACTTAAAGTGGTCGTAAACCCACAAAAAAAACTCACCTTAGATTGAAGCCCCCGTAGCAGTCCCCATACACTGCTCTGGCTGGCGACATCGCTCCCGTATTTACTTCCGGGTATCGCAAGCTCCGGGGCTGTGATTGGCCGGAGCCGCGATGACATCACTCCCGTGCATGCACACGGGAGCCCTATGTAAGCTCCAAGTCAATCCTTGTTCACCTGCGTCCATGCTAGTGCCTAAGCCAATAATCAAAATGCACTAGTGCTATCATGTTAAAGAGGAGTATATCACATGCTCTTTCATATTCAGCAGTACTAAACATTTCTTATTGCTTCTTTAGGTGGACAAAAAAACTCATATAGCAATTAATTTTTTTTTTTTTTTTTTTTTACTTTTATTTTATGTGTAGAAAAACTAGTGCCACATTTCTCCAGAAAAGGCTGACCAATAGTCACTGTAGCATCGGTGTTCAGACCTGTTTTTTTATACTTCACATTTTTATTGTGAAAAGTAAACAAAAAATGGGTAATAACGCAGTTTATTCTCAATGCATAAAACACATGTACACGTTTCTATATAAGTGAAATAATAAGAACTTGCATAGATCTCCATGCGAAACACCAGGTCCCTAAGACACTTTTTTATTCCTACTTGCAATTTAAACACTATGGGGCAGATTCACAAAACAATTACGCCTGTCTAACTGGGGTTAGACAGGAGTAATTTCAAATTTCCCGGCGTATCACTAGTTTGAATCCCAAACCATGTACGCCGGCTTCGGGCTTCGACCGAGAGGCTTACGTCTTCGTAAGCCGATCTACTGCCATCTATTTGCGGCCGCTGGGAGAGTTCGCGTCGTTTTGGTGCGTCGGGATATGCAAATGTGTTTTTACGGGGATTCACGAACATACGAGCGGGCGTCGCAATCGTTTTCTCTATTTTTTATACGTAATGTTAGAGCAGCTTTTTGCTGCTCTAACTTTACGAGCCCATGTTAAGTATGGCCGTCGTTCCCGCTTCGATTTATTTAAAATTTTATTTTGTTTACTAACTCGCGGGACGTGGATCGCCCGTAAAGTACGCTCATAAACAACGAATGACGTCACGACGTGTTTCGCGCAATGCACGGCGGGAAATTTGCGAACGGAGCATGCGCAGATCGATCGCCGCGGGACGCGCCTAATTTAAATGTTTCACGCCCCCTCCCGCAGATGGATTGCGACGGAAAATACACTACGCCGCCGTCGTTTACGAGAAAATCTACCTGAATTCCACGTAGAGCAAGGTAAAAAACGGCGGCGTAGTGTATTTCTGATACGCTACGATAATCCATTTCTCTGTGAATCTGCCCCCATTTCTCTACAAAATCTCCCTCAGGCCCCGTACACACGACCGAACTTCTCGGCAGAATCCAGCGAGTAGCTCGCTGGGAGACATATTCTGCCGAGAAAATCGGTCGTGTGTACACTTTCGACGAGCGTCCCGTCGGGAAGCTCGTCGAGCCAAAATAGAGAGCATGTTCTCTATTTCCTTGTTGTTCAATGAGGAAATTTGGCTCCACGACCTTTTCGACCGCTCATCGGGAACCTCGACGGGCGGAACGATGAGTTTAGCCCGACGAGGTTCTCGGACGTGTGTACGGGGCCTCACTGTTTCTGGAGAAACTCACTGCTTTTGAACTCCTTTGTGCAAATGGTCCTTATAAACCTCAATTAATTTCATCTATATACAAAATTCTACATGACGCCCTCCCCCTGAGTCCACCCAAACATATATCAAAAAATGATCTCATATTTTACAGCAACCTATCTCTATAAAGGATTGTGGGAAAGTATGGGAATCAACATCTAGAACCTGACGTTGTGTTGTGCAGAAAGAAACAGCATTTAAGATTTTTCTTATCTGGTATAGGACTCTTACAAGCCCGAAACCTAGAAGCCTCAAGTTTATGCTCGAGATGCCAGGCATCCAAAGGCACCCACTTTCATACATTCTGAGAATGCCCAGGTATTAGTTTGTTTTGGGGCCAAACCTATTAAACATGCCCATACCTCTCAACCCTATACAATACTTATTGGGTCTTCCTCTACCAGGTATCCCTAAAGCCTCAGGGAGACTTATGTCCTTTATTTTATTGGCTTCAGAGCATACCTAGATGCTGGTTGTCCACTTCTCCCCTTGCTTTCCCACAATTTCTAGCCACAGTGACAATCATTTGAAGGATGGAACATTTGACTGCATTGATTGATGGTTCATTACCTAGATTCTATAAGATCTGGAAGGCATGGGATAAATCTGAGTTCTCTCCTGAACCAATCTATTCGGTACCTTAACCACTTGACTACTGGGCACTTAAACCCACTTAATAACCAGACCAATTTTCAGCTTTCGGTGCTCTCACATTTTGAATGACAATAACTCAGTCATACAACACTATAACCAAATAAAATTTTTGTCCTTTTTTTCCCACAAATAGAGCTTTCTTTTGGTGGTATTTTATCACCTCTGCAGTTTTTATTTTTTTCACTATAAATGAAAAAAGTACGAAAATTTTGTAAAAAAATGAATTTTTCTTAATTTCTATTATAACATTTTGCAAAAAAGTAATTTTTCTTCATAAACTTGGCCTAAAATGTATACTGCTACATATCTTTGGTAACAAAACAAAAAAAATTTAGATATTATTTAGTCTGGGTGAAAGTTATAGGGTCTAAAAGCTATGGTACCAATTACTGAAAATTGATCAATTTGATCACATCTGATGTACTGACAGCATCTCTCATTTCTTGAGACCCTAACATGCCAGAAAAGTACCAATACCCCCCAAATGACCCCTTTTTGGAAAGAAGACATTCCAAGGTATTTAGAAAGAGGCATTGTGAGTTTTTTGAAGTTGTAATTTTTCCCACAATTCTTTGCAAAATCAAGATTTTTTTCATTTTTATTTTCTTTTCCACAAAATTTTCATATTAGCGGGTTATTTCTCACACACAGCATATGCATACCACAAATTACACCCCAAAACACATTCTGCTATTCCTCCCGAGTATGGCGATACCCCATGTGTGGGACTTTTTGACACAGCGTGGCCACATGGAATGGCGCCAAACTTTGCGACTTAAAAATCCCCATAGGTGACGCTTTAAATATTTTTACTGGTTACATCATTTTAGTTGGAGAAGAGGTCTAGGGCCAAAATGATTGCTCTCGCTCTAACGTTCGCAGCGATACCTCACATGTGTGGTTTGAACACCGTTTTCATATGTGGGCGGGACTTGCGTATGCGTTCGCTTCTGCATGCAAGCTCACGGGGACAGGGGCGCTGTATGCCCAGAGTATTGCGGAGTATGCCCAGAGTATTGCGGAGTATGCCCAGAGTATTGCAGAGTATGCCCAGAGTATTACAGAGTATGCCCAGAGTATTGCGGAGTATGCCCAGAGTATTGCGGAGTATGCCCAGAGTATTGCAGAGTATGCCCAGAGTATTGCGGAGTATGCCCAGAGTATTGCGGAGTATGCCCAGAGTATTGCGGAGTATGCCCAGAGTATTGCGGAGTATGCCCAGAGTATGCCCAGAGTATTGCGGAGTATGCCCAGAGTATTGCGGAGTATTGCCCCCCATAGTATGCCCAGAGTATGCCCAGAGTATGCCCAGAGTATTGCGGAGTATTCCCAGAGTATTGCGGAGTATGCCCAGAGTATTGCGGAGTATGCCCAGAGTATGCAGAGTATGCCAGAGTATGCCCAGAGTATTGCGGAGTATGCCCAGAGTATTGCGGAGTATTGCCCCCCATAGTATGCCCAGAGTATGCCCAGAGTATGCCCAGAGTATGCCCAGAGTATTGCAGAGTGTTGCCCCCCCAGAGTGTTGCCCCCCCCAGAGTATTGCCCCCCCCCAGAGTATTGCCCCCCCAGAGTATTGCCCCCCCAGAGTATTGCCCAGCATTGCAGAGTATGTGCAGCAGGGATGGCTGAGCAGGGAGGGATGGATGGATGGATCTGTGACTACATTTGTCACAGATCCAGCCCGCAGCACTGGCGCTGCCATCCGCTCCCTCCCCTCTCCTCTCACACTGTACCGATCGGTACAGAGAGAGGAGGGAGGAACCGGCGTCATCAAATGACGCCGGTCTGTTTACATCTGATCGCGCCGTCATTGGACGGCGCGATCATGTGGTAAACCGCCGCTATCAGCGGCGATTTACCGTGATCCGTGATCCGTGTGCGCGCCCCAGGGGGCGCGCGGGAGCGCGACTCTGGAATCACGTTATATAACGTGATCCTAGAGTTAAGCAACCACCTTGCCGCCGTTATTTTTCGGCAGGTGGTTGCTAAGTGGTTAATTAAGAGTCCAGTACATCTCTCATGATATGGTCTGGTAATGATTGTGACTATCTCCCTTTTCCCCTATGGAGCTATTTGTTCTTTCAGCGAACATGTTTGATCGTGTGTACGTGGCCTTAGAAGGTTTTTACTTTTCTATTTGAAGATCTAATTTGGTTGTACAGTATGGTATGATGTAATACAAACAAAAATAGAACGTTGATGTGTTAGACTACACCATGCATTTGAGAGTTCACATTCAATGTAATACTCCTTATTTGTTGAAATGCCTTATCTCTTACTTTATTGTATGCTTTATAATTTTTTTTATAAATAAACAATAAAAAAAGAGCTTACATAGGGTTTTGGGAATAGTAACATGAATTAGCAGCAAATATAGAAAAAGAAGGAAAAGTATTCATTTGAGTTTTTCATTTATTTGAGTTTATTTGAGTTGTTCGTTTGAGGTATTTTGAGATATCTCAAACATTACATGAGATATGAGGATTCATGTGCTCATTCCAACATAGAACGTTTTTGTCTACATTTGTGAATTTAGAGATGTGCTTCACACATGGAAACAAAAATAGACCCTTTCTTCTTAAAAGATTTCAGTTGGTAAATGTTTTAAGTCATTCTGATTGTAAGCTCTAATGAGCAGGGCACTCTGATCACTCCTGTATTAAATTGTATTGTAATTGTACTGTCTATCTAACATCGTAAAGCGCTGCGCAAACTGTTGGCGCTATATAATTCCTGTAAAATAATAATAATAATAATAATTCAGACATCATTCAGATAAACTGGAAGATTTAGGTTCATTTCAATGTCTAGGAATAGTTAGATTGGCAGCTAAAATCAAATACATGGAATAAAATACATTTTATTCAGTTTAATCTTATCCGAGTCTATGTTGAGTATCGTATCTGAAATGCTTTTTAGAATCTAAAAAAGATGACTCCGTAGGTGTCCCTAGCTGAAGATCACATTTGGGGCACAAGAACTTCGTTTCCACTTTTTGCTGAAAATGGAAAACATCTGTAAGTGATTTTTAAGACATATATAACATAATTAAACTGGAAATTTATTAAAAGGAACAACAGTGCTAAAAACTATAAAAGAAAAGCAGCACATTCTTACTCAATTAACTTTTGTGTGCTAAAATCCATATTAGATAAAAAAGATTTTAGTTATACATACAAATACAATTGGAGATGCTCTACATCATCACTGTCTCTACTATCACATCTGTCATAACTGATCAGAATTTTTTTTTTCAATTTTTACATAATTTCAAATGGAAGTTGTACATACATACTTGGGATTAAACTATGATCTAGAACATTTCGCATTTAACAATCTGTGTTGTAAAACAAGATCTGTGGATACAGTCCAAAAGCTTACATTTCTGTATTTGTAGAAGAAATTTGATTTTATTCTGAATCATTGTAAATACTAACATAGCATAAAACTACCTTTTGTAAAATTTGACATTTAGAACATGTCCAAAAATATTTTCTTGTGCAAAAGGAGACAGAATTTAGAACACAAATTTTGGATTAATTGAAGAAAAAAAAACACATAGTAAAAGTAAATATTACAGACTTTATGCATATTATAGTTGGCTTTGATACAACATTGGTAACATTTTGTGTTAAGGTCAAAAGCACTAGTTGGATCAACCTGTGCCATTTTATTGGATAAAACAAATAGGTGTAGATGAAGGGTATTCAGATTTCATCACTGGGGATATGGGGATCTGCCTGGGTTTGGTTTGTAACAAGTTTTGCAAATTTTGTTCAAAGTTTACAAACTTTGTAGTGAACCCCAGTGTAAGGTATGGGGTGAGGGGAGTGTAAATCCTGTAATTTAATTCTGGATATTTGTAGGAATAATAAGCAAGTAATTGTTAATCAAAGGGCATTGGAATCCAGGCCAGGGGAGACATATACTAATTCCAAAATGATAAAGAAAAAGTAAAAAACAGTGGGCCAGATTCAGGTACATCTGCGCATTATTGGACCGGCGTAGCGCACCGCCTTTACGTTAGACTTGCGCAATGTAGCCGCGCAATCACCCTATTCTCATCGCTTTTACGCAAAAAATTGTGCATGCGTAACGTTATTTCAGAGGCGTAAGGCGGAGTATTACAAATTGGGAAGGTTGTGGGCGTGTTACATTGAAATGAGCCGTGACCCCATGCAAATGAAGGGCCGGCCGGCTCGCGCATGCGCGCTTGAAGCAGACCATGGTCAGCACCTCTGTGCGCATGCTCACAACTCGGGAACGGCGCAATCAGTGAAATTGGAAGTGGACTAGGGCAACTTAGTGAACTACGCAGACAGCATAAATAGACAGACACAAACGCACTTCCTTTGCAAAAGTACATCCCTTTGTATCCCTTCCTATACAGCAAGGTGCTTTTGTTCTGTTGTTTATTAGCGTTTGTTTGTTTGTTTGTGACGTGTCTTTGAGATATTTGGGGACTGTTTTGCAGAGTGATTTTTGTCTTTTATGTGTTTTCTTGGTTGTTATTTTGTTTAAATTATATTTTTGCTGGGCATTTTTTATTTTTGCTTGTCATTTATTTTATTTTTTTGGTTCTGTTTGTGTATGATTTTGTAATGTGGGGGTGACATTCCTGCAGGAAAAGGGGTGTTACCCTCATTTGTGGTGGAGAAGTGAAACCCAGGTCTGTGTGAATGGTGTATGAATGTACAGTGACATAATTGGAGCCGTGGCATGGCGTTGCTGCTCACAAGTCTTGCATGGTGGGCTTGTGCCAATCCAATGTGATGAGGATGTGGTGTGTGTGTGCTAGGGACCACAGGGGTGTGCATGCATGCATTCTTATTGTGCCATGATTAATGTGTGTGTTTAACGTGCAAAGATGCATATTGTGAGCTGGCATGAGTCACCTTGAAGGGAAAAGACAGGAGGATGTTAGTCGTGCATGTGCCCCTTGTGATGTGTGCATCATGGGGGGGGCAGTCATGCCTGCCACCCATGTCACTCACCAACCAGCCAGCTGTCCCCATACATGTTCTGTTCGCAATCTGTGGGGATGGGGCTCTGATTGTATATGTAGCTGTCATGGGTGTCATGGGTAGTGTCATGTGTTGGGCTGGTGATGTCCTCCTGCAGGGTTGTGGTTAATTCCATGATGGCATGAGGGGTGAATCTGAAGATGCGAGACACCTCAGAATCACTCATGCCATAGATGTCTATGCATGTGTGATATATCAAGTGAAGAGTGAGGGGCTTGTATCAGATAAGAATATTGTATTAGATTAGATTAAATGGTAAAGTTTATATAAGCAAAAAAAAAGTTAAAAACAAAATAAAAATACCGGTGCCCTCCTCAGAGCCCTCCTCAGTGCCCTCCTCCTTCTTTGCTCATCTAAAGTAAGTAGTATAGCTATGCGCGACGATGCCCCTGGCATGTTGGCATACAGATTGTTGTGCAACACGTGTGACTGCTGACCTCCTCACTAACAGTGTTGCTTTATCTGACATGTAGACAATTTTTCTTTTTTTAGACCAGCTTTTATATGGTCTAATTTTAGACAGGACATTTTGCTGTTGCGCACACCGCGTAGCCTGCGCTGCCCCAACGTTCTTTTGTGGATCCCCGTAAGTCCCTCATTAGCATATTTGACTAGCAAATCAATGGTTTGTCTAGCTCAGTTTTGCGCGGACGGATGCGCCTGTCTAACGAAATTACGCTGGACAAAAAAAATGAGATTTCTTGCGTATCTCGTTTTGGGGATGCCGTGCATCGAAAACGCACGCGCACAATTAGACTTACGCCGCGCATCTCCTGTTACGCCGGCGTAATCGCTCTGTGAATCTGGCCCAGTATCTCTCCCTAAACAGTCTATGAACTGCATTATAGGCTGTTCCTTATTACTCATTACAAATGAACTTTGTATACCTTGGGGATTTACCATAAATCCAAGGTAGTGAGGAACCTGAACCTCATTCGTATAAACTAAAATCCTGTGGTTCCCTGCCTGAAAAAAAGACAAACATAAACAATTACTTTTTGGCTTTAATTACACTTTAAAGATGCATTTAAGGTATGGATATTTTTGCATAGTTATAGTATATTGGTCCAGCTTGGACCAATATAAGTATGCATATACCATATCTAGCCAATTCCTGTGGAAGAAAAGAAACCTTGCTACCACATCTAAAGTGATCCTAGCTGTCTTTCAGATCCCATGTTGAACAGCCGCCCTTCGCTTCCACAATGATTGGCAAGGTATGAAATATACAGATTGAGCTGTCTGGCAGACTTATGCTGCGTACACACGATAGGTTAGTCTGATGAAAACAGTCTGATGGACTGTTTTCATCAGACCAAACTGATCGTGTGTGGGCCCCATCGGTTATTTATCCATAGGTTAAAAAAAATAGGAACTTGTTTTAAAATTATCTGGTGGATAAAAAACCTATAGAAAAAAACAATTGTCTGTAGGTATGTCCATCGGTTAAAAATCCATGCATGCTCAGAATCAAGTCGACGCATGCTCGGAAGCATTGAACTTCATTTTTTTCAGCACGTCGTTGTGTTTTACGTCACCACGTTCTGACACGATCGTTTTTTTAACTGATGGTGTGTAGGCACGACTCATCATCAGTCAGCTTCATCAGATAACTGATGGAAAAATCCACCAGACTGTTTTCATCAGACTAACCTATTGTGTGTACAGGGCATAACAGTGAGTTTTCCATGACCAAACTCCATGATATTCTTTTGATCCATATGGCTTTAAATCTTTTCAAATTCAAATATTTTAGCCAATTAAAAAACTTGATGAAATTAGTTCACTAGAATGTGTTTCACACAATCCTGTTAGTCAGGAGTATGGATGAGTTTCGAGTATGGATGGCAGCTTCTGACTGCTTTTGTTGCTATGGAGGTAACAGCACCAGACTCGGAGCACCCCATGGGTAAGATTGGGAGGAAGACAAACTGCTCCTGCCACCACCACCAGAGCCACGGCCTCCCTCTACTTTGAACCACTTCCTAACTAGGCCTGCATCCCCAGCCTTGAGTATGCAGAGTGAGTAACAGACCCACTCAAGGCCATAAAACCACTATCTCTCTCCCTCAAGCGCCACCATTTGTAATGTTTTAACTGTAAAATGCTGGATGAAAAGCTACAAGCCCTATTACACAAACTCATAAATAATATGTCTATGGAAATGGGAAAAATTACACACAACTTAGGAGAAAGATGAGAAACATAGCACAAATTGGGGAACGCACTGACAACATGGATACTGAATTTGATGACCTAGTCCAATAGGTCCACATACTGGAGGAAAACAAAGTGGCATTAAAACATATAGGGCCAGATTCACGTACATTGGCGCATTTTTTGACCAGCGTAGTGCACCTCCTTTACGTTAGACCGGCGCAATGTAGAGGCGCAATCACCGTATCCTCGTAGTATTTGCGCAGAAATTAGCGCCGGAGTAACGTTAATTTTGAGGCGTAAAGCGGAGTAATTCAAATTGGGAAGGACATGGGCGTGTTTCATTGAAATGAGCCATGACACCATGCAAATGAAGGGCCAGCTCGCACATGCGCACATGAAGCAGACCATGGTCAGCACCTATGTGCGCATGCTCACAACTCGGGAACGGCGCAATCAGTGAAATTGGAAGTGGTCCTGGGCAACTTTGTGAACTACGCAGACAGCATAAATAGACAGACACACACGCACTTCCTTTGCAAAAGTACATCCCTTTGTATCCCTTCCTATACAGCAAGGTGCTTTTGTTCTGTTGTGTGTTGCGTTGTGACTTGTCTTTGTGATATTTGTTGACTGTTTGATCTAATGTTTTGTAGAATATATTTGATAGTGTTTTTTGGTGACTGCTTGTGAGACTTTTTGGTTGATAGGATTTGTTTGCTTGTTTTGTTGCTTGATTTTTCCTGCTTGTTTTTGTGAGTGATTTTTGCTGATTGTTTGGGAGAGAGTTTTTGTATGAGTATGACTGAGAGGAAGCGGAAGAGCAATTTTTCTTTGGGGGAGAAACAAATTATTGCCCGGGCCCTTACCCAATATGGGCGTTTCCTCCACGGCCCGGAGAGTGCCAACACCACCCCGGCCAGGAAAAAGGAGATTTTGCAGAACATTACTGACCAGGTAAATGCATTGGGGGGGGGACCCGGACACGCGAGGGTATCGTCAAGAAAATCAATGACCTCCGGCGTCTGGTCCGCAAGAAGCTGGCCAAAATGGCAGCCCATGCCAGGGGCACAGGAGGGGGCCCACCATGCCCTGCTAGGCTGACAGTGGAGGAGCGTGCGGTGGCCCACACCTTTAATAGACAACAAGTGGAGGGTCTGCCTGGCTATGACTCCAGTCATGAAGGCGTGATGCCAGGTAAGGTTTTTTTTCCTATCTGGTGTGTAGCATGTGTGGGGGAGGGGGGGAAAGGAATATGTGGCAAGTGTGTGGATCCTCCAACCTGTGAATGTTTTGTGTCATCCACAGATGTGCAGGAGGGTGCTGGGCCATCTGGCCTGACCGCACCATCCCCGGGACACCAGCCTGCTAAGGACCCCCCGACAAGGCCGGAGTCCTCGGAGGAGTTGGAGGAGGAGGAGTTTGAGGAGGAGGAGGATGTCATGTCAGCCAGTGGCTTGCTGTTTTTGGAGGAGTCTTCCTCTCTGGCTGGCAGCAGCCAGCCCTCCATAAGGGCTAGCCCCTCCCACTTCTCCCCCAACAGGGCTCCCCTCCCAAGGGCCTCCCCTTCTCCCCGGCCACAAGCATCAGCTGGAGGCAGGAAGTCGTCTCAGAAGACCAGGGGGGTGGCCAAGGTTCTGCCCGCCAATCTGAGAAGGGACCAGGCCCTTCAGACCCGCCATCTGGGACAGGTCAGCCAGACTTTGGGGCGGATGGAGGAGAGCCTGTCCTCTATAAAGGATACGCTTAGGGACCTGGACTGCCACTCCCTGGCTCTTACAAACTGCCTAAACGTACTGCAGACTACTACAGCAGACGTTGGGCAGGATGTGAGGGCCCTCACCCAGGCTATCCAGGCCAATAGGGCATCACTAAGTGCTGGCCTGACCAGAATTGCCGTGGCCTTGGAGGGCAGGCCGCCAGGTGGGCAGAGACCAGGGGCTGCTCCTCCTTTCCCGGATTACCCCCCCTCCCCATGAGTCTCCCCTGAGGAGCCGGGGCCATGGGCAACCCAGGCGTTGGTCACGCCAGCGGCATTAATTTGGTTTCCCCCTTTTTTTTTCTGGACTTTTTTTCTTCATGATTTTTTATTTTTTTTGCTGGAATTTTTTTTTTTTTTTTTGCTGGTCATTTTTTTGTGTGAATGATTTCGGAATATGGGGGTGCCATTCCTGCCGGAAAAGGGGTGTCACCCTCATTTGTGGTGGAGAAGGGTTCCCCAGGACCAGGGAGAAGTGATCCCCAGGTCCGTGTGAATGGTGTATGAATGTACAGTGACATAATTGGAGCCGTGGCATGGCGTTGCTGCTCACAAGTCCAGCATGGTGGGCTTGTGCTAATCTAATTTAATAAGGATGTGATGTGTCTGTGCTAGGGACCACAGTGGTGTGCATGCATGCATTCTCATTGTGCCATGATTGTGTGTGTTTAACATGCAAAGATGCCTAATGTGAGCTGTTTCCTGGCTGCTCTTCCCTCAGAAGACGGGGTAGCCTCGCTTAGGGGGGGGATTGTCTGGTTCAGGGGTCAGGTCATCACGTATATCAATCTGCAGGCCCTTTCTTACTGCGAAGTTGTGGAGCAGGCAACCGATGATCTGGCACACAAATTCGGGGAATACAACAGGGTCCCCCCAGACTTATCCAGGCATCGGAAACGTGACTTCAGGAGGCCAAAGGTGCGCTCCACCACTGCACGTGTTTGGGCGTGGGCTTCATTGTATGTTTCCTCTCCTGGGGTTTGGGGGTTCCGGATAGGAGTCATAAGATGGGGTCCCAGTGCATATGCAGAGTCACCTGTAAGGGAAAAGACAGGAGGATGTTAGTCATGCATGTGCCCCTTGTGATGTGTGCATCATGGGGGGGACAGTCATGCCTGCCACCCATGTCACTCACCAACCAGCCAGGTGTCCCCATACACGTTCTGTTCGAATTCCATTGGGATGGGGCTCTGATTGTATATGCAGCTGTCATGGCTGGATCCGGGGTGTTTGGCATGGACGTGCCATATGAGGCCTTGGGCATCGACTATCACCTGTACGTTGATGGAATGCCAATGCTTCCGATTGCGGTATATGTGCTCTGTCTCATGGGGGGGCTGGAGTGCCACATGTGTGCAATCAATGGCCCCCACGGTGTGTGGGAATCTGGCAATTCTGTAGAAATCTGTCATTGCCTTCAGCCGCAGGTCCTCGGTGGTTGGTTTGATGATTTGGTTGGGCATGCGTCTGAGGATTGCAGGGATAACCTGGTGCACACATCTGCTCATGGAGGATTGTGACATCCCAGCCACCACTCCACTTGTTCTTTGAAAAGAGCCACTGGCAAGGAAATGGAGTGTTGCCATGACCTTGACCAGTGGCTGCACTGCATGTGAGCGGTGTGTTCGGCTGGTGATGTCATCCTGCAGGGTTATGGTTAATTCCAGGATGGCATGAGGGGTGAATCTGAAGATGCGATACACCTCAGAATCACTCATGCCAAAGAGGTCTATGTGTGTGCGGTATATCCTCTCCCGTGCCCTCCTCTGTGCCCTCCTCCGTGCCCTCCTCCTTCTTTGCTTCTCTAAAGTCATTAGTATAGCTATGAGCGAGGATCTTGGCATAACGTTTGTTGTGCAGCAAGTGTGACTGCTCAGCTCCTCACTAACAGTGTTGCTTTCTCTGACATGTAGACGGATTGTCTAATTTTATACCACCTTTTCTATGGTCTAATTTTAGACAGGACGTGCAGCTGTTGCGCACAGCGCGTAGCCTGTGCTGCACCAACGTTCTTTTGTGGATCCCCGTAACTCCCTCATTTGCATATTTGAATAGCAAATCAATGGTGTGTCTAGCGCAGTTTTGCGCGGACGGATACGCCGGTCTATGGAAATTACACTGGTCAGACAAAAGTAGATTTCTTGCGTATCTCGTTTTGGGGATGCGGCGCATCGAAACGCATACGCAAATTTAGACTTACGCCGCGCATCTCCTGTAACGCCGGCGTAATCGCTCTGTGAATCTGGCCCATAGTGTCACGATCAGGCGTCAGGCTTGAAGACTAATTGCTATAGCAGTGTCAGGACAGGCATACAGGGAGTCACTTCTGGCAGATGACACAGGCTCCCCTGAGGTGCGGAGTCTAAGTACTTGCTGGTATTCCCCAGATTTCCTGATGGTAGAGATGGATTTAGCTGCAAGCTAGTACCAGGTCGTGGTTCTCAAGTTTGCCCCACCAGGGTGTGAGAAAGCCGGGGTCCAATAACGGTAAACAGACAAGGATGAAACAGCAGCGTGGTCAGTAAACAAGCCAAGGGATCAATCATGAGTGGCTGTTTTTTCACAACTTTTTTTTTATACTGTACATATGCTCTAAAATGCCAAAACAGTACAAATACTCACTGCTTTTTTGAAAGTAGACTGGGGAATTTAGTGGGAGGCATGGCACGTTTTTTTAAGTAATATTTTGTCACAATTTTTTTTTTTTATTCTCAATTTTCTTGAAAATACTGTCACCAGTGCAATACACAGTCATCATTTGACTGGTGTGCTAGTGATCAAGGACACTGACTAGTGACAAATGTAATTAAAAAATTAAGTAATGTTTTGCTAATTTTTTTTAATGTTCTCTTTTTTTATTTTTTATTTACTAGGTTTTTTCTTTACCCAACAGCTATGATTACTAGTGATATAGGATTAGCTAAAGCTACAGGGTGCTGTGATTGGCCCAGGAACCATGTGATAGATTTGGGCCAATCACATCATAGGAAACACAGCCATTATGAATGAATTAATTCATTCACAACAGCTTTTAACATTGTGGTCATGTGATTGCATAGCAATCGGGTATCGGGACACCACAATTCAACATACACATTGGCCGCAGGAGCGGTGTGCTGCTTGTCCCTAACTCAGAGCAGGCTGGATGACATACAGTACATGTATGTCATCCAGCCTGCCTGTGCCAGCTTCCCGCAGTTTAACCTCTTGACGCCGGCCCACCATCAAACTGACAGAATGTGAGGAGAGGAGAGCCGATCAGTGGCATCTCCTCACAGAGAACATCTAGGGATGTAATCAGGGCACTGATCATCAGCAGTGCCAGCATATGTGCTCACCACTGCCAGAAATCAGTGTCCACCTTTGCCCACAAGTGCCAGCAATCAGTGCCCACAAGTGCAAGAAATCTGTAGCCATTAGTGATGCCAGTCAGTACTAGCTATTAGTGCTGCCCATCAATGCTCATCACTGCTGCCCATTAATGCCCATCACTGCTGCCCATCAATGCCACCCATCAATGCCCATCAGTGCCGCCTATCAGTGCCCATCAGTGCCACCTATTCATGCTGCCTATCTGTGCCCACCAGTGCCATCTATCTGCGCCCACCAGTGCCACCTATCAGTGCCCATCAGTGCCACCCATCAGTGCTTTCTACCAGTACTCATCAGTGCCACCTATCAGTGCCCATAAGTGTCGCATATTAGTGCCTCCTCAATGCCCCCACATTAGCGCCCATCAGTGAAGGAGAAGGAGACCATCAAAAGTAAGCTCTATTTGCGCAATTGTCATTTAAAATGTGACAGCGCTGAAAGCTGAAAAATGGCCTGGGTAGGTTGGATTGTGAAAGTGCCCTGTATTGAGGTGGTTATAAACTGTGGGAATTTGGCAAGCGGTTATTTACCTTATATGTCAGAATTGGCAAGTAGTGATCAGTGAATTGTGCAAGGTTGGTTTTCTGCATGTTTGGCAAACAAATTAAAAGTCTGCAGACCCCCAACATAACACCAAACTCTACTGAAGTTTGCAGGAGCTGAATCGTGAATCATGTATTTTTTTTTTTCCGGAAAATTCACAAGCTTTTCGTAAAAAAGAATGGGTATCTGGGCAATGCAATTGAGGACAAGTAGCAATACAAAAAAAAAAAAAAGTTAAAAAAATACCATTTAGTGGTATGGAATGGATTTTCAAGGGGACCCCATGCTTAAAAAAAACAGCATGGGATCACTCTAAAAACCCACACTTCAGCAGATTTTACTATTTGAATATACAATCTTTTCAGTAAATATACAGTATTTCCAAAATTTGGGATTCCCAATCTTAGTCCATGACACTTTCCTTTGTTCTGTCAGTACATCTTTTTTTCCTGCATATATGTAATTCTCCAAAGAATGGATTCCTTTACTGTATATGTTTACTTTGGCTTTGTTTCAGTCCTTGGACATTGTTTAGCACTAGACATGTGCATTCATTTTCATCCTAATGCATTTTCATCCAAATTTCTGGGATTTTCACTTTCGTTTTGGGCACCCACATCAGAGGGCTCCGCGGGTTACATGTGACCCCCGGGCCACTGGTTGGCCACCCCTGATGTAAAACAACGCAATCAAGTTTTTTGTCCTGAATAATATATTTTTTAAATGGGTCCTGTGTCAATATTTTCAAGGTTGTACAGAACCCCAGATGCTCTTCCTATAGAACAGAAGATCAGTAATCACATTTTCATTGGTACTGGCAAGTTTTGTTTTCCTTTGTGCTGCTTTCCAGGTCTGGAAATCTACTATGGGCCAGATTCATGTAGATGCGCGCATATTTTATCCGGCGTAGTGCAGCGCATATACGTTACGCTGACGCGAACTACTGAGTCAAGTACAGTATTCACCAAGCACTTGTTCGTTACTTTGCGGCGGAGTAACGAAAATGCGATAGCGCAACCCGACGTAAGTGGAAGTGGGTGTGACCATATGTAAATGATGGGCAGAGCCCAGCGCAGAGACTTACGTTCAGCGCATCATCCACGGAGCATGCCCAGTGAGGGAGGGCTCCACTCGCTCCCCTGTGCGCATGCTCACAACTTCCGTCGGCACCACTTCATTGGAAACGGTGGCGCAATGTCTTACGTTGCGTGTATAAAAGCGGCTGCAGATGCGCCTTTCCGGCGCAAAAGTATATCCGGCCCCCCCCCCCCCAGGGAAGTAACTTTTGCTGTGAGATGGCTGCTCCCGTTTCCCACAGAGAGAGGAGAAAGCTAAACTTCAATGCCCAGGAGCTGTCTGCCGTCATCTCGGCTATGGAGACTTACAATGTGTTCCTCCATGGCAGTAAAAGTCGCCAGAAAAGCCGGGACAGGAAGCAGGCCATCCTGGAGTCTATTGTTGCCAGGGTGAACAGTTTTGGCTATTCCACACGGACTGCTGCGGACATTGCCAAAAAAATCAATGATGTGAGGCGTCCGGGGCAAGGTGGCCACCATCAGGAGGCATGAGAGGGGCACGGGGGGTGGACCCCCATGTGCGGTCAGCCTGACCACGGAGGAGGAGGTGGTCGTCCGCTGCCTGGAGAGGGAGCAGTTGGAGGGGGTACCGGGCTATGATTCTTTTTTTTTTTTTTTTTTTTTTTTTTTTTTTTTTTTACTTTTTTTTTTTTTTTCTAAAGTGTATTTTTGTGCGTGAACTCGGAAGGCCGGACTCAGGAGTTGGGAGTAGGCAGACCCTCCCCCCGACAGGTAAGGCGGGTGTGAAGGGGGGCCTCCCACTCACCCCGCCCTACCTTCCTCTTGGGAGCCCAACTGGGGCCCCGGGACCCCAATGGGGCAGAGGGACTCCCCCTTGGGGAGTGAGGGGGCCTGCCCACCCAGCCAGCCCCGTAGGTCCTTCGCCTCTCTTTATTTTAAGAGACCGCATGGCCAAAGTGCATGGTTTTAAACCAATTTTGGTGCGTGCAAGTGTGGTGTTTTTTTGTGGGGGGGGGGGGGGGGTGGGCATGCACAGGCGTACCTTGCATAGCAACCCACCGGGAGCCGGGCTGAGACCACCAAACTCAATTCACATGTGGGCCCGGGACCACCCTTGGCTGCAAGGTGAATGGCTTGTCAGCGCAGTGCCAATCACGTTGAGCCACCACAGCTCCCCGGGGTATGATTCTTGGAGGAAGGCTCCAGGACAGGTGTGTTTTTTATCATTTGGTGTGTTGCATGTGGGGGGGGGGTACAGTGCCATGTGTGGGACCACCAACATGGTCTGCTTTGTGTCATTCACAGATGACGGAGCTGGGCCATCATCTGCCGGCGGCCATTCCACCCCATCCCCCCAACTGCATCCTGAGCCCGACCCCCTGGGCACTGAAGACACAGAGGTGGAGGGAAGTGCCCACACCTCACCTGCTGAGGTGGTTGTGGAGGAGCCTGTCGTCACCGAGCAGGAGTTTGTCCTATTTTTGGAGGAGTCCTCCCCTTCAGCAGGGCCCTCTCAAATCCCCTCCCCCATCATGGGAAGCCCCTTAAGGGCGACTCCATCCCCCAGGGAAATACCATCTCCTGGCCCCAGGAAGGCGACCCGGAAGACCAGGGTGGTCTGATGTGGTCCATGACCAGATGGCGAGGGACCAGGCCAGGCAGACCCAGCAGATGGGGGAGATAGCTGGGCACCTGGACCGTGTAGCTGACAGCCTGGGCTCCGTGGCCCAGATGACAAACGCAGTGCAGGATGTCAGCTGCAACTGCGCTGCAGTGGTGACCAGCCTGGGGGAGGTGCAGGCTGATGTTCGGCACCTCACTGCAGCCGTCCAGGCTAACACAGCTGCCATCCGGGACCAGGGGAGGCAGAGGCAGCGGGCCCAACAATATCAGGTGACCCGGCATCTGAGGATGCAGGCCCAAACTAATTCCTTCCTCAGCCGGATAGCCGTGACCTTGGAGGGCATGCAGGCCACACCTGCCAGGAGTGGCCCACCCAGGGATTAGCCACCTCCAGATGCCCCCCCACCCCCACCAGAGACTCCCTCCAGGCAGCTGAGGAGCCAGAGAGGGCCCACCAGAAAAGAGCCCCCATCAGCCCAAATGATGGCTTTTTGGGTTCTTCGTTTATTTTTGCAGTTCTTGTTTCTGCTCAGGTTATGAGCTTTTTATTGTTATTTATATTTTGCTCAGGTTATGAGCTTTTTATTTTTATTTATATTTTGCTCAGGTTATGAGCTCTTTTATTTTTATTTATATTTTGCTCAGGTTTTGAGCTTTTTATTTTTATTTATATTTTGCTCAGATTATGAGCTTTTTATTTTTATTTAAACTGCACACGGTCAGTAGTGCAGGGGACAGTGTGAATGGTGTGTGAATGTGAGGGTGGCACTCCTGCCAGTAAGGGGTGTCACCCTTACTCATGGCGTAGTTGTGCAGCACACAACATGCACCGATGATCTGACACACGAAGGTAGGGGAATACAAGAGGGCCCCCCCAGACTTATCCAGGCATTGGAAACGGGACTTCAGGAGCCCAAATGTTTGCTCCACCACTGCACGAGTTTTGATATGTGCTTCATTGTATCTTCTTTCTCCTCTGGTTTGGGGGTTCCGGAAAGGAGTCATTAGATGGGGTCCCAGTGCATATGCAGAGTCACCTGGAAGGGAAAAGACAGGAGGATGTTAGTCATGCATGTGCCCCTCATGATGTCAGCATCATGGGGTCGGACAGTCATGCCTGACTCCCATGTCACTCACCAACCAACCAGCTGTCCTTGTACATGTTCTGTTCGAATTCCGTTGGGATGGGGCTTTGACAGTATATGAAGCTGTCATGGCTGGACCGGGGGTGTTTGGCACGGACGTGCCATATGAGGCGTTAGGCATCGGCTATCACCTGTACGTTGATGGAATGCCAATGCTTCCGATTGCAGTATATGTGCTCTGTGGCACTGGGGGGCTGTAGGGCCACATGTGTGCAATCAATGGCCCCCACGGTGTGTGGGAATCGGCAATGCTGTAGAAATCTGTCATTGCTTTCTGCAGCAGGTCCTCAGTGGTGGGTCTGATGATGTGGTGGGACATGCGTCTGAGAATTGCAGGGACAACCTGGTGCACACATCTGCTTATGGTGGACTGTGACATCCCAGCCACAACTCCACTTGTACGCTGGAATGATCCACTGGCAAGGAAATGGAGTGTTGCCAGTACCTTCACCAGTGGCTGCACTGCTTGTGAGCGGTGTGTCTTGCTGGTGATGTCATCCTGCAGGGTTGTGATTAGTTCAAGGATTGATCTGGGCTGAATCGGAAGAGGCGATACACCTCCTCATCACCCATGCCAAAGAGGCTCATGTGCGTGCGGTATATCCTCTCACGTGCCCGACTCCTCTGTATCGGGGGACCCATTAGTAGTGCTAGGACCACGGCTGCCCCTGGCATGTTGGCACACAGAGGTGTTGTCCTGCAAGTGTGGTTGTTCAGCTTGCTATTTTCGAAGGTAACACTGCTGCTGTAGCTGCTCTCCTGCTGAAAAAAGAGTAAAGGAGTAAAGATAAAGCAGCTATTTGTAGGAATAACTTTGCGCCAGACGTACGACGTACGCACGGCGCGCGTAGCCAGCGTCTGGTGCTAATCCGTTCGCGAATCGGCATATCTCCCTCATTTTCATATTTGAATAGGAAATCAATAGGCGCGACGGATGCACCAAGCGAAATAATGCGCATACGATACTCTGGCGTAGGAAAGTTAAGCCGGTCGGAGAAAGCACGTTTTCTGTCGCATCTAGTTTGGTGGGTACAGCACATAGATACTACGGCACATCTTTACACTTACGCGGCGCATAGCGATATACTCCAGCGCAAGTCTTTCTGAATCTGGCCCTATGTTTTCTTGTGATGTTGACACAATTTCAGTAGAAAATTTATCATTTTTAAGGGATAGAATAATTTTTTCCAGATGTCTAGGGTTCTTGGTGAGCTCTTCACAATTGTTCACACCTTAACAACAATTGTTGGTGTTGACACACGTTCTTATATCTTTTTCAACGGAATACAGTATGTCGAATATACTGTTATATATCCAAAGAATATCATTTTTCATCTGTTTTCACATTACCTGGGCCCCCCATTAGGCCCTTGCTGTTCTTTTAAGGCACAGTCAGCACATCTTTTTTTCCTGAGTAGACAGTATTTTCACTGTAAATTGTCTTCTTGCATATTTGCTAACTTTTGGACATTTCTGAGGCCTCGTACACACGATCGAATTTGTCCGCTGAAAACGGTCCGATGGACCGTTTCAGCAGACATCTCCGATCGTGTGTATGGGCTAGCACTTAGCAGCAGACATGTCGTCCCGCTCCGCCGCCGCACCGCCGCCGAATGGATTCGGCGCATGCGCGGAAGTGTTTTACTTCCTGGTGCGGTAACGTGGCGGCGTCAACGTCACCGCCACGTCACCGACACGTCAGCGTGCTCTCTGCTGGTGGGGATTTTGGTTTGCTCGTGTGTACACGCGAGCAAACCAAAATCCCAGCAGACAGATTTGTTCAAATCTGTCGGACGGACAGATTTGAACAAATCTGTCCGCTCGTGTGTATGGGGCCTTAGAGTCCTTCATGCAAGTAATTCTATGACGCTTTTGTCTGCAGTGTCATCTCATGCTGTTCGTAGAAACAAGGATTTCAAGATATTTACAGTCTTAATTTGGTTTGCAAGATTAAAATGAATACATTTATTAAGCAGGAACTCTATCATTAGAACATTTAGGTAGACTTTTTGATTGATTGAAACATTTAACTGAATTTTATTTACAGATATTAAAAGGTTTAATTTAGTGCATATGTACTGTATATCAAAGCACAAGCAAACTTTCCCTACTAAAAGTGAATGTATAATTATTTTTTTACATGATGTATTTTTATTTTTGAGCTTTAGGCTTTAGGCTCCTCCTATTGTTTATATATTTGATACTTTTTTCAAAGAACCTAAAGTGATTGTAAACCCAACTTTTTTTTTTATAATAACCTTGATATACTTATCTTCTCTGTGCAATGGTTTTGCATACAGCAGCCCCAATCCTCCTTTTCTCAGGTCCCACACCAGAACTCCTGACGCCTTCTCTTTTTGGTGTGTCACCATGGTAAAACACTTTCAATTGTGACACACCTGTAGGTTAAATCCCGAGCTGCACTGTGCATCTATTGAAACACACAGTGGGGTTAGGCAGTGCCCCTCACTCCATCGTCACAGAATTTGACTCCCTTTGTTATCAATCTGCCCTGTGAGGGCAGTGGGAGACATTGCTTTTGGGCACAGTGTTTATCTCAGTAAATCCTTATTAGACATTACAATCCAAGGTTTTATTGGGAGCCTCTAACCCTTAAAACATATGGTTATTGTTGTGCTTTAGCTACTATATAGTGCTCTGGAAATCACATGTAACATGCAGTAAATATTTCTTTGTTAAACACATTTTGTACACATATAATATGAAAAGAAACAGCAAATAAAAAATACATATACATATACATTAGAAATCTTTTTTTAAGTGAATGTAAATCTGATTCATTAAATTTGACCTAAGCACATGTATCTGTAGTATTTTCTTATCTCTCTCCAGAGCACTAAGTCCAGTGTCTTCTGCTGTTTCATTGCTCTGCTATCAGCATGATCATTTCTGACAAGTTCTCCCTCAGCCAAGATAAAACCAGCCTGAAATGTGTGTCATGAGAGGTTGCTATAAATAGATTAGCAGAGAGCTTGTCTTGTCACGGAACAGCTCTGCACATTCCTTCCTTCTCCTACCTAAGTGGAGTGGGGGGGTGTGTCTTTCTTCCAATCAGCTGTCTTGGCTGTATGTCAAGAATCCACTCCCAGTGCTGAACAGAAAGAGAAAATCTCTAACACAATGTAGATTTTCCAAAGAATATATAAAACTGAAGACAGCACATATGCATGTAAACTTATGTACAGAGATTTGTTTCATCCCTGTGTATCATCTCTGTGTATCATCTGTGTATCGTCCGAGACTGTTCACTTTACTGGGTGTATGTGAAGGTTTGCATTCACTTTAAGACAATAACAACATATAACTAAATGTAAACTTTTTGTTAGGATATGAGGGATCAGCCACAATATTTTTATCTGAATTGGATGTGGTTGGTCAAAGGCAGGGTGAAGATGCCATGCCTCCACCCCGTCCAATCAGACACACAACCAATTTTAGCCCATGGGACTTTAAATGAAGCATAATACAAAAGTCATAAAATATCAATTTATTGTACAAAGACTGGATACATAAATGTATAAAGTACACACAAAAAAAATATTGTTTAGCATATCAAGACAATGGGTTACACATATCATATACAGCACAACCAGCTGGTATATTTTCGAGTACATTCTTTACATACCCAAGATGATTGCAATACCAGAGAGGAATGAATCTTGTAACTCAATGCGTTTTGTGAATACTTTCACTTCATCAGGAGTAGATACCTCCAATAACAGAACCCTATATTAAAAAAATACCTAAATTATTATTAAAGCACTCCCTAGAAAGACGGGGGTGCCACCACCTGACCTATTGATGTTCTAAAAAGGGACTTGCAAACCAGCTGGAACTTAATAAAACATAGCGTCTCCAAATAGTGACCGCTGATCAGTGTCTGACAATGACCCAATGGGAAAACTAATGAGGTGGCACAAGAGAGATCATGGCTATGGTAAAATATATATATATATATATATATATATATATATATATATATATATATATATATATATATATATCAAAAACTAACCTAAGAAAAGGGGGAGGGAGTGAAAGAAATTAAAAGTGTATTAAGTACCTCCAGGTACTGTTAATAAAGTCAAGAAAAGTATCTCAATGTGTTACAAGTGAGGTTAGTATGTATGCTAAGGAGGTACTGTACTAAATGCGTGTTCAAAATGAAAATGTAAAAAACATGCAATAGCAAGGGAAACAAAGTCTGAACCCCAATGTTGTTGCTGATTGAACACAAAAATAGACCCTTATATGTGTGTGATGTGCGCCAGGAAACTTGTTTGCAAAGACAAAAGTTACTTAAAAGAGTTGTAAAGGAAAAAAACAATTGGGCTGAAATGACTGTTTCCAGGGTATAGAGACATAATAGTTAACTGATTCCTTTAAAAAGGATTAAAAATAGATAAAAATCAATCATATAATGTACCTGTAGGTTCAGTTTTGTTTTTGCTGTTGTTTCCTGTCTCTCTGATGTACAGAAATAGACAGCCAATAGAGGGCAGTGATGGTTTGTAAAACAAAACTGGATTGGTTTAGACACACACAGTAATCACACCTCCTTGATTAGTGACCACAGTGAGAAAGCTCCCAGTACTGTGGTTATAAGGAAACAGACAACCAGGAAGTGTCCAGAACAGAGAGAAATTACATCAACATCAAAGCAAAAACAGACTGTTTTCATCGGACAAACCAATCGTGTGTGGGCCCCATTGTTTTTTTCCATCTGTGTTAAAAAATAGAACATGTTTTAAATTTTTCCTATGGATAAAAAAAACATAGAAAAATCCAATCGTCTGTGTGGAACTCCATCAACGCATGCTCAGAATCAAGTTGACGCATGCTCGGAAGCATTGAACTTCATTTTTTTCGGCTCGTTGTAGTGTTTTCGGAATTTAGTCTGATAGTGTGTATGCAAGACTATCAATATAGTCATGTAATTGTTCTCAATGTTACACAAATGAGGTAATGTGTATGCTAAGGAGGTACTAGACTGAATGGGCATTGATAATAGAAACTAAAAATGTAAAAAAAAATGTGCAATAGAAAGGAAAACAATATTTTAATCCCCAATATGAGTACTGATTGGGCACAAAAAATAAACTTCCTATCCAATTAGAGAGAACTCTGCATTCATTCAGAAAATGCAAAGCATTCTCTGACTGGTGCCCATGCTGAGTAGCCGACCTGCTACTCAGCATGCGAGATCACTAGTAGCGGTCTCTACTTCAGTGATTTCCAGCTCCAGGGGCATCGGCTAGGTATATATATATATATATATACATACAGTATGTCACTTTTTTAAATATTTTATTAGATCTTTTCATTGGACAACACTGGATAAATGACACTTTGCTACAATGTAAAGTAGTGGGTGTACAGCTTGTATAGCAGTGTAAATTTGCTGTCTGCTCAAAATAACTCAACACAGCCATTGATGTTTAAACTGATGGCAACAAAAGTGAGTATACACCTAATATTTTGTGTGGCCACCATTATTTTCCAGCACTGCCTTAACCCTCTTGGGCATGGAGTTCACCAGAGCTTCACAGGCTGCCACTGGAATCCTCTTCCACTCCTCCCTGTTGACATCACAGAGCTGCTCCACCTTCCATTTTATCATGTCCCACAGATGCTTAATAGGGGTTTGGTCTGTACACATGCTTGGCCAGTCCATCACCTTTAACATCAGCTTCTTTAGCAAGGCAGTGGTCATCTTGGAAGTGTGTTTGGGGGTCATTTTTATGTTTGAATACTGCCCTGTGGCCTAGTCTCCGAAGGGATGGGATCATAATCTGCTTCAGTATGTCACAGTACATGTTGGCATTCATGGTTCTCTCAATCAACTGTAGCTAACATGTGAAGCCACTGGATGTGCATTTTAAACTGTATATAGCTGAGGCTACATACAGCATACCGCACTGTGTTCCAGGATCAAGACAAAACTTTGTAGAGTAGTAGAGTAGTAGAGTCTATCACAGTGGGGCTCAGCCTTTCAGAGAAAGTGATGTATTTTAGCAATGAACACAACGTTTTAATTGTGAAATGACATGATTAATGTCTCCTATTAGTTGCTTTTTCTATGTTAACTGATTTACATGGGATGTGGTGTTCAATTTTCTTATCAATTCAACATGGTCTTTTTAATTAGATTGCTCCACTTAATCCAGTGAGTTTAGATCCCAAAGTTACAGTGACTAATGCACAAATACACAAGAATATGATCCAGAGTTTTAAAATGTACACTTAATATATGTATATATATATATATATATATATATATATATATATTGTGACAGGACGTCAGGTAAATCTGTCGGTGTTGTCACAGACGGGAGATACATTTCTGCCTTGTTTAGACAATTCACCAATTACTATCAGGTGTCGGCTGCAGAGGTAGCCAGAAAGGTTTAAGGACCTTGGATAGCTTCAGCTGTTCAGAATGAGGCAATTATGGCCTCTATAAGTTATCCAGAGGATTACTACTGATTGCTGCATCCTGAGGCTTTTTTAGTTAAGGAGAGCAGTGAGCTGAGAGAGTTCTGAAGGTGAGTTGGTGTTGATTTTTCTGTGTGATAAAAATCAAATACTATTGTTTTTCTGCTGAGTGACCAGCAGTGTCTGCCCAGCAGTAGGCTGTGCCAGACTCCATAGGTAGGTTCCTGGGTTGTGAAGGTAGACACCCCAAGTGGCCAGGGTTTATGTATCCAGCAATATGGAAGAATAAACCATAACCTTTGTTTTCAACCATCCTCGGCTGCCTCTCTGTATAGTTTAGTGGGTAGTGAACCCATCCAGGGGGTCACACACACCTGCTACAGAGCGAACCCCTCACAATATATATATATATATATATATATATATATATATATATATATATAATTTACGAACAATATCATGCATTAAAAAATCTTCAAAACAATCTTGATATCACTATTAAGCCATCTGATAATGAGGGCAACATAGTGATAATGAAAAACTTAGAATATGAAAAGATGTGTATGTATACAAAGTGTGCAGGTGTAAGAATTGATGTTGGTTTAAAGCAAAAGGGTAGTCACAGAAAATATTGTTTTGATTTTGATTTATCTTCTGTTCGCTCACTTTGAAATTTGTAAATTGATAAAAATAAACAAATTAAATATATATTTTTGAAAGCATTCTTACTTTACAGCATTTCTTCACATCTGCCTAAAGCTTTTGCACAGCACTGTATTTTATAATGGATACTTCCCATCAGAAAATCTAGGTATGCCTCTCTATACTCTTGTATTAGACTTTGGAATGCTACACTACCCTCCACAACCAAACCCACCCAACCACCCCTACCCCCAAGGACTTTGTACAGTGGTGGCTATCTTATCCTCCACTCTGTTATTGGCCACTTGAGTGTTTTGTCAGCCTCTCTGGGACCTCTGTACTATGATTAGTGATGAGCGGAATACGCCATATTCGATTTCGCAATATTTCGCGAATATATAGAAGAATATTCGCGAATATTCATTAATTTCGAATATTCGTGATATTTTATCAAAAAAAAAAATTGCGAAATTTCGCTAATGCGAAATTTGGCTAGTGCGAATGCAAAATTGATTGCGAAATTCTCGTCAACACGCGAAAACGGAGATAATTTCCTGGATTACTAAACTAATATGCACTAAACACTAACTCTACTTACACAAACTTATATGACTAAACTAAAGCTAATTTTTTTTTTTTTATATACACAAAACACAGAAGGGCAGAGAACGTATTCGCGAATATTCGTTAATATCAAATATTCGTGATATTTTATCCAAATTTTTTTTTAGCAAAGTTTCGCTAGTGCGAATTAGAAATTGATTGCGAAATTCTCGTCAACACGCGAAAACTGAGATCATTTCCTGGATTACTAAACTAATGGGCACTAAACACTAACTCTACTTACACAAACTTATATGACTAAACTAAAGCTAATTTTTTTTATACACAAAACACAGAAGGGCAGAGAACGCATTCGTGAATATTCGTAATACGAATATTCACATTGCGAATATTCGGCAACATAAAAGGATCGCCTCAGCTACTCGGCCCAGGGTCTCTAATCATACCAGCAATGCTTTTAGACGTCGATGGAGATCACTAGGATGTGATCTGTTTTAAAAATAAATTTGAAAAAATACGAATATTCGCAATAGCGAATATTCACCGCGATATTTGAGTTATTCGCGAATACTCGAATATGCAATATTCGTAACGAATATTCGCAATGCGAATATTCGTGAGCAACACTAACTATGATCTATATAATTAATGTATGTATTATGTCTTTGGTAACAATACATAGATACTGTAGCATAAAGGGCTAACTTTGGACTTTATACAATAGAGGGTCCATGGTCCACTGGTTTGATATTGGTTATAGTTCCTATGGGGAATTAATGTTAGTTCAGCAATATTGTCCCACACCTTCAGTGTAAATAGGTAAATATAGCATATAGCTAACATAATCTGTGGATTTGGGGCTTTCGATACAAGGTAGCTTGTTTATAATACAATTACATTTTTTTATTTATATTTTCTACAGCACTTTTTTCCAGGGGGGATCAAAGTGTTTTATCTGTTCTTGTATGATAAAATTGGATACCTTTATGTGTTAATCATTCACGTCATTAACCACTTCAGCCTCGGAAGGATTTGCCCCCTTCCTGACCAGGCCAGTTTTTGTGATATGGCACTGTATTGCTTTAACTGATAATTGCGCGGTCATGCAACGTTGTACCCAAACAAAATGTATGTCCTTTTCCAAACAAAAAGTGGTGGTATTTGATCAACTCTACATTTTATTTTCCGCTATAAACAAGAAAAGAGCGACAATTTTGAAAATATTTTGTACTTTTTGCTATAATAAATATCCCCCCAAAAAAATAACAAATGTCTTCATCACTTTAGGCCGATATAGATTCTTCTACATATTTTTTGTTAAAAAAATCGCAATAAGAGTATATTAATTGGTTTTGTGCAAAAGTTATAGGGCCCGATTCAGATACATTTGATTTATCTGTCCGGCGGCTTAGCGTATGCTGTTTACACTACGTCGCCGCAAATATTATGGGCAAGTGCCTTATTCAGAAAGCACTTGCTCCATAATATGCGGCGGCGTAGCGTAAAGTGCCTGGCGTAAGGCCGCGCAATTAAAATTTGTGATGTGGGGGCGTTATTCATGTAAATGAATCATGACCCCACGTAATTGATGTTTTTTTTGGACGGCGCATGTGCCGTCTGTGGACGTTTCCAGTGTGCATGTGCAAAATCACGTCGCTATTTGTCAATGTAAACGACGTGAACGTAAACTAACGTCGAGCCCCATTCCCGAACGGATTTACGCAAACGACGTAACCGACGTACAATTCAACACTGTCCTGACGTCCATACTTAACATTGGCTACGCCTCCTATAGCAGGGGTAACCTTAAGCCACTATAACGCTTACGCAAATGACGTAAACTACGACGGCCGGCCGCAAGTACGTTCGGGAATCGGCGTAAATCCCTCATTTACATATTCGACACGTAAAAGTCAGAAGCGCCACCTAGCGGCCAGCGTAAAAACTGCAACTAATATACGACGGTGTAACAGAATTACGCCGCTCGTATATTAGTAGAATTCCAGCGTATCTTCTTTTCTGAATAGCAAAAATAGATACGCCAACTATTCTTAGTATTTACGCAGCGTATCTCTTGATACGCTGACGTAAATACTTTCTGAATCTGGCCCATTGTGTCTACAAAATATGGGATAGATCTATGTTATTTATTTTTATTTTACTAGTAATGGTGGCAATCTGCGATTTTTATAAAGACTGCAACATTGCGGCAGAAAGATTGGATACTTTTGACACTATTTTGGGACCACTGACATTTATAAAGCGATCAGAGCTAAAAATAGCCACTGATAACTGTATAAATGTCAATGGCAAGGAAGGGGTTAACACTAGGGTGCGATCACGGAGATAACGGTGTTCCTTAGGTGTGTTCTAACTGTAGGGGGGATACTATTGACTAGGGGAGGAGACCGATTGGTGTTCCCACTTATTATGAACACACAATCTGTCTCCTTTACCCTGAGAGAACTGGGATGTGTGTGTTTACACACACACATCCCCGTTCTCGTTCTGTAACGAGCAATCATGGGTGCCCAGCGGATATCGCACCCACCGGGCCCACACATCGGCTCTGGGGACACCTGACGGGCGCACCTGCTATGACGTCTTAAAGGAGCGACGTATAGCTACGGCGATTTGTGCAGCCGTGTGAACCTGCCGCAGTATAACTGCAGTGGCTAGTCAGCTAGCGATCCCCTATTGCTTGCTTAAAGCTTGAGTAAAGCTTGGATTTTTCCTTGGATTTATCCTTTGTCTTGTTCATATCATATGTTTCCTTCCTATGCTACAATGGGCAGTTATAGGTGGGGGGTTGTAGACACCGTTTTTTTGTTGTAGTATTACTGCTATATTGGTCAGGCATCACACTCACACCTTTGCAGCCATTGTGCGATTTGCTGGGTGTTCAGTGTGCTCCTGTACCTTTAAGGCCTCGTACACACGATCGGACATATCCGATGAAAACGGTACACACCATCGGATCAAATTCCCCGCCGCCGGACGGCGCGGTGACGTGGCGGTGACGCGGCGGTGACGTTGACGCCACCACGTCACCGCACCAGGAAGTTAAACACTTCCGCGCATGCGCCGAATCCATTCGGCGGCGGCGCGGCGGCGGTGTGGGACGACATGTCTGCTGGTAAGTGTACTAACCAGCAGACATGTCGGGCGGACAGATTCCCACCGGATAGATTTCAAAGCATGCTTTGAAATCTGTCGGGTGGAGAAATCTGTCCGCTAGCCCATACACACGAGCGGAGATGTCTGCTGAAACGGTCCATCGGACCGTTTTCAGCGGACATATCCCCTCGTGTGTACGAGGCCTAAGAAGGGGTGGGCTACCTTCAGTCCACCTGACCTCCACCTATCCATCAGAATGCATGTGCTTCCATTGTGGAGTCTCTCATAAGCTAGAGATAGGACACAGATACCAGGGTGCTGTGACGAGGTTCTGTGGCTTACACATGTATTTGCAATTGTGTGCAGACTAAACCCCTGTTTTAACGCATACTGTTAGATAGGTTGATTGGGTTTGTTAAAGAGGAGTTCCAGATTCCCATAAGCCCCCCTGCCTACAGACCCCCACAACCACAGCCCAGAGTTGTGGGGAAGAATCACTTGTCCCCATCAACATGAATACAATGTGCTTTGGGATGTGGGTGGCAGAGCTTGCCAACCCTCCCCCTTTCTGGCACGCCAGGCTACATGAATAATGGTCTGGTACGGATTTTCGGAGGGATCCCACGCCATAATTTTTTTCCTAATTTTGGTGTGGGGTTTCCCTTAAATTTTGGTGTGGGGGACCCCCATGCCATTTTTTTTTTAATATTCTGGTATACCTGGCAATGGCTTGCAGCCCAGAAAATCTAATTTATATTTTTTTTTTTTAAACATATGTCAGTTTTGCTACAGCGGGTTCTATACACTGTACAGATGCACCACATTACAGGCAGACTAAGGGGACCGCCAGGCACTATTATTTTACTTTAAGCATCATTAAAATTACTGCTCCTTTAAAAACTATCTTTTAAAAAAATTGCATTTACACATGTCCCCTAGGACGTTATCCAGGCTCCCATACACTTTTTATAGCCAATACCTTGCATATAAGCCTTCAAAATGAGGACTTGTTTTTTGGAGTTTGGGTCCCATATATGGATTTTAATAGGGTTTTCCATGTATGGGAGTTCTGGTGCAAACTGAACCAGGGGGTGCTCAGCCCATCAGTAGTTAAAAGTAATTTCAATAATTACACATGTAATTTTTTAATAAACATTTTGTTTTAACACTGGTTATATTAATGGAAAATATCCTAAGCAATCCTATCTACACACATTTTGAACGTAGTGAGTGAGTGTTGGATCACCAGATGAAAATAAAGGGAAAAGGGGCTGAAAAAGAAAATGAATGCAGCCTATCTAAGAATTGGTAAGCTACAATATAACATTTTTGTTCTTGGGTTTAGCAAAGCTTTTTTCAGCTTTTTTATGCCTCAATTTATGCATTTAATTTAACACAATTTATAATCTAATTGTGAATTTTTTTTATTATAAACAGTTGGAAGACAGCATATTCATGGCAAATTTCTCCTTACAAAGCACAGAGGATTTTTAGTAGAGAAACAAAATGGTCAGCAGCATGTGTCATATTGTATTTGAATGGGAAGTAATTTATCGTCTCTAAAATAAAAGCTCCTCACTTCTGTGTTTTACTGTCTGCGGCAATCTTTACCATTTATTTGAAAAAAAAAAGAAGAAACTGTACCGTCCATTAACATATGAATACTTGGCATATCAAATTGCCTGTTCAAAAACAGAAGGACATTTGCTGCTGGCATGTGCACACAGACAAAGCAGCCATTTTGGAAGAAAAAAATATCACAAATTAAATAGTGCAGACTGGTTAACCCATTGTTACCTTTGTTGGATACATAGGGCCAGATTCAGCAAAGGTTACGCTGGCGGATCGAGTGATCCGCCAGCGTAACAGTGGCTTTGAGCCGGCGTTTCTGTTTTCTGTAACCAGAAAACAAGAAACGCCGGGTTGAAGTTCCGATGCGGTGAGCGTAACTAGTTTCGCCATCGCATCGTACTTCAACTTAAAAATGGGCCGGGGCGTTCCCGCCGATTTACGTCAAAAAATTGTTAATGAGCGGAAATCGGCAATTCACGATCGAAATCCGGCGCGACGCAGTGACGTTACGACGTTTCCGGACGGGATACGCGGCGCATAGTTATACACATGGGGCTGGCGTTATGTTAGGTAAGGCGTCGTCATCGCGTCGGGAAAAAAAAAAAAAAACGTCGCTTGCGTAAAACGTTGTGGGAATGTGACGTCAGACATTCACAGATTTTGGATGCGCACGGGGATTTTTGACACTCGCCATGCATACGTCGGCGGCGGGATCGCGCGTATAGCATATACACGCCCCGTACCCGCCCAATTTGAATCCGCCGGCTCATTTGTGATGCGCTGCCGCAACTTTAGCTGCTTCATGAATGACAACTTGCTCCTAAAAAATCGCAGCGCAACGCAAATAAAGCGTACTCCACAAAGATGCTCTGGAAGTAGCCAAGTACATCATGATTAGTGGCATTAGGGATGTTTAAAACAGGACTCTGGATATCATTTTAAAATAAAAAGTTGTTAAGACCACTATATTTAGCCCATTAATATATATAATTCCTAGCTGGCAAAGCAGCTAATAACTAAGTAGCCAAGGATCCAATACCAACATTTGGTGCCCGTGCCCAACCTCTCCACTTCATAGCACTGGGTGGCAGTACAACTCACCCAGACTGCAGGGACCACTGTATTCCCCCTAAAGTGGAACTAAACACACCCCACTGCTACAGCTAAGGAAGCTGCTGTCTTAGCCTATTTTTGATCTTTAGATCTTTAGTTGTCATGGCACTGCACATGTTATTAATTAGAAAATCAGCCATTAGATGGCTTGACAGTTCAGTTGATAACACAAGCAACTGTGATAATTATCATTTTCAGCATGCTTTGAATACAACTGTTTTGGGAAGCAGGTTAATTGAGGGTTTAGTTCCATGTTAAGTGAAAGATAGTGCCAAATTTATAGTGGAGAAGGTATATCAATATCTGATCTACACTGCACACCAAAGTATTTACTCCACATTGCACCTGCACTTTGAAAGTTTTATATATCATGTGCAGATTACTCCCTAATTATAACTGATCACCACAAATTGAAAACACTATTTAACCACTTCAGCCCCGGACCATATTGCTGTCCAAAGACCAGAGCACTTTTTGAGATTCGGCGCTGCGTCGCTTTAACTGACAATTGCGCAGTCGTGCGACGTGGCTCCCAAACAAAATTGGCGTCCTTTTTTTCCCACAAATAGAGCTTTCTTTTGGTGGTATTTGATCATCTCTGCGGTTTTTATTTTTTGCGCTATAAACAAAAACAGAGCGACTATTTTGAAAAAAATGCAATATTTTTTACTTTTTTCTATAATAAATATCCCCAAAAATATATAAAAAAAAATATTTTTTCCTCAGTTTAGGCCGATACGTATTCTTCTACATATTTTTCGTAAAAAAAATCGCAATTAGCGTTTATTGATTGGTTTGCGCAAAAGTTATAGCGTTTACAAAATAGGGGGTAGTTTTATGGCATTTTTATTATTTTTTTTTTTTTTACTAGTAATGGCGGCGATCAGCGTTTTTTTTCGGTACTGCGATATTATGGCGGACACTTCGGACACTTTTGACACATTTTTGGGACCATTGGCATTTTTTTAGCGATCAATGCTATAAAAATGCATTGGATTACTATAAAAATGCCATTGGCAGTGAAGGGGTTAACACTAGGGGGCGGGGAAGGGGTTAAGTGTGTTCCTAGTGTGTTCTAACTGTATGGGGGGGGTGGACTTACTAGGGGGAATCACTGATCTTCTGTCCATACATTGTATGAACAGAAAATCAGCGTTTCCCCCGCTGACAGGAACGAGCGCTGTGTGTTTTCACACACAGCTCCCGTTCCCCGCTCTGTAACGAGCGATCGCGTGTGCCCGGCGGCGATCGCGCCCGCCGGGCACACGCACGGGACTCGGGGGTGAGCGGGGGGCACGCGCGCGGGCCGCCGGCGGCGCACACGCGCCCCCTAGTGGCCGCGAAAAGCGCGACGTAGAGCTACGGGCTCTCGCGCACCCGTGCCGACCTGCCGCCGTATAACTGCGGCGGCTGGTCGGCAAGTGGTTAATTCACTTGTATTATTCAAAACAAACTCACTTATCCGTCCGTGCTTTATTTTGTTGAGAAAATACTTTGAAAAACATTACTTCCAGGAATCCATCTGCCTGTAGCTTAGGCATGCAGACAGAGGGGCGTGCTTAAATGAGCAATCCACTATTTGCCTTCTGGAATCCATCTGCCTGTAGCTCAGGCATTCAGGCAGAGGGGCGTGCTTAGATGAGCAATCCCTAATGCCGTGTATACACGACCGTTATTCATGTCAATTGAAAAAAAAAAGGTTTTCTCGACGTGATTCCTCTCAAACCTGCCTTGCATACACAGGATCGTAAAAAAAAAATCCTTGAGCAAAGCGTGGTGACGTACAACACGTACGACGGCACTATAAAGGGGAAGTTCCATTCGAATCGCGCCACCCTAGGGGCTGCTTATGCTAATTTCCCCGTCACATAACATGCTTCTGAGCATGCACATTTTTTCCCCCTCGTTAAAGCCTACACACAACCGATGTGAAAAACGAAGAGGTGCAAAAACGGCAACGTGAAAAACAACGAGAAAAAATAGAGCAGGTTCTAAATTTTTAACGGACATTTTTGCGTCTAGAAAAATGCTCTGGAGCCTACACACGTCCGTTTTTTACGACCAAATGAAAAAATTGCAATTTTTCTCATCATGAAAAACGGTCATGTGTACGCGGCATTACTCTCCTACTCCAGATGAAAGTAAAAAAAAAAAAAAAAGCCATGAAAACTCTTGGGCTGCATGACATCATTCTGGCATAGACCAGAAACCTGGAAGCAACTGAAGAAATGTAATACAAATAAATATAATAAAATGTTATATCTATTTGGTAATGAAAGCAGTATAAGGATTACAAATGGTTACAGTTGATTATGATAGTTTAGTTCTGCTTTAATAGCACAGTAGTCACATGAATGTCACCCAACTAAACTTATAACCATCAATAATTCTAAATACACACCATCAGGTGCTTATGTATAGAAAGAAACACACAAATGATTTTCGCACACGATACTCCTGTTTGAACATCCTGTTTGAAAACATATTCTCATGTTTTTGTTCTGCACAACATGTAAATGGGCATTTGCACACATTTTGCATGCTATCGGGCACATTTGTGCGCAATCTCACATATTTGCGCATATGAGGCTTAAATTACTGACCAGAAATGCCGATTTTTTTTTATAATTTTTTTTTTTTTTACTGAAGAATGCACACTTGTTTACACGCCTATGTACATAGGCACATTACAATTATCGGGCTGTATTTCAGCTCAGTAAAACAAAAAAAAGCAAGTTGCAGTGTGCAAGAGGCCTAAATGTATTATATTGTCAATACATAATCCGTGTAGTGTTTGCATTCACATACAGTACATGTGAAAATCTTCAAACACTTGTTCCCATTAGTGGTGTCTAGGGGTATTGGACTCCACAGATTGCCTTGCACTCACCACCTGTCTCAGTTATGTATTCTAACCATCCTTGTCAACTTATGATGTAAGACAATGACTGTTTGTTTTTATACTTGTGTCTTCAATAAAAAATGATTGAAACAAAATCTTCAAACACCATCCAAAGTGGCTCCCATCTGTGCTCAATTCAAACCCACCAAAGTTGTATGACCCTACTGATATTTTAGGTCACATGCACTTTGTGGGTATATATCCCTTACTCAATTCTTCATATTCGCCTGGATCACTGGATTAATTTCAGGATAAAGTACTATGTGACGAAACATGTTGGAAGAAGTGACTGAGGCACATACCTGAGTTCCATATAGTTGACTGGAGATGTTGCAGTGGTTGCTCAGGACCAGGTGGGTGTGAGACGACTGGTGCAACACAGTTGTAATACATACAGTGGCATACGAGCTTCATATTCTAATGCTCAGATCGGTGTAGTCTATTGGAGCATTACATGTGAGTACAACTATTAATAGCTTGTTAGTTTGAATACACATGTAAGCATTTTTTTCATATACAGTATTTTCCACAAAAAAAAAAAAAACACTTTGATGTGAACAATACAATATTTGAAGCAAAACTGAGTAAGGGATCATTTTTTCCACAAAGCACATATGACCTGAAATATTAGTAGGGTCACACAACTTTGGTGAGCTTGAAATTGAGCACAGGTAGACACTTTGCTGGGAGTTTAAAGATTTTTACATACAGTATATTGACCTGTGAATACAGAAATTATTATTTATGGATGATATAACACATTTTTAAATAGATATCAGATGTTTATATACACAATGATTTCATGGTTCCTCCTTTCCGTTTCCTTTCTCCGTCGGGGTCACCCAAGGTTCTATTCTTGAACCTCTCCTTTTCTCAATCTACACCTCCTCCCTGGTTTAGTTGATTGCCTCCCATGGCTTTCAATATCATCTCTACGCTGATGACACCCAAATCTATCTCTCCACCCCCCAGCTCACTCCATTTGTCTCCTCACGCATCACCAACTTACTAACAGACATATCAGCCTGGATGTCACATGACTTCCTCAAACTCAATCTATCCAAAACTGAGCTCATGATATTTCCTCCCCCACGTGCCTCTTCCCCTGATTTCTCGATCAAAATCAACCACTCAACTATCAACCCATCTCCCCATGCCAAGGTCCTAGGTGTAATCCTGGACTCTTTAATATCCTTTACTATCCTTTCGGCCCCACATCTAATCACTGTCCAAAGCTTGCTGCCTCAACTTCTGCAACATCTCAATGATACGCTACTTCCTAAATAATGACACCACAAAGCTTCTAATCCACTCCTTGGTCATCTCTCGCCCAGACTACTGCAACTATCTTCTCATTGACTTACCTATAAATAGGCTATCCCCCTTCGTTCCATCATGAACGCTGCTGCCAGGCTCATCCACCTTACAAACCACTCCACTGGCTGCCACTCTACCCACAAATTAAATTCATGATTCTAACAATAACTTACAAAGCCATCCACAACCTAGCCCCCAACTACATCACTAACCTGGTCTCAAAATACCAATCAAATTGATCTCTTAACTCCTCCCAAGCCCTCCTGCTTCTCTAGTTCCCTTGTCACCTCATCCCATGCTCGCCTCCAGGACTTCTCCCAAGCCTCTCCCATCCTCTGGAATGCTCTACCCCAATATGTCCGACTTTGTCCTAATTTTTTCAATTTCAGATGATCCCTGAACACTCATCTCATTAGACCTCTCCTAACAACTGTACATGTATTTCCTCCACAAGCACATCCCCCCAGTTATTACCTTGTGTATCACTTGACCCTCCTTCCTAGATTGCAAGCTCTAATGTGCAGAGCACTCTGATTCCTACTGTAATAAAGTGTATTGTAGTTGTACTGTCTACCCTTAAGCTGTAAAGTGCTGCATAAACTTGTGTTGCTTTATAAAACCTGTATAATAATAATAATGATATCCTTATCCCAAAAGGCAAAACATTTTGCTGTAATTTCTTATTATGTGTTAAGTGGAAATCAGCTTTAAATTGCTATTCACTTATATAAAGTTTATCTAAATCTACTAGTCAATCCAACACTACTCTTTCCGCAGGTTGACAATGTCACTGTCCAAGGGTGGCAATGTTAGACCTCCATAGATACAGTGAAGTAGTGAATGTAACCACCCTAGGACAGAGGGGTGTTATTGGCTGATCATTAAATGCAAAAAAAGATTACAAGATTTAAAAATAAGAATACTACTTCAGCCACCACATCCAATGATTGAAGATGGATGGACATCGCAGGATATTTTTTTTTTTCTTTTTTAAGAAAGGAATTGTCAAAAACTCTCTATTGGGGTTTTTACTTTTTGACACTTTTTTTGGTGAATGGGTAGGGTTACATTGTACCAAATATCCATTCACATGGGGGGGGATCTGTGGGCCCCAATAGCCAGGGATGTCGGGAAGAGGCCCTTGTCCCCATCAACATGGGGACAAGGTGATTTGAGGGCAAGCAACCTGGTATGGTTCAGGAGAGGGTAGCGCTCGCTCTCCCCCCTTTCCTAAGGGTCTCTTATGGATTTTGGGGGCGACCCTATGGCAATTTTTTTCAACATTTTGGCATAGAGTACCCATTACAATCTATGCCAGACCGAAAGGGTCTGGTATGGATTTTGAGGGGGACCCCACACTGTTTTTTTTTTCAATTTTGGCGTGGAGTTCCCCTTAAAATATATATCTCGCCCAAAGGGCCTGCCATGGATTTTGGGGGGCTCCATGTCGTTTCTTAATTCTGTCCTAGGGTTCCCCTCAACCACTTCAATGCACTGTATTATATACACTGCACTGTACTCTATATATATATTTACTAGACTGCCTGTACTGTATATATAGTCCACACTGAATGCACTGTATATATAGTCTATACTGAAAGCACAGTATGTATATCTAGTACACAATCTACTACACATCTACATATATATATATATATATATATATATATCCAAGGCCAGATCCTCGTACAATTGCTGCTGGTGTAGCGTAAACCATTTACACTACGCCGCCGCAATTTAACAGAGCAAGTGCCGTATTCCCAAAGCACTTGCTCCATAAGTTGCGTCGGCGTAGTGTAAATGGCTCTGCGTATCCCCGCGTAATTCAAAGGGGGCGGCTTGTATTTAAATTAAGCGCGCCCTCGCGTCGATCGAACTGCGCATGCGCCGGCCTCAAAAATAGCCCAGAGCGCATGCATCCAGCTCACGTCGGAAAAAATGAATGAAGCCAACGTGAGCATCGTTTACCATGTTAAGTATGGCGTCGGGTCAGCGTCGTCTTTTTCCGTCGGTTACGTTGTTTTACTAAGTCGTTTGCGAATGGGGATTTACGTCCCCATTCGCAAACGACTTAATAAAACAACGTAACCGATGGAAAAAGACGACGCTGACCCGACGCCATACTTAACATGGCAACGACGGAACTTCGTAAACCTACCCCTCATATAGCAGGGGTAGGTTTACGCTTACGGAAACGACGTAAAAGACGACGGGGCGGCGTAAAAACGTTCGGGAATCGTCAGATTAGGCTCATTTGCATAGGCAAATGAGAAATCATCGTAAAGGCCACCTAGCGGCCAGCAATGTCATTACATCTACGATCTGTATCTATGCGTAAGTGATTCTAGGAATCACACGCATAGATACTCAGAAAAAAAAACAGAGATACGACGGTGTTTCCTACGAAACGCCGGCGTATCTCTTTTGAGAATCTGGCCCATACTGTGTATATATATATATATTAATACAATATATATATCTACTAAACTGCCTGCAAGCCACTAACTATCCTGCCTAATCTAGCTCAAGTTCTTAATCTCCATGTTTGACACTACATAAAGCCACCATGTAAGCAGCCTTATATAATGCGGGGCGTGAACTTAGCCCCCCAAGCCATGATTGGCCAAAGGCACCCTGCCTTTGGCCAATCATGGCTCTCACAGCAGATTGTGCTGTGATTGGCCAAAGCATGGAGGTCAGGTGTATGCTTTGGCCAATCAGTAACCATCAATGCACTGCGATCTCGCCGCAAAATCGCCATATGTTTAGCTTATTTTCAAACAAAGGAATGACCGATGTTCGATTTGAACTTACGTTTGTTTTGAACATTGGGACCATCTCTACCAGTGACGGCTGGAGTCCAAATTTTTTATGGGGGCGAAGGCAAACTGAAAAATTCTTTAAAAAAAACAAACAACTGCAGCCTCACTGTGCCATCAAATGCAGTCACTATGCCCATCAAACGCAGCCACTGTGCCAATCAAATGCAGCCATTGTTCCAATCAAATGCAGCCACTGTGCCCATCAAAGGCTGCCACTGTGCCCATCAAACACAGCCACTGTGCCCATCAAATTCTGCCACTGTACCATAAAACACATACACATACATGCACACACATACATACACACTTGCACACTCACATACATACATATGCACATACACACACATTCACACACATGCATATATACATGCACATATACACATACATGCATGCACACATACAAACACACTTATAAACACACATTCAGTAGATAGATAGTCTGATAAAAAAAAGGCAGACCTTTACTTTACCTCTTCCTGCCGGGTACTGCACTGTATGGGGAGATAAAGAGCACAGCACACACTGCTTTCAATTTAGGTCTATTCAGTGCAACCAGTTCCCTACACAGTGCTGAGTACAGTTTGGCTGAGGATCGGGGATGCTGCTCCTTGTATCAAAGTATACAGGGGGTCCTTAGGGACCCCCTGCAGCAAGTGGCCCAGAAGCAATGATGACCTCAGTGACCCCTATACTTCCGCCACTGCAGCAGACCCAAAGCATTAAAATGTTAATTAAAATCCTATTAAACTTAAATGAAAATGCATAGAATTTAAGGAAAACATTTCCAGATTCAGACGAGAATGGAAAAGCAGTAAATGAACGCAGTAAGCCAGTAACTCAGACAAAATTAAACAGAAGGAAGATATTTTCTGTTATTATCAGGAATGACTGGACTCTGGACTCCTGGAGACATAAAAGACAAGATAAGACAGTCTGGACTCTGGATGGAAAGTAATTGAGGGGTTGGGTATATACTAACATTAGCATTTAACAAGGAAGGACAGCATTGTCTCTCTCTCTTACCTTGCTTTCAGCTCCGCTCGGGCCATGCAAAGAACGAAGCTGCCGACATCACAAACCCAGAAGTAACCTCTCAATTCATTTTGTAATGGGAGTTACTGATGCGCTAACCACACCAGGTATAAATACACAACAACTAAAATTATAACTTTGAAAAAGAGAGGGGGGACGCCATAGACGTTTTGGGACTTGAATGAGATTACATATAATCTCCATCCCGATTCAATATGGAAAAAAGGAGGGAAAATTGGGACTTTGAATGAAACCGTGGGCTAATGGGGGTAAATGATGAAATAAATAAAACATTGGCAGTGACATACATGTATTAAATAGAAAAATATCTACACAGTAAAAAATGGGCAGCGTGTACAGTGACACATAGCATGACCCAGATTACATCCATAATACAAGTGTTTACACATAACAATGAAATGTTAAAATCAGTCAATAAATGTGGACATATGGGAGCTGGGTGGCACACAACAGAATTAGTAACATAAAGTAAACTAAAATCATAAAATTAGTAGATCAGAATGAAATCCCATTTGGCGCATATAGCTACATCCTTGTAAGCCCGACCCGGCGTTTCGTGTATATAGAAAACACTCCTCAGGGACAGATGAAATGGGATATCTGAAATAACAAGATCGATGATAATCAAAGTGTTGAACTCACTTGCACCAGAAAAGACAGAAAGTCCATTCTGGTTACTTACAGGGTATGCCACATTGAGATGTATGGAAAAAGATGGGGCCAAAAGACTGTCTGTCTTGGGAGCTGAGGTGGCAAATGGATCAAACAGCTAGCAGCACACAAAGGCCTCATCCCCAGATGACCAGCCGCCATAGGTGTAATGAAGTTGGCTGATCCTTCCTAGTGCAATGTTGATATCTGTAATGGATAGGTGAATCCATCAGGAGTTAACCTGATATAAAGAGGTGATAGCGTAAGGGCTACATGATAGGTGACAGTGGTTACCCTATGTGTATGCTGGAAGGCCACAGCTGACAAGTGCTGGAATGTCTGCATGTAGATGGCAATGAGCCGGACAGACGGGGAGGGACCTATATGGCGTCCCGCATGTGCATGAGGTTGCCACCAACGTCACGCTGGCTCGACAATTCGGGAGGCGGAGCCCACAAACGGGCGGCACAAAAGACCGCCCAGAAGTGACGCCGCATCCCATCGGCGTCAAAATTATAACTATATACAAGCAGCAGCCATAGCAAAAGAAGTGTTCACACACTAAAAACAGTTTGTTAAAGGGGGGGGAAATGGCGCTTACTCAAAATGATCTGTTAATAAAAAGTATATAGCATATATTCCTGTGCAAATAAATACTGTTCCTGTGCAAATAAATTCCTGTGCAAAAAAATCAGATAAGTACAATATATCTTGAATAAATAAATATAAAATTTCATTAATGCATAAAAGCAAATGCAAATGAGTGCAAAATATTAAAAGTACTAATAAATATTTATTCATTGCCAATAAGCAAATGCAAAATGAAGGTGCAAAATCAAGCACAAAAAGTCAAAAAATAAACCATAATTATTTCTGTGCAAACAAGCAAAAAACGTGGCAAAAAAAAATCTTCTGTGCTGGAAAGTTTCTAAAACAGTCCAAACGATGTGCATAAAGATCCAAGTGCAAAATTGCAACAAATCAACTTTGAAAGGAAATATTCTCAACTGGCCAAAAAAAACATGCAAAATGCTTCAATCCTGTGCAGGTGTCCTTGTTTCCCCCAGCCTCTCACCTCCTCTAGCTTAAAATTAAGCCTTTCTGCTAGTCTCCAATAGCTGAGTTCTCTCTTCTTGTTCAATCGCCCACGATCAGGTTTCTCATTTTAGGTACTTAGATAACAAAAAGAGGAAAGGGGGGACTCCATAGTGTAGTATTTCAGATATACGTTTATTAATAAAGGTTAAAAAACGTACAATGTAGATGATTAATGACACAGTGTGTATTCCAACTTCCGGACTCGGCCGCAACGGAAGTGATGTCACCACAGCCCTGTACCCTGGCGCGGTTGCGTGACTGCTCAACGTCGCTTTCTCAAAGGGGATCAAACTATCAATTTAAACAACAATGCTCCCACCTGGCACCCATAGGGATTCTATGGGCGAAAGCTAATTGGCGCTTTGCGTTGCGCCACAAAGGTGGGTTAAAAGCCTGCAAATGAAGCGCCACATCTGCAATCTTGTGATTGCATTGACGTGGCACTTCCCATAATGCACGTGGCCGGCGCCCAAACATAGTGAAGTTAGTTAAAGGACATTTTTTTTTTCCTTGACTACATGTGGGGGGGCGGCCCCCGGGCGATTGGTAAACTATAATACATTACATTTTTGCTTTTGGGTTTAGTTACACTTTAACTTATATGCCATAAAGCACAGAAAACATAAATTAACTTTGAATTTTCTACACAAGCACAAAGAGCGTGACCTGTTGGATTAGGATTGTATATTATCACATATTAATTATGTTAATAAGCTAAATAAGGAAATCAAATGTTATATTTTTCAACTTAACATATCTATAGCCATATTTTTGTTGTCATTTGATCACTGCAATCGTTTTAACAGGAAAAGGCTAAATTCTAACACACTCTCTGAAATGTTGTTTATTTTCTGTTACAAGCAATGTGCTGCACTTATGTTTCCATGGTAACACAATAGCATGCCCGGGAGTTATCAGACCTTTTCTTTCTAGTTCAATGCGATATTCAAAGTATGAATCTCAAACTCTTATAATTGCATATCAAGCTGCTCAATAAAAGAAAAAGAAACATTCTAGGTAGTAGCTGATATTTTAATGGCACTAGTAGCACAAATGACATATTTCTATCTAATCAAGAACACACTTTACTTTAAATGCGCTTTGCATACAGCTCCTTTCCATGGCATTGGTAGTCAAGTACTGGCTAGTAGCCTGTGGAACAACAACAGTTGCATTATAATGTTTGTTTTGTATTTTTTATAGTTTTGCATTAAATGCGTTGGAAAAAATAAAATTGGTTTCTTAGCCTTTTATGTCTAATATAGGAATATTATTGTGATAAAAAACATTTTAGCAGCAGGAATCTCATTGTTAATATCGCACTTTGTTCCTGCATTCAAAGACGTGCCGTTATGAATCCACCAAGTTTGCTATTTTACCTAAATTAAGCTATTTTGCTCAAGGTTGTGAGCATACTTTTGACAGTCTACATAATGGTGCATACCAAAAAAAATTCTTTCATTTTAACCACTTCAAGCCTGCACACTTTTACTCCCTTCCCGCCCAGGCTATTTTTCAGATTTCAACACTGTCACATTTTGAATGACAATTATTGAGTCATGCAACACTGTACCCAAATGTAGGTTTTAGAATTCCTTGAGACAGGTTAGAGCTTTCTTTTGGTGGTATTCAATCACTTTTTATTTTTTTGCTATATAAACAAAAGACTGACATTTTTGAAAAATAAATAGTTTTTCTTAGTTTCTGTTAAAGCATTTCACAGATAAATAATCTTTCTTCATACATTTAGGCCAACATTTTTTTTGTGCTACATTACTTTGGTAAAAAATAACCCAAATCAGTGTATATTATTTAATCTGTGTAAAAGTCCACAAACTATGGTATATACTGTATATTTGAAAAGTTAATAATTAATTAATCCTGATTTATTGACTGCCTATACCATATTTTGAGGCCTTAAAATGCCAGGACAGTACAAACATCCAGAAAATGACCACTTTTTTATATGTAGACAGTCCAAAATATTTAGTAAGAGTCATGGCAAGTTTTTTGAAGTTGCATTTTTTGTCACAATTTTTTGGGGGAATGAAGAAATAAAATAAAATGTATTTATAAAGTTATTTCTCACAGATAGCATAGGCATATTTACAATTACACCTCAGCATACATGATATATTTCCTTAGTATGAAGATACCACAAATGTGAGACTTTCACAGCCCAGATGCATAAAAGGTCAAAAAATCAAATGAACACATTCAGGTGCTTCAGAGACATAAATTACACATTTAATTTCCTGACTACCTATCATGTTTTTGGAAGTCCTGGAGCACCAGGACAGTGGAAACACTCACAAAATGACCCCATTTTGCAAAGCACTCTAAAGTTTTTGCTAAAAGTCAGTGGTGGCTGATGCTCAAAATTTTGGGGGGAGGGGGGGAGCAAACAAACTGAATAATTCAGAAAAAAAGATCAATTACAGCCTTACTGTACCATCAAATGCAGCCACTGTGCCCGTCAATTGCAGCCACTGTGCCATCAATTGCAGCAACTTTGCTATCAAACACAACCACTGTGCCATCAAACGCAGCCATTGTTCCCATCAAACATAGCCACTTGGCCCATCAAATGCAGCCACTATGCCCATCAAATTCTGTCACTGTGCCATCAAATGCTGTCACTGTGCCCCATCAAATGCTGCCACTGTGCACCAAGAATAACATGTTTGTTATTAAAAAATAGTCTTTACAAATGCTTTAATACAAAGTGCCCTGTGAATAGGTAGGGGGAGGCAAAAGGCAGGTGCAGCAGCATACAACTCTGCAGCCTCTGGAGCTGAGACCAGAGGGTCCAGTTTAGAAGTGCTGGAAGAATGGTTATGCTACTAGCGCTCCAAAAAATGTATGAACTGAAAATTAAAAGTATAAGTCCACTGGGTGGCATGCACCTCATTGGACTTAAAGCGGAGGCCCACACAAAAGTTGAACCGCCGCTTTTCAGAACTCTCCCCCCTCCGGTTCACATTTGGCTGGGGGGAGGGGGTGCAGATACCTGTATAATACAGGTATTTTCACCCACTTCCGGGAACAGACTCCTGCAGGATTTATGCCCCTTTCCCCCCAGCTGTCTTATGGGAAACACACAGGCCCCAGAACACAGCAGGGACCAATGAGGATGCGCCGCGTGACTCGCACATGTGCAGTAGGGAACCGGGCAGTGAAGCCACAACACTTTACTTCCTGATTCCCTCACAGAGGATGGCGACGGGGTCAGCCAAGAGATGAGTGATTGCTTGGCCTTGGCTGCTGACATCACGGGTGTGCTGGCTTCTGGCTTTTACTATTTTTTTTTTTTTAGGTGGACCTCAGCTTTAACCCCTACTAATGCAAAATATTTTACATAGTTGAATTCCTGCAGTTCAGTTTTAACCACCTAAGGACCACCTCCTACATATATACGTCGGCAGAATGGCACGGCTGGGCACAAGCACGTACCTGTATGTCCTCTTTAAGTGCCCAGCCGTGGGTCACGGGTGTGCGCCCGCGGTGCCCTCCCGTGACCAGGTCCGAAGCTCCATGACTGCGGCTGTGGGACCTGCGGACCCAATCGCCGCTGGAGTCCCGCGATCGGTCCCCGGATCTGAAGAATGGGGAGAGCTGTGTGCAGGGGCAGACTGACAACTCATGGGGCCCCCGGGCAATAGAAGATTATGGGGCCCCTGGGCTTACTGATTGTCACCACACCAGGAGGCAGTGCAGAGGCGGGGCAGCTAAAATCTCAGGATTTTCACATCAAAAGCATGTCAGTTTCGGACATATCAGGCACAGGTGTAAAAAAAACACTGATTTTTACATACTGTCTCTGGTTTTACTGAGCCTGGCAACCCTGATGGGGCCCCCTAGTGGCATGGGGCCCTCGGACTCAATGGTCAGTCTGCCTCTGGCTGTGTGTAAACACAGCTTCCCCGTTCTTCACTGTGGCGCTGTCATTGATCGTCTGTTCCCTGATACAGTATATGGAAAGGCAATCAATGATGTCACACGTCCAGCCCCACCCCCTACAGTTAGAAACACATATGAGGTCACACTTAAACCCTTCAGCGCCCCCTAATGGTTAACTCCCAAACTGCAATTGTCATTTTCACAGTAAACAATGCCTTTTTTTAACATGTTATGCTGTGAAAATGACAATGGCCCCAAAAATTTGTCAAAATTGTCTGATGTGTCCGCCATAATGTCGCAGTCACGAAAAAAATCGCTGATCGCCATTAGTAGTAAAAAACTTTTTTTTTATAAATATGCAATAAAACTATCCCCTATTTTGTAAACGCTATAATTTTTGCGCAAACCAATCAATAAACGCTTATTGCGATTTTTTTACTAAAAATAGGTAGAAGAATACGTATCGGCCTAAACTGAGGAAAAAAAAGTTTTTTATAATTTTTTGGGGGGTATTTATTATAACAAAAGTAAAATATTGCATTTTTTTCTAAATTGTCGCTCTATTTTTGTTTATAGCGCAAAAAATAAAAACAGCAGAGGTGATTAAATACCACCAAAAGAAAGCTCTATTTGGAAAAAAAGGACGCCAATTTTGTTTGGGAGTCACATCGCACAACCGTGCAATTGTCAGTTTAAGCGATGCAGTGCCGAATCGCAAAAACTGGCCAGGTCCTTTACCTGCATAAAGGTCCGGGTCTTAAGTGGTTAAGCTTTGAAAATGAAAGCTAGAAGCTAATTGCCATGCACAGCTTCTCCAGATTCTGCTTGGAGCGATTTGTCATGCGATTTGAGAGATCAAATCACATGACAAGTCACAGCCTATTGCCGGCAATGGCACTGTTCCAAACGGTGCGGCACCGATTTTGCAGCACGGAACCGATTTGCAAAAGTAGTTCCTGCACTACTTTTGCCAATTTCAGGTGCCATTTCTATAGACATCTGTGTATGAAGCCACACAAATGTCTATCAAGTAGCGCCTGAAATCGTGCTGACCTTGCTACTTGGAAATCGCGCTACTTCAAGTAAAGTAGTGCGATTTCAAAGTAGCATCAGTGTGAACCAGGGCTGAGTCTTAGTAAATATCCTCTATGTATTTTACACACTCTATACGGAAGACTTTCAGGAAGAAGTGTCTGAAAACACACAAGCAGTGATATACTAGAACTAGAGATTACATAATCTGGTGCAGCTCTAAATAGAAACCAATCAGCTTCCTTTTTTTTGGTGTGTTTTTTTTTTTAATGTCAAAGCTTAATTGAACAAGCTGACATTAGAAGCTGGATGGCTACCATGCACAACTGCACCAGATTTTGCTCCAGGTTTAAGTAAATTACCCCCAGTATTCCATATGCAACCATTGCAGGGGAAAATATGTGTTACCTACTCTCTGCAAAGTTAGCTTTCCATATCCCTCAGAGCTCCAGCAATACTGACCAATGTGCTTTTTAACCACTAGTTTGCTACTCAGTTTTTGATTGCAGCATTTGTTGTCAATAATTAATTGGCATTACTAACATTACTAAATGACCACCCTTTATGACAAGAAAAGTCTCCTGTTTTGTAAATTGACCACAGTTTGGGCTAATTTTCTACTATATGGGCCAGATTCAGCAACACTTGCGCTGGAGTAATTCGATATGCGCCGCGTAACTGTGAATATGCGCCGTCGTTTCTATGTGGCCGTACCCACCAAACTAGATGCGCCCGAAAACGGGCCATTTCCGATCGGCTTAACTTTCCGGCGCCAGAGTCCCGTCAGCGCATAATTTCATTTGGCGCATCAGTCGCGCCTATTGATTTCCCCTGCAAATATGCAAATGAGGGAGATTTCCCGATTCGCGAACGGATTAGCACCATACGCTGGCTACATGCGCCGCGCGTATCTCGTCCGTCCGGCGCAAAGTTATTTCTACAAAAGGCTGCTTTATCTTTACTCCAGACGGTCACAGGTCAGCAGGAGAGCAGCTACAGCAGCGTTACCAACGATAAGAGCTAGCTGAACAACCACATGTGCAAGGACAACACCTCTGTGTGCCAACATGCCAGGGTCAATCGTGGTCCTAGCACTACTGATGGGTCCCCCGGAACGAAGGAGGCGGGCACGTGAGAGGATATATCGCACGCGCATGAACCTCTTTGGCATGGGGGATGAGGAGGTGTATCGCCTCTTCAGATTCAGCCCAGATGCAATACTTGAACTAACCACAACCCTGCAGGATGACATCACCAGCAAGACACACCGCTCACAAGCAGTGCAGCCACTGGTGAAGGTCCTGGCAACACTCCATTTCCTAGCAAGTGGATCATTCCAGCGTACAAGTGGAGTGGTGGCTGGGATGTCACAGTCCTCTGTGAGCAGATGTGTGCACCAGGTTGTCCCTGCAATCCTCAGACGCATGTCCAACCAGTTCATCAGACCCACCACTGAGGAGCTGCGGCTGAAGGCAATCACAGATTTCTACAACATTGCCAGATTCCCACGCACTATGGGGGCCATTGATTGCACACATGTGGCACTCCAGCCCCCCAGTGCCACAGAGCACATATACCGCAATCGGAAGCATTGGCACTCCATCAACGTACAGGTGATAGCCGATGCCCAACGCCTCATATGGCACGTCCGTGCCAAACACCCCGGATCCAGCCATGACAGCTACATATACAATCAGAGTCCCATCCCAGCAGAATTCGAGCAGAACATGTATGGGGACAGCTGGCTGGTTGGTGAGTGACATGGGAGTCAGGCATGACTATCCCCTCCCGTGATGCACATCAAAAGTGGCACATGCATGACTAACATCCTCCTGTCTTTTACCTTACAGGTGACTCTGCATATGCACTGGGACCCCATCTCATGACTCCTTTCCGGAACCCCCAAACCAGAGGAGAGAGAAAATACAATAAGGCACACATCAAAACCCGTGCAGTGGTGGAGCAAACATTCGGGCTCCTGAAGTCCCGTTTCCGCTGCCTGGATAAGTCTGGGGGAACCCTATTGTATTCCCCTACCTTTGTGTGTCAGATCATCGGTGCATGTTGTATTCTGCACAACTTTGCTATGAGAAAAGGCCTGCAGATTGACATACGTGATGACCTGACCCCCGACCCACACAGTCCCCACCTGCCAGAGGACACCCAGTCTGCTGATGGAAGAGCAGTCAGGAGGGTCCTTGCCGTAGGCATCTTTGGACACTAAACCAAAACATTAATCACACAGACAATGCACGCGTGTACACCACTGATGTCCCTAGATCACACACACCACATCCACATTGCATTGGATTAGCCCAAGTCCAGCATGTAGGACTTGGGAGCAGCAACGCCAGCGTCAAGGCCCCAATGATGTCACTGTCCATTCATACACCTTTCACACGTCATTCATACAGCCGTGGGGTTAACTTCACCACCACGGCCGAGGGTGACACCCCTTACTGGCAGGAGTGCCACCCCCTCACATTCACACACCATTCACACTGCAACGTGTGCAGTATCAATAAAATAAAAATCTCATATCCTGAGTAAAAATCAAAAAAAAAAAAAATCTCATATCCTGAGTAAAAATCAGACAAAAAAAATAACAAAATCATCGGGGATGCCGGGGGCTCCTTCTTGCCGACCCTCTCTGGCTCCTCAGCTGCCTGGATGGAGTGGGTGGGGGTGGGGGGGCATCTGGAGGTGGCTGATCCCCGGGTGGGCCACTCCTGGCAGGTGTGGCCTGCATGCCCTCCAAGGCCATGGCTATCCAGCCGAGGTAATTGTTTGTCTGGCCCTGCATCCTCAGCTGCTGGGCCTGCATCCTGAGCTGCCGGGTCACTTGGTCAGCCTCCCCTGGTCCCGGATGGCAGCACTGTTTCCATGGATGGCAGCAGTGTTGGCCTGGACGGCTGCAGTGAGGTGCCTAATATCCCCCTGCACCTCCCCCAAACTGGTCACCACTGCAGCGCAGTTGCAACTCACATCCTGCACTGCGTTGCTTATCTGGCCAACGGAGCACAGGCTGTCAGCCACTTTCTCCAAGTGCCCAACTATGTCCCCCATTTGTTGGGTCTGTCTGGCGTGATCCCTCGCCAACTGGCCCTGGACAAGATCCGACACCCCCCTGGTCTTCTGGGTCGCCTTCCTGGGGCCAGAAGATGGTTGTCCCCGGGGGGATGGAGTCGCCCTTGAGGGGCTTCCCAGGATGGGGGAGGGGATGACAGACGGCCCAGGAGAAGGGGAGGAGACCTCCAACACTAAGGAAAAGTCCTGCTCTGCCACAGCAGGATCCTCCACAACCACCTCGGCAGGTGTGGTGTGGCCACTCTCCTCCTCCACCTCTTCACCACCCAGGGGCTCGTGCACAGGATGGCGTGGGGGGGATGGGGTGGACTGGCCGCCGACAGATGATGGCCCAGCTCCGTCATCTGTGGATGACACAAAGCAGACACATGTTGGTGGTCCCACACACTTGTCACATGTACCCTCCCCCCCCCCAAATGCAACACATCAAATAGGGGATAAAAAACACTTACCTGTCCTGGAGCTTTCCTCCACGGAGTCATAGCCAGGGACCCCCTCCACCTGCTCCCTCTCCAGGCAGCGAGAGACCACCTCCTCCTCCGCGGTCAGGGTGACCGGACATGGGGGACCACCACCTGTGCCCCTCTCATGCCTCCTGATGGTGGCCACCTTGCCACGGACCTTGCGCCGCAGATCATTGATTTTTTTTTTGGTTGTCAGCAGCAGTCCGGGTGGAGTACCCCAAAATATTGACCCGGCCAGCAATGGTGTCCAGGATGCCCTGCTTCCTCTCCCGGCTGGTCTTACGGCTTTTTTTGCCATGGAGGAAATGATTAAATGTCTCCATAGCGGAGATGATCACTGAGACCTCCTGGGCGTTAAAGTTGAGGTTCCTCCTCTCTCTGGGGGTAGCGGGAGCAGCCATCACAGCACAAAAGTATCTTCCCTGGGGTGGGGGGAAACGGAAATACTTTTGCGCCGGAATGGCGTTTCCGCCTGCGCTTTTAAGCGCCCAACGGAAGGCATTGCGCTGACGTTTCCCGTGAAGTGGTGCCGACGGAAGTTGTGAGCATGCGCACAAGGGGTGAGTGGAGCCGCACTCACTGCGCATGCTCCGTGGATGATGCTCTGAACGTAAGCCTCTGCGCTGGGCTCCGCCCATCATTTACATGTGATCACACCCACTTCCACTTGCGTCGGGTTACGCCAGCGCATTATCGTTACTCTGGCGCAAGTTTACGCGCAACTGCTATGTGAATAACAGTACTTGCGCTGAAAGGGTCGTCAGAGTAACGTAAATGAGAAGCGTTACTCCAGAGCAAAGATGCTCCCATCTACCTGAATCTGGCCCTATGTCAGCAAATATTGGTTGTATCTTAACTTGCTATTTAGAGAACATTTATCAGGCCACAATATAAAAGTCATTTTTCTTGCAATGTTCACCAATCAAATAAAATGGATATTTCTGTAATAATGGTAGGAGAAATAGAAAAATCATTTAAGTATAACAATTATATTGTATATTATCATATTGATGTATTATAACAAAAACATCTGATGAGTCCCTAATGGTTGCCATTGGTGTTTATCAGCCAAATTCTCGTAACTTCCCAGATAAACTAATTTTGCAAAGATTTATTTATTTATTGCAGTGAAAGCTGATGTGTTGAAATTTGGTGCAAGAAAGAAGTTATCTTCCTAAAACTCCCTCTTCTAGTTTTTATCAATAACAGTTGTTCTTGCAGAACTCCATAACCAAGGCTCCTTTAGCTGGTAAATTGTATATGTACTGTATTTAAATTCAGGTACAAGTTTTTGGCTTGATTTTTCTGTCCTGCAATTCACAAGACCATTCTTGGCTCCAAGAATTTTGAACAACTTCTAATTAAATATTAACATACCTTCTCAAGTACGAATTCATTTTCAAAAATGTAACTTTTTTTTTTTTAATAGTTGTATTTCCTGTTCTAAAATCTTAATCTACCAAACTGACAAACACAATTTCAACAATATACTTTGGTTAGGTCTTTATTGTAATTCATCAGAAATTAGGAGGCAGGGCTGACACCCCGTGCCTAGAAATTTAGAGCTGTGTTGTTATGTCAAAGAGGAAGGTATGAGAACATTATATTTTTGGCACATCAACAGTTATTTTCCTCCACTTGCAGCATGTTTACAGGGATACAAATGTGCATGTATTCCAGAAATGTACTAAGTGTGTTTTTTTTTTCTTTTGCCATGACAGCTTACTTTAGATAAAGAAAACGGAAAATTGTTATTAATACCTACGGTAATTTTCCTTTCCTGGCCTGTCCCCACGCACACCATGGGTTAATCCCCTCCTCCGGTCCTCCATTACCACCTTCTTCTTAGCTGATAAATAGGGGGCTCCTCCTCCCTTTTCCCTTGTTCCACCTAACTGGCGGACGACAGGCTTATAGGGAGGGAAAGAGCTGTGTTGACGTGAGGACAGGCAAATTACCGTAGGTATTAATAACAATTTTCTGTTTTCCTGGCCGACTTCACGTCAGCACACCATGGGATTTAATTTAGCTCAACTAGGATGGGAAAATATATATAAGACTCGGACAACAACTGGAAATGCTGCTTTAGTGAATATTTATATTTTGCTTGAAAAGGTGCCGATACTACAGCGCTCCCGAAATTCGATGCATTAGCAGTTGTAACGTCTAAACTGTAATGCCTTGCAAAGGTCTTGCAGGAACTCCAGCTAGCAGTCCTGCATATGTCTTTAATTGGTATCTTAGCAGACGCTGCCCACGAGGCTGCCCCCCTCTGGTACAATCGCCTGTGGAGGCGTCAGCCCCTGTTTCTCATATGCAAGACTTATCACTTTGGTGATCCAGGTAGATATTATTCTTGTTGAGGCGGCTTGTCCTCTTTTAGGACGTGATGGTAAGATGAAGAGGGAATCCATCTTGCGCACCTGTAGAGAGCGGTGTAGATAAATTGAAACCAGATCGACCATGTCCAACGGCCTGAGGTCTAGCTCTTCTTGCCTCGGTGGTTGTGTGAAGCTAGATAGAACCGCATCTCAATTTACACAAAACTTGGAAACCACCTTAGGAATTACTGCCGGAGAGGGTCTTAGGATTACTCTATCTGTGAGGACGATGGAATACGGTCCTTACAGGATAGAGCTGCTAGTTCGGAGACTCTCCCTGCCAATGTTGGCGGTGAGAAAAATCAGCTCAACTGTTAAGAACCACAGTGGATATGTTTCCGCCGGGACAAATGGAATGCAGGAGAAGAGCATTTAGTTCCGTGCCTAGGTCCCAGGCTGGGGACAGAGACCTTCTTGGAGGATTCAGTTTTATGGCCGCCTTTGGAAATTGTTTTATCAGTGGTTCGTCTGCCAATCTGTGCCCTGTGAAGCACGTTAAGGCTGATACTTGTACTCTTATTGTATTATAGGCTAAGTCCACCTTTAGAGCCGATTGTAAAAAGTCCAGCACTTGTGTAACGTTCGGATCCACCGGGGAAAAATTTTGTAATGCAAATGACGTGAATTTTTTCCAAATTCTGTTGTGGGTAACATTGGTTGTGGGTAATAAATGGTGAAAAACAAGAAAGGGAAAAGGGACCAAGGTTAGGGGAAAGGACGGGGAAGGGTAGCGGTCTCAGGGGAGATCAAAGAAAAAAAGGGGTTACTAATGGCAATAGTGTAAATGATCTGAAATCATATTTGATACAAAAAAAGAAGAATCGTTTATTAATATTAAGGTATCAGGACATAATTAGTACAAAAAGGGGAAGAGGGAAATTAAGTCTTTAAAAAGACATATAGAATTTCTGAAATTTATTTCTGACCATGAACATTAATTTACAAACAAAACGCACAATTAACAACACAAAGACACAACACTAGTCCGGACCAAAAGAGCTCTGTTATCAGTATCACAAGATTATTCTCAACAATGGAGGATTCAATTTCGATGGGTTTGGTAATATAAATAATAAGAGTATGATCAGGGAAAACAATGTATCACCTGACTTCCAGTCGAATAGTACCGAATTGGTATAGTATCTGGTAACAGAGCTCTATGTGTAAAGAGAGAGATATAGAGAGGTGCAAAGGTATTAATTGTCCTGCTGCAGCAAGGTGGAGGTTCTTGGCAATTCGGAATCACTTATAACTTGGGTCCATAGTAAATTATTGGGCCCATATATAATTGATTTCTGTATAGTCCAAACAATAGAGCAATATGAATACTGAGATATTGTGGAGAGATGCCTAATCATTAGAACCAATCCTCAGGGTTATGTTAGGTTATAACTTTGAGAGATGAGAGCATGATATAAATCAAAAACGTGCTCACAGTGTGAAGCAGTGGAATATCCCGTTATCCTGAGCACACATATAGCCGTTGAAGCACTGATTTGCAAAATATGTTGGCAACGTGCTGTTGATCAACATAAGGGTGACACACAATAGTCAACACAGCATCATAAAGTCATACATTGTAAGGTCTCTGTACATTACCAAATGGAGTTTGATGTTGATCCAAGGCTGGATTGTATGTTGCTGCCGATCATTACTTTCTATGGTTGTACAGACCTGTGTCATGTGCATGACATGGTGCTCGGCTGCAATGTAAAGTGCTAATAACGTTGGTGCTCAATCCGGATATCATCCCTCTGTTGTAGGGTGTATGTAGCGGACGTGGTTATCCATGGAATGGAATTCCTTGATCGGGGACTGATTGCGGTTCACGCTCTAACATCTCCGTCCTTTCGTGTATCTCTCTCGTGTACGTTTGATCACGATGTCACGTGACTAGCGTCGGGTGATGACGTTGACGTGTTTCGCCGTACCCAATGGCGTAGCTTCTTCCTGGACGTAATCTCTCATCAGTTGATACACGCCTTTTATTGGTGGAGATCAGCTGTTGTTTGTCACCGCTTAATAGTATAGTCAGTTCTTCGGTGATCATATGGGGCGAAGTGAATTGTAACGAACATGGTAATGATTTCCTAGGACATCAAATCTCTCATTTTAGCATGTATGAGGTCATGTTAACATACTGAATGTATGTATAACGGGTAAAATTGATCAAGTTTAATTCCAAAAATTTAACTTACTCAAGAATTAGGAGTGTGCATTTAATAGAATAGTGTGATACAAAGACACAGTGACGGTGTAGGACAATCACATAGGACTTCTTAAAGAAATATGAAATAATGAAGTTAAAATACATTTAGAATCATTGGTAGACAGCCGAATTGAAGGAAAATTTAAGAAAGGACATAAATTAAAGTGTATTTATGTGCATATATCACATATGAAGTTTGAAACAAAGTACTCAAGAATTTGAAAATCTACTTAGTGTTCAAAACTAAGCATAATTTTTACGTATCAATTGATAGTGCAAAAATTATTTTTATTTTGTTGGTTGATTGTAAAGGATTAGGGATCCAGGAAAACCTGTAGATTAAGTTCCGTATTTAACCCAATAGGTGCAAGTGATTTGAGAAGAAACACCCATGATTTTTCTTTCTGCAATAAAATCCGGTCAAAATCACCTCGCCTGTTCGGTAAATTGAGGGCATAAATCCCTTTAACCGTCATTCCCTTAGAATTTCGATCATGATATTCTGCGAAGTGTTTGGCAAGGGGTTTTTCCGGATTTTTTTCTTTCTCATTGATTTCTCTTAGATGTTCACCTATACGTACTTTGAGTGATCGTTTAGTTTTACCTATATAGATCTTAGGACAGGGGCATGTGATCATATAGATCACTCGTGTAGTGGAACAGTTGATCACATTTTTGATCTCATAGGAAGACTGTCCAAGGGCATCATTGAATGTGGTAGTTCGATCTACATAGGGACAAATTTGGCAACGATTACATGGGAACATTCCCAATGATCGTGGGTAGTTGGAGAGCCAGGTTTCATTTGGTTCCCTGACGAACTCTGATTTAATCAGAATGTCCCCCATATTTCGTGCTCGACGAGCCACTAGTTTCGGTGTGGTACTTATTATTTTAGTCAGGGCTGGTGCATTAGTGAGAATTCCCCAATGCTTTTCCAATACAGCTCGTACTGCATTCCATTGTGAGCCATATGTAGTAATGATTCTAATGGGCTCATTAGGATTTGGAGCTAATTTCTCAACAGTTCTTTTTTTGGTTAGCAAGTCTACACACGGTCCCTAATCGCTGCTCTCTTTCTTGATTTTTTGATCTGGCCATGTGTATGACCTCGCTCACGAAATCTTAGATAGAGTTCTTGGCTTTCTCGTCTATAGTCATCGGGGCTGGAGCAGTTTCGCTTTATTCGTAAAAACTGTCCAACCGGGATGCCATTCTTCAGCCAATGAGGATGGTGGCTCGTGGCATACAATAATGTGTTTGCCGAGGTTTCTTTACGAAAAGTACACGTAGTGAGCTGGCCATTCTTTAGCGTGATTTGTAAATCTAAAAAAGATAGTTTTTCCGGATCAGCCGTGTATGTTAGATGGATGTTGCGGTGGTTCACATTCAATTCGGACATGAATTGTTGTAGGGTTTCAATTGTCCCATGCCATAGCATGAGCACGTCATCAATGTAGCGCCACCAAGTTAATACATGGTGGCGCTACATTGGTGAGGTGTAAACGTCCTCTTCTTCCCAGTGTCCTAAATGGAGGCACGCGTAGGCCGGAGCCCATGCGGCGCCCATAGAGGTACCTCTTATTTGTCGGTAATACTTGTTCATGAATTGGAAACAATTATTTTTAAGAGCAAAGTCCAGTATTTCGACAATGAACTCATTTTGTGATCCGGAGGTAGGGTAAGTAGGGCTGCTGAAATTAATCGTTTAATCGATGCATCACGATTATTCCTCCGGCGATTCTGCGCCGATGCTGTCCCTTTAAATAATCGATGCATACTGATGACGTCATTGCCGCCCGCCGAGCAGCCGCGCAGAGCCGAGTGGAGCCGACTGAGCCGCCCGAGTGGAGCCGAAGTTTTGGCGCCTCTTTTCCCACCCCCCACTGCTGATGCAGCCGTAGACGCCGCGCCTCTTTTCCCACCCCCCACTGCTGATGCAGCCGAAGACGCCGCGCCTCGTTTCCCGCCCCCCCCGCTGACGGCATTCCAGTCGCCCATCGCCATGTGAGGGACACGTTCAGCGAGTGTCCCCGGTCCCGCTCCCGACTCCCCAGAGCCTTCCTCCTTGGCTTAACTCACGCTGCTGTGGGAGAACCGAGACAGCCGAGTACTGAAGGCAGCAGTGACATGAGTCAGATTCATCATCATCAGGTACTCGGGGCATGCACACTGGCAGAAATTAATGGGCACAGTTAGAATGGGCAGCAATTTGTGGCACACTGGCAGCAATTGATGGCACACTGGCAGACAATGGCAACATTTGATTGGCATTGATGCACACTGGCAGCAATTGATGGCAGCAATTGGCACACTGGCAGCAATTGATGGCATGGCACACTGGCAGCAATTGATGGCACACTGGCAGCAATTGATGGCACACTGGCAGCAATTGATGGCACACTGAGACTGGCATTGGCACACTGGCAGACAATGATGGCACACTGAGCAGCAATTATTGGCATTGGCACACTGGCAGCAATTGACGGCACACTGGCAGCAATTGACGGCACACTGGCAGCAATTGACGGCACACTGGCGGCACACTGGCAGCAATTAATGGCAGGCACACTGGCGGTACACTGGCAGCAATTGATGGCAATGGCACACTGGCAGCAATTGATGGCACACTAGTTTATGTATGTCTTATTGTCTTAGTGATTGATTCACATCACAACTTCATTGATTTGAAATTGATACCCTTTTTTTTTTTTTTTTGTACGATTTTTGCTTTTGCTCATTACTGCCACACGTGCAATGCATGCCATGCATTGCACGTGTGGCAGTGATGAGCAAAAGCTAAAAATCATACAAAAAAAAAAAAAAAAGGGTATCAATTTCAAATCAATGAAGTTGTGATGTTAATCAATCACTAAGACAATAAGCATGGCATACATAAACTGTGTGCCCCATAATTGCTGCCAGTGTGCCTGCCATCAATTGCTGACCAGTGTCCGCCAGTCTCCAATGACCCTTAATTGCTCTAGTATCCGCCATGTCTGCAGTCAATTGCTGACCCTCTCTAGTGTGCCGTCATTGCTGCCATGTCCGCAATTGTCCAGTGTGCCAATGACCAATAATTGCTCTAGTGTGCCATCAATTGTCTGCCAGTCTCCAATGACCAATAATTGCTGCTAGTGTGCCATCAATTGCTGCCAGTGTGCCAGTCAATTGCTGACAGTGTGCCATCAATTGCTGCCAGTGTGCCATCATCAATTGTCTGCCAGTCTCTGCCAATCCAATAATTGCTGCTAGTGTGCCATCATTGTCTGCAGTCTCCAATGTCCATCTCGTAGTATTGCTGCCAGGGTGCCAATGCCATCTGGAATTGCTCCAGTGTGCCAATGCCAATAAGTTGTCTGCCAGTGTGCCATCAATTGCTGCAGTTTGCTACATGCAGCCCATTCTAACTGTGCCCATTAATTTCTGCCAGTGTGCATGCCCCGAGTACCTGAGATAATGAATCTGACTCATGTCACTGCTGCCTTCAGTAATCTCGGCTGTCTCGGTTCTCCCATGCAGCGTGAGTTAAGCATCAAGGAGGAAGGCTCGGGGAATCGAATCGAGCGGGATCGTGGGACACTCGCTGAAATCGTGTCCCTCACATCGGCGATGGGCGACTGGGAATGCCGTCAGTGACGGGGGGGGCGGTGAAACGATGGCGCAGCCCGGCTGCATCAGGGTAAGTGTCATTTAAGAAGGTTTCGACGGCCTACGGCTGCATCAGCCTATTTGGTGGGGTATTGATGTGTACAGTGATTCAAAGAGGCATCAATGCCAACTAGACTTCGGCTCCCACTCGGGTTGTCGGCTGGCATCAGTGGGATCCACTCGGCTCTAGCGCGGCTGCTGGCGGGCGGCATTGACGTTGAATCACTGTATGCATCGATTATTTAAAGGGACAGCATCGGCGCAGAATCGCCGGAGGCAATCAATCGTGATGCCGTCGATTAAACGATTCTTAAATTTCAGCAGCCCTACTTACCCTACCTCCGGATCACAAAATGAGTTCATTGTCGAAATACTGGACTTTGCTCTTAAAAATAATTGTTTCCAATTCATGAACAAGTATTACCGACAAATAAGAGGTACCTCTATGGGCGCCGCATGGGCTCCGGCCTACGCGTGCCTCCATTTAGGACACTGGGAAGAAGAGGACGTTTACACCTCACCAATGTAGCGCCACCATGTATTAACTTGGTGGCGCTACATTGATGACGTGCTCATGCTATGGCATGGGACAATTGAAACCCTACAACAATTCATGTCCGAATTGAATGTGAACCACCGCAACATCCATCTAACATACACGGCTGATCCGGAAAAACTATCTTTTTTAGATTTACAAATCACGCTAAAGAATGGCCAGCTCACTACGTGTACTTTTCGTAAAGAAACCTCGGCAAACACATTATTGTATGCCACGAGCCACCATCCTCATTGGCTGAAGAATGGCATCCCGGTTGGACAGTTTTTACGAATAAAGCGAAACTGCTCCAGCCCCGATGACTATAGACGAGAAAGCCAAGAACTCTATCTAAGATTTCGTGAGCGAGGTTATACACATGGCCAGATCAAAAAATCAAGAAAGAGAGCAGCGATTAGGGACCGTGTAGACTTGCTAACCAAAAAAAGAACTGTTGAGAAATTAGCTCCAAATCCTAATGAGCCCATTAGAATCATTACTACATATGGCTCACAATGGAATGCAGTACGAGCTGTATTGGAAAAGCATTGGGGAATTCTCACTAATGCACCAGCCCTGACTAAAATAATAAGTACCACACCGAAACTAGTGGCTCGTCGAGCACGAAATATGGGGGACATTCTGATTAAATCAGAGTTCGTCAGGGAACCAAATGAAACCTGGCTCTCCAACTACCCACGATCATTGGGAATGTTCCCATGTAATCGTTGCCAAATTTGTCCCTATGTAGATCGAACTACCACATTCAATGATGCCCTTGGACAGTCTTCCTATGAGATCAAAAATTTGATCAACTGTTCCACTACACGAGTGATCTATATGATCACATGCCCCTGTCCTAAGATCTATATAGGTAAAACTAAACGATCACTCAAAGTACGTATAGGTGAACATCTAAGAGAAATCAATGAGAAAGAAAAAAATCCGGAAAAACCCCTTGCCAAACACTTCGCAGAATATCATGATCGAAATTCTAAGGGAATGACGGTTAAAGGGATTTATGCCCTCAATTTACCGAACAGGCGAGGTGATTTTGACCCGATTTTATTGCAGAAAGAAAAATCATGGGTGTTTCGTCTCAAATCACTTGCACCTATTGGGTTAAATACGGAACTTAATCTACAGGTTTTCCTGGATCCCTAATCCTTTACAATCAACCAACAAAATAAAAATAATTTTTGCACTATCAATTGATACGTAAAAATTATGCTTAGTTTTGAACACTAAGTAGATTTTCAAATTCTTGAGTACTTTGTTTCAAACTTCATATGTGATATATGCACATAAATACACTTTAATTTATGTCCTTTCTTAAATTTTCCTTCAATTCGGCTGTCTACCAATGATTCTAAATGTATTTTAACTTCATTATTTCATATTTCTTTAAGAAGTCCTATGTGATTGTCCTACACCGTCACTGTGTCTTTGTATCACACTATTCTATTAAATGCACACTCCTAATTCTTGAGTAAGTTAAATTTTTGGAATTAAACTTGATCAATTTTACCCGTTATACATACATTCAGTATGTTAACATGACCTCATACATGCTAAAATGAGAGATTTGATGTCCTAGGAAATCATTACCATGTTCGTTACAATTCACTTCGCCCCATATGATCACCGAAGAACTGACTATACTATTAAGCGGTGACAAACAACAGCTGATCTCCACCAATAAAAGGCGTGTATCAACTGATGAGAGATTACGTCCAGGAAGAAGCTACGCCATTGGGTACGGCGAAACGCGTCGACGTCATCACCCGACGCTAGTCACGTGACATCGAGATTAAACGTACACGAGAGAGATACACGAAAGTACGGAGATGTTAGAGCGTGAACCGCAATCAGTCCCCGATCAAGGAATTCCATTCCATGGATAACCACGTCCGCTACATACACCCTACAACAGAGGGATGATATCCGGATTGAGCACCAACGTTATTAGCACTTTACATTGCAGCCGAGCACCATGTCATGCACATGACACAGGTCTGTACAACCATAGAAAGTAATGATCGGCAGCAACATACAATCCAGCCTTGGATCAACATCAAACTCCATTTGGTAATGTACAGAGACCTTACAATGTATGACTTTATGATGCTGTGTTGACTATTGTGTGTCACCCTTATGTTGATCAACAGCACGTTGCCAACATATTTTGCAAATCAGTGCTTCAACGGCTATATGTGTGCTCAGGATAACGGGACATTCCACTGCTTCACACTGTGAGCACGTTTTTGATTTATATCATGCTCTCATCTCTCAAAGTTATAACCTAACATAACCCTGAGGATTGGTTCTAATGATTAGGCATCTCTCCACAATATCTCAGTATTCATATTGCTCTATTGTTTGGACTATACAGAAATCAATTATATATGGGCCCAATAATTTACTATGGACCCAAGTTATAAGTGATTCCGAATTGCCAAGAACCTCCACCTTGCTGCAGCAGGACAATTAATACCTTTGCACCTCTCTATATCTCTCTCTTTACACATAGAGCTCTGTTACCAGATACTATACCAATTCGGTACTATTCGACTGGAAGTCAGGTGATACATTGTTTTCCCTGATCATACTCTTATTATTTATATTACCAAACCCATCGAAATTGAATCCTCCATTGTTGAGAATAATCTTGTGATACTGATAACAGAGCTCTTTTGGTCCGGACTAGTGTTGTGTCTTTGTGTTGTTAATTGTGCGTTTTGTTTGTAAATTAATGTTCATGGTCAGAAATAAATTTCAGAAATTCTATATGTCTTTTTAAAGACTTAATTTCCCTCTTCCCCTTTTTGTACTAATTATGTCCTGATACCTTAATATTAATAAAAGATTCTTCTTTTTTTGTATCAAATATGATTTCAGATCATTTACACTATTGCCATTAGTAACCCCTTTTTTTCTTTGATCTCCCCTGAGACCGCTACCCTTCCCCGTCCTTTCCCCTAACCTTGGTCCCTTTCCCCTTTCTTGTTTTTCACCATTTATTACCAATGATACATAGGTTACGGCAATACAATCATCATTTGATGATAGGTCTGAGGTAGTAGCAAATATTCATGCTCCTACTAATAGTTAAAACTTGCGATTTCCCTTTTCCCACCTACCCCTCTTTAACTAACATTGGTTGTGGCCTTCCTAGATTTAAATAATGTTGAGATTACTTCCTTTGAAATGCCTTGCATCTGTAGTCTGGTTTATTCAGCAACCAGGACGTCAATTGCAGCCTGCTGCAGGAGGTCTCTCTTTAGTGGGAGACGTATTGGAGAAGCTGTCTTCATCTACAGGAGCAGTGGGAACCACGGTCTCCGTGGCCAGAAGGGTAGAATTACAATTGCATGGACCTTCTCCCTCGCAATCTTCAACAGGATTTTCATTACGAGTGGCACAGGTGGGAAGAGGTAGACCAGGGGAAAAATCCCCCAGAATAGAGAAGGCATCTTGGGCTATGGCTTCGTAGCAGTGGAACCTTGAGACAAACCGGGGTGTCTTTGCATTGTCTGGGGCCGCCATTAGATCCAATGAGGGTGTCCCCCATTTGCTAAAGATTGTTTCCAGGACCTTTTCGCTCAGCGCCTACTTGTTCTTGTTGGCGAACTCCCGACTCAGACGATCTGCAATGCAATTTGGGCTGCCCAGAATGTAGGCTGCTGTCAGGGCCTCCAAATGTCCTTCGGCCCAGACAAATACCTTGCTCGCCACTTGCAATAGTGGCAAGCTCTTATTCCACCTTGTTGAGTGAGTGAATAACTTGTATAGCGCTACACATGCAAACTAAATCGCCTCAAGGCACTTATTCCCAAATTCGATGCATATATATGCCACTGCCATTCTGTCATCTAACATCAGTTTGACCCGGTTCCCTTGAACCAGATTCTTGAAGGCCCGCAGCCTTCTGCTTGCAATTCTGAGAGGTTGGAGTTTCTGGTTTCCGTCTTGCCCCATTCACCTTGTACTTGTCTGCCAAGGCAGTGAGTGCCCCAGCCCCGCAACAGTTTTTCTGGTGCTGTGCACCATGCTAAGCCCTGGTGGATCCATCTTGGTATGCAGACTTTTTGGTGAAGTGATACGTCATCCCACTGGCTCAGAAAAGTCGCCTGGAATGCCCTTGTCTGGAATCTTGCCCAGGGGACAGCTGGGATCGCTGCGGTGAACATTCCCAAAAGCATCATACAGTCACTTGCTGACAGCGATGAGGACTCCCTCAAGCTGTTTACACAGGCTACTAGCTTGGCTGTTTTGCGTCTTAGTAGCGACACATGGCCTTTTGCTGGTATCAAAAACAAGCCCTAGGTATTCCATCTCCTGTGAGGGAATCAACTTGCTCTTCTGCTTGTTGACAATTCAGCTGAACTCAGATAGAATCTTCCGCACCACCTCGCATTGTGCTGGGCACTCCTTGCTTGCATGAGCCACTACCAAAACTTCATCTAGGTAGTGGAAGATCTTTATGCCCCTCAAACATATAACGGCGATGAAAGCTAGCAATATCTTGGAGTAGACTCGAGGTGCTGTGCTGATCCTGCAGGGTAGACATTTGAGCTTGGAAATGGTCTTCCCATACCATGAAGCGCCAGACCCCATACAATGGGGTAAATGAGTTTTCCAGAGGCAGGTGGCACTAAACATGCCCAGCAGCGGCCCTCGTCATGATGGCCTCTTGTCGAGTTTGGTTCTGCTGCCATCGTAGTTTAATGAGCTTTGCGGCCTGGACTGGCCATTGATTGGGATCTATGTACTGTGCGTGACCCAGACGCATGCGGAAATTTTAAACGGTGGCGGGACTTTTTTCTTCTGCAAATGTCTTGTTTTAGGGCTTCTGCTCCTATAAGACAAGACACCTCCTGGTGTCGCACTCTTGTTTTGTGGCCCCCGTAGACCCCTCCTACCTTTCCGACGATTTTCGTGCATTTTGGGGCTGTGGTGAGCTCATGCTGTATTGATAAAAGAAAGGACATAGCCAATAAGCCTTTTTTTTTTTTGTATTTTTATCTTGCATTGGTAAAGGAATCTCTCGGGGTGGCAGTGGATTTGTGAGAATATCTGTAGCAGGTGTGAACAGATGAGGTTAATCATTTAGTGGAGACAGCCACAGCTCAGCCATCTCTCCCTCTCTGTGAAGAAGGCTCATCAGAAAAACTCTTCTTACTAGCTGTAGCAAACAGTACTGAATCTTCTGGCTCTCTAAGTTTTATATTCAGGCTATACCCGACACACACCCAACAGAAAAACGCAGGAAGGCAGCCAGCGCGCTCCTAAGGTGCGGATATTTAGAGAGCATGATAATACAGCAGCACCACAGCCCAGGAAATGGTAAGCTCTTTAAGCTTTAATCTGCCCGCATAGCTCCTGCACATGGAGCATCCAGTGTAATAAAAAGGTACTACCTTTATTGTTTCTGGACCTTCCAGTCCCAGGAGAGGCTTGAACATGGGTGGGTTGGTTCGGCAGGGTTTTTTTTTTCCTTGTCTACAGCTTCATTCTTTCAGCTTGTCTGGTGCTCTGGAGTCCGACCAAAAAAAAGGAACAACGGAAAAGGCAAAAGGAGCCCCCTATTTATCAGCTAAGAAGAAGGTGGTACTGGAGGACCGGAGGATAGGATTAACCCATGGTGTGCTGACGTGAGGTCGGCCAAGAAAAGTAAGCTTTTAAGCCTGTGTAAATAAAGTTTCTAGATGTAAAAAAAACATCATTTTATGTACCAATGTTTGTTTTGGTAAAATGTAGATTTTTACAAACTGTCTGAAAGCCGCACAGAATTAAATATTTTTCTGCAGAAAAACTTGGAAAACATACAAGTCAAACTCTATTTTTCTGTGGTTGCAATTTATTAATTATGTAGTAGGTTTTTTTTCTGTTTGTGTTTTTAGCATCATTAGAAATTTAAAGTCCAACTGTTCATTTGTGCTAAACATTAGCGTAAATAGCTCAGAAAAATTATCAACTTTTTGTGAAAAAAAAATCAAAATGGTGGCCTCATATCACATAGGAAAGCAGCCGTCTAGGCTCCTTGAGGAGAGCAAGTACACTGGAAGTTTTAAACTTTTCTCTACAGTAAAAATATTGTGCATGATGTATGTTGTTTCCACCTTTTATTCCTCTAATTTTCATACCCACTGACTCACCGGCTGAGTGGAAAGCTACAGGCTGGGATGTATAGAGAAAAGTTGACTTTTTCTGTTCTCCTAAAATAGCCTGGATGGCCAATTTCTTATGACATATTAACCACTTAAGACCTTGACCAATATGCTGCCAAATGACCCAAGGGGTTTTTGCGATTCGGCACTGCGTCGTTTTAACAGACAATTGCGCGATCGTGCGACGTGGCTCCCAAACAAAATTTGCGTCCTTTTCTTCCCACAAATAGAGCTTTCTTTTGGTGGTATTTGATCGCCTCTGCGATTTTTATTTTTTGCGCTATATACAAAAATAGAGCGACATTTTTGAAAAAAAATCAATATTTTTTACTTTTTGTTATAAGAAAAATCAATAAACTAAATTTTAGTCAAACATTTAGGCCAATATTTATTTAGCCTCATGTCATTAGTAAAAAAATATCACAATAAAAAAAAATAGCTACCTAGCGGGAACAGCGACACTAATACAGCGATCAGAAAAATGATCGCTTAGTGATGCTGGCAAAAGGGAGTGAAAGGGTTAACCAGGGCGGTGATCAAGGGGTTAAAACTTTATTAGGGGGGATACGGGGGCTACCCAGGACCTAACACTAACTGACTGTCACACTGCCTGTCACACTGACACTAAATACAGTAATCATACATGTATGATTACTGCATTCAGTGACACTTTGACAGGGGGAGGGGGGGGGGAGATCGGGGGGGACTAAATGTGACTATGTGTAGTGTTAGTGCAGTGTAGTGTTATTGCAGGACTTACTGTGTTGTGATCTCTCCTCAGAAAAAAACACAGAGGGAGAGATCACATTGCTTCCTCCTTCCTGTGTTTACACAGGAGGAGGAAGTGACAGGGCGGGCTGGCGCGCGCATTGGCTGGGAGCGATTCGGAGGGGGCAGACAAAAACGAATAGCCGCCCCCTCTTCTCGGATCGCTCCTACAGCCGTGCAGACCGCTGCATGTACGGGGGTGGTTCCGATCGGACCCCTGAACCCCCTCAAGGCACCAACGTATATATACGTTGATGTGCCTGTCGGTGCCATTCTGCCGACGTAAATGTACATGCGGTGGTCCTTAAGTGGCTAACATTATTATTATTATTATTATTATTATTATTATTATTATTATTATTATGATACACCATTAAGGAAGAATATACAGTACAAGCTCTGGTGAACTCCATGCCCAAGTGGGTTAAGGCAGTGCTGGAAATTAATGGTGGCCACACAATATATTGACACTTTGGGCCCAATTTGGATATTTTCACTCAGGGGTGTACTCACTTTTGTTGCCAGCGGTTTAGACATTAATGGCATTAATGGCTGCGTGTTAAATTATTTTGAGGGGGCAGCAAATTTACACTGTTATACAAGCTGTACACTCACTACATAGTGTAATGTCTTTAGTGTTGTCACATGAAAAGATATAATAAAATATTTACAAAAATGATAAGGGTGTGCTCACTTTTGTGAGATACTATATATATATATATATATATATATATAGACACCAATAGAAACTCTTGGGGCCAGATTCAGAGAGCCATTACGCCTGTCTAACTGGTGTTAGACTGGAGTAATTTCAAATTACGCGCGTTTTCTAGCTAGTCGAAAACCTCAAACCATAAATAGACGGCTGCGGGCTTCAATTCGACTGGATTAAGTGTTTGTACGCCTTCGGATCTACGCTGCAATAAAATTGCGGCCACTGGGTGGACTTCCCGTCGTTTTCCGCGTCGGGGTATGCAAATGAGCTTTTGCCGACGATCCCCGAAATTACGATCTTCAATCGCAATCTCTTACGGCACCTTTAGTCATCTTTTATTTGCGTAACACTATACCAGCTTTTTGCTGCTCTAATATTAGACAGCCCATGTTAAGTATGGCCGTCGTTCCCGCGTCGAATTTCTACGTTTTCCGACGTCTTTTATTATTTTTAACGTAAGTCGTCCGGGAATAGGAATGTTCGTAAACGCCGCTACTCAAACAACGAATGACGTAATGACGTGATTTCGCGCAATGCACGCCAGGAAATTTCTGAACGGGGGATGCGCAGTTCGATCGCCGCGGGGACGCGCTTAATTTAAATGCTTCACGACCCCCTATCGCGTATTTCGATTACGCGGTGAGAAATAGACTACACCGCTGTAGCGTACGGGCAAAAATCTACCAGGATTCAGTGTAGAGCCTGGTAAAATACGGCAGCGTCGAGTATTTCGATTACGCAGCGGAATATTAAGTGTATGTAAATTTACCCCTTGATGTTTAGGTGAAAAATAAAACCAAGAGATGGCACTGTGAGTCAACAATGAGCGAGAAATAGGCCATGAGTAGGGAGTCAAAAATCTCCCTGTGAGAAGAAAGGGCGATTACCCTCACTTCTTTTCTTTATGATCTATAGGATAGGTGGGCATAACAAAAACCTGAGAACGTGTTCTGGCCTTTATTCCACTAATTGAGTGACCTGCTTTAGTGAAATTCTGCTCAAGTATTTTGACACTCTTTGTCAATAGATATATACAGTATATAGTATACAGTATACAGTATATATATATATATATACGGTATATATATATATATATATATATATATATATATATATATATATATATATATATATGTATATATAATATTTATTTCTTCATTCAGTTATTAGGTTTAAGATTAGGGGCCCTTTCACACTAGGGAGTGCATATGAATTGCACAGGAATGTTCTGTGTAGTGCAATTTTAACCCATCCGTTTTGAATGGGCTGAAATCACACCGCACCAAAAGTAGTGTATGCACTACTTTTGTGAATGCACTGCAACTGGATTTTTTGCTACTTTTGTACCCTCTGATTCGGGGGCCGACAAATGCACTGTGTTTTGCAATCTGCGCAGATCGCAGGGGCAGTGCACTTTGAATGTGATGTGTAAAAGCAACATGGAATACAAGTTTCCCAAACAGAATTCTAGTGTGCAAAGGCCCTAAAATGACAGTTTAAGATTTTTTTTCTATTTATTTGAGTGAATACGAAACAGTGAATATAAATATTTTGTATGTAAACAATTTTTGTTTTACAAATAACAATTTAATAAATTTAAAATGACTCCCAGAGCACTATGGCTCATCTAAAGAGGTGACTCCAACTATAACGTGGTATTGAACCCAATTCAAAGTCTGACCACAAAAAGGATAGCAAATAGGTACAAAACTTCTAAACAATACCTTTAACTAATGGCCTCCATAAATGGCACTAAAATCAGTGACTTGAAAATAGTAATAATGACTCTTGGAATTCTATTCCAAGCCTTAAGTCCTGTAATTGACTTTGGTAAAAAGAAAAACTACAGGACAGACTTGCTCTATCCTTGGTACAGTACAAAGTAAGGCATAATGCTGCTTGTCATTATAACTCTAATCCTGCTGGGTATGGTAATTCAGGTGTTCATAATTTTGCCAATTCGTAATGAAATTTTGCACTACAATATCTTTTTATTTGCTTGGCATGTATTATATATGTGGAAAGAAAACATAATAACAAATGTCTGTGTAATCATATTTAATAACATTTATTATCTTTTTTCATTTCAGTACAATGGCAGTTTAATAAATTCTCAAAAACAATAAACAATATAAATATGTCTAATCTAAAACAACATCGCTTGAAAACATGTACTGAAAATACAAAGAATCACATAAAAAATTAAGGGCAACATTCTATTTAAACATAAAGAAACCATGCAGAACAAATTAGTGTAGATATTATTTAATTTGCCTCTCAAATGCTTGTTAGCAAATGATATCTAATAACAGTAATCCCGCTGATCCAATTCATAGCAACCATGGTTTCTGCAAAATCAAACTAAACAAAAATGAAAAAAATATTTTCCACTGTTAAATACACTGAACTCAGTAGCATTCAGTGTTAATTAAATTGTACCTGCTGGCTAAGGCCACTTATATTTTATATTTGAGGAGATTGGCACATTGAAACACCATTTACATTTTAACACCTAATATCCACTTCTCCTTGTTCAGTTTTTTTCCAAGGTGAGGAAGGGGAGATGCCCTAACCAGACATATAAAACCACCAATATGTACCCACAACTGAAATATTTTTAGAAAACTAAGTTTCATTGATGTCACTATTGGAAAAATATCAATATTTCCAGCTATGGGCAGTCTCTGTCATACAGCCTTCAGCATCTGAAATTGTATGGGTAAGGTTTGCATTACTCACACTGACATCAACTAGCAGTTAAGGGGGAGAGTTCACTCCACTCATAACCGACGCATGTCAAGCTTAAGTGAAATTCATCTTGAATAGTCCAAATTATGTATACTTAATGTAACACCTACTCAATTCCAACAGAAAGATTGTAGCAAATCCATAGTTACATAGTTACTTAGTTGGTCTGGTTGAAAAAAAAAACAAGTCCATCTAGATCAACCAATAAAAGGTGGAACAAATTATACAATCCAGAGGCATGCAAAAAAAACAGCAAAGCATGAACCAGTTTGCTCCAACAGGGGAAAAAATTCCTTTCTAATCCCCCGAGAGGCAATCAGATATTCCTTGGATCAACTGTACCTACTGTATAAATGTTGATAGATGATTATATTATGTACATTTAGGAAATAATCCAGGCCTTTTCAAAGTAATCTACTGAGCTGGACAGAACCAGCTCTTGAGAGAGTCTATTCCACATTTTCAGCTCTTACTGTGAAGAAACCTTTCTGTATTTGGAGATTAAATCTCTTTATCTCTTTGTCCTCTGTGATGACCCTAAAGTGAATAGCTCAACACCAAGTTCACTATATGAACCACTCATATCCCCCTTATTCTCTTCTCATTCGAAAATAAATTCAGTTCCTCTAATCTTTCCTCCTAGACAAGCTCCTACATGTCTCTTATCAGTTATATAGATACATCGTGGGAGAGTTTAAAAAAAGACAAATTCCATCAAGTACAACGTGTGTGCGCTTTTATGTCAATATTACATTGTATATCCCTGTATGTTATGGTCGTTTAGGTGCCTATCCAATCGTTTTTTTTTTAATTATCAAATTATTTTACATTTTTCTACATTAAACCTCATTTGCATGTAGTTGCCCACCCCATTAACTGTTTTGAATGCCTTTGCAAAATCCAGATACACCACGTCTACTGCCATTCCTTTATCAATATGGCAACTCACCTCCTCATAGACGGTTAATAAATTGGTTTGGCAAAAACAATTCTTCATGAATCCATTCTGATTACTGCTAATGATACAATTTTCATTACTAAAATCTTCTATATAATCCCTTATTATCCCCTCCAGGAGCTTGCATACTATTGATGTTAGGCTAACTGGTCTGTAGTTCCCAGAGATGTATATTGTTCCTTTTTTAAATATTGATGCTACATTGGTCTTTCTTTTATCAGCTGGTACCGTACCAGTCAATAGATTGTTCGTAAAAAGGATCAATGGTTTGGCAATTACTTGACTGAGTTCTTTCAGGACCCTCAGGTGCAAGCCACCTAGTCCTGTTAACTTATAAATGTTAAGTTTTCCAAGTCTATTCCTAATTATATCCTCTGTCAGCCATGAGGGTGCTTCCTGTGACGTGTCATGAGGGTAAACCCTGCAGTTTTGGTTACTGAAAGACCCCATTCTCCCTCGTGAAGACTGAAGAGAAGAATAAATTCAAAACCTCTGTCATCTCTCCATTCTTTGTAACCAAATTCCCTTCCTCATTCTTTATGGGGCCAATATATCTGACCTCCCTCTTTTACTATTTATATACTTAAAGAATTTCTTGTGATTTTTATTACTCTCCTCCGCTATGTGCCTTTCATGTTCTATCTTAGCTGCCCTATTTGCACACTTAGATTTCCTATTGCATTCTTTGTACATTTGAAATGCTGATGATGACCCCCTCAGCCTTGTATTTTTTAAGGCTTTCTCCTTTGCTTTTATATGCATTTTTGCATTAGAGTTAAGCCACCCAGGACTTGTTTTACCTCTTTTAAATGTATTTACCATTGGTATGCATTAACTAATACCCTTTATTAATATGCTCTTAAAGCACACCTATTTTTCCAATGTTCCTAGGATTTCATCCCATTTATTATTTTCTAGCAAGGAGCCTAGTTTATGGAAGTTGGCTCTTTTGAAATTTATTGTCTTTGTATTCCCCTTATGTTTCCTATTTGTGTGATTTATACTCAAACTAATTGATGTGTGATCGCTGTTTCCTAAATTGCCCTGTATTTCCAGTTCTGTGATCAGGTTTGTATTGTTAGTAATCAGTAGTTCTAGCAACGCTTTGTTTCTTGTTGGTGTATTTACCATCTGACCCATGAAATTGTCCTGCAAGATGTTTCGGAAATGGCGAGCCTTAGATGAATGTGCGTTTCCTTCCACCCTGTCTATGTCTGGATAATTTAAATCCCCCATTATAATGACACTTCCCATCCTTGCTGCCATTCAAACTGTGATAGGAGGTCCCCCTCCCCCTCTTCCCTCTGGTTAGGGGGCCTATAGCATAATCCCAGTATTCTTATCACCATGGTTTCCTCCCTTTTGTTGCTTTACCAATAAGCTTTACCAATAAGGATTCCATCTCCTCCCTTGCTCCATTGGTGATGTTGTCCCACATATTCACCTGTACATAATTTTCTACCCTCTCTATTTCTGTGAGATAGGGAATACCCTTGAATGGTTGGCAGCCAATAGGGATGAGCCAGCGGTTTGTTTGTTCTAAAACAAACTGAACATATGGGGCATTCGCGGGACATTTAAGCACCCCATAATGCACTGCGAGATCGCAGTGCATTGTTGTATGATGACCTGCACCTGACCTGCATGCACGCTGGTTAGGGGGCCTTTGGCCAATTATTGTTCAGGGGGACTAAGTCCACGCCCCACATGATATAAGGCTGCTTACAGAGTGGCTGTGTGTACTGTTGTTGGCATGGATAGATAGATAGCTTGAGTTATATCAGTTAGTGGCAGTGTATTTGATATATATATATATATATATATATATATATATATATATATATATATATAAAGTTAGTCTTATATATATATATATATATATATATATATATATATATATATATATAATATATATGTGTATATATATATATATATATATATATATATATATATATATACAGTGTATATATATATATATATATATATATATATATACTCTGCATTTAACATAGATTATATATTCAGGCCCAGATTCACAGAGCAATTACGCCTGTCTAACTGGTGTTAGACAGGAGTAATTTCAAATTTCGCACGCCGTTTCACTAGTTTGAATCCTCAAACCATGATACGGCGGCTTCGGGCTTCGATCCGAGAGGCTTACGTCTTCGTAAGCCTTCGGCTCTACGCTGCGATATTTTTGCGGCCGCTGGGAGGAGTCCACGTCGTTTTCAGCGTCGGGATATGCAAATGACTTTTTACGGCGATCCACGAAGATACGAGTGGTCTTCGCAATCGCTTACGTCATTTTTTTTGCTGCGTACTGTTAGACCAGCTATTGGTCTAACGGTGCGTAGCCCATGTTAAGTATGGCCGTCGTTCCCACGTCAAATTACATTTTTTTTTTACGTAACTCGTTCGGGAATAGGAATGTCCGTAAAGGACGCTACTCAAACAACGAATGACGTAACGACGTGATTTTGCGCAATGCAAGGCGGGAAATTTGTGAACGGAGCATGCGCAGTTCGATCGCCGCGGGAACGCGCCTATTTTAAATGCTTCACGCCCCCTACTCGCGTAGATGGCTTGCGCCGGGAGAAATATACTACGCCGCCATAGTTTACAGGACAAAATCTACCGGGATTCCACGTAGAGCCAGGTAAAATACGGCGGCGTAGTGTATTTCTGATACTCTACGCAAATCTAATTGTATGTGAATCTGGGCCATAGTGTTTACTCTATATTCAGTCAGTGTAGTCTATATCTACAGTGCATTCCGTGGTGTACTTTTTCTAATACACTTCAGGCGGTGTATTAATATATATACAGTCTAATATATATATATATATATAGATATATATATATAGATAGATAGATAGATAGATAGATAGATAGATAGATAGATAGATAGATAGATAGATAGATATATATATATATATATATATATATATATATATATATATATATATAGATATATAGATATATATCTATATATATATATATATATATATATATATATAGATAGATATCTATATATATGATAGATAGATATAGATATATATCTATATTTATATAAATATAGATAGATAGATAGATAGATAGATAGATAGATAGATAGATAGATAGATAGATAGATACTCTGCATTCGTTGTAGCCTATATCTACAGTGCAGTACAGTTTCTTCTACACTTCTGGTGGTGTACACGGTATACAATACAGTGCAGCCATTGTACAGTTGCTAATACAGTGCAAGCAGTGTACACAGTATCTAATACAGGGTAGTATGGTGTTGCAAAACAAAAAAATACATCATGTCCGGAAGGCCACCAAGGAGAGGCAGATGCTCACATGCCACTAGAAGAGGGAAAGCAGCATCTGTGTCTACAGTGAACATTGGTGGTCATGGTGCATCCTCTGTAGGTGGCTGTAGGGCACTCTTATCCTTTTTTGCTACTGCTGGCTGTGTTATTGCGTCACAGCATGCAGAAAAGTTGGTGGAGTGGATACCAAAGCCGTCCTCATCCTCCTCATCCTCTGTCACCCAAGCTCAGAGTATTTGCCTTCCAATGTAGCTGCCAAAGCAGCCTATTCCAGCGGCTCCTTGTCCACAGTGACTCCTTCTATAGCCCCACCATCATGCACAGGGGAGTCCCCAGAATTATTCGACCACAGTGTCGGTTATATGCTGCTGGAGGATGCGCAGTGATTTGAAGGCTCCGGTGTTGGTTCCCAGGTTGAGGAAGGGAGTAACGTGAGCCTAGAGAGAGGGGGTGCCACAGAAGGACAAGAAAATAGTAGCCATGTTTCACAGCAGGGTTCCGTTCCTATGCCCAACAAGAGTATTTATGAGGGGTTACAGTGTCGTGGAACAACCACCACCACCTTTCAAGGCCCAATTGTTCTGCCCCATGTAATTACAATTCTTGATATAATATTTCACAGTAGGGCCCATTGCCCAACAAGAGTAAGGGCTTACAGTGTTCTAGTACCACTAACACCTAAGGCCCAATTTTCTGCAGAGTATATAGGGCAGGCTGAATAGTATATATACAGTACTGCTGTTCAGAGCATATAGTGCCTGGGGGACCCCCACGCCATTTTGTTTTAAATTCTGGTGCCGGGTTCCCCTAATATCCATACCAGACCTGAAGGGGAGGAACGCCATTTTATTTTTGGTATTTTATTTATATTGCTGTGAACAGTTTTAGATGACATTTTTTCCTTTAGAAATATAATTTTGATGTGGCACTGTTATAAACATGGGAAAGATGCGCTACTTTACAGGCATACTAAGGACACCTTAGGCACAATATTTAAAGGAATATTTGATTTTTATTGTTTCACTTTAAGCATTATTAAAATTACAGCTCCCAAAAAAACTTTTGATTGCATTGATACATTTCCCCTAAGGCAGGACCAGGGTCCCCAAACACTTTTTATGGCAATAACTTGCATATAACCCTTTAAAATTAGCACTTTTGATTTTTCACGTTCATGTCCCATAAATTTTAATGGTGTTTGTGTATTCGAAAACATTTATTTGCCTGTTCCCATGTACTGCTGCAAACCGAATGGGGAGGGGGGGTGTTCAGCTCAACCCTACCAGCCAATCATGAGAGCAGTTGAACTAAGTCTCTAAAATTACCACAAAAACGAAATCCTCCTTGTACAATAGCATCGCTAGTTCTCCCATCTTGTCCGCCAGACTCCTGCCATTAGTGAATAAGCCACATAGTTTGGTCCGGACGCATACTATTTCCTTACTGGGAGTCTGAGGTTGCAAATAGGACTTGTAACTTATACTTACCTTGAGTTTAGGTGCTTTGGTCAACCTACCACTAATGCCCCCATTACTGCCCTCTGGAATTTGTTCCACGCTGGGTATCTCTACATCTGTACCCTCCTCCCCTTCGCCTAGTTTAAAAACCCCTCTAACTTGTCAGCCCTCTTCTTTCCCAGCTGAGCTGCACCCTACCTATTTAGGTGCAGTCCGTCCCTGCTAAAGAGCCGGTAACCGACTGAGAAGTCAGCCCAGTTCTCCAGGAACCCGAACCTCTTCTTTCTACACCAGCTCCTTAGCTTAGTTTACTTCCCTACTCTCCCGCTGCCTTTCTGATGTGGCTGGAGGTAATAGCAGTATATCTGAAAAAAATACCTTAGAGGTCCTATATCTCAAATTAGTCTCTGACTTTGTCATTGGTGCCAACGTACACCATGACAGCTGGGTCTTCCCCAGCCCCTCCCAGTAATTTGTCCAACAGATCCGTGATGTGCTGAACCTGACCGCCTGGTAGACAACATACAGTTTGGTGCTTCAGGTCTTTGTAACAGATTGCTCTCTCTGTCCTTCTGAGAACTGAGTCCCCTGCCACCAGAATCTGTCTATTCTTTCCCTTGGCGTTACCCCCACTTAACCCCTTCATCGCCCCCTAGTGGGTAACCCCTTCCCTGCCAGTGTCATTTACACAGTAATCAGTGCATTTTTATAGCACTGATCGCTGTATAAATGACAATGGTCCCAAAATAGCATCAAAAGTGTCCGATGTGTGCGCCATAATGTAGCAGTTATGATAATGATTCTAGTAAAAAAATATATATAATAATAAAAATGCCATAAAACAATCCCCTATTTTGTAAATGCTATAACTTTTGCGCAAACCAATCAATAAACGCTTATTGCAATTTTTTTTAACCAAAAATATATAGAATACATATCAGCCTAAACTGAGGAAAAAATTTGTGACTGCATGGCACTTTAAAAACAACAGAAGAAGTAAACAGTTATCTTCTGCATGCCTACTTACCTTGTTTTACCTATTACTTTAATAATGTAAAACAACTGACAATTGTGCAGTAATTCTAGTGGTTCTAAAGCCTAAGCATTTTTTGTCCTAATGCATTCTCTGCATTAAAGGGGTTGTAAACACAAAAATATTTTCCTCTTAAATTAAAGTCTGACAGTAGCTGATAAAGTAAAAAGTAATGTTTTGCATTATAACTAGTTTGATACCTGTTGAAATCGAGCTGTTTAATTCACCTCTGTCACTCCTGAATCGTTATTCTCACTGACTTCCTGCTTTGCAGTGCGCATTCATTCTTGCTACATCACAGCCTAATGGGAACTACAGTTCCCATTATGCTTATCCTCCATGTCTGTGAGGGATAAGAGTGCATCTTCACGCAGAGCTGTAGTCATAGGGAGGGGGTGAGCAGATTCTGCTTTCCACTATGCCAAACAGCTCAGGTGCTGGTGGAAAGCAAGAAGAGGAGAGACAGGAAATGGCATTTTCAAACCTGGATTACTGTATTTTGGAGGTCAAAATAAAAAACGAGGCAAGTGATATTTAAATGCTCTAGCTTACAGCATTCAATTGATCTAATAAAAAACGAACCTTTAGTGTTCCTTTAAGGTAAAACATGTTTATGTAGCAGTATGCCCCCTCAACTCCACCCTGAGTGAAGCAGATGGTTTATCGTGGAAGTGCGAGTTGAACCTCTCGAGTAGAATCTCTGTGTGGGTCTACCATGAAGTAAAGTCCCCGCATATTAAAAGATTGTCCATATTTTACAGTTCTAAAAACATTTGAGGAGCCTGCAGAGAAATCGAAGTTGGTGTGAATTTGGGGCATAGTGCGCCACTAGAGTATAAGGTTGGGAGTTTATATCACAGGTGATAATGATATATCACCCATCATCATCTAGGATGGCGTCCTGTAGATGGAAGGCCAGTGTGTCTCGTATAGCAGGTACTACTCCCCTCTTTATCTCCGAGGCATTTGACAAAAATATGTGGGGATAGTTTTTGTGTGAGCATTTTGGCAGATTGGATCTTTAGAAGTGAGTATCTTGGACATTAATGATAACAGCTCAGGCTTTAATTGCCTCTTTTCATAACGGATATCTTTTTGCCGGATGTTTTAGTCCTTTAACATAAAGAGCTAAGCACCTAATTGTCATGTTAGTGAAATGAGCTGGCTACCACATCCGGTTGTTGGTTTATAAATGTGTGGATCGTCTCAGTTTGGTGGACTTGATGACGGGGCAGATTTCTTGTAGTATTGTGGATTGACCACTGTTGAGGCAAAGAGAGTTCTGCAGGCAAGGGGTTGAGGGTCCTCTTTAGCTTCGGTTTGTGTACCAGTAGAACAAAAAATAAATAAAGTAGAACTAGAAACAAAAATAACAAGAAATACATTAGCATAAAAAGGGAATTCCCAGGTGGATTCAAGGGCAGTATATACTGCTGGGTCTGTTGGAGGAGAAACAGAGAGATAGTCATTGTCATTCCATGGGGGATACGTTAATGGATCATTGGGATTTAGAGTTCAGGAGCCTCCTTTTAGGTGACTTTCTTTTTCTGCGATGAGCGCTTGTGGGTTGCGATTTGCCAGTCAGAGTGGATGGTTAGTGGAATGGCAGGCTGGCAGGGTCCAGGATATATATTTGTTATGATGCCCTATTGTTTTTTAGCATTAGAAACACATTCAAAATGTATATGTCAAATGAGGAGAATTTTGAAACAATTCCCAGCATTAGGCTATATAAAAATGGAGAGGTAGATGTTTTACCAAAAATATTGGACATCCAGCTTTTCGAGAATTGAAATGCACTGCCAGGACCATTGTAATCTTCTCTTTAGCTCAATTGATGGGTATTAACCTCCCTGGCGGTATGATTCTTTCAGATTTTAGGTGCTGAAAGCGGTACCATTATTTGCAAGGAAATTTGGCGTTTTATACTGTAGGCCTGTAATTCTTAGGAATAACTCACTTAAATCTGACCAAACAACAGTCTAAGGCCCTGTACACAGACCAATTTCATCGGATATGTCTGCTGAGCTATTTTGGTTTGATCAGTGTACACACGATCAAACCAAAATCCCCGCGGACAGACAGCACGGTGAAGTGGCGGTGACGTTGACGCCTCCACGTCACCACTCCAGGAAGTAAAATACTTCCACGCATGCGTTGAATCCATTCGGCGCATGCAGGAGATTTTTGTCCGCTGGTTAGGCGTACTAACCAGCGGACATGTCGGACAGACAGGTTTCCAGCAGACAGATTTTAAAGTCTGCTGGAAAAACCTGTCTTTTTGCCCGTACACACGATCGAATTTGTCTGCTGAAACGGTCCGTCGGACCGGTTTCAGCAGATAAATTCGATCGTGTGTACGCGGCCTTATAGGCATCCCGGGTATGACATTTTTTTAAAAACAAAATTATAAATTATAATATAATAAATAATTATAACAAATAATAATATAATTATAATAAAAATTATTCAATAATGTAATCAACTCAAAATCACTGAAATTTGCTCAGTTGCAGAATTGTCGCTGTCATTACTTTTATTTTTTTATGACGAATTCCCCACAAATCGCTATCGCTCAATTCTGCAAGTGATTCTAATTTATTATCGCTGTTTTCTAGCTGCTCTAAAACCATTTTTGACATAAAGGGACACTTTTGGTTGCTATGGACAATCTACAGTTTGCAGGGAGAAAGAACAGTTTTTATTATATAAAAGAACATGTAGGACACTGGACAGACCACTAGAGACAAAGGGTGTGTGTATTTTTTACATACAGTACTGTAATCTGTAAGATTACAGTATACTGTATGTAATGTGTTTGTTGACTTTTTTGAATATGGCGCCGTTCTCCACCCCCGTGCGTCGTAACGTTGCAGGGAACGGAGATCAGCGGCACACAGAGGCACTGTGTGAATCGAGTGAGCACCCGCTCACTCACACAGTGTGGATGCATCGCTGTATCCAGTGACAAGGTAAGTAAACCTTGCCTGTGGTTTCTGCAAGGCAAGCCTGACTCGGGGTTACCGATCGCAGCACAAAAATGTAACCCCGAGTCAGACTCCTACCATCCAAATAGACTGAACATTAAAGGGGTTGTAAAGGTTAACAAAAAAAAAATAAAAATAACAAACATACCATGCTTACCTCCACTGTGCAGTTTGTTTTGCACAGAGTGGACCCGATCCTTGTCTTTTGGAGTCCCTCGGCGGCTGTTTTGGCTCCTCCCCGCAAGAGCAAACCCCCTTCTGGGAAGCCCTCTCCCAACGGGGTTAGCTGGCGGCCACACTCCCGTGTGATACAGCCGCCAAGTGTATCACTCGCACCGCATCATTGATTTTATTGACAGCAGCAGGAGCCAATAGCTGCGCTGCTATCAATCATCCATTGACGAGGCCACAAGAGCTGGGGGAAACCAACACGGAATCACGTCCATGGCGATTCGGGCCTCAGGTAAGTAGAACGGGGGCTCGGGGGCCTGTAGCCATCAAATGTTTTTTCACCTTAATGCATAGTATGCGTTAAAGTGAAAAAAAACGGAAGGTTTACAACCCCTTTAAAAAACAGTAATGCATTGTACACACGGTCAGACTTTTGACCGTGCAAAAGTCTGCCGTGATTCCATTGGAATTCCTACGGAAAGAAAGAGAACAGGTTATATATCTAATGCCGCGTACACACGATCATTTTTTGTGATGAAAAAAAACGACGTTTTCAAAAACGTCATTTAAAATCACTGTGTGTGGGCAAAACGTCGTTTTATGTCTTTTTAAAAAAACGACCAAAAAAAAATTCGAACATGCTTGAATTTTTTGTGTCGTTTTTTCAAAACGTCGTTTTTTGTGTCATAAAAAGTGATGGTGTGTGGGCAAAACGATGTTGAAAACGAAGATTTTAAAACCACGCATGCTCAGAGGCAAGTTATGAGACGGAGCTTCAATGGAACAGAGTGCCGTCGAACGTGGTGTACGTCACCACGCTTTGCTAGAGCATTTTGGAAAAACGATGGTGTGTATGCAACGTTGTTTTGGAAAATGAAGTTTGAAAAACGTTGTTTTGTTTCATCACTTGAAATGTCGTTTTTTTTCATCCGAAAAAAAAAGTCAGATGGAGGCTACACACAGCCGGACTTTCCTAGAAAAAAAGACGTCTGACTTCAAACCGATGAAAACGGACTGAAGTTCGCTTTCATCGGTCCAAACTGATCGTGTGTAGGCCCCATCGGTCCGTTAAATTTCAGCCCAAAAACAGATGGCTTGCTTTAAAATCGAACCGATGGACGGCTAACCGATAGGTCAAAACCGATCGTTAGAACGCACAAGCATCAGTTAAAAATCCATGCATGCTCAGAATCAAGTCGACGCATGCTTGGAAGCATTCAACTTCGTTTTTTTTTCATCACGTCGTTGTGTTTTATGAACCGATGGTGTGTAGGCACATCAGTCCATCAGTCAGCTTCATCGGTGAGCCGATGAAAACGGTCCGTCGGACCGTTCTCATCGGATGGACCGATCAGGTGTACAGGGCTTCAGAAGCATTGAGGCATTAGGGATTCTTCTGATGGTCAAATACAAACATTATGTTTTTTTTTTTGTTGAAGGCTTATAAGGTTCTTGTCCAATCATTACAATTGACGCTTTAAATAGATGGAGATGTATATGGCCCCCACAGCTTCATATTCCCAAAATTGTCAAAAGATTTATATAACAATTATGCCGCGTACACACGGTCGTTTTTTGCGATGAAAAAAAACAACGTTTTCTGTGAAGTAAAAAACGACGTTTTTGAAACGTCACATTTCAAAGACAATTTTGCATACACACCATCGTTTTTTTTCACAAAAAGCGAGGTTACGTTCACCACTCTTTTCCATTGAAGCTCGCTTCATAACTAGCTTCTGGGCATGCGCGGGTTGAAAAACGTCGCTTTTGCTACACACAGTGACTTTTTGTGAAACAAAAAACGACGTTTTGAAAAACGACACAAAAAATTCAAGCATGTTGGAATTTTTTTTTGGTCGTTTTTTTGAAGACAAAAAACAACGTTTTGCCCACACACGATCAATTTAAATGACGTTTTTAAAAAACGTCGTTTTTTTTCATTGCAAAAAACAACCGTGTGTACGCGGCATTAGAGTTATACACGTAAATTTCACTTATAAATAAATGTAAAGGTTTTCTAGGCTATTGTTTTCGGACACGAGCTTCTAACACCCAATACATAAATGCACATGCTGTGACACTTATTTTACAGTGGGTCTATATTAAGAAGAAGAGAGTAACCGCTCAGTAGTGATCAAAGAGCCTCCTCACCGAAACCAAACCACAGGTAGATAGTAACTATGACTAAGCACTTAAGCTACAGTGCGAAACGTTAGCTTTTGTCCCGATTTTTTCTGTGGCGTGTTCATTTTGTGATCAATTTTAATTAAAGGAACATTTTTGGAGTGCAGCTGTCCAAGTTTCTTTCTTATTTTTGCGTGTCTATATTAAGAAATGTCAATGTAGAATGTCAATTTTATGTTTAGAGAGATTATCAGGATCATTAATTGACAGAGAAAATAAAGGACAAATAAATTTATACTGATCTTTTCCTACCACAATTTGTAAAATGCACAACAAAACTTGTTTTTAAGACTGATGTGTGAAACATAAGTTAGCAGTGAATACTAAAAATGTTGGCCCAGATTCACAGAGCGATTTCGCCTGCGCAACAGGAGATGCGCGTGCGTAAGTCTAAATGCGTTTCGATGCACGGCATCCCCAAAACGAGATACGCAAGAAATCTACTTTTTTTTTTCCAGCGTAATTTCGTTAGACAGGCGCATCCGTCCGCGCAAAAATGCGCTAGGCACACCATTGATTTGCTATTCAAATATGCTAATGAGCGAGTTACGGGGATCCACAAAAGAACGTTGGGGCAGCGCAGGCTACGCAGTGTGCGCAACAGCAAAAATGTCCTGTCTAAAATTAGACCATATAAAAGCTGGTCTAAAAATAGAAAAATCGTCTAATGTCAGATAAAGCAACACTGTTAGTGAGGAGCTCAGCAGTCACACGTGTTGCCCAACAAACTAAATGCCAACATGCCAGTGGCATCCATGCTCATAGCTATACTACTGACTTTAGATGAACAAAGAAGGATGAGGGCACTGAGGAGGGCACTAAGGAGGGCACGGGAGATGTTTTTTTTTTTTTTTACATTTTTATTTGCTTATATAAACTTTACAATTTAATCTAATCTAATACAATATTCTTATCTGATACAAGCCCCTCACTCTTCACTCTTCACGGGAGAGGATATATCACACATGCATAGACATCTATGGCATGAGTGATTCTGAGGTGTCTCGCATCTTCAGATTCACCCCTCATGCCATCATGGAATTAACCACAACCTTGCAGGAGGACATCAGCAGCCCAACACATGGCACTACCCATGACACCCATGACAGCTACATATACAATCATAGCCCCATCCCCACAGATTTCAAACAGAACATGTATGGGGACAGCTGGCTGGTTGGTGAGTGACATGGGTGGCAGGCATGACTGTCCCCCCCCATGATGCACACATCACAAGGGGCACATGCACTACTAACATCCTCCTGTCTTTTCCCTTCAAGGTGACTCTGCATATGCACTGGGACCCCATCTCATGACCCCATCTCATGCCAGCACACATATTCATCTTTGCACGTTAAACACACACATTAATCATGGCACAATGGGAATGCATGCATGCACACCACTGTGGTCCCTAGCACACACACCCCACATCCTCATCACATTGGATTGGCACAAGCCCACCATGCAGGACTTGTGAGCAGCAACGCCACGCCAAGGCTCCAATTATGTCACTGTACATTCATACACCATTCACACAGACCTGGGTTTCACTTCTCCACCACAAATGAGGGTGACACCCCTTTTCCCACAGGAATATCACCCCCACATTCCAAAATCATACACAAACAGTACCAAAAAAATAAAATAAATGGCGAGCAAAAATAAAAAATGCCCAGCAAAAATATAATTTAAACAAAATAACAACAAAGAAAACACATAAAAGACAAAAATCACTCTGCAAAACAGTCCCCAAATATCTCAAAGACACGTCACAAACAAACAAACAAACGCTAATAAACAAAAGCACCTTGCTGTATAGGGAGGGATACAAAGGGATGTACTTTTGCAAAGGAAGTGCATTTGTGTCTGTCTATTTATGCTGTCTGTGTAGTTCACTAAGTTGCCCTAGTCCACTTCCAATTTCACTTATTGCGCCGTTCCCGAGTTGTGAGCATGCGCACAGTGGTGCTGACCATGGTCTGCTTCAAGCGTGCATGCGCGAGCCGGCCGGCCCTTCATTTGCATGGGGTCACGGCTCATTTCAATGTAACACGCCCACGTCCTTCCCAATTTGTAATACTCCGCCTTACGCCTCTGAAATAACGTTACGCATGCGCAATTTTCTGCACAAAAGCTACGAGAATAGGGTGATTATGCGTCTACATTGCGCAAGTCTAACGTAAAGGCGGTGCGCTACGCCGGTCCAATAATGCGCAGATGTACCTGAATCTGGCCCGTTGTGTTTATCTGATGGCATACACATTATTAGTTCTTATGTGTTGGTAATCAAAGTCATGTAAGATTTTTTTCATCAAGCTAAGCTTTTATGTGAAATTTCATGTTAAAGCTTTAAGATTAATGTGACATTTTAACAACTTCCCCTAAAAAAAAGTATTTACCAATTTTTATTGGCTTCTCATACATCCCTTGAGCGAACGCCAGTCCATTAACACCATGGGCCATGTCCAACAAATTAAAGCTCAGAGCTTGAAACCCAGAGATAAAAAAGTAATAATTAATCTTCTGCCTAATGCCATCCTTCAATATGGTATTTTTATGGAGTGTTAACACACAATTTAAGTATACAGGTGTCATAATATTATATGTATTGGACACTGCTTCCACTGAATAAAGTTTTGTATGCTACAGTCATCCTGAAGTAAATAATTTTACTTCCCAGTAGTGATTTGTCAGCTGTAGGTAGATTTAAAATCAGTAAATCACCTACTGGTCCCCTATGTCTGTAAGAGACTCTAGCAGCAAGATATGACCAGTGGTCACCAATCTTTGCTTCTCTTTCCCATCATGATGCATCCACTGGTTGTTGTGACCAATTCCATTTTGGATAGGGTTCTGCAGAGTAAACCATGCAAGGCCAGAGTTACCATTACACTAGTAGTCTGGAGCCTAAAGACATCAGAAATTGCCTTTCTCTTTAGTTATCTGCCATACATATTTTACCATCATAGGAGAGTTCTCCCATATGGTAAGTTTATTTATTTAGCGTTTTGTGCAAAAGAGAATATCTGAGCAGATTGATGCTTTGGACTCCAAAAGTAATATGCCTACAGGCTTTGCTGATGGAAAGCCTACCCTACTTAAAGTGGATGTAAACCCAAAAAAAAATTTTTTTTTTTTTGATGTCACAATGTAGAGTATAAGATTTCCTATCATCTGTGCCCAGTCTTGCCACACAGAGTTAATCCAGATGTGAGAAATCCTCTTTTATGTTCAGTGAAAATGAACAGCCTTCCAGATAAAACCCTGCCTAAAGCAAAAGTCTGTTTTTCTCTCTTCTTGCTTTGAGTGAGAGGTTATTTACAAATATAGCTAGGACATGTTTATCATATGTTATGTTTTGTTTACAATAACATGAGGTGATATAACATCATAACACATCCTAGTAATATACAATGAACTTTGGATCACCTCTTGTTATGATAAACATGTCCACTCTATATTTGTAAATAACCTGTTACTGAAAGCAAAAACAGAGAAACGGATTTAACCTAATTTGGCAGGTTTTTATCTGAAGTCCGGTTAATTTGCACTGGACTTTAAAAGAGGATTACTCAGCGCTGGATTAACTCTGTGTGGCAAGACTGGGCACAGATGATAGGAAATCTTATACTCTACATTGTGACATTAAAACTAAAAAAAAACACTTTAAAGCCCAATCCAAGTTGGGTAGCCCCATACCTCCCGTTTGTTTAATGTGTTTTCTGGGTGACATATCTTGAAATACTCCTTTTCTTTTCCCTGTGGTATCAATGAGTGGTCCCCCATCCTGCAAAGAAAGGTGCTTATTTAACCACACTTATACACCTTCCCGCCCAGACCAATTTTTAGCTTTCAGTGCTGTTGCACTTTGAATGACAATTGCGCGGTCATGCTACACTGTGCCAAAACTAAATTGTCATAATTTTTTTTCCACAAATAGAGCTTTCTTTTAGTGGTATTTGATCACCTCTGGGATTTTAATTTTCTGCAAAAAAAAAACGACCATTTTAAGTAACCCTGTCAGTGTTAAATGGTTTGTCTCAATCCACTAAGGCCTTGTACACATGATAGGTTAAACAGAGGACAACGGTCTGATGGACCGTTTTCATCGGTCAAAACCGATCGTGTGTGGGCCCCATAGGTTATTTAACCGATAGGTCAAAAACGATCGTTAGTAGGCACGACCATCGGTTAAAAATCCACGTATGCTCAGAATTAAGTCGACACATGCTTGAAAGCATTGAACTTCATTTTTTTCAGCACGTTGTTGTGTTTTACTTCACCGCATTCTGACACGATAGGTTATTTAACCGATGGTGTGTGGGCGCGACGGACCATCAGTCAGCTTCATCGGTTAACCGATGAGAACGGTCCTTCAGACCGTTCTGATCGGATGGACTGATCATGTGTATGCGGCTTTACTGTTTGCTTTTAATAGAAAGCTTGGTCTGTTTTGGAAAGATAAAAAATAACAGCATCACCACGTAAAAAATAAATAAAAAAGGCCTAAAAAAAGGAAACAAATGCGTCAGCTACATCTAAGAATTGGTAATCTGCAATATACTACATTTATGTTTCTGAGTTAAACCTCCCTGGCGGTATTCCCGAGTCTGGCTCTGGGTGAAATTTCAGTTCTATTAGCGGTAATCCTGAGCCAGACTCAGGATCGCATCGCAGTATCCAGGCAGAGTTACCTACCTTGTCCCCTGGATCCTGTGATGTCTCCTCGCTCGATTCACACAGTTCCCGATGCATGTGGCGGAGATTGGCGCCAAATTCAAAAAAGTAAAAGCACAGTACCAGTGTTGTAAGTAACGGCGTTTAAATAAACGCCGTTACCTAATGGAAGCCTGTTTTGGGGTAACGGGTAATCTACCAGATTACTATTTCCCTGGCGGGAACGCCGTTGGCATTACTATGGCGGTGTTACTGCAATTACATCTCCTGTGTGCGGGGGCCGGCGGGGTCAGAGGGGTGTCAGGTCACACAGAGCTGGCTTGTCTGTCCGTCGTGCCGATTGGCTAATTCGGACGGCGGGCGCAGCAGCACTGATGCATGCACACGCCTGGAGTCTCCCGCCCGCCTCAGCCCCACGTGACATGAGTCGTGTGATGAGCTCAGCCGAGAGCCCGAGACAGCCGCCGCCCACATCTCCCCCACGGAGGCTCCGCAAAACGTCCTCCGCAAAACCTAACCTAACGGTCCTGTCCTACTCCTTCCTTACCTACTACCGATACCTAGGCGGCCTCAGCACAGGCACTGGAGTGCACTCTGGCAGGCGGCAGCAGCACCCGACCCGGCGACCGACGACCGCGGACCTGCGCATATGACAACAGCAGCAGCAGCAGGTGAGGAGATAGGAAACCGGTCCGGCATCAAGACAAGATGCTGCATGTTGTCGATGTCGAACTTGTGTGTGTCAGTCAGTGTCTGTCTGGATTTATTTTGAATTAGAAAAATAAGTAGGATAGAAGAACTTTTGGGACTAGGGGGGGTGGAGAGCGGCCTAGTCTAGGGCTGGGGCTGGGGCCGGGCATGTGGACACTGGACAGTGGAGCCTGGTGGAGTCTTCTTGAGTCAGTGTGATTTGTGAAGAATCTGATATATTGTACACTCATTCCACACATGTCCAGCAAATACTGTACAATATTCAGATTCTTCACACTCCAGCTCCACATGTCCAACAAATTGCAATACTGCAATATCAGATAGATTGTGAATCTTCACACTCCAGCTCCACATGTCCAGAAGCAAATACTGTACTGTATGTACTACTGTAAAATACCATTTAAGGTGGACCAGTGCAGTGGACCACATACAAAAAAATAAAAAAAATAAAAATATATTGAGTACAGTGCTATGAGGCTCACCTCATGCCTTTCTTTTTTTTTTTTTATTGTTTTTATTAAGGTATTTTTAAAGTCGTGAGTTACAAAACAAGGCCATAGGGGCATACCCCGGCCGAACATTGCACGTGGCAACGTGCTTAAAAAAGAACAGAGATAAAAAATAAAAAAAAATAAGAAAACACAACAAAAACAACAGAACATTAGTCTTCACACCATTACACTAGGCATACCTAACTACACACTGCCTAGACACCTCTCAGATTGCACATGTCAGGAATATACTAGGAGCTATTGCACCTTGTCAAGCCTCCATTCCGCAGTAATTGGGTTAGTGGCTACAGGGGCTCTTGGGAGTAATTACAAATGTCACCTCCTCAATACATTGTCTCCCCTAACTAGCTCAGAATATGGGTCTCAACACGGAGTGTTACAAGTAGGTACCAGCGGAGTTTACTGAGCAATTATTCCCCAGGGGGCCGGTCGTCTGTTGTGGATTCTGAGTCTATCCACAGATGCCAGACTTTTTTGTACCTTTTAGGGCATCCTCGGGACAGATACGTCGCCTTGTAAAGGGGCACAGTTGCATTGACCAACCGCTTCCATGTAGTCAAAGTGGGGGGGGTAGTGGACTTCCACCTCAGGACTATGGCTTTCCTTGCATAAAAAAGAAGGATACCTATGAGAGTGCGTGTGGCCTTAGCAAGTGCCAATTGCTCCACCAGGCCGAGGATGCAGACACTAACTGTTAGGGGAATAGGGATGGTGGTTAGGCCGTGAATAAATTGAGTCACTTCCCTCCAGTAGTCTATAATTTGGGGGCAATCCCAAAATATGTGCGCAAAATCTGCTGGGGTACCAGAGCATCTCCAGCAGCTGGCCGACAGGGTCGGGTAAATGCCATGTAGGCGCTGGGGCGTGTAGTAGATCCTATGAAGGATCTTGAATTGGATCAATTTGTCCCTAGTAGCAACCAGCTGCTGGAATGGATAGTCCCACATACCTTCCCAATCCTCACCATCCAGCTCTCCCGCCTCCGCCCGCCACGTATCGCGGAGACCATCCAGTCCGACCTGAATAGATGGCAGGAGTGCGCGATAAATTGGGGATAATGGCTTGGAGAGATCAACCTTAACCAGGAGAACCTCCAAGTCATCGGGGTCCAGCCGAAGGCGGAGTGATCTAAACTGTGAATCAAAGGCGTGGCGGAGCTGCAGGAATCTGAAGAAGAAGGAGTTCGGAAGTTGGAATTTATTTTTAAGCCTATCAAATGAAAACAGACCCAGCTCGTCGCATATATCCCTCAGATACCTGATGCCTCTACCAGCGCACAGTCCTGGATCCTGCAGAGAGTGAAATTCCCGTAGCCTTGGGTTACACCAGAGTGGCGTATTGGGGGACCATCTGGCCTTCGCCAAATTAGGTTTGATCACTACCACATACCATGCTTTGATAACCGCTTTCATAGCCGTTGTCAGAATCACAGGCGAACCCCCCAAACCCCTATAAAGGGCATTGCGAAGGGCCTCAAAGGACCCCAAGTAGGCTGCCTCCAGAACGACTGATGCATTGGTATCATCCGATACCAGCCAGTTGTGTGCATGGGTGAGCATTGCTGCCAAGTAGTATGTGTGAAAGTCAGGGCAGGCAAGTCCCCCCTGCATCCACGGCCTGCGCAGAGTCTTCTTACTGAATCTGGCCGGTCGCGATTGCCACAAGTAGGAGGCCACTGAGGAGTCTAGCTGCTGGAAGAAAGATTTTGGGATCCAGACCGGAGAATGCCGTAGGATATACAACAGGACCGGTAGGAGCTTCATTTTGATTAAGTTAATTCTGCCTATAAGAGATAATGGGAGGTTCGACCAGGCCTTTAATTTTGATTTACACCACTGCAGCGCCGGGGACAAATTAAGCTTAAGAAAATCCTGGGTATTAGAAGAAATGTTAATCCCTAAGTATCTAATAGAATCAGCCCACTGCAGGGGTGAAGCAGGGTCCCTTAATCTCCCCGCCTCAGGGTCTATGGGCAGTACGAGCAATTTGTTCCAGTTGGTTCGGAGGCCAGAAAGGGACGCAAAACTATCCAGGAGCCGAAGTGCCCCGGCTAGCGAGGGACCAGGGTCCCTGAGGAAAAGGATTAAATGCCAGTTTCTCGACCACCGAACCAATCCGTATGCCAGATACCTCGCTCGACCTCCGCAAGGCCTCAGCCAGGGGCTCCATAACCAGGGCAAACAACGCCGGGGACAAAGGACAACCCTGCCTCGTCCCCCTCCTAATCAGGAAGGAGGGCGAGAGCCTGCCATTCAACTTGATACGAGCCGTAGGGGCCTTGACCTCATGCCTTTCTTGTGCTAAAGTTTGCTGCTAATTTTAATGCAAGCCTTTGATTGAAGTTGCAGAATAGTTGCATCGATAGGAAAAGATAGGATCCCAGCTGTTGCACACTTGCATAGTGCTTAGAATATTGCGGTTTGTCTTGTTAACTCTTGTATTATATTCTGCAACTTCTACCAAAGGCTTGCATTAAAATTAGCACCAAACATTAGCACAAGAAAGGCATGAGCCTCATATTAAGCCTACTACGGTAGTGCACAATAAACAGAAGTTTTGTTAATGTACTGAATAGTTAAGAGTTGGATACAACTCTTAACTATTCAGTACAGTAACAGAACTTTTGTTTATTGTGCACTAGTAGGCTTAATATACAGTTACAGAGATTTGCACTAATGACCAGGTTTTCCTTTGTTTCTTTTTACACAATTATACAGATATTTGCACTAATTAAAAGCCAGATTTTCCTTTATTTCTTTTTACCCACGTATACATTTGTGTGTTTTAATTTTGCACTTGAATTTTAGTTTCAATATTAAATTTTTTATATGTTTCTGTGCATATCATTCATATCTATGACAGGCTGCAATCTATTAAGTTGGGTTCAAATAAATACCAACGGCCAGATTCACGTACATTGGCGCATTTTTTGACCAGCATAGCGCACCTCCTTTACGTTAGACCGGCGCAATGTAGAGGCGCAATCACCGTATTCTCGTAGTATTTGCGCAGAAATTAGCGCCGGTGTAACGTTAATTCCGAGGCGTAAGGCGGAGTAATTCAAATTGGGAAGGACGTGGGCGGGTTACATTGAAATGACCTGTGACCCCATGCAAATGCGCATGCGCACATGAAGCAGACCATGGTCAGCACCTCTGTGCGCATGCTCACAACTCGGGAACGGCGCAATCAGTGAAATTGGAAGTGGACCCGGGCAACTTAGTGAACTATGCAGACAGCATAAATAGACAGACACAAACGCACTTCCTTTGCAAAAGTACATCCCTTTGTGTCCCTTCCTATACAGCAAGGTGCTTTTGTTCTGTTGTTTGTTGCGTTGTGACTTGTCTTTGTGATATTTGTTGACTGTTTGATCTAGTGTTTGGTAGAATATATTTGAAAGTGTTTTTTGGTGACTGCTTGTGAGACTTTTGATAGACTGGTTGATAGATTTTGGTTTGTTTGTTTTGTTGCTTGATTTTTCCTGCTTGTTTTTGTGAGTGATTTTTGTTGATTGTTTGAGAGAGAGTTGTTGTATGAGTATGACTGAGAGGAAGCGGAAGAGCAATTTTTCTTTGGAGGAGAAACAAATTATTGCCCGGGCCATTACCCAATATGGGCGTTTCCTCCACGGCCCGGAGAGTGCCAGCACCCCCCCGGCCAGGAAAAAGGAGATTTTGCAGAACATTACTGACCAGGTGAATGCATTGGGGGGGGGGACCCGGACACGCGAGGGTATCGTCAAGAAAATCAATGACCTCCGGCGTCTGGTCAGAAAGAAGCTGGCCAAAATGGCAGCCCATGTCAGGGGCACAGGAGGGGGCCCACCATGCCCTGTTAGGCTGACAGTGGAGGAGCGTGCGGTGGCCCAGACATTTAATAGAGAACAAGTGGAGGGCCTGCCTGGCTATGACTCCAGTCATGAAGGCGTGATGCCAGGTAAGGTTTTTGTTTTCCTATCTGGTGTGTAGCATGTGTGGGGGAGGGGGGGAAAGAAATATGTGGCAAGTGTGTGGATCCTCCAACCTGTGAATGTTTTGTGTCATCCACAGATGTGCAGGAGGGTGCTGGGCCATCTGGGCTGACCGCACCATCCCAGGGACAACAGCCTGATGAGGACGCCCCGACAAGGCCGGAGTCCTCGAAGGAGTTGGAGGAGGACGAGTTGGAGGAGTTGGAGGAGGAGGAGTTTGAGGAGGAGGAGGATGTCATGTCAGCCAGTGGATTTTTATTTTTGGAGGAGTCTTCCTCTCTGGCTGGCAGTAGCCAGCCCTCCATAAGGGCTAGCCCCTCCCACTCCTCCCCCAACAGGGCTCCCCTCCCAAGGGCCTCCTCTTCTCCCCGGCCACAAGCATCAGCTGGAGGCAGGAAGTCGTCCCAGAAGACCAGGGGTGTGGCCGAGGTTCTGCCCGCCAATCTGAGAAGGGAGCAGGCCTTTCAGACCCACCATCTGGGACAGGTCAGCCAGACTTTGGGGCGGATGGAGGAGAGCCTGTCCTCCATAAAGGATACGCTTGGGGACCTAGACTGCCACTCCCGGGCTCTTACAAACTGCCTAAACGTACTGCAGACTACTACAGCAGACGTTGGGCAGGATGTGAGGGCCCTCACCCAGGCTATCCAGGCCAATACGGCATCACTAAGTGCTGGCCTGACCAGAATTGCCGTGGCCTTGGAGGGCAGGCCACCAGGTGGGCAGAGACCAGGGGCTGCTCCTCCTTCCCCGGATTACCCCCCCCTCCCCATGAGTCTCCCCTGAGGAGCCGGGGCCGTGGCCGTGGTCGCCCCAGGCGTGGGTCATGCCAGCGGCATTCATTTGGTTCCCCCCTTTTTCTTTTTTTTTTCTGGACTTTTTTTTTTTCCTGATTTTTTTTTTCGTTTTTTTTCTGTTTTTTTATTTATTTTTTGGTGTTGTGAATGATTTCTGAATGTGGGGGTGACATTCCTGCCGGAAAAGGGGTGTTACCCTCATTTGTGGTGGAGAAGGGTTCCCCAGGACCAGGGGGAAGTGATCCCCAGGTCCGTGTGAATGGTGTATGAATGTACAGTGACATAATTCGAGCCGTGGCGTGGCGTTGCTGCTCACAAGTCCAGCATGGTGGGCTTGTGCTAATCCAATTTGATGAGGATGTGATGTGTCTGTGCTAGGGACCACAGTGATGTGCATGCATGCATTCTCATTGTGCCATGATTAATGTGTGTGTTTAACATGCAAAGATGCCTAATGTGAGCTGTCTCCTGGCTGCTCTGCCCTCAGAAGACGGGGTATGCTCGGTTAGGGGGGGATTGTCTGTTTCAGGGGTTAGGTCATCACGTATGTCAATCTGCAGGCCCTTTCTCACTGCGAAGTTGTGCAGAATGCAACATGCACCAATGATCTTAACAAAAAACAAGATCAATAGAAACAAATTTCGGGAATAACTAAATAAATGTATTTTTCGGACGAAAACGAAATTACGAAACAAAATATTTCAGTGTGCACATGTCTATTTGTCACCAATCCAGTGCTCTGTAGCTGAGATATACCTTCCTAGCAACAGCAGGCAGCTTGTCACCTTAAACACAAAACAGAAAGAACCAGCAAAGCAGCCATAGAGAGACATGTACATAACAATTATCATAGCCCTCTATTAAGAGTAAAATGTATTTATTAAACAAATGGGTGTTGGGGGTGACAACCCTATGGGGGCACTTCTCTATTTTATTATTTCGTGTCCCTGACCCTGACATTCCACCTTAACCACTTCAGTCCCGGAGGATTTGGCAGCCAAATGACTGGGCCACTGTTTGCGTTTTGGCACTGCGTAACTTTAACTGACAATTGCGCGGTCGTGCGACGTGGCTCCCAAACAAAATGTACGTCCTTTTTTCCCCACAAATAGAGCTTTCTTTTGGTGGTATGTGATCACCTCTGGTGTTTTTTTTTTTTAACTATAAACAAAAATAGAGCAGCAATTTTGAAATAAGCAATATTTTTTACTTTTTGCTATAATAAATATCCCCAAAAAATATATAAAAAAGCAAATGTTTTCCTTAGTTTAGGCCGATAAGTATTCTTCTACATATTTTTGGTAAAAAAAATCGTGCAAAATTGTGCAAAACCAATCAATAAAAAAACCTGATGTAAATGTACAGGAGCTGGTCGGCAAGCGGTTAATTAACAACATTTACCAATGACCTGAAAGCGGAATTCCGGCCACAATTTCACTTTTTAAATATAAATACCCCTGTAATACACAAGCTTAATGTATTCTAGTAAAGTTAGTCTGTAAACTAAGGTCCGTTTTGTTAGGTTGTTACAGCATTTAGATACTTTATAAAACAGGAATTGACCGGGGCCATCTTAAGTGTGGGAATCCATGAAGCGAGACTGTATGACTTCCTGGATTTCAGCCTTGCTGATCTCGCACATGCTCAGTGCTGCACAAGAGATGTAATAGGTTTCAGGTCAGGTTTCCATAGCAACGGTAGTGTCAGAGGAAGTTGACGCCCCTTATCTATGCAAATCTCTCCTCCCCTCCTCCTTCCAGGAAATATACTAAATCATTTGTTATGTAGATATATTTGCGCCGCACAGCACATCGATCACAGCGCACCGATCACAGCGCACCGATCTGTGCGCACCGATCACAGCGCACCGATCACAGCGCACAGATCACACTGCACCAATCACAGCACACCGATCACAGCGCACCGATCACACTGCACCAATCACATCGCACCGATAACAGCGCACTGATCACAGCACACCGATCACAGCGCACCAATCACACCAATCACACCGCACCAATCACAGCGCACCGTTCACAGCGCACAGTTCACAGCGCACCGATCACAGCACACCGATCACACCGCACCGATCACACCAATCACAGCGCACCAATCACAGCGCACCGATCACAGCGCACAGATCACACCGATCACACTGCACCAATCACACCGCACAGATCACACTGCACCGATCACACTGCACCAATCATAGCACACCGATCACAGTGCACCGATCACACTGCACCAATCACAGCGCACCGATAACAGCGCACTGATCACAGCACACCGATCACAGTGCACCAATCACACCAATCACACCGCACCGATCACAGCGCACCAATCACACCAATCACACCGCACCAATCACAGAGCACCGTTCACAGCGCACCGATCACAGCACACCGATCACATCGCACAGATCACACCGCACCGATCACACCAATCACAGCGCACCGATCATAGCACACTGCACCGATCACACCACACCGATCACAGCGCACCGATCACAGCGCACCGATCACACCACACTGATCACAGCACACCGCACCGATCACAGCGCACCGATCATAGCACACCGCACCGATCAAAGCACACCGATCACACCGCACCGATCAAAGCGCACCGATCACATCACACCGCACCGATCAAAGCGCACCGATCACAGCACACCGCACAAATCACACCGCACCGATCACAGCGCACCGATCACAGCACACCACACCGATCACAGCGCACCAATCACAGCACACCGCACCGATCACAGCGCACCGATCACACCGCACAGATCACAGCGCACAGATCACACCGATCACACTGCACCAATCACACCACACAGATCACATCAATCACAGCGCACCGATCACAGCACACCGATCACAGCGCACCGATCACACTGCACCAATCACACCGCACAAATCACACCAATCACAGCGCACCGATCACAGCACACCGATCACAGCGCACCGATCACAGCGCACAGATCACACCAATCACAGCGCACCGATCACACCGCACCGATCACACCGTACAGATCACACCAATCACAGCGCACCATTCACACCGCACCGACCACAGCGCACCTATCACAGCACACCAATCACACCGCACAGATCACACTGCACCGATCACACCAATCACAGCGCACCGATCACACCAATCACAGCGCACCGATCACAGCGCACAGATCACACCGATCAAAGCGCACGATCACACCGCACCGATCACATCACACCGCACCGATCACACTGCACCGATCACACCGCACAGATCACAGCGCACAGGAGTTGTTGAGCGGGGGTTTCCGCAGATCGGAGATGTTGAGCGGGGGGAGTTCGGATGAAAGTTGTTGAGTGGGGGGGGTTTGGATCGAAGTTGCTGAGCCTGAGTTTTTGAAGGGGGGGTTTGCGGGACCACTGTATTTACCACGAATCGCGGTAATCGCGGGTGGGGGGGCAGTTGCCGCGAATCGCGGGTGGGGGGGCTGATTTGCGGGATTCCTGCCCTATGAGAGTGTGGTGGGGGAGGAGAACACTGTGGGGGGGCTGGAGAGTGTGTTGGGGGAGGAGAAGCAGGGTGCATACAGAGGAAATTAGCTTTCTATATCCCTCCATACAGGCGCTGAATGCTTGATTCTCCTACCTTTTACCTCTTGCAAGCAATCAGGGCCTGTATAGAGGAATATAGCAAGGTGATTTCTTCTATTTGCAGCCCCCCTGCTGCACACGTAGGGCGGCATCACTGCTGTCTGAGCTGCCTGGCTGGGTCTGTGTTTTCGGCGGTGATGCTACGGTCCCGCCCCCTTAGATCGGCTTGTGTGATTGGCTGAACACAGATCACATTGGCTGTCTATCCACTATCACATGAGCCAGCCCAGGGGGGCGGGACCGTGTTACAGCGTCCCCGCCGAAAACACACCCAGCCAGGCAGCTCGTAATACACAGAGAGAGGAGAGGAGAGGAGAGAGGGGTCATGTCCCAGGAGGCATAGCGGCTGTGATTGACGGCTGCGGCCGTGGCTGAGAAAATAAACTCATCTGCACAGCACAGTGAGTTTTTAAAATGACTAAAAATGATATGCAAATTCGATTTAAGGGGGCAGTATGAAAGGGGATGCAATAAAGTTAGAAAAGAGGGTGGAGCTCCACTTTAAGGCTCCATTCACACCTGAGCATAATGGAATCATGGGCGGAATCACGTGATTCCGCCTGCAATTCCAGAATCAAAGAAAAACATGGGGTGACTTTGCGATGCCATTATTTTTTAATGCCACACCAAATGCGGTATGATTTTGCCACTCCTGGCTCTGTGCCATGATTTGTTACATGAGCTACTTTGAAGTGTTTTTGGTGAAAAGCGAGGCCCATGTATATGAATGTTGCCACTCCAAAAATGCTCAAAAAAAAAATTAAGAAAAGCTAAAAAAATAACGTGGTGCAGCAGCTGTCGCTGTGCTACACTTAGGTGTGATTGGAGCCTAATATGCCATGTGGGTGTTTTGACAAAGGTCTTGATATTTCAGTGTAATTGTAATGTTTTTTGAAGCCATATACAGTACATAATTTACATTTTGGCTACTAATTTGTGCTTAGTGTTCCTGGATACAACTAATCTCTCTGGTAGATCCACGTATCAGCAATCATTGACAGTATGCTCAGGGCTGAATGTACCTTTGACAATGCAATGCAACATGTGATTAGCAGATTATGATAAAAGCACAGTGTCACCTACTGGTAGACAAATTTTCACCAGAGAGGTCTGTTGTTAGCAGGATATATTCATAATGTAAACCTACACAGTTGTTAAGACAGAACAGGACCTGCAGAAAATTACCATGATATGTTCTTCATATTGATAAAATGAAAAAAATTGAGCCCTTCTTTACTTGTAGAAACAAATACATTTTTTTGTATTTCATTATGCATTGCTCCTCACACATTCACAAGTTCTCAGACACTTACTTACATGTATGGACGGTGTATGGAGCTGTATTTGTGTTGCAGTGTGTGGACTGACATGTATGGATGATGTACTGAGCTGTATGTGTGCTGCACTGTATTTCCTGATACAGTATGTAAGCAAATAATGCATTCTGTATCCCCATAACTACGCTCCATGGGGGCGGAGTGAAGTGTGTTGGGGGCATGGCCTGGTCAGAGCCCAGACTGAGGTTGTCTCTCTCATGCCACCATAGAACTTTGTGGATGTGCGGCGCCAGGGATTATTCCTCTCTTCCTTACAATGCATTCTATATGCAGGCCAACTAATTGGCTGACCAACTAATCGATTATGAAAATAGTTGACAATTATTTTCATAATCGATTTTGTTGATTAGTTGTTTCAGCCCTAAACTGTATGCATATTTGATGAACGTTTGTATTCCTTAAAAGATCAACTGAATTTATGCTACAGTGTATGCATTATGCTAGGCATACTAAGCAAAATTAAGTACATTTCATTTTAAATTCTTTAGCAGATTCTTCTTCACCATACAAGATTGTATTACAGTTATGTATTATTGTTCATTTTTATATTCATGTTTATCTCAACTGCTTTGTTCATTAGGGTATTTATTTGAGAACTAGTTATTATAGTTACATGTTTGTACATCAGATTAGATATGCCTCATTGTGTATTCTAAAAACAATATAACGTTTTTAAAATAATTAGAAATGTATTATATTTTAAGCTTTGGATTGATTTTCTGCTCTATTATGTGCTCATTATTGGACTTATATGTGTTTTTTATGGTATGACCTATACATATAAAGGGCTCAAATTAAATAATATAGTGATAATGTTAGAAATATAATAAATCGATGCAGTGATTGCATCGATTTATTATAGTAATTTATATTTTTTTGTTGTTGTTGCTGGTCCCTATTTTTTTCCTATTTAAACAATGACCCGTTACATAGTGAATGTTTTTCAGCACAGTCAAAGTATCCATACCTTAAAAATTTTGAATGTAATACCACAGCCTCCAAAGGAGCACCATATATAAAATATCTAGAAGCGAAATCCAGGCTGTTTAAACATTTTATCTAAAAAGCAAACAGTTAAATATTAGGTTATTTCATGACTTTTTCTGCATATATTTTACTAAAACCTGAATATAATTCTCTCTCTCTCCCCCTATTGCAGTGGTCTCCTAACTGCGGCCTGGGGGCCAGATGTGGCCCTTTGCTTGGTTTCATCTGGCCCTTGGGGTGCTTTTTTATTTATTGGCACTAATGAAGGGCATAATTCCTCCCAATGACACCAATGATAGGGCACAATTCCTCCCAATGATGGGGCAAAATTCCTCCCAATGATGGGGCAAAATTCCTCCCAATGATGGGGCTAAATTCCTCCCAATGATAGGGCAAAATTCTTCCCAATGATGGGGCAAAATTCCCAATAACACCAATAATTGGGCAGACTTTCTCCCAATAACACCAATGATGGGGCAGACTTTCTCCCAGTTATGGGGCAGACTTTCTCCCAGTTATGGGGCAGACTTTTTACCAGTTATGGGGCAGACTTTCTCCCAATGATGGGGCAGACTTTCTCCCAATGACACCAATGATGGGGTCCAATCACACCAATGATGGGGTCCAATGACACCAATGATGGGGTCCAATGACACCAATGATAGGGGATTTTGTACTCCTGAATGAATGAATGAATGAATGAAAACTTATATAGCGCGGCACATGCAAACTAAATCGCCTCTGGGCGCTTGTTGTTCCTGTCCCTTTTGGTATCAAAAGAGATGAGTCTTGATCTTTCTCCTGAATGCTAAGTGGTTCTCCTCCAACCGGACTGTGGCCATACTCCTGATGGCCACAGTCCGGCCCCCTTAAAGTCTGGAGGACAGTAGTCCGGCCCTTTGTTTAGAGACCCCCTGCTCTATTGGAAAAGAAAACTGTAAAGACAATAAATGGTCAATACAGTATGAAACTTTCTTTGCACTGCAACACATGGGGTTGGTTTACTTGGAGTAGAGACTGTTCACTCAGCAATGTGAAAGGTAATTTTCCAAACTGTATGTTCACCTTGCTAGGGTGGTAAATAAGGTAAACTTATGTTCACTTTAAATGGCAAATTGTGTGCAAGGGAAATGTAAAAAAATATATATATATATATATACTGTATATATATATATATATATATATATATATATATATATAGTGTTTGTTGCTAGCACTCGATTGCGTATTAAAAGTAAATCACTCCTAAAGAATGATTTAAACAAACTCTACAATAGATCTCTAACGGCTTCTCCATCAGTTCTGACCTTTGGCCAACACCACTATCACTCCATGGCTGCATCTTGTGTGGCTAAACAGTTTTAATTAATGATCTCTGACATTAAGATACAATGGCAAAGCATAAACAATGGCTTGCAATCACCCAGTGTCATTCTTGTATTGCAGTCGTTACATCATGGCAGTGATGAGAAAAATGACCAAGTCATGTGAGTTTTGGTGTTGGAAATGTTTATCAAATCATGTGACCAATATGGTGATACCGGTTCACAAAAGGAAGTATCATTTTCTTTTTTTTTTAATAAGTTTAAAGGAGTTGTAAATGCAGAAGGTTTTTTAATCATAATGCTTTCTATGCAGCCCCCCTCTGCCCCCCCAAATACTTACCAGAGTCCCATCTCTGTCCAACGATGTCCTTGAGTTTCTCAGCCATCCGATACTCTCCCTCTTGATTGGCTGAGACACAGAAGAGGAGCCATTGGCTCCCACTGCTGTCAATAAAAGTCAGACAGTCAATCAGGAGAGAGAAGTGGTGGGGGCGGGGCACACCTCCATGTCTGAACACAAGGAACTGTGACTTGGCCCCCATAGCAAGCTGCTTGCTGTGGGAGCACTCAACGTGAGGGAGGGGCCAGGAGAACCAAAGAGGGACACGGGAAGTGGAGGATCTATGCTGCTCTGTGCAAATCCACTGCAACGGAGCAGGTAAGTTTAGCAGGTTTGTTATTTTTATTGGAAAAAAAATATGAAATTTTACAATCACTTTAAGGATATATTGAATAAGTGATGGCTTGGTCCCATGTAACAGCTAAGCCCTGCCCATCTAATTTCTTTTATTTTCATCCCATTACAGGCATACTCCACTTTTAAGTCTACAATGGGGTTTATTTACTATGGCTGGAGAGTGAAAATCAGGCTCACTTCTGCACAGAAACCAATGCGCTTCCAGGTTTTATTACCAGGCTTAATTGAACAAGCTGGGGTTAGAAGCAGATTGGTTTCTATGCGGAAGTGAGTCTAATTTTGCACTTTCCAGTGATAGTAAATAAACCCCATTGTGTACTTAAAAGTGGGGTATGCCTGTACTACTAAGCACTGCTTTGTAAATGGTAGTAGTAAAAAAAATAAAGGTAGCTTAATACCTACTGTTGAGATTTTGAGATATTAAATAACATTTCATTCTGTCACACCCAGCTTTTTCTCTGCTTATCTTTGTTATGTTGACATGTGAAATGTATAAGCATGTACACGTTAAACTAGGCCTTCAATTTTATATCTTTAAAATACACAAAAAACTACATTAACCACTTGCAATCCATGTAACACATATGCGAGGCAGCAAAAATGATGGGCTTTAATGCCCCCACAATGCGCACATGCATGTATGGGTGGCATAGGTTTCTGTTCTACAGTAAGAGCACACCCATTGCTCACTTCCTTAGCCTTGTTATTCAAGGCTCTTGAACATGACACATTCAATAAGCTATCTAAACCTAAAACAAATAAAATAAATAAGTGGTACTAAGCTTTCATTTTGTTGGTGTGGTGGCTTACCTCCTATTTTGTATTCCCTTGCCAATACTGTTTACTCCTCCCAGTGCAGCCATAGCAAGTCCTGTGCTCTGGGGCACCCATGAAAGCTGGACACACACAGCATGCCTGGACAGGCCCCTTGACTCCCTTCACACAGGATTTTGACTGACAGCAGCAGGAGTCTATAGATTCAAATGTTCTCAGTGTGTCCTGTGAGATTAGAAAGAGAGTGGTGCTGCAGCAGATGTGGCAGTGCTGGATCGGTGGAAGAGTCAGGTAAGAGTTTAGGGAGGGGGGTACAACAAATGGTGGGACACTTTTAACCTTAGTATAAGGCAGGTCTTTTTTCTCAGAAAATAGGTACAGGAACTCAACCATGGACCCTCGCACAACCCCCTCCCCCCCACACACTGACCTTCCAAACCGCATCTAATATTGGATGTAGTCAAACAGTGGGAGGGTCTTAAAGGAACATAAAATACCAGGAAAGTCTTAAGTACAGAGTGCAGAGTTTGGGGTGTGTGCTACATGCAGAGTGCAGAGTTCAGCCTTCTTCCACAGCTACTTACCTCTGCATCCCCCATGCACATCTCACTTTCAGTGCTCTTCAGCTCTAAACTCTGCATGCAACCCCCTCAAGTGCCCTCATCTTCTCTTCACCTTCTTAAAAGCTCCACTATCTTCCACATGTCTTCAATTTGTTGCTTTTTTAAGCTGAAGCCCCTAGTCAGCTCTAGTACCTCCCTGCACAATGTAGTTGGCTCTGCCTCTCTTACTTGCTGGGAGATCATCCAGTGTTGGTGTTGGCATCTGCACTGCACCCCAGGCACCTGCATCTCCCTTATCCCCATCCTGCACTCAGTGTGATCCAGTCAGGAGATCAGGTGTTTGGGAGCCGTTGGGAGACAAGCTGTCACCTGTAAACACAGAAGCCAGACTTCTGTGTTTACAAGTAGTAGTGGTGAGCAGAGAGCAGAGGGCCTGAGCCAGAGGTGGTGGAACTGAGTTCTGCCAAGTTCCAGCTGAAAAAAAGCCCCGGTATAAGGAATACATTAGGGTAAAGCATGTTTTACCTTTGGAACCACTTTAAAATTTAAGTTTAGAGTTGCCATTTTTTGTATTTAGTTACATTGATCCAACTTGGACCGATGTAGGAATGTATGTGCCATGATCCTCATGGAAGCTTGAAATCAGTCTAGTAAGCACCGCCACTACAGTGATTGTCACACACTTCCAGATCCTCTGCCAAGCAACTGCCCTTCTGCTTACTGAACACAGGAGGTTGCCCACTTGGAACAGCCATCATTCTGAAGACACTTTACATGTTCTCAATATATGTAGAGTGTCCGCAGATTGGATGAGGTGAAGATCATGATGTCACAGTGGCGCCTACTACAATGATTTTCAGCTTCCACAGGGATCCCACAGGTATGGCATATACTGTACATACTTACAGGCATACTTACTATGTTGGTCAAGAAGTTTTTAATTATATTTTTAACAGACCAAAAAGGTGCAAATAGGAAAAGTTCATTATTAGGGTTTACATACTCCTTAAATCATCAGTCTTTCCATTCATTTTTTAACAGAAATTTAGGAACAGAGTATTGTACAATTTATAGAATGAGTTAGGCCAGTTGCACACGGGTGTAATAATTTACTGATGTTTACTCGGGTAAACATTGTTGACAGAAAGTCCATGGCAAAAAAAAGTGTAAAGATCTCAGTAATGTTGAGTGCAAGTAATGCATGTAAATAACTGCATTCAAATGTAAAATTTTCTATTTTTGTTTTTCTTCAGATATCTATTGTGTCACTTTTTTAGCATCTCACAAAATGTAAAAAAAAAAAAAACATAGTCATAAGTGAGGGATGTATTAACACCTTTATTGTTACAAACATTTAAAGTGATATTTAGCTTCAAATTTCCGCTGACATCCAACCTGATCCGATCCGCTAAAATCAGACGGATGGCAATACGTCACAATCCGTCCATGGCGGATCGCGTAAGATCTGATGAAAACGGACATTTTGTCCGTTTTCATCAGATCTCTCCATAGGAGACAGTGGCATTGCACAAGCCCCTCCCCGCTCAGTGAGCAGAGAGGGACTTGTCTTCTGTTGACTTAGCAAAGATCTGCGGAGAGATCTCCCTCTGAGCTGGCGGACTCCGCTGAGACAAAGTCCATCTAGTGTGAAAGGGGCTTTATACTTACCTGCACTGTGCAATGGTATGTTTGATAAAAATGTGATCACTGGAAGATGACATGTTTGTATCATATATAATGTACTTCCCCGATTTAATTATTTTTTATATATATTTAGTGTTTACGTTTATCCTTCACCAGATCCTTGTTTGGTCCTGAAGAAGCTCAATGAGAAATGTGTTGACCTAATGGGACCTATTGCTATACATTACACAATATATGTCCTTATATAGAATTGGAAAATGTACTGTATATGTAGCAACACATATAGTTAACTATGAGGGAATAAAAAGATGAGATATCGTGTATCTGTTTTTAAGGAGCAAAGATCCACATATTTTATTTTTGCATAATAAAGTAAGGTTTAATGATTTAATGAAAATTGAGAGTTATTTCATTTGTATCAGTAAAGTCTGTATATATTTTGTATAGTTGTGTTAGGAAAGAAATTTTGGATGTGGTAGAGGGCTGGCAGCCTGTATTTAATAATATTAATTTTAATAGTGATCTCACTGTGTTGTAGCCACATACAAGCATGTGCTTTATAAACATGTGGGTGTTATTCTTTTTTTTTTATTCATTGAAAGCAGCAGTATGGTTACAATAGGGCTATACCGCTGCTTTATACATTGGGACCTAGGATGATCGGTTTTATTTAGGCTTTAGTAGATACAGATAGATACTGTATAGATTAAACTATTTATAAGTAACATGAATCTTTAGAACCAGTCAAGGAGAGCTTCTGTCAGATATTGAGTGAACACAACACTTATTGCCAATTATGACCTTATTTGTTATGATTAGTAGAATCTGAAAGGAACATTTTATTTTAGGACAATCATGCTTGCCTTTAAAACCATTAGGTTGCAAGTTTGGCTTTAAAGAGGAGGCACTGTGTATGATCTGTGAATTTGCATTTTACATTTTTATTGTAACAGCAAATTTAAAATAACTCCAATCTCATTTTCCATTTCATTCAGCTCACTGTGCCCGCATATTCATATATTTTTTTCGACATAAAGGTTCTTCCAGTGCTGACCAGCTGTACACGAGACTGTATGGCTGTTACAAGAAAAATACCTAGAAAGAAAAAAAAAAAAACAGTGTAAGTCTATTAATGTAGCTTTGTCCACAGATAAAAGTCCTAATAAAACACATCCACAAAGTAGGAAACACCTCATATAATAATTGCATGTAAAAAGCAATTATGGCTACTCCCTTGGTGTCATTAGAGTGACCAGAAACTGATGAGGATTGATAAACATATAGGAAAGAAAGAAAGAAAGAAAGAAAGAAAGAAAGAAAGAAAGAAAGAAAGAAAGAAAGAAAGAAAGAAAGAAAGAAAGAAAGAAAGAAAGAAAGAAAGAAAGAAAGAAAGAAAGAAAGAAAGAAAGAAAGAAAGAAAGAAAGAAAGAGCTTTTCAACCTCACTACAAGAAATAATAAACTAGAAAATGAATAACTCTGATTTCCTTCTCTCAATACCTTTTCAATTAGAGCATACATAAGGCATCTAAATCTATTATTCACACTGAACCCCTTTCTAGTGCAGCATCCCTTATACCTTATTATACAATAAGCTCTTCAGGGCCATCACCCTTCTGTTTCTTTTGTATCCTATTTTACACACATTGTATATTATATATTGTAATTTATTCCCTGTATTTACCCCTTTAGCTAAGAGAAACAGTTGAAGGCATTGCTGCTTTTGACAATCTTTATCTAACAAAGACATTAAAAAACTGCAAGATCTTGATTTGCTGAACTAACTTTATATGGCAACATAACACAGATAAGTTTAATTATTTTGTCCTGTTTGGCGACCCTCCTATACCCTGTATGTACATTATGTACTGCACAATAATGACACACTTTATAAACTAACTAGGTTTTCTATCACTCCCCCTCCCCCAGATCTTGTAAACAAGAATGTGTGTACTCTAGCTATTTAATGGTATGAAAATATAAGAAAAGAAAATGTTACCAGTGCCACTGCTTTCCAGAGGCTGGTTGGGAGCCATGATAAAGTTGCATGAAGCAGGAAAAACAAAAAAAAATAGTGAGCTGACCCTATAGACTTGTAATTGAAAAATACAACCCAGCGCAAAAAACAGCTCTAAATTGCACTAAAATCAATAATGTTCAATTTTGCATGTCCGCAAAGTCCACAATAATAGGTTAAGATCAGGAATCTACCCATACACAGCCCAATCAACTCTGTTGGATGACTGCTGCAGACGAAAAGTCCTAAAAGGAGCTTAAAGTATGACCACTTTAGTTTTCGAGTGGGAGCTGCCCAGGGTCCAATGTTGTGACAATTGGTAAAAACTCCAATATATGGTAAAAATAACTTTATTGACGCAATAGTCCACTAACATGTAAAAACACAGCCACCTGTGATCTTAATAGAGGCAGGGAGCTAGAGCTGTCAGCGAACGGAAAAGGAACCTATCCACCGGAAAATACCAGCAGAGCCACTACACTGAGAGCTGCCGCTGGGTGAAACACACTTTCAGATGGGAGGAAGGGGACTCGGGATCTGTGCATTGTGTGATAATGGCTGAGCATCATCCAAATGCTCTATTAGAATCACAGGTGGCTGTGTTTTTACTTGTAAGTGGATTCAATAAAGTTACTTTTAACACATATGGAGTTTTCCCAATTGTCACAACATTGGACCCTGGGCAGCTCACACTTGGAAACCGAGGTGGCTGTACTTCAAGCTTTTTTTAGAACTGATCAGCTGCAGCAGTCATCCAACATACTTAATTGTGCTGTGTGTGGGTAGATTTCTGGTATGAACCAATTATTGTGGACTTTGCTGACATGCAATATTGAACATCATTAATTGTAACCAATCTTTCAATCCTTATTAACACAACAGAGGATTGTAATGCCATTTAGTGTGGTTATTGTGCTGGGACATAGTTTTATATTTAATGGTACGGAAGAGTACAGCAAATCTCCTACATTCAGACTCTTCTTCTCTCTTCATTTCTGCTTATAGACCTAAGACTGGCAATAATGGCACAGTTTGTGCTAGTGAGGCCACTAACTTGGCAATTGCTAGTTAAAGCAAGATCATATAAGCGTCAAGGAGACCTCCGTCCAATGTGAAGGGACCAATAGCAAATGGCTGGTAAAAATCCAACCTGGCTGAAATTAACTGGATTGGATGTTGCTAATTAAAAGCAAACCTGTGTTTTACAAATGCAAAGCAAAGCAACAGGCTCACCTACTTATTCTTCCCTTCTCTTCACTCCTCCACCTTCCTCTTCAACTTCAGAAGCCAGGAAAAGGAGCCCTGTGTCAGCCCCAAGTTATGAGACTTGCACCAATGTTGTCACGTGAGATGAAGGAGAGTCCTATGCTTCCCCATACATGGAAGTAACAAGTAATTTTAATCCAAACAGAGCAATATACTGTATGTAGATGATCCTACATATTGTTTAAAGTGCTGATAGCAGGTGCAGCAATTAAACAAGGGATGTATGTGTTTGGATCAGCTGAGCCCAGATAAAATATTTAAAGTGATAGCAAACTTGCAGTTAAGCTTTCAGTATAAATTGACAACTTTAAAGCTGAAAAAACACACACATATTAGTAAATAAACATATAGTATTTTTCATTTCATTTTTTTTTTATTGTAAATTCAGGGAACACTTGGTCATAACTTGATCATGGTCGATCATTTTGAACTTAAACTTATTAAAAAAAATATTAATATGTGTTTCTTGTTGTGTATAAGCATATATGTAAACCACTAAATACAAAAGCCTTCATTTTCACAAGATGAAATTCAGAGCCATTCAGAAAATGACAGTTATTAACTTTAAGGATCTAGAGGGCAAGACAACCAGAAACAGAAGGTGAATGTCAGGATGGGTTACTTAGCAGTATGACTCGCTGAGCTTAAACAAAGGCATACCTTGAGTGTTAAGGTAAAATGTAAACATGAAAAATTAAAACAGAAACCCAGTGGACTACGCTTAGATAATTCTACAGACACAGCATGTCTAGAATCTGTATTCTACGACAAGAACCAAGATGCATGTTAAAATATTTTATTCTTATCTCCATTATACTTAAATATAAGTAGCTCAATATAGAACAGTGTGCCTTACACTTACAGATAAACAAATAAACAATAATGTTCTTGTTGTACATTATACTAAATATATATATATATATATATATATATATATATATATATATATTAAACATACTTGGTCATAAAACTGATGATAAATGACTGCTACATTATATGCCCTATTGCAATCATGGATGAATTCGGAAAAAGCCTGCCTTGACAAATGGCATGTCTACAAGAAATGTAAATTAAATGAAGGGTATACTCAGAATTTATCAATGAGTCACAAGATATAAATTCTGTAAACGCCTGCAATACACACAATATATTTTGAGATGTTTTGATTTTTAAGATCCAGTTAAAGGTATGTAGATCTGATAGGAAATATTAAACTGAACTTCTGATGATTCAGCCTAAGGTGTTCTTTTATATTGGGAATTATTTTGATGGGACATTTTTAGTTCTTTTTTTTATAATAAATTATAATTGGTAGATTTTTTTTATAGCAAACTTTTTTTTTATATTGATGTGTTATAAAATAAACATTACATTTATATATAAGGAAGTTAAATGTTTTATTTAAAAAAACAATCAAACATGTTATACTTACCATCTCTGTGCAATGGTTTTTCACAGAGCAGCCCCAATCTTGCTCAGCCCCACCCACTGATTCCTCCTCACTGGCTGTGATTGACAGCAGTGGGAACCAATGGCTCCTGCTGCTCTGTCTGAGCCAATGAGAAGAAGGAGAGCAGAGAGAGCCTCTGTTCTTGTGCACAACGCTGGAGCGAGATTGTGCTCAGGTAAGTATCAGGGTGGGAGCTGGGGTGAGCTGCTTACAGAAGGTTTTTATTTTTATTTTTTTTGATTACCAACATTTCTATTGAGGTATTTAAACATGTACAAAATAGAAATAAGCATAGAGAGCACTTCAAATACATTCAAAAAGACGAGGTACAAGTTATCAAGAATGCATCTCTCTACATAGCATCTAAACAAATTGTAATGACAATAAAATAAAATAATAAAGCATTGATAGGAGATGACAACATTGCATCTGCATAATAGAAGGTTTGACATCTTACATAATATTATGTCATCAAGCGTATCCATAGTGTGGAGAAACTAACTTAAAGCTTATCTCTCTAGAGTAGTTTCAACATTTAAATATATTACGGTAGTTATCCAATAGGCTGACCAGTATTGCCATTTGTGGTCAAAATACCCTGCGTGGAGTCCATAAGAGTATGATGTATCCTCTCCATCATTCTGATAGACTTCATTCGGAGAAGCACTTGTGACCACGGAAGCAATGGGGACCGCCAGTTAAGGGCTATGGCCTATTAAATGGACATGTATGAGCCAATTTCTGACGAGGGGGTGGGGCATCTGGAAAATCAGCAAATAGAATGCACATCATAAGTCAATGTTATAGATATGCCTGTAATTTGAAACACCTTCATAGTGGTCTGCTGTGTAACTCCAGAATGTGTGAAGTAGTGTACTCCATGAAGGCAACTCCTGAAGCATGTACCAGGTACTATTGGGCAAATTCTATTTAGCTCAACTGGGGTGTAGTACCAGTGGGTATGAAGCCTAAACACAGTCTCTTCGATAGCAATAGAGCGAGTACATTTATGCATATTGGCTACCATGTCGTGCCAACCCTTCACTGAAAACTCCTGACCGTTTTCTGCTTCCAAGCCCAGCATTGCCATTGACTTAGCTATAGTATCATGATCATTGAGGTAGTTATATAAGATTGAGATGGTCTGCTTATCTCTAGAACCCTCACCACCTAGACTTTCATATGGTGACTTGGCCTCCTCCTCATCCCGTGTAAAAATGTTGATAAGCAAGTGACAAATCTGTAGATATTTATAGAATTCAGAACTAGGGATGGCATAATTATGTAATAATTATGCCTAGTAGTAGTGAATCTAATGTCACCAGACCGTGTGCAGCCCAACTGGCAAATTCCATCCCTGCATAGAAAGCTGGGGGGGACTTGTGATCTCGCAGGAGGTTTTTTTACCGTAATGCAAAGAATGCATTAATTATGCAACAAGATATGAAGCTATTTAATAGTAAAAGTAATGATATTTCAATTAGGTTCCATGCACACTCAAGCTGATAAAAGCTATAAAAAAAACACCAGTAGCTTTGCAGGGAGCCTTGCAACCTTTTTTAGCGTTTTTGCAATAGCTTTAATCAGCGTTTTTCAGTGAAGCTTTTATCAGCTTTTTTTTTTCAATGGATAAAAAACCGCAAAAAAACGCTGGCTCCAGCGTTTTTCGGCGTTTTTAGCGTTTTTTCCCACCGAAAAACTGCACTTTGAACGCACATTTCGGGGGCGTTCAGAAAAAAGCCAATAAACTCCCAGGTGTGCATAGGCATATAGGCTAACATAGAGTTCAGTTTATGGGCTAAAAAAAGCCAAAACGCCAATAAACTGCACTTTATCAGCTTCAGTGTGCATGGAGCCTTAAAATAAACAAATAATGGAACAGTAATGAAACAATATTTTGAAAATAATATTATCATAAAGTTGACTCTAGGCAATGTAGATATAACTGTTTGATCATGATTAGGACTGCCCACTTGCCTTCCCTCATTTAAGAAAATATGCCATTAGTGGAGAATCTAGATGAATGCATTGACACTCATCATGCAAGAAAAGGATTATGTAATTCTATGCATATATCTGTAAAATAAAAACAAAAATCATTCATCATGATGCATGCCATCTCATGGACTTAACCCCTGAATTTACAATTTACCTTTGTACTGAGCACTGGGAGTGCAGCTTTCACTATAATTCTGGACCTCTGATTCTAGACCTTTGGGTCTCAGCTCCAGATAGAGATTCATCTGCAGCCACTCTGCCAGTCCCCCTCTAATCTTGCTCAATCACAGAGCATTTTGCATTGTGAAAACCTATTCATAAAATGTAAAACCTTCTGTGAACCATTATTTTCCAGCACAGCCTTAGCCCTCTTGGGTATGTAGTTCACCAGAGCTTCACAGGTTGCCACTGGAGTACTCTTTCACTCACAGCTGGTGGATGTTAGAGACCTTGCGTTCCTCCACCTTCCATTTGAGGATGCCCCACAGATGCTCAATAAGGCTTAGGTCTTGAGACATGCTTGGCCAGTCCATCACCTTTACCCTCAGCTTCTTTAGCAAGGCAGTGGTCATCTTGGAGGTGTGTTTGGGGTTGTTATCATGTTGGAATACTGCCCTGCTGCCCAGTCTCCAAAGGGAGGGGTTCATGCTTCAGTATGTCACAGTACATGTTGGCATTCATGGTTCCCTCAGTGAACTGTAGCTCCCAGTGCCAGCAGCACTCATGCAGCCCCAGACCATGACACTCTCACCAACATGCTTGACTGTATGCAAGACACACTTGTCTTTGTACTTCTTATCTGGTTGCCACAACACACGATTGACACCATATGAACCAAATACGTTTATCTTGGTCTCATCAGACCACATGACATGGTTACAGTAATCCATGTCTTTAGTCTGCTTGTCTTCAGCAAACTGTTTGCGGGCTTTCTAGTGCATCATCTTTAGATGAGGCTTTTTTGGGATGACAGCCATGTAGACCAATTTGATGCAGTGTGTGGTGTATGGTCTGAGCACTGACAGGCTGACCCCCCACCCCTTCAACCTCTACAGCAATGCCGGCCACACTCATACGTCAATTTCCCAAAGGCGTGGCCTGCGCTGAGTGGAATCTGTCCTGGTAAACCATTGTATGATCTTGGCCACCGTGCTGCAGCTCAGTTTCAGGGCAATCTTCTAATAGCCTAGGCTATCTTTATGTAGAGCAATAATTTTTTTTCAGATTCTCAGAGAGTTCTTTGCTATGAGGTGCCATGTTGAACTTCCAGTGACCAGTATGAGAGAGTGAGAGTGATAACACCTTAACACACCTGCTCCCCATTCACACCTCTGGACGTATAACACTAATGTATCACATCACATCGGAGAAGGAAAATGGCTAATTGGGCCCAATTTGGACATTTTCACTTAGGGGTTTACTCACTTTTGTTGCCAGCGGTTTAGACATTAATGGCTGTGTGTTGAGTTATTTTGAGGGGACAGTGAATGTACACTGTTATAATAGCTGTACACTCACTACTTTACATTGTAGTAAAGTGTCATTTCTTCAGTGTTGTCACATGAAAATATATAATAAAATATTTACAAAAATGTAAGGGGTGTACTCACTTTTGTGAGATACTGTATGTGTATATTGTTAGACTCATATGATGGTAGGGCAAAAAGTTTGGTTCATGTAGGAGAACTTTGGCCTCTTTTTAAAAAAAATACACCCAGCAAAATTCTCTCCATGTCACCTGTAAGGCTGAGAACTGAGCAATCAAAGACCGTTCAGTTCTTGGTCTTTACTGAGCAGAGAGCAGATACTGCCAATTGATAAAAACTATTAACACTTCTATTTCTGAAAAAAACATAATTTACAGCAGTGTTTTTCAACTCCAGTCCTCAAGGCACACCAACAGGTCATGTTTTCAGGCTTTCCATTATTTTGCACAGGTGATTTGATCAGTTTCACTGCCTGAGGCTGGGTTCACACTTGTTCCGACAACGCTCCTACATTGGGAGCTCATGTAGCATGATGTGTGAAAATCAATGTTTCCCTATGAGAGCTGTCTTAACTGGTCCTACACAAGTCGGTCCGACTTTGAAACTACTCCCTGTACTACTTTGGTCCTACATTGATCCTACTTCAGCCCATTGAATATCATTGAAGTAGGACCAAAGTAGGAGCCTTGTCCTAACCATCCGACTTTTGCCATCTGACATGTGATTACAGCACCAGTAAAAGGAATTTATCTCACTCTGGGATTGTTTTGATTGGTCAAAGAACAAGTCAGTCTATCACAAAGTAGGACCAAAGTAGTATCCTGTTCATGAAAGTAGGATGGATGTAGGACCAATGTAGGATCAATGTAGGACAAATGTCGCAGAGCAAAGTAGGATGAAAGTCGTGTAGTGTAGTGTGAATCCTGGCTCAGGCTGGGTTCACACTACACTACACGACTTTCAGCCTGGGTTCACACTAGTCCTACAAACGCTCCGACATTGGGAGCTCATGTCGCATGACGTGTGAAAATCAATGTTTACCTATGAGAGCTGTCTTAACTGATCCGACACAAGTCGGTCCGACTTTGAAAACACTCCCTGTACTACCTTGCTCCGACATTCATCCTACTTCAGCCCATTGAATATCATTGAAGTCGGACCAAAGTAGGAGCCTTGTCCTTATCAGACATCCTACATGTGATTACAGCAGCAGTAAAAGGAACTTATCTCACTCTGGGATTGTTTTGATTGGTCAAAAACAAGTCAGACTATCACAAAGTCGGTTCAAAGTAGTATCCTGTTCATGAAAGTCGGATGGATGTAGGAGCAATGTAGGATGAATGTAGGATGAATGTAGGACAGATGTCGCAGAGCAAAGTAGGATGAAAGTTGTACTGCTGTCGTGTAGTATAGTGTGAACCCAGCCTCATCCTACTTTGCAATGCGACATTTGTCCTACATTGATCCTACATTGATCCTACATTGGTCCTACATCCATCCTACTTTCATGAACAGGATACTACTTTGGTCCTACTTTGTGATAGACTGACTTGTTCTTTGACCAATCAAAACAATCCCAGAGTGAGATAAATTCCTTTTACTGGTGCTGTAATCACATGTCAGATGGCAAAAGTCGGATGGTTAGGACAAGGCTCCTACTTTGGTCCTACTTCAATGATATTCAATGGGCTGAAGTAGGATCAATGTAGGACCAAAGTAGTACAGGGAGTAGTTTCAAAGTCGGGCTCTCATAGGGAAACATTGATTTTCACACGTCATGCTACATGAGCTCCCAATGTAGGAGCGTTGTCGGAACAAGTGTGAACCCAGCCTCAGTAATCACCACAGCCATTTCATCTGAGGGAAATCCTGAAAACTTGACCTGTTGGTGTGCCTTAAGGACTGGAGTTGAAAAACACTGATTTACAGCATATGTTTACACCTGCCTAAAACTTTTGCATGATACTATATATAAATACTAAAAATATATATATATATATATATATATATATATATATATATATATATATATATATGTATACAGTATATACATACAGTAAGAAGAATATATATATACCATAACAAATACAAATCCTGGCAAAGTACCAATAAGCACTGCAGTGTAAAATTTTAATGATCATTAGTGTAATTACAATATTAAGCCTGGAGACATTCTTTGTGCAACTTTGTACATTTCAGCTTGTATCTTATTTAGTAATTGTTTATTTCTAATTACTATTATGAGAAATGTTAGACGAAATGTAGAGCAGCGGTGTAACAATAATCATAGCAGCCGCATGGCTGCTATGTGGCCTGGAGGTGGAAGATGACCCATTAATGGGACTGCTGAGGCAAAGTATTTGCCTTTATGTTAAGATCAATGACAATAGGGAGATCACCTGGTGACCCAATCAAAATGTTGCTATGGGGCCCAATGAACTGTAGCTACACTCCTGGTTTGGAGGTAAGTTTGTAACCTAATTTAAAACATAATGTAAAAAATAATAACAACAATCAATTATACTACAATTACAGTATATTTTTCCCAATTATCCAACTCTTCCTTTGTTCATTATTTGTTCTTTTTAGAACGACAACGGAATAAAAAGCTTTCTGATTATTTTACTGAAAATCTGCTAATTTTACTAGTACCAGTTCTTTTCAAACCTAATTGTGACAATCAACATATTCGGCATATATAAATGCATTCATTTGCAGGGTCTTCCTTGGCTTTAATATGTATACATCCTTTAAACAGAACATGAAAGCCTGCCAAATATTAAAGATAAATAGAGGTCAAGCTAATCCTTTTTATAATAGCAGGATGCAAAATCCAGAAACAGACATGAGCTTACAGTTGAGAAAGAAATAGAAATTAAAGTGACAAAAAAGGAAAGAAAAAAAAATCACCTGAACCAGATGGGCATATTACTAGATCCTCTGAATGGCTCCATTACTAGCCTTCAGTTTGCTCAGCCTTCCTTTTAATGTATGGCACACTGCTTTCCTAGCACAAAGTCATTTAGAATGCATGTTTACTTTGTACTACAAATTTATTTGGTACAATACCCACGTTGTTGTTTTTTCTTGCTATTTTGTAAGCGGTTGTGAACATATTTATGTAAAATACAAGTTTTTTTTTTTTTTTTTCACTTAAAGTGGAGTTCCACCCATTTTTTAAATGTTTGTTTGTGCTACATGCCCTAATCTCATAGTGTTCAGAATGGACAATTTTTATTTATTTTGTTGCTTTTAAATACCTTTATTTTGTAGTCCTTCATTACTTCCTCCTCCTTATTAGCCTAGGCTATTAAGTCACATGGCTATTTGCAAGGGTTTCTGGGATAGGCCTCATGTTTCCCAGTAGTCCTTGCAAACCTGACTGAAACCTATTACATTGCTTGTGCAGCACTGAGCATGTGCGAGATATGCAAAGCTGAAATCCAGGAAGTCATACAGTCTGGCTTCATGATGCCCACACTTAAGATGGCCACGGTCTATTTCTAGATTATAAACTAATCTAAATGCTGTAATAACCTAACAAAACGGACCTTAGTTTGCAGACTAACTATACTAGAATACATTAAGCTTGTGTATTACAGGGGTATTTATATTTGCGAAGTGAAATTGTGGGTGGTGCATACAGGAAAGGTAAAGGTAAAGGTTTTTTTTAAAGTAGCAAACGTGTCATATTTACTTGCTCTGTGCAATGGTTTTGCACAGAGCAGCCCCGATCCTCCTCTTATGGGGTACCCTGCAGACACTTTTGGGTTATTCCCCTTCTGAGTCTCCACAAAGCAAACAGCGTGCTGTGGATGTGCATACAGGATCCCAAGCCATGCTGTGTATCTATTGACACACACAGCATGGTCCAGCCCCACCTCCCACTCCCTCCTCACAGGATGTGATTAATAACAGCAAGAGCCAATGGCTTTTGCTGCTGCCTCCATGTCCAGTGAGGAAGAAGAGAGTAGTAGCTATCAGGCATAGCAATGGCTTGAGGTCTGCCTCAGGTATGTATAAGGGGGCTGGGGGATGTTGAACACTGAATATTTTTTATCTTAATGCATTAAGGTAAAAAAAAAAAAAACTTCTGCCTCTACAACCACTTACTTCAATCCTGGTGTTTAAAAGCCAACATTTCCTCAAAATTAGACTCCATGCACACTGGGCTTCAAAAAAATGGCAGTTCCCTTGGCAAAGAAAAATGCTCATATAGAGCTTTTGTGTACAAAGTTTAGGCGAGATTAGGAGAGTTTCATTTTTTTTCTGGCAGAGATCTCCAAACAAAAATGCAATCCAGAAAGTATTTTTTTCCCTGCATCTAAATGTTGAGCTTAACCACTTAAGACCCGGACCAATACGCTGGCAAATGACCCAAGGGGTTTTTGCGATTCGGCACTGCGTCGCTTTAACAGACAATTGCGCGGTCGTGCGACGTGGCTCCCAAACAAAATTTGCGTCCTTTTTTTCCCACAAATAGAGCTTTCTTTTGGTGGTATTTGATCACCTCTGCGGTTTTTATTTTTTGCGCTATAAACAAAAATAGAGCGACAATTTAAAAAAAAATGCAATATTTTTTACTTTTTGCTATAATAAATATCCCCCAAAAATATATAAAAAAACATTTTTTTTCCTCAGTTTAGGCCGATACGTATTCTTCTACATATTTTTGGTAAAAAAAATCGCAATAAGCGTTTATCGGTTGGTTTTCGCAAAATTTATAGCGTTTACAAAATAAGGGATAGTTTTATTGCATTTTTATTAATTATTTTTTTTTTACTACTAATAGCGGCGATCAGCGATTTTTTTCGTGACTGCGACAATATGGCGGACACTTCGGACAATTTTGACACATTTTTGGGACAATTGTCATTTTCACAGCAAAAAATGCATTTAAATTGCATTGTTTACTGTGGAAATAACAGTTGCAGTTTGGGAGTTAACCACAGGTGGTGCTGTAGGGAATGTGTGCCCTAATGTGTGTGTTTACAACTGTAGGGGGGTGTGGCTGTAGGTGTGACATCATCGATCGCGTCCCCCTATTACAGGGATGACGCGATCGATGCTCCGGCCACAGAGAAGCACGGGGAAGCCGTGTGTACACACGGCTCTCCCCGTTCTTCCGCTCCAGGGACGGATCGCCGCACTGCAGCGGCGATCGGGTCCGCGAATCCCGCGTTCCCGGTCCTGGAGCTTCGGACCGGGTCGCGGGGGCGCGCCCGCGGGCGCGCGCCCGCGACCCACGGCTGGGTACTAAAACCAACGTATATATACGTTGATGTGCCCAGCCGTGCCATTCTGCCGACGTAAATGTGCAGTAGGCGGTCCTTAAGTGGTTAAACAATGTCTCTAATTGTTCCAGATATTCACAATATATTTATGAGGAAATCTCTTAAGGTTGAGGGGAGTTCCCTTCTTAGACAGGGGTTCTCATTGGAGTATTTACCCTCACCCCTTGTTCTGTTAGCAACACTAAATGTCTTGATTTCCTATCAATTTCTGTCTCAGTGATAATTGTCACCAGAACAAGCTGAAACTATAAATTTACACAACAGGGGCACAGACATCGAGAGAAACGAATACAGGGATCAATAATACCTATTTGCCTTTGCAAGAAAAACTATTTACAAAAAAACTTAAAAACTAACTAAAAAGAGGATCTAGCCAATTTATGTAGCATCTACCCTCAGGGGGAAACCAGAAGTATCAGTGTGGCAAAAGAGGTAGAAAGGATTGTAGACAGGGCAAAACTCCACACCCCAGCCTTTTCCACTATTCACATTCCAGTAGTGGACAATTACATTTCTTTTATGACGAGATTCTCGGTTGTGTGTACGAGGCCTAACCATTTTCTCTTATACTTTCAGAAAAGTGTTATGGCACAAATGTTTGCAATACTGCATAAAAAAATTAAATATAAAGTGCATAGTGCAATCTCAAATTTGCATAATCCCAAAATGTATAAAATCATAAAAAAAACTCTACATAATTGACTATATATAGTGCTTTGAAAAAGTATTAATACCCCTTGAAATTTTCCAAATGTTGTCATGTTACAACCAAAAACTTAATTGTATTTTATTGGGATTTTATGTGATAGACCAACACAAAGTGGCAAATAATTGTGAAGTGTAAGGGAAATGATAAATGTTTTTTACAATTTTTTACCACCACCTTTAGCTGCAATTACAGCTGCAAGTCTTTTTTTGGGATGTCTCCACCAGTTTTGCACATCTAGAGAGTGACATTTTTGCCAATTCCTCTTTGCAAAATCAGTCAGATTGGCCGGAGAGTGTCTGTGAACAGTAATTTTCAAATCTTTCCACAGATTCTCAATTGGATTTAGGTCTGAACTTTTACTGGGCCATTCTAACACATAATTGTGCCTTGATCTAAACCATTCCATTGTAGCTCTGGTTGTTTATGGTCATTGTCCTGCTGGAAGGTGAACCTCCTCCCCAGTCTCAAGTCTTTTGCAGAATCTAACAGGTTTTCTTCTAAGATTGCCCTGTATTTGGCTTCATCCATTTCCCATCAACTCTGACCAGCTTCCTTGTCCCTAAAAAAGCAGCCCCATATGATGCTTCCACCACCATGTTTCACAGTGGGGATGGTGTGTTCAGGTTGATGTGCAGTGTTAGCTTTCTGCCAGACAGTGTTTTGCTTTTAGGCTAAAAAGTTAAATTTTGATCTCATCTGACCAGAGCACCTTCTTCCACGTGTTTGCTGTGTCCCCCACATGGCTTCTCGCAAACTGCAAATTAGACTTCTTATGGATTCTATTAAGAATGGCTTTCTTCTTGTCCCTCTTAATAAAGGCCAGATATGTGGAGTGCGTGACTAATAGTTGTCCTGCGGACATATTCTCCCTCCTAAGCTATGGATCTCTGCAATTTCTCCAGAGTTACCATGGGCCACGTGCCTGCTTCTCTGATTAATGCTCTCCTTGCCTGGCCTGTCAGTTTAGGTGAATGGCCATATCTTTGTAGGTTTGCAGTTGTGCCATACTCTTTCCATTTTTGGATGATGGATTGAACAGTGCTCTGTGAGATGTTCAAAGCTTGGGGTATTTTTTTTTTAACCTAACTCTGCTTTTAACTTCTCCACAGCTTTATCCCTGACCTGTCTGGTCTGTTGCTTGGCCTTCATGATGCTGCTTGTTCACTAAGGTTCTCTAACAAACCTCTGAGAGCTTCACATAACAGCTCTATGTATACTGAGAATAAAAGGTGGACTCTATTTACTAATTAGTTGACTTCTGAAGGCAATGTGTTCAACTAGATTTTAGTTAGGGGTATTAGTGTAAAGGGGGCTGAATGCAAATGCACACCACACATTTTAGATATTTATTTGTAAAAAAAAAAAAAAAATTAAAGCCATTTATCATTTTACTTCCACTTCACAATTATGTGCCACTTTGTGTTGGTCTATCACATAAAATACCAATATAATACATTTATATTTTTGGTTGTAACATGACAAAATGTGTAACATTTAAGGGGTGTGAATACTTTTTCAAGGCACAGTACATATGTACATTTATTTTATTTTTTATTCTCTATATTCCCTTTCTAACTCACCATTCAATAGATTTTCCTCAACACATCCCATTCCCATACTTGTCAGTATAGTATCATCCACTTTTAATAAACACCATGTTTCAGATCCAAATGTTACAGCTTGTCTAATTACTGCTTTACACAATCTTATTGTTAAAGTTTTGGAACTATGTTTGATTTTTGATTTTTTATACTGAGTGGATGAAACAATTAGTTACTTTAGTTTAAATGATCAGTAGACATAACTGACATGTTGTGAGAGTTTAGTGTGAATGTAGCTGTCAAGAATATATTGTTTCCCTTTTCATTTGTGTTTAAAAGTAACTGAAAGGGTGATCCCACCCAATGATGAAAATCTGGTGTTGGTCACACTAAACATACACCACAGGAGACCACACCTTTGCTCAATATTACCATTCTCCAAGTAAAACCTACAACCCATATAAATCCCACATAGCTGGCTGACACTGGGACTGTGTTCTAACTCATAGAAAACATCGGAGTCATAACTAAGTGTCTCATCACTGGGTAAAATGGTAAAAATCAAAGGGAAGAGTTTATGGCAAGATATAAATAATAGAGGTATTAGAATAACAAGGGACCAATATTTACCAGTGGTAAAGTAGAAGTCCGGACTAATCTTAAATCTGCTCCTACCCCATTTAGATATGGCCCTCCAGCTGTTGTGGAACTACACGTTCCATGAGGCATTATAAAACTCTGACATTCAAAGACATGACTAGGCATGATGGAAATTGTAGTTTCTGAACAACTGGAGGTCCATAGTTTGGAGACCCTGCTGTAGAGGAAAGATCTATATACTTACCTATTCTCAGGGCGCTCTGGTCCCGTCACATGATCTGAACCCAGTGTCAGTTTTGGGGGAATATCATCTTGATATCCAGCGTTTGGCAATCTATTTCACCCCATTGGTAAGTTCAGACCTCTCTTGCCAATCATTCCACCTGACCCCATTTATCAATAACATACATCTATTGATTTTATAACTTGCATTGCAGATACAACATTCATGCATCCGTCCCTGAAGAAGCGAGAATGATCTCGCAAAACGCGTAGAACTTTGTTGATGCTTGTTTGATGCCGATACATGCTGGGTATTATTGATGTCTGCATTATGTTTACAAATTTCCCTGTTTATATGTATGCACATTTTATTTTCTTATTGTATATGGGTATCCATTGGCCCAGCAACTTTCAAGTTTTATTTTTGCTCATTTATGTATAACATTTGTAATAAATCTTTATATATTTACTTTCATCTGTGTTCAATCATTGTTGTTGCTGCTTCGTTACATAACACCTTGAAACAAATAATTTGATTTTGTCTCATTGTTCGCTGTGAACATTGGCTAAACCTCTCTCACCTCATTTAAAGTCCCAGGGCTTCCTCTTTTGTCTTTTTGTGTACTACTAGGGATGAAGGCGTCAGAGGGGTCACACCAGACCTTTATTTTCTTTTTCTGAGGCACCATAGGTAGTCTATGAGTGAGATCACCACCTAGGCATTGCAGCTGTTGTCACTGCTCTCTCCTCTCCCCTGAGGCTTGGTTCATGCTGCCACGAACTGAAAGTCATGCGATTTACGGTGTGACTTTGCCAGACAACTTCCTGGCGTTTTGCTGGCAACTTGAGTACTACTTGATGCAACTTTGAAGAGACTTTAAAGAAACATAGATGCAACTTTGGCAGTGCTAATTAAAACAGCCATCATTGACTAACATGGGATTTATCTCCCTCAGCGGTATTCCCAAGTCTGGCTCGGGGTGTAATTTCAGAACCAAAAGCGGTAACCCCCGGGCCAGACTTGGGATTGCCTCGCAGTGTCCACAGGCAGGGAATTTCTTACCTTGTCCCTGGATCATGTGATGCCTCCCCGCTGTGTGATCGAGCTGTCTCCTTGCTCGATTCACACAGTGCCCGTGTGCCGCCGAGCTCGGGGGTGGAGATAGGCGCCAAATTCAAAAAAGTAAATAGTCCAATTAATTATTTATAGTTATTTATTATATTATAATTTATGACTTTGTTTTTCAAACTTTGTCATACCGAGATGTCTACTAGACTCTGGTTTGGACAGATTTAAGTGAGTTATTCCTAAGAATTACAGGCCTACAATGTAAAATGGCAAATTTCCATGCAAAATAATGGTACAGTTTTTAGCACCTAAAATCTGAAATAATCATACCGCCAGGGATGTTAATATGTCATATGTGGGTCTCACATGTTGGATCCCAAGTCGCGGCAGTGTGAACCGAGCCTAAAGCCAACCACTGGGGAGATCACGTGATTGGACCAGATCATCCTTTAAATAGGTAAATATAAGTATCTTTCTTCTACAAGGTAGTCAGAATAGGTCTTGAAATGGAGGTAGGAAAAAATTTAGGATTAGATTTAGGTTTAGGTTTAGTCCAAACCTTTAAAGGCATCTAAAAAAAAAAACATGTCATGCTAACCTCTTCTATGCAGTTGGTTTTGCACAGAGTGACCCTGATCTTCCTCTTCTGCGGTGCCTCAGCGGTGCTCCTGGCTCCTCCTCTTTTCAAGTGCCCCATTGGAGAGCCGCTCTCCCTCGGGGCACTCGTGTGGGCTCCCGTGTCCTGCTGCTGTCTATTGACACAGACAGCAGGACTAGGCCACGCCTCCATGGTTGTGCTGCTATCAATCTATCCAATCAGGACACGAGACACCGCCTGGAGCTGGTGTGCACATTCCCTTTGCTGGAAAGTCCAAGTTCAGGAAAGTAAAAGAGAGGCTCTGGGGGGCTGCTGCATCACAGGAGGTTTTTTACCTTAATCCATAGAATGCATTAAGGTGAAAACCTCAAGAGTTTACAACCCCTTTAAGTAGAAAAAAAAAATGGTGTCCTATGTTGGAGAATCAAACGCTGAATTTTCATTGTTGGGTGTTCCTACTTTCCAAAACGGACTTAAAGGATCTCTAAAGGAACTTTTTTTTTTTTAGCTAAATAGCTTCCTTTACCTTACTGCAGTCCTGGTTTCATGTCCTCATTGTTCGTTTTTGCTTTGAAGTAGCTGTAATACTTCTCTGATCTCCACACTTCCTGCTTGTCTGGCTCCTTATGAAAAAACTCATGCTAGCTTTTCGCTATGGTCCATGATCAAAGAGGTGTGATTACTATGTGTCTAAAACTCCTCAGAACCAATCAGATTCATTTTAAAAACAAACATTGCCCTGTATTTGTTTGTTTTTGTTCTGTGTGTCTCTTTACTTCACAGAAACATGAAACCAGTTTAAAAATGAAACTGAAACTGTAGGCACATTATATGATTAGTGTTGCTCACGAATATTCGTATTGCGAATATTCGGCTCGAATATGGCATATTCGAGTATTCGCGATATATTCCGAATTTCGCGGTGAATATTCGCTATTTCGAATATTCGTATTTTTTCAATTTTTTTTTTAGAACAGATCACATCCTAGAGATCCCCATCGACGTCTAAAAGCATTGCTGGTATGATTAGAGACCTTGGGCCGAGTAGCTGCAGCGATCAATTTATATTGCCGATAAATCGCAATGCGATTGTTCGGCAATAGCGATATCGCGCGATTATTTTTGAGAAATTCGCAATATTGTTTTTAGCTAAAATAACACATATATTCGATTTCAGAGTGTTGCTGTCGAAATTCCGCAATAAATTTCTCATTCGCATTTTTGCGAAATTACGATAAAATATCAAGAATATTCTGAGCCAATCAGAGTGCTCCATTCCGCATTTCTCGAATATTCGCAATTATTTTGTATTGTAATATATCACGAATATTCTGAGCCAATCAGAGTGCTCCTTCCGCATTTGCCGAATATTCGCAATTATTTTGTATTGTAATATATCACGAATATTCTGAGCCAATCAGAGTGCTCCTTCCGCATTTGCCGAATATTCGCAATTATTTTGTATTGTAATATATCACGAATATTCTGAGCCAATCAGAGTGCTCCATTCCGCATTTCTCGAATATTCGCAATTATTTTGTATTGTAATATATCACGAATATTCTGAGCCAATCAGAGTGCTCCATTCCGCATTTCTCGAATATTCGCAATTATTTTGTATTATAAAATATCACGAATATTCTGAGCCAATCAGAGTGCTCCTTCCGCATTTCTCGAATATTCGCAATTATTTTGTATTGTAATATATCACGAATATTCTGAGCCAATCAGAGTGCTCCATTCCGCATTTCTCGAATATTCGCAATTACTTTGTATTATAAAATATCACGAATATTCTGAGCCAATCAGAGTGCTCCATTCCGCATTTCTCGAAATTTCGCATTCGCATTCGCAATTCGCATTCGCAATAGCGAAAATTCGCAATCATTTCATTTCCAAAAAATATCACGAATATTCGTATTTAGCGAATATATCTCAAATATTCGACTATATATTCGAGATATATCGCAAAATCGAATATGGCATATTCTGCTCAACACTATATATGATTGATTTTTATCTATTTTTAATCATTTTTAAAAAGGAATCGGTTAACTTTTATGTCTCTATACCCTGTAAACAGTCATTTCAGCAAAAAAATTTTTTCCTTTAGTGACCCTTTAAGCTAGATATAACATTTATAAATGATTCAGCTATATATTTATTAATACACTGTTTTATGTTTTTTTATTCAATGTAAGCATGTACATACCTGATTTGGTATCAGCTTCTTGCAATCTCCTGTACAGCGGAGCTCAGACTAGCAGCTTAAGGAGCCCATCTGTTATGCTGCAGTCCTCATGTCCAGACAAGAGACATGCTGATAAGAATAGAGAGCAAAGTAATCGAGAGATAAGCTCACTTGTCTGCTACTTCTCCTTTACTGACTAGTGTATTGAATCTATGTATTTAGCTGTTTTGCTGGAGTTCAGCTCTAATAATGTTTATACAGTACATACTGTATGTGCACATAGGGTCACCACATACCCTATCTGAGAGTCTTATTAGTAGAATGTAAAGTGAGGTGAAGTGAAGACAACCTGGGCCTGACTTACTTAAGTGTAAAGGAAGCTAAAGTAAGCCTGAGTTCACATCAAACATCCAGTCATGTGTAGGTGAAGCTGAAAAACAGAAAATGTATTTTTCCCATGACTGAATGTTTGAAGGGAACACAGGTTCACATCACCTCACTTACACTTCATTAAAGCAGATTCGCTCACTTTTCTGTACCTCAGCTCGGCTATTCACCTATTAGTACATCAAGTTCCTTTTCTTGGGGAGGGGGGGGGGGGGTAGGCACAGCATGTTTGAACAATTTAAAAAAATATATATTAGTATTATTAGCAAGGTTCTGCAGCAAAAAACAGGCAGATCCATTTTGTTTTTCTGGTTATATATCTTATCTTGATTAGAAAATCCGCTCTTTACATTTGTGCAAAAAAATAGGCAGTTCTGAGCGTTAGTTAACATGTTCCTCAACAGATAGAGCTGCCCATATAGAACAGAAGAGCCAGGCACTGGCAGCTCAAAAAAGAATAGAATACATATTTTTGTATGCTAATATTGCTGAATCATGTGTTAATTCATGGATAACAAGTTGGAAAAACAATTGTATCTGCATCCTTTAAGAGGAATTAAACCCTGATGTTTTTTTCTCCCTTTCTTCTTCCCTGCAAACTCTTCCTTTCTTCTTCCCTAATACTTACCTGAAAACGAAGCCTGTGTTGTCCCCACTGCAAGCCGCATCCATCTTCACCTATCTTCCTTCCCGGAGCCGCCAATCCCGACACACGCTCATGAAGAAATGGCACAAGCGGCTGTCCCTTCAGAGCGCATGCGCCTACATCATTGGCGCAGTATACAGTAAACGATGCTTGTTTAGCCTGCTCATACGTGGCTCGAATTTTAGACTGTCCTTGCTAAACTGGGTATTGCAGAGTACTGGGGTATTGCAGGGTACTGGGGTACTGTAGAGTATTGGGGTACTGCAGGGTATTTGGGTAATGCAGGGTACTGGGGTACTGCAGAGTACTGGGGTACTGCAGGATACATTGGGTTATTGCAGGGTACTGGAGTATTGCAGAGTACTGGGGTACTGCAGGGTACTGGGGTACTGTAGAGTATTGGGGTACTGCAGGGTATTGGGGTACTGCAGGGTACTGGGGTACTGCAGAGTACTGGGGTACTTCAGGGTACTGGGGTATTGCATGTTACTGGGGTATTGCAGAGTACTGGGGTATTGCAGTGTACTGGGGTATTGCAGAGCTGGGATGGATGGAGGGATGGCTGGATCTATGACTGCATTTGTCACAGATCCAGCCACAGCACAGCTGCTGACACCCCGCTCCCCCCCCTCTCCTCACACACTGTACCGAACGGTACAGAGAGGAGAGGGAGGAGAGGGAGGAACCAGCGTCATCAAATAACGCCGGTTTGTTTACAAGTGATTGCGCCGTCATTTGACGGCGCGATCACGTGGTAAACGGCCGCTATCAGCGGCAATTTACCGTGATCCGTGATGCACCGGGTCTTCTATAACTCCACCACGCTGTAGCAGTATTTTTGCTATAGCGCGGTCGGAAAGTGGTTAATGAAATCCCCCCTGCAAAGCAAAAATTCACTCTTTGTAAAGTAAACATGCAATATTTTTTTAGTAGATTAGCAACACTGATTTCTTTCCCAACAAACCAATGCCACCCTTTTGATACCCAAGAGCTTGCCTACACTCTGGGGTTGATTTACTAAAACTGAAGAGTGTAAAATCTGGTGCAGCTCTGCATAGAAACTAATCAGCTTTTTTTTTTGTCAAAGTTGAAGTTGGAAGCACCAGATCTTGCACTCTCCAGTTCTAGTAAATCAATCCCACTGTGTTTAGAAAAAGCTTCTCTTGGATGTAGTTCTGGGGGCTTGCCTAAATCATTAGAAACTGATCTAAGGCACCCTGCTAAATTCTCCTTCCATCAAGTGTCCCTGTAAACAACTTACAAGATTGTTGATTATGTCACACAGAGAAAAAAGCAGCTTATTACTACAGGAACAAAATAATAGAAATAATGAATGTTATACTTGGGCATGCTATAAAAGAGAAGAGGAGAATTTGGGGGTAATTTCTGGAGATTACCTCTAAGGCGGCATACACACGACACACTAGTTCGGCAGTCAAAAAACTAGTCGAACCAAATTTTCCCATTGCCCATCGAGGAAATAGAGAACATGCTCTCTTTTTGGTTCCTCAACGGGTTTCTCGGCGAAAAGTGTACACACGACCGGTTTCCTCGGCAGAATACGTCTCCCATCGAGTTTCTTGCTGAATTCTGCCGAGGAAACCGGTCGTGTGTACGCGGCCTAAGGCCTTGTACACATGATCAGTCCAAACTGATGAAAACTAGTTCGGCAGTCAAAAAACTAGTCGAACCAAATTTTCCCATTGCCCATCGAGGAAATAGAGAACATGCTCTCTTTTTGGTTCCTCAACGGGTTTCTCGGCGAAAAGTGTACACACGACCGGTTTCCTCGGCAGAATACGTCTCCCATCGAGTTTCTTGCTGAATTCTGCCGAGGAAACCGGTCGTGTGTACGCGGCCTAAGGCCTTGTACACATGATCAGTCCAAACTGATGAAAACGGACTGAAGTTCAGTTTCATCGGTTCACAGACTGATGGTCTAATGGTCTGATGTGCGTACACACCATCAGTTCAAAAACTGATTGTGTCAGAATGCGGTGACGTAAAACACAACGACGTGCAGAAAAAAATGAAGTTCAATGCTTCCAAGCATGCGTCGACTTGATTCTGAGCATGCGCGGGTTTTGAACCGATGCTTTTGCGTACAAACCTTTGGTTTTGACCGATCGGTAGGCGTCCATCGGTCCGATTTTATAGCAAGTTCTACATTTTTGGAATGAAGGACAACAGACTGATGGGGCGTACACACGGTCGGTTTGGACCGATTAAACTGAACTTCAGTCCGTTTTCATCAGTTTGGACTGATCGTGTGTATGCGGCCTTAAGAGTTTTTTTTTTTTTTTTTTTAACTAATTTTTTATTTAATAAAGAAAGCAATGTTAAAGCAACTATTTAAGTGTAGCTACACTTTTGTTGAGAAAAAAAAAACACTCTCCTCTCAGTGATCTATGTACATTGCAGGGATTTTATTCTGAAAAAAATTGTTTTGTTCCTTTGTGCCCCTGTGCTAAGTGAGTCTAATGGGAGTGGTTTCATAATTATTAATCAGCTGCTGCAGCTGTAGGGCTCTAATAACACTTTCACACTGACAGTGTAGGGGCATAGGCAGTAAAGCGCCGCTAAAACTAGCAGAGTTTACCGTTGTTTTTTACCGCTTTTTAGCGGCCAAATAAAGGATTAAAGACACCCGCTAAGCGTCACTACCGAGGCGCTTTGCAGGCGATTCAGCGGTGCTGCCCATTGATTTCAATAGGCAAGGGTGCTTTAGGAGTGTACACCACTCCTTATGCGCCTCGAAGAAGCTGTTTGCAGGACTTTTCTCTCCCTCATTTGTTGCCCTATTGATCATTGTCACCAGACATGAAAGTGAGGGAAATCCAAAATTCTGAGTTATTACTAGGAATTAAAGTGGAGTTCCACCCTGATTTTTTTTTTTTACATTTTCCCAGTCCTTGATCAATAATGACAAACATTTGTAGTAAAAAAAAAAATACTTACCTGAAGTGCCCTGTTGCTAGGTGGTGGCTCCTAATCTGCAATTTTTGGCTCTGTGGCACTCCGCATCATTTCCTCCTTCATCTGTGCTCCTGGGAAATGTGAGTCATCATTTCCTGCCATAGCAACGCACATGCGTGAGATCTAGAGGTGCATGCTGGTTACCCAGCATGCACCTCTCAATATGTTATCCAGGAAGAGGTTGCAAGTGGGCTTCATATGCTCATACTCATCATGGGAATGGCCAGAAGAGGATAAAATAAATCGTAAGTAAAAAAAAAAAAAACAGGATTACTATCCACTAGCATATACACATAAAGTGCATATGTGTCTTATTAATGCAGTGGGAGGGGATGCCTGTAAAAAATGTTTTGGGAGGGGGGCGTGGCCAACCGCCGAGCAAGATGGACGTGTGACTCACTACTCCCGCACCGACCGGATCAATACCTCAGCATCCCCGCTAGCCTGACGGACTACAGAGCCTACAAACACCACCAGACTGCCGCTCTTAACACCCAGCATGTCGGGCTCGAGCCGCAAGCGCAAAGAATACCGCCAGCCTAAGAAGCTGACTGACTTTTTCCTCGCGCCGACATCCCAAGATGGCGCCCGCGCGGCTGCACACGGAGCGTCTGCGGCTTACTCAGACCTCCCGGACGCCGACGGCGGAGATGTATCACCCCATCCTCACCCTCTGGAAGAAGCACCATCCTCCCGCTCCTCATCGGCTAGTAACAGCCCCGCTAAATCTCGGATGAGATTAGATGCCAGCTCCGTGGATGACAAGGTGAGCCCTGTGCCTGATCCCCCCTCAGAGCTTACATCCTCCATTGCAGCCTTCCCCACCAGTGACCAGCCTGTACTAGACACAACCATGAAGGAGATGCTGGTTTCCCTTCAAAGCTCCCTCCACAATGACATCCTTAATATGTTCAGCAGATTCTCCTCACAACTGCAGTGTGTGGATCAGAAAGTGCTCCGTGTGGAGACACAAATGAGTAGAATGACTGAAACAGTGAATGACCTGGTTGATGGGCACGATCACTCAATAGAGGAACAACAATGGTTGAGAGCTAAGATGGCGGACCTCGAGGATAGGTCCCGCCGCAATAACGTGAAAATTAGGGGGGTCCCTGAAACCGTACTACCACAAGACCTTAATACGTATGCTAGACAACTGATATCCACTGTGCTACCTGATCTCACCCCCATGGAAACGATCATAGACCGGATCCATCGTCTCCCTAAACCCTCTCACCTCCCGGCAGAGATACCACGGGATGTCCTCATGAGGGTACATTTTTTCCATGCCAAGGATCAACTACTATTCAAATCAAGACAACTAGGGCAGCTCCCAGCCCCGTTCGCTAACCTCCAACTGTATGCTGACCTTTCTCAACATACCCGTCAACTAAGGAGACAACTCAACACCATAACGAAACCACTCAATAATCACAGAATTCCCTATCAGTGGGGCTTCCCCACTAAAATCATAATCACCCGGAATGGGATCAAACACTTCATCTCTACAGTTGAAGAAGGCCTCCACCTACTTGCCAAATGGGGTATCATCCCAGACGCAAATCAAACTGCGCCACCCAACCGTAAGAATTCTACCCATCCCCCGGATGGTTCCCGTCCTGGTGGTCTCCATTGATACCCTCCTATACAGGTCTAGCGGGACCTCACAAGTATTCAGTAGCAACCTCCGGCCGGATGCCTTGCTCGGTACTGACTGTTCCACGAACTTGTTCCCCGACGAACCACAGTAGTCACATAGTTCATTGACTACTGTCTGTGTGCTGTATTTCTTGTTTGTTCTTTCTCCCTCTCCTTACCTTATTTTGTTTCATAGTTTTCCTTGTCACCGTCTTCCCCCACCCACCCTGAGAGCAAGCTCCAGACGAAACATAGTGACCGTGCTCCCTTGAACCAAGTGTACACTCCAGCTTAACTGTAAGTAACGTTTCTACCTGGTGCATATCTACACATACTTTTAAGATGCCAAAATTCCTATCGCTTAATGCCAAAGGGCTAAACCATCCAGCAAAAAGAGCCTCCCTATGGCGTACTGCCCTGCAATCCCACTGTGACATTCTGTTCGTCCAAGAAACGCATTTCAAAAAATCGGAAGAGCCAACCTGCACTAATAAGCATTTTAACCACGTCTTCCAGGCCCCTGGCCCAACCAAGAAAAATGGAGTGTTTATAGCGGTTAGGAATACAGTTAACTTTGTTCTCCATGACAGCCTAATTGATGCAGATGGTAGATATCTGGCTCTTGACTGTTCCATTGACAATGTTAGATACACCATGGTCAATGTGTATGTACCAAATACCAGACAAATCCGGTTCCTCCGTAAACTATTGTCCAAGCTTCACAAATTTCGCCAAGGCAACTTCATCCTGGGTGGAGACTTTAACTTAGCCCCAGACAACTCCCTAGACACGTCCTCCTATAAAACCAGACTTGCCTCACCTATGGGACGTTTTCTCAGAACCCACGATCTGTACGATGTGTGGAGATGTCACCACACCACAGAACGTGATTACTCATTCTTTTCACACCGACACAACTCCTATACCAGGATCGATTACTTCCTGGTAGACAAGTGGACTTTGCCCAAAATCTCTACCTCAGCTATTGATACGATAACGTGGTCAGACCACGCGCCCGTCTCCATGGTTCTCGAAGCCCTACCTAATTCCCATCGTACGTCAATTTGGAGGGCGAATGCCTCGATCCTTCAGTCACCTGATCACTCTGCCTACATTCGCAAGCACCTGGACGAATTCTTCGCCACAAACCAAGGATCTGTGTCAAGTGCCAATGTACTCTGGAATGCTCATAAAGCATTTGTTAGAGGCCTTCTTATCCAAATAGGTGCCAGGGAAAAGAGGAGGAGATCACAGCGTCTTACCACTCTCACCTCCCAAATTAAAACGATTGAAGAACAAAACCAAAAATCCCCTGACCCCAAGCTTAAAGATAGCCTAGTACTTCTTAGGCAGGAACTCAGAAACCTATTGCTAGACTCCTATGACAGAGCACAAAAACGCTTCAAAGCTACTTCTCTACAGGAAATAAGGCGGGGAAAGCAATGGCCCTTAGAATTAAAGGCCACCGCATTAAATCCAAAATCTCCCATCTTTATCACCCCTCCTCTAAACTTAAACTAGTTGACCCACAAAACATAGCAGACGCATTTAGTCATTATTACAAAAAGCTTTACAATCTGAAAGATGACCCCAACACTACACAGCCGTCAGAAGAGGACATATCTAACTTCCTGCAGGACATAAACCTGCCTGAGGTGTCTCCTGACCAGTTAAAAGCACTTAATGCGCCCTTCACCCCACTGGAAATCCTCGATGTGATAGCTAACCTCCCATCCAACAAATCCCCGGGCCCTGATGGCCTCACTGGGGAGTATTATAAGCAATTTCGCACTCTTCTAGCTCCATTTCTATCACATGTCTGCAATGACGCTGCCTCCTCCTCTTCTCTCCCGCCTGAAATGTTGAATGCTTTGATTATTACCCTACCGAAGCCAGGGAAGGAACCCACCTCTCCTCAAAATTTTAGACCTATATCCCTCCTTAATATTGATACAAAAATTTATGCCAAGCTTATAGCAACGAGACTAATGAAAATAATGCCGTTACTGATCCACCCTGATCAATCAGGATTTACCAGAGGTAGACAAACATACGACGCCACACGACGAATCATAGACATTATCCATTATGCTGACTCCACCAGAACGCCTTCTCTGCTTCTGTCCCTAGATGCAGAGAAGGCGTTTGATCGTGTCAATTGGTCATACCTACGGGCCACACTTCAGAAGTTTGGTCTCCGGGGCCATATCTTTTCGGCAATAATGGCCCTATACTCTAGCCCCTCTGCTCAGGTGTACACATCCGAAATGCTGTCCACGCCGTTCCCAATCACCAATGGCACCCGTCAAGGCTGCCCCCTTTCGCCCCTTATCTTCAATCTGGTAATGGAACCCCTTGCAGAACGTATCAGATCCGATTTGTCTATCTCGGGTTTCAAAATAGGAACACTAGATCATAAGATAAATCTATTTGCCGATGACGTCATATTAATGGCCACCAACCCTGTGTCTTCCCTGGCTTCGATACAGTCCGTGTTACAAAAATTCAGCGCTATCTCGTATTATAAAGTTAACGAGGCTAAATCTCATGTTTTAGACTTGGGACTGGATGCCGCCACTAGCAACTTATTGCGGAACATATACCCTTATCAGTGGGCAGAGAAAGGTATAACATATCTGGGAATTACACTTACCAAATGCACCAAGACCCTTTTTAGTGCCAACTACGTTGAGGCTAGACACATGTTGACCAGAGAAACTGCCAAACTTTCCAAATTCGAATTTTCCTGGGCCGGGAGACTGGCGGCTTTCAAGATGCTGGTTCTCCCCCGATTACTCTATTTGTTCCGCGCGCTCCCCATACCACTTTCCACATCGTACCTCACCTCCCTCCAATCCATTATCCAACAATTCGTATGGCAAGGCAAACGCCCTAGGTGTGGTCACACTAAAACCATCAAACACAAGCTGGCAGGGGGTATGGGATATGTAGATATCAAAGACTACTACCTCGCCACTATCTTGACTCAACTGACAGACTGGGTTACTGACCACCCCTCCACGCTTTGGGGAGACATTGAAAACACTTTGACTCCAGGACACAACCTTAGGGACTGGCTGTTCAGCACTGCAATCACTCACCACCACCTACATATGCAGTCTCCACCCATCCGAGCATCGGTGCAAGCTTGGAAAGCACTGCTTTGTAAACAATGGCCCGATACTCTTACCAAACCTATACACGTACCGGTACGTACCCTCCAATTGTTATCGCCTGATCTGGTTATACCGGATTGGATACTTACCCAGACGAACGACACTGCTGACCTTAGATCCAAGTTATTGAATAAGTCCTTCGATCACATCCAAACGACATTTCACGCACCCGCCACAGATTTTTTCACTTGCTTTAGAATTCAGAGGTGCCTAGCAGCACACCCCCGTCTAGAGGGCGAATTACCGCTCAAGCTATGGAACTTCTTCTTCTCAGATGTCTCCCCCACTAAAGGTACATCCCTCATATACTCCACACTGCAAGAGAAAAATGTTTTCCACAAGTCAAAACCCCATACTGATTGGGAGAGAGATCTGAACCTAACGCTGTCTGATCGTCAATGGCAGACAGCCTTGAAATCAATCTATAAGTCCACCAGATGCACTTCCTTATGGGAATTAACCCACAAATTGCACCTTAGATGTTATCTGACACCTCAAATATTGGCCAAATTCCAGCCACATACATCTCCCACTTGCTGGAGGAATTGTAGCGAAATTGGCACTATTTTCCATGTTTTTTGGTCATGCCCTACCCTGTTTGAATTATGGACAAAGATTGAAAGCCTTATACGGGATGTGTGCCACATCCCATTCACTCTCACTCCACAACTGGCTATACTAAATGTAGACATTGACTTACTGCCGGTATCTTTCCGCCTCATTGTTACACACATACTTCTAGCGACCAGACTACTCGTGGCCAGGCGCTGGAAAACTAATGTAACGCCATCTGCTACAGAAGTTATAACATTAGTTCACTCCCACTGCGCATATGAACTGATTCTATCAAAGGGAAAACCATCCCACTCTAAAATCCATACACAGTGGCTCCCATGGACCCGTTGGTACACCAAAAATCTTAAATGATCCGCCCTTGACACAATATAGTCACTGTCTTGCTCTCCCCCCCTCCCCCCCCCCCCTCCATCCCCCCCACTTACTTCCCCCTTTAGATAGCCTTGTCTTGCCCCTACACTATATCACTTACTAGATGACACATATGCCTTATTACATATCTCCTAAATAGTTCTCAGACATTAGGCATACCACTTTTGTTACGCATTCATACTTGACAATTGACTGTTCCTGTCGCTAAAGGTTACCTATTCCACTGTTGGAAATTTCCTTCCTGTTACCCTGCCTGAACACACCGGGGGTGGAATGCCTCACCATCCCCCTGGACACAGAATGCTCCCGTTGGGGGTGTCCAGGGATCGTAGTTATCATAGCATGCTTGGCTTTCACCACCCATAACAGTTGTGTATTCTGACAGTCTTCGTTGACCTGTTATGTCGTGTCTACTCTTTGCCATATTTGAAATGTCAATTATGATGTACGACGCCACTGTTTGTAATACCATTTATACATTCAATAAAAACTATTGAACAAAAAAAAAAAAAAATGTTTTGGTGGCTGGAACTTTGCTTTAAAGTGAACCTTCAAATGGGGATATGTATTCCAGTGAGAACTGTCAAAGAAAAGATTTCCTTCACTTGGGAGAAAATGTTCTTTGTTTTCCCTGTGTATATATAAGACATGAGGCCAAGGGAAAACTCCCAATGGGATGCTGACTTTAAAATAAAATAAAAATACAACAGGGCTTTTTGCCTCCCTACTCTATCCAAAGTATAAACAAAAAGTTTTGATTTCCTATGTATATGACATGATACAATTAAATTTAAATTACAGTGAACTGAAAATATTGTATTATTTGTTCCTTTATTGAATATAAAGTACATACACTATTTCAATCGCAGTCAAATGGCCTATACCCGCCCAATTTATACAAAAATACCTATATTTCCGGTTTTAAGAAACCCCATTCCTAAACCTACCCCCATCCTACTCCCCCCTCTTCTCTCCAACCTACCATCCCATGTCCTATCACCCTTTATCTATCGTCCTTCCTACTCTATACCATCCTTTCTGCAAATCTCTGTGTCTGCTTATATTTTAGCCAGACTTGCCATTTCAGTTTGAACCCCCCTTCTCCTACCTCCCCATTAAACTTTAGGTGTTCTGTATAGTAAGTATTATTTATTTTACAATAATTGAAAATATTGTATTATGTACATAAATGTATTGCAAATTTTGAAAAGCAAGCAAAATGTAAATAGGACAAATGTATGGCCAAAATGTATCAATGGCTGGTTCAACATGTACAGCAGTATTCAAAATACTGTGGTGTTTTTAGTGTGTTGTATTGCACAGTAAATGGAATGTAAATCAATTTAAAATAGATTTCCTTTAATATGTTTATAGATGCTTAAATGTATATCATATATTTATTAGACTAAAAATTATTTTATTTTATCTTTATTATTTTCAGTACATTTAAAACTGGTAACGTTTAGCCTACCACTTCAGCCAACCTTCATTAAGCATACTTGCATGTTATTATTATTCGTATACAGTGCCAACATTTTGTGCAACGTTTTATAATATAAAGGGAGACAGCTAAATAAAAGGAGGAACAAACTCTCCATTGATTATGTGAACCATTGGTTTTAAATGAGGAAGACATAGTTAAAAAGTGAGCAGGTAGTGCTAAGCTTTCTTATTAGAAAGTCCAGCATGCTCTGGAAACAAAATGTAGAAATACCAGATGAAAATTAAGATTTAACACAATACAAAAAAAAATCTACAAAATGATAGTTCCTCAACTTGTAGATGATCGAAAAATAAACATAAAGTAACTAAAAGTTGCTATAGTTTATCTTTTACCCCCGGCCATTCAATAAACGTATCCCTCAAACAATTAAACAAACACATTCTCTCAAGTCATACTGAGACAGAAAACAATTGGTATCCTTTTTGGAAAGTTAAGGACACCAAAGCTGTAAGATGCCACTGATACCACTAAACCACTATGTTTAAATAAGCTTTTTTCATGCAGATCATTACAGTCTACCTCAGTCTGACTTTGGCAGTAATCTTTATTTGAGTCACTTCTTATGAGTCATTATGCTTTGTAAATCATCAAAGAAGCAAACTAAAAGTCTTTAACACATAAAAGGGATACTAAAGCTCCATCTACTGCCCTAAAAGCAGATGGCAAAACATCACTATAGTACATAGTTATAAAAATAATATTTTCTATTACATTTTTTGTTTAAGTTGTGGCCATAACAAAAAGACACAAAACCATTTAACATTTCCTCCCATTTTAAAGTGTATGCCTTTGTTTATACAGCATTAACCTGGTTGTTGAGTAACAAAACAACAGAGTGCACATTTATTTTACTAATTCTTTTAGCGGGTAAAGAATATGTCCATCTAAGCAGTAATTAACTAAAAAAAACTCAACGACTCTTTGTTGGATTGTTCAAAAACAATATTGGAATATTTTATGTGCAAATAGACAGCTTTTAATTATCACCTTGACAACAAAGTTTATTGTAAAATATGGTTCCTGGGATAGTAATGCTTGGGATCCATATGCAGTTGATAGTGACACATTCAGGCAGGACAATAAAATGAGAGAGACACAGCTGATACACAAAAGAGAGTGTCTAGACAGCGCTCTAGCAGTCTGCCTAAATTTGGTACTGGCAGTCCCAAAGGGATCATAATATAATTGCTCTGGTGCCTGTGTTCTTATTCCTTATCCAATGACATTCCAAATATATATCACAACATTTAAATATTCTAGGTCTAATTTTGCTATTAAATCTTCATAGCCACTGCTAATTGTACATCAAAATCCATTTATTGCAAAATAGGCAATGACAAAACAATCACTTTTTAAAAAGGGTGTGTGTTTAAAGGACATGGAAGCACAGAGCCTGTGAGAAGCAGATACAATAAAGAGAAAGACAAGTGAAAAGCAAGAGAAATAGAGAAAGTGAAAAATAAAGAAATTATTTTTTTTAAAAAGGGGGAGGAATGACATAGGGGGAGAAAGGAAAAGAGGAAGAGAAATGGAACAAGGGAGGAGGAGAATAAGATGTAGCAAAAAGAAGGGGAAGGAAGGAAGGAGAGAAGGAAGGAAGGACAGAAGGAAGGAAGGAGGAAGGGAGGGACAGAGAAACAAAGAAGGGGATTTGGAAAAAGAAAGAGGAAATCTAATCCTATTGTGTATAATAAATCATGTATATATACAGTAACTGGAAATATTCTGGAGAATCTTCCAACATTGATATCAAAGCCTTGTTTTTTTTGTTTGTTTTTTAAGAAAGAAGCAAGCGTAATTATGATTCTTCATTGCTTATTTGATTCTTAATCTAATACTAGGAAGCCATAATTGATTAACATTTTAAACTATTATTATCCTAGAACATGCAGCTGTTATAGAAGTGGTCTATTTTGCAACACTATAATAACACAAGCAAGGGTATATATGCGTATTGAACAATGGGCTGGTCACAAAAGCTTGCAATTTAGAGAAAATACAACCTGTTTTCACGCAATATAATTTTCGCTCTATATCTACAATAACTAAGAGATCATAAACTAATATAAAAAAAAAACTATTTCTTTACAATGAACAAGTAGGCCTGAGCTTTGAATCATAAACATTTTTCTTGCTTTGTGCTATAAATTTGAATATGCTGAACTGAAATATATATGCTAATAGCGATTTTAATGTATGTGGTAACTATCAGAGAAGGTGTTTGTGTTTCTGATTCCTCTAGCATCAAAGCTGTTGATTATAACCATGTAGGAATAAAATCCTAGTAACATATTTCTCTGAGGGATATTTTTGTAGCTGTTTTGTTACTCCTGAAGGAATAAAAAGTATTTCAAGTTAGGCCAACATAAAAAAAGATATGTCAATATGGAGCCTTAGCTTTTAAGATCTTTTCCCTTCTTAGGCAAAACTCAAGATTTATTATACATGGTAAGATATCAAAGAAAGTAAATTTAAAATGTGCGTCGTTTTGCGCAGCCCAGTGGAAATAGATTTGGATGCTAAATGAATCCGAGGGGACAAAGTGTGAAATTATTAAATAAAGAAAGAAGAAAGGTAGTAAAAATAGGCTCTTAAACTGTGCTTTGGCCTAAACATCTAAGTGAACAAACATGGGGAATGCGGGTTAGCTTCCTTCCAGATCCTGAACCCAGTGGAGAGTCTGTATTACCACATTTGCACAATGCAGTCATTTTCTAAAATGCATCCTCTAAATTGATTGTCTTAAGTGTAAACCTTATTCATTCTAAAAATATATTTCCTAAAGATTTGCATCTTAGATGACAGCTGCCTGAAGCCATCTTTACATCTTAAAAAAATAAATAAATAAAAAGTTAAAGATATGTTTTTGGCAATCTTTGGAATTACCCAGTTCTTCTTCAAATCAGAACCTTCTAGATGTTTTCAATATAGTGCACGTCTCACTATGAGGTCTTTTTTGTTATTAACTGGATTAAAATGGATATATTTGCAAAGGGTCCTTTTTTTCAGCCAACTAATGTGCATTTGAACTGATATAAACTTGTTTTTGTGTGTGATAAAATACAATAAGATGTCCTTATGTCTGGAAGGAGTGTGCATGTTGTGTAAAGGAGAGGAGGAGATACTGCTTGTAGCTCCTGAGGAAGCCTGGACTGTTAGATTTGTTTTTTGACACTGAAATTTTTTTTTTTTTTTTTTTTATTCCCGTAAATAGTCTGGGATTCAGAGGTTACACTGAAATACAAGAAAGAAAGTGGTATTTGTGAGAATTTCCTCTCTGGCCCTGTCTTCATATACAGTTCATGGGGGCTTGTCTGCAGCTGCCCCTCTTACAATTTGAATAGGGAAAGGGGGGCTTTTTTAAGGAGGGGAGGGAGTGAAGCTTTGAATACCTTTCCCAATAAGAGATGAGGCATATTGAAAACTATATTAAATTACCCTGATTAACAATTTAGCCACGAACAGGGGAGCTTTGGGAAATCTGTATAGGCAAGACTGGGAGCTATTCATACTAGCAGCAAAGAGGTCGAAAGGTTTCTGAAGTTCACATGCTCAGAGCCTTTGTTATGCTAACAGACAATCTCAAATCAGCTGCCAAGTGGAGTGTAAAATATAAATGATTCCTTGAGAACTTCCAATAAGTTGTCACTTTTCCTAGCCAAATACCAGGACAGTCTGATCGTTTATTGTATGCTGTTTTATCATCATTGGTAGTCTGCTGAATAATTCCCTAGCTTCAAAAGCAGTTTAAATGGAAATACCACCAGGAAAACTATCTCAAAATCCAAGTTTTGATATTAAAAATAATATCAAGTGATCTTAATTTTTCTTTTTTTTTAGGTGGTTGGGGGTGGGCAGAGATGGTCTAGTTTTGGAGAGAACATTATGCCCCTCCTGTTAGGAAGAGAGGTCATAAAATGTCAGTCACCATCTAGACAGGACCCAACTAGGTCTAGACTGCATTTTTTCCCATGCTCGTGAGTTACAGCATTTGCATACAGAAAAGTATCTAAAAGTTTTCATCTTTTGTTCTGCTGTGTTTTATCAAAACATGTGTGGCCAATAACGTGCAAAGAAGAAAACATCTAAATATTTTGCAATAAACAAATATTTTATTTAATATGCAAATAAATCTAAATTAAAGATCAAAATCAGCTATATTTACAGTAAGATCATAGCTAACACATTTGAATCTAAATTTTAGTGACAGCAGAATGAGGAATGCAGCTAGGAAAGAGTTAATGACTCCCCTAGAAATAGATTGCTCTATTAGAAAGTGCAGTTTTCATTATGGGCTACTAAAAGAAAAGATGAAAGGGAGAAGCGCACTAATTAATTCCAACACTGACATCAGAGAGAAATAACAATTATGTATGTGCAAATTTGGTGAAGCTAGAAAAAAATGCAATCTGTCTCAAAAATAAATATACAAATATTATAAAACTATATATAAAACTAAGATAAATGAGAAACTAGAAGTTAAAAGTTGAAAAATATGTGCTGCCATTTCTTTGTGGGGCAAAGTATGGACACTAAACATATAGATAAAAAATATATGTTCATGTATATAAATTTTCAATTGTGAAAGTGAATACTTTTCTAAAGTTTTAACATTTGAGAAAGACGGTGCCTTAGTCCAGAAATGTCCAGGTTGAGTTTGCCCTAATAAAATAGGCAGCAAAGCAATAAAATAATGCTTGTGATAACTACTGAACTGTAGTACTCTTGGAAAACAAATAATGAAAATCAAGCAATTATAAAAACAAATCAACTTCTTTGCCTCAATTTTTTGTTTGCTTTGTCTGGTTTACTCTTAATTAATACCATAACTCAATGCCAGCGTGAAAAATTTTAATGAAATAAAACCCATTTGTGTTTTACACAGGACACAAAGCAACAATGTATAAATTGACACAAGCATGAAAGGATGCAAATATATTTCATTAACATGTATGAACACTCGTAATTTAAGATAATAAAAATGTGCATTTTGTTTAAAAGAAATACTTTTAAGTCTTTTAACACTTTTATGCGGCATAATATAAAACATGTTTCATATTTTTATTAAATTCTGTCCCCGATTTAATAATTTGCACTTATACACAGGGAATGTAAATAGAAATATTTTAATTTCAAGATTCACGTACATTATCAGTTTTCTAACACTGTGATCGCTTACCATAGATATTTTTTATTTGTGGGGAATTTCCACAATAAATATTTATAGCAGACAACAGTTTTGGAAGTTGATTGCACCATAATGTGTAAATTTCTATACTGTTTCCATTAAAACATGGAGAAAGATTTTATCATTTAAAATCATAATTAATTTCTGTTAAATGAAAATCTATCAATTAACAATAATCTAAGTAAATATGATTGGAAAATCTTTAGTATGAAAATGTATGCATTTTTGTTACAAGGACAATGTATTTAATGTTGTTGCTTATTACAGAAACACATACAGTATATTTCTATTGTGCAGATGCCTTCTATGTATTTCTATCACTGCAAATTAACAGAATAAATATAGCTTATAGTGGAACAATATGTGCAAGTTGTGGAACAATATCTGCAAGTATTTTCCAACAATAAAATCACACCAGTTTGTTTTATTTTCCTTTTCTTTTTTTTCTCCTTTTCAATATAAGCTGTATTTTAAAGCCTGGATTAAGCAACCTAACAAAACCATAATTTTTGGGACTATTATTCAAGTCTGGTTTCTTATTTTCATTTCTGTAATGACTTATGGATTAAGAAACATTTGGAATATTTTAAAATGTACATATACTAAGCTGTAAAAAATGCATATTTTTTATGCTGAAATGAAGGGTAAGTCAAGTACAGAGAGATTTATGAGCAGAGAGCTATAAGAAAAGTAAAATTGTCAGGTTAACATGTGGGTCGACACTGCACCTCCTAAAACAAAGGAGAAGATTCAGTAGCACTATTAGGAAATATTGTAAAATGCTTTATCTGAAAGCCATCAGGGACATGCAGTGAATACAAGTTAACAAGCAGGAACCGATAACACAACATTTATAGGGGGTCAGAAGTCAAATGCCAGTCATCGCCTTTTAACCTCTTGGGTCATAAACAGGAGCGTCTAGTACAAAGAAAGCAAGTCATTCATTAGGTTTTAAAAGGTGCCTATTTACTGTCCATACTAAATACTGAACAAAATTCTACCCTGGGATCACCAGTAGTAATGATTTCCACAATAATGACAAAGATATGCATGTTTAAATACCGCTTACAAAATATACATCCTAAAGCAACAATAACGTTCTATTAAACCAGAGGCAACATTATTTACAATTTAACAAAAATAACTTTGTAAAAAGCGTATTTACAGTCAACAGACGCAGAGGAACAATAAACCTGCCTGCAGATGTGGATGTCTTTTATAATGTTAATGTAACTTTTTTTTTTTTTTTGTAGAGTGTTTTAAAATGGATTTGATATATGCTTTACTACAGATAAAGCTCTTTCTGTATTCCATCTGACTAACTTACCATTTATTTTACCCGAACCCTTATCAGTATATAAATCACTTCTAGAATTTTTTAAAAGCATCCTACTTTTCTACAGTCAGGCTGTGAGTGTGTTAATGGGTGCTAAACATAAGATGCAGTGTCTCAGACAAACACTGATGTAATGAAGTCAAATTGTATTCTATAGGTAAGCGACTGCTGTAATTCTCAATGAAAGAACTAAGAGGAGAGAAACGCAATGTCATGAATTTATTCTGGGGCCTTTCAAGGAAGATGGTTTCTTTAAATACAGTTTAAACATGCACTACACAAATATAAATATGATTTTTAAATATTTATTACAAGTATCTTAATGGCAGTACTCACCTTTATTGACAATCTGTATTCTGAAATCCATTTGTTTCACAAAAGCCCCCCAAGCAGGAAGTACAAGGACTTACTGTCTTCATTCAGTTAATGTTTAGTTAAAAAAAAAAAAAACACCAAGCAGCCTTAATCAGCATGCTGATTGCATCGCGAACTAACAAATAATTTACTACTCCAAGCATTGCATTCCATTAAAAGCTCATTAAATTTTCTCTTCTCCAATGGGAGGGTTCTGGCAGGATATGCTTTCTTTTTAGCAGAAATTATCTGTTCACTTTCACAAAAAATATTTTCAATTCATGCAACCAGAACTTTACCTGTCTCCAAATAATCATAATTTCAGTCATTTATTTATTTTTAATCCTGACTTCAAAGCATTTTAAAGGAGGCTGGAAATTATGAGATTACGACACTAGGTAAACTCTGTGCAATATGTCAATATGCATCTAAACATATGCTTGCTATTGTATGTTTGTTTTCAGCATTATTATGCACGCTTTAATGTAATATTTTTTATCCTACTGTATAATTAGTATATGCATTAGCTCAGTTAAAAAAAAAAGACTAGATTAAAAGAGGGTTGGTGTATGCTTTAAATGTGGACCTTTGCTTCAGACCACTCCTTGACACCCTTGTTGTCTCCCTCCAGCATTTGAAAATAAATTTTTTAATAACTTGTCTTAACTGATTAAAGCTAAAGGTATGTTCCTGATGTTGATATTTTCTTTACAAATGTATGTGTTAATGTGCTCACACAGTATGAGTTTACAAGACCATGTTTCTGAAATCAGCAAAATCCGGCCTGGGTATTTGACTTTTTACTCCTTAGAAAAGACTGACCGGGTTTGTTTTCTAAGACCTAAAAGAGCAATTAGACATACATATTTTGGCTGTTTTTACAAAAGAAGCTGGGTATTGTGTAAACATTCACTTCAATTTTCCAATAATGTTAAAAACGTCTTAACGTTGCTGGGTATTCAAAGTAAATTCCTTTAGTAAATCGGTCCAATTGTCTTCCCATTCAGCTAAAGATGGGTGAATTGGAGAAGAATTGTGTAATCCTTATGGGTAATTTAAATTGACACTAAACAATATCCTTATTTTCCCAAAATCTTCTATGCAGGTCCATGATTTAAAGACCCGGTAATCAATTTTTTATGAAACTGTTTCCTACTGTGTTTATCTGGCCTCCTTGTGATGTATATTTTGAGCTTCTGAATCTCTCTTCCCCTCTCACTTCCGTTTATTTGTTGCAATTATGTGCACTTCTCTATGCACACTACACATCCTATAGTTCAAAGTTTATAGTCCATCTAGGGAAATTTTTATACATTTATTGACGATAGACTCTATAGGCATGTCCTTTCACATCATATTACTTAAAATATAATTAATTCAATTATTGTTAAAACATTGTATGTATACACATGATTAATTAGAAACTCACATTATGACAAGTTGCCTACACAGCACTCACACCAACAATTACATCAATAGTACCATATACAGAAATGAAGAGTGTCCTAAGAATGCACAAATGGTGTTTCAAGTATTTTGATGCGATTATGGTTAGCATTGTGTAGGTTTGCTCTACATGTTGTCCGCGTCAGCACTTCTTCAGAAGCTTGAGAATCTATCATGTGTAAAAACAGGTAATGAGTTTGACATTTATTAGAGCATAATAAAAACAAACAATAAATAAAACTAGTAAGCTATATGATGATTGTCCATAACCCAATGTGTAAATGACCCATATAAAACATACCCCAATCGCAGAAAGAATATAGTCCATCTAAGAAGCGATTAAAAGAGTCCCTATCCTATTCACAGTAGGATCATGGGGAATGAACATAGCCACCTTCTAACAGGAAGTCGCATGACAGCAGCAGAAAGGAAATTGGAGATTTGGAGTAGGCGGAGCAAGAAGGTAGGTAATTTTTTGAGTTAAGCATACTACGTTTGAGTTAAGCATACATAGATTTTTTTACACCAGAGGTTAATTTCACTTTAAGTTGATAAAACAGTGAGAGTCGCTGTGCCTTATTTGCTGATTCACTGTTTCAATAAGTCACATGCAATCCAAAATAATTGCCCATTCTAACAACACATGTATCTTCTCTGAGCATTAACCACATGTTTGTACTGATATTACTAAAAGGTGAACATAAAAAAAACACTAAAAGTAAAAAAATGTTAAGTGCATGCTATGGTCATGACAAGTGACACATACACAAAGTTGCCATGATAAAAAATCACTTCTATGTTCTGAGAACAAAGTACAATATATGAGTTCTTTAACCCTTTTACTTAAAGCGGATGGTTCACTAGAAAAAAATATTAAAAGCCAGCAGCAACAAATACTGCAGCTGCTGACTTTTAATATTAGGACACTTACCTGTCCTGGAGTCCAGCGGCGTCCGCAGCACAGGATGAGCGATCGCTCATCACCCTGCTGCTTCCCCCTCCATCCACGGTGAGGGAACCAGGAAGTGAAGCGCTGCGGCTTCACTGCCCGGTTCCCTACGGCGCATGCGCGAGTCGGGCTGCGCCCGGCGATTGGCTCCCGCTGTGTGCTGGGAGCTGAGAGTTCCCAGCACACAACGGGGGGGCAACAGGATGTCGCCAAAAAACCCGTCTTTTGCCCGAGACTGCGGGCCGGAAGTGGTTGCAGATACCTGTCTTTAGACAGGTATCTGCACCCCCCTCCCCCCTGAAAGGTGTCAATTGTGACACCGGAGGGGGGGAGGGTTCCGATCAGCGGATCTTCACTTTAGGGTGGAGATCCGCTTTAACTAATATTTGGTGTCTATACACATGCAGATTATATGCAGAGAGAGAGAATACTGTAGATAGCTGTAACTTCAAGAAAGCTGAACATTTTTGTCATTTGAAGGCCACACCGGGGGAAGAATATATCCCCCTCCTAACAATCACTCTTATTGCCCCATTAAGGATGTGAGAACTTTTAAAACATTCAAACTTCCCACATATGTCAGATAAACTTCCCACATATGATAGTATGCCAGGTACTGCAGCGGGTGGTAAAGATTGTTAGGCCTCGTACACGCGATGAGATATGTCCGCTCAAACTTGTCCGACGGACAGTTTAGAGCGGACATGTCTCATCGGATTTCGGTCCGATGGCGTGTACACACCATCGGATCAAAATCCCCGCCGGCAGACAGCGTGGTGGCGCGGCGGTGACGTTGACGCCGCCTCGTCACCGCTACGTCACGCACCAGGAAGTAAACACTTCCGCGCGCATGCGTCGGATCCATTCACAGGATACGACGCATGTGCGGGAGGATATGTCCGCTGGTTTCCCGTACTAACCAGCGGACATATCTGACGGACAGGTTTGTAGCGGACAAATTTCAAAGCATGCTTTGAAATTTGTCCGATGGACAAACCTGACCGCTAGCCCGTGCACACGATCGGATTTGTCTGCTGAAACGGTCCATCGGACCGTTTTCAGCGGACAAATTCGATCGTGTGTACGCGGCCTTAAGGATCATGCTACTTTTACATCTAGTTGGTGCTCAACTCAAAGTTGAACAAATTGGCGTTCATTTTTTATTATTATTAATATTATACAGGTTCACCTTTACACCCATATTTAGAGTATAATGTGTAACATGCTCTAGATGCTCTACGGATCGTAGATGCAATCCTCTGCAGGCTCATAAGAAAAAATAATAAATGCTAAAAAAAATCTGCAAAAATGTGCATATTTTTTTTTTTTTTAAAGGTGAATAATCTTCACACTTTTAACTTTATACCTATATTTCCATATTCATTTTTTTTATTTATTTGTCCTGATTGTATTATTTTTCACTGGGACTTGAGTACCGGTACCTTATTTTGTTCCTTTCATAACATGTTTTTGAAATGACAATGAAAATATTCTTATCCCTACACTACCTGCCTGGAATTTGCATGTTCACTTTGTGTCTATGTGGGTTTTCCCCCAGGTACTCAGTTTTTTCCCCAGGGAAGGGACTGATGGGACTGATGTGAATGTACAATATATATATAAAATGCTGCGTAAATTGATGGCACTATAGTACCCATAATTAATAGAATAAATAAATATCCTTATAAAGCCATGATCATGGATGGTAAAATGTATTGCTTAATTGAGACCTCGCACTGTGATTCGATCACAAGTTTATAAACAAAGTCCTTAAAGACTATAGATAGGATGTACTAAACTAGCTTTTTTGACAAAATACTCATGAGGCCGTGTACACACGGCAGAGAACCTCGACAGGCAGAACACATCGTTCCGCCCGTCGAGGTTCCCTGCCGGCCGTCGAAATCAGAGACCCGCCCGTCGGGAATGGCAACCAGCCATTCTTCCAGGCGGGCCGTCGAGCAAATAGAGAGCGTGCTCTCTATTTCTGCTCGACGGGCTTCCCGACGGGAAGCTCGCCGAGAGTGTACACACGGCCGAGGTCCTCGCTGGAATGCAGCTTCCAGCGAGGTTCTCGCTGGTTTCCAGCGAGAACCTCGGTCGTGTGTACACGGCCTGACTGTTTGTGTATTGAGGACATACGTTCTGCCACTTCTTGGAAAATATTTTCTTTCAAATGCTATTCTTTCAAAACAACAAAAGCTGGCGATCAATTGCAGTCTTCAAAGGTCCATTAACAATGCATGTCTAGCCCAAGACCAAAAATAAGGACATAAATATCTGTAATCAATTAATAAAAATGAAATAAAACCATTAGGATGGTAACAAAAAATCAGATGTAATGTGTTAGGTCAAGCAAAGTTAACAGCTACCGTATATAGCATGATATCCTCACCAAACAAACCAAACAATCCACTTTTATTAGACCTTAATGCCGCGTACACATGATAATTTTTCGGCATTAAAAAAACATAGTTTTTAAAAAATGTCATTTAAAATGATCACATAATTTTTCGGGTTCTGAAAAACGTAAAAAAAAAAAATTCGAACATGCTGCATTCTTTAACGTCTTTTTAACCACTTCAATACCAGGCTTTTTTACCACCTCCATACCAGGCCTATTCTGGCACTTCTCTCCTACATGTACAAATCATAATTTTTTTGCTATAAAATTACGCAGTACCCCCAAACATTATATATGTTTTTTTAGCAGACACCCTAGGGAATAAAACGACAGTCATTGCAACGTTTTAACTTGCACGGTATTTGTGCAATAATTTTTCAAATACCCTTTTTTTGGAAAAAAAATTGTTTCATGAATTAAAAAATAACAAAAATAACAAAACAGTAAAGTTATCCCAATTTTTTTGAATTATGTGAAAGTTTATGTTACACCGAGTAAATAGATACCCAACATGTCACGCTTTAATTATGCGCACACTCATGGAATGGTGGCAAACTTCGATACTTAAAAATCTCCATAGGCAACGCATTAATTTTTTTTTTACAGGTTACCAGTTTTAATTTACAGAGGAGATCTAGTGCTAGATTTGTTGCTGGCACTCTAGCGCACGCGGTGATACCTCACATATGTGGTTTAAACGGCGTTTTCATATGTCGGCGGGACTTACGTGTGCGTTTGCTTCTGCACGTGAGCTACCGGGGACAGGGGCGTTTTAATTTTATTTTTTTCACTTTTATTTATTTTTTGACTTATTTTTTATTTATTTGTTTACACTTTTTGTCAAATCTTTTTTTTATACTTTTATTGTAAACATCCCTTGTAATGGGAAATTTGTGTGACAGGTCCTCTTTAAGGAGCGATGCGGGGTCAATAAGACCTCACATCTCTCCTCCAGGCTGGAAACCATGAGATCGGTGAAAAAATAAATCACTGATCTCATGAATTGTTGCTTACAGTCGCAATCGCAGCTTTGTTTACTTATGGGGACCAGGGCGTGACGTCATCACATCGCGCCCGGGTCCTCCGACGGTCATAGAGATGACTGGTGACCATCTGGTCACCTGTCATCTCTATGCTTCCAGCCGGCGCCGTAACATTCGTTCTCCGGGCCCCCAAAGGCACGGGAGAGCCCGGAGAAGCCCTGGATGGCGGCGGGAGGGGGGATGTCCCCTCCCGCGGCCTGTAAGAACGATCAAGCGGTGGAACCGCAGCTATGATTATTCTTATGTCGTGCAGAATAGCCGGCTTAACAAGAGGATATCTGGATGATGCCTCTGGCTGCAGGCATCATTCAGATATTCACCCGCAAAGCCCAGGCCATCATTTGACGTCCACTTAGGATGGGAGATCCCATCTCTGGACGTCAAATGACAATGGGCCAGTATTGAAGTGGTTAAAATATGTCATTTTTCGGGTTGTAAAAAATTATCGTGTGTGGGCTAAAACAACGTTAAAAGCCTGCACATGCTCAGAAGCAAGTTATGAGACGGGAGCGCTTGTTCTGGTAAAACTACCGTTCATAATGGAGTAAGCACATTCATCACGCTGTAACAGATTAAAAAGCGCTAATCCTCTTTTACTAACACAGAATCAGCTAAAGCAGTCCAAAAGCGAATGGAACTTCCCCTTTATAATGCCGTCGTACGTGTTGTACGTCATAACGCTTTGCTAGATCATTTTTTTAAAACGATGGTGTGTGGGCAACGTCATTTTAATGATGAAGTTGTAAAAACTTTGTTTTTTCTACATGCTGAAAAACAACGTTTTTTTTAATGCCGAAAAATGATCAGCATTAGGCTGGATTCACACCTGTGCATTTTTAGTGCCTTTTGCATTTTGCAGATTTGCACTACAGTCCGTTTAACATGGTTTTCTATGGAACACATTTTGTAGTACAAATCTGCAAAATGCAAAAAACACTGAAAATGCAGAAGTGTGTATGCACCCTTAGGGCTCTTTCACATGAAGTGTCCGTTCAGATCCACCTGCCATTTTTTTTTTGCGGACCTGAACGGATGCTCCGTGCCCCTCTATGGAGCCGCGGATGTCAGCGGAGACATGTCCGCTGACATCCGACCCGCTCCGAGCCGCCAAAGTATGACGGAGGAAAAACCTACTTTTCCTTCCGTCCTAGCGGATCGGATCGGATGAACACGGACAGACGGTCTGTGTTTATCTGATCCCCCCATAGGGGAGAGTGGAGAAAAGACAGGGCGGTCCCTGCACAGTGTGCGGGGACTGCCCTGTCATCCGGCAGCTCAGCGGAGATCAACGGAGAGATCCCCGCTGAGCAAACGGAGGTCCACGAGGCGGATTATTACTGATCCGCCCCGTGTGAAAGAGCTCTAACACTCTGCAGTTGTTGGTAAATGTTGCCAGCTTGTAATATTAACAGTGCTTCTAATGAATGCATGTATTTTGTCTGAATGGAAAGACAATGTTCCCCACCAATTGGCCATGGTCAGTGAACTCAAACATACGGAACATCTCACTGTATTTCTCAAAAGGCAGCTAACATTTTGGGGAAAATCTGGTTCTACTGACATGCATTCTAATTCACAACAAATTACAAATCGCTACTTTAAAATCACAGTTAAACCCATTCAAGGTTATAGGATAGAAACTTCTAGACTGGGCCCCCTACTGCTTCTTTTTTTATCATGTCCTGCATAGGACCTAGGACCCCTCTGTCCCTTTACTGGTTCTATTTTCTCCTATCCGAATGCTAAGTATCTTGTCTTTTTATATTTTCATTGCTATGATCCTCTTTCTTTTCACACATCTGTAACAGATCCAGTAAAAAATGTGCATATAAGGCAGACCATACATGGTGCAAATTTATTTCCTGCAACCACGGGTTGATTCCCCCATCAGTGCTGATAGGGAAATCCCTCCTGCCGAGCAATTCTCTGCTCCCAGCAGGGGAAGCTGTCCTCACTTAATTTCTTGATCAAACATTTAAGCTAAAATGGCCATCATATGGTGGTTTGAAAACAAGGTAAACGCTTCAGTACAAATCTAAAGTGCCTTTCCCCCACATAATCCTAATATGTTTATTTCTCATTTGGAAATGTGGCAGCTTTGCACCAAATAACGATTTGCATTTATACAATTTTTGGGACACAGAGGGCTTTAATGTCGTTTTTTAGAAGGTTTAATTAGGATTAAGCAGGCACAAATAAAAAAAATAAAAACTTTTTCAGTCACTTTTTTCTTTCAACTTTACATAAATTGTGTAGCCCTGGACACATCAACAGAGACTTATGAGCTCAAGAATTAAAAAAAATATATGAAATAAATATGTGTGTGTACATATTGTGAAAGTGCAATGCCCTGTATTAGTAGCATGGAAGACAACACAGAGTTCTCAAGGATACAGTTTGATGGGCACCAGAATGTGATTTTGGAGCAGAGAAATTTGGTTGTTTTTTTTTCTCCAGGTTTTGTAGTTCCTGCATCAGATTCTGGAGCATGAAGGCTGCGATGAGCTTTGGGTCGGTAAAAGACTCTAAAGCTGGATTCACATCTATGCATTTTTAGTGCTTTTTGCATTTTGCAGCTTTGCACTACAGAACGTGTTCCATAGGAAACCATGTTAAATGGGTTGTAGTGCAAATCTGCAAAATGCAAGAAGCTTCAAAACTGCATAGGTGTGAATCCAGCCTTAACCAGTGACCAGGTCTTTACAGACACCAGCCAGTTAAGTGTGCAGCTGTGCACACCTGTTATAATCAAAGACATAGCAGAAATACAGGTCTCCACCCAGAAGACAGGAGGTTTCAGTATATGAGTCACATGGGCTCCTATCGAGAGTTCAGGGCATGGGCCTGAGAAGTACGGAGATGCAAGTAAGAGAGCCAAGGAAGCTGCAGGGAACTGCACAGGGAGTCTGGGCAGAAACCGACTAAGAAACAATGACACCTCGATAGCCGTGGTAACTGTTTTTGTTTGAACAGTCTTCTGTTTTGAATAAATGTGGGCCATTGAGTCAGTGTTCCTGTCCTGCCTGAAATAACTGTAACAGCAATACACCATTTAAGAGAGATTCTCCAGATCACTATACATATGTGGAAAAGTGAGTGTTCACTGAGCTTAGGTAAAGCTATGTTTACTTTAAAAGCCCAGTCTTGCATAATAAAAAAAACAGGGTTTTTGTTTTAACATAATTTGATAGTTTAAGTGAACATCACAGGGGTTGACAGATATTTTATTTTAGATTTAAAAAAATTTCATCTAATTTATTACTTTTTTTTTTTTATCTTCTTCATTGGTGGCTGCATTAAATCAGTGGGGGCCTGCTGTTCTTTACCTTTTTGCTCCAACCTACCTAAAAATGTGGGGCTGGCAGGATCTGTGTAAAGGTGTACATGTACGTGTAGCATTTAGTCATTTATCTAGGTATTAGCGGTAACACACATGGTATTGTTTTAAACCTTCAATTGTCAAAAATATTGAAAAGAGATTGGAGAGAGATACCGCTCCCTCTAGAGGTGATGGGATTTTGTTGGATGTTTGCGTCTGTCGCCAAGGTGAGCACACATAGGATAACAATTTTAAGAGAATTTAAGAATTTTATAACAACATATCAGATAAAAATCACAGTCATATTATAATTGGGCTTCTCTGCATGTCCAAAGCATTCTTTGAACTTCATGTATTAAGTATCAATTCATGGTCAATTATAATATATGTGATTTTTTTATCAGATATTTTAAAAATAAAATTCTTAAATTCTCTTAAAATTGTTAACATGTGTGCTCACAGACGCAAACACATCCAACAAAATCCCATCACCTCTAGAGGGAGCGGTGTCTCTCTCCAATCTCTTTTTAATTCTTTCAATTAGAGATTTGGATGTATTGTTCTGCCTCTACAAGGTATCCAACAACACATATATATTCTGCCAAAAATATTGATCAAAATTTAAATCAACTGATTACAAATATTTACCATTAATAAAAAACAATTGAGTAATCAATTGAAAAAAGAGAAAGGGTTGGGACTTTGAATGAGATGCGTGTTGATGCAAACAACAAGTATAAATAAATAAAGTTGTATAGCGTGATAACCAGGCTCAAACTTACCAACCAAACAGCAGGCCAAATTCAACTGTCTAACTATGTATGTTAAAAGCAGAGGATTGGTTGCACACATTTGCAAATATATGGATAAGCTACAGGCCGCGACAAGGCTCTCTGCATTTCTGTAGTCCTAACTAAACTTTAATAGTTTTCTCAATAGAGGCATACAAATACTAATGAGTAGATGGAGAGCAGGTGACTAGGGGTGTGTGTCATCGGCCGCCTCCATCTAGGATTGGTATAGTAGTAGATTTTCTTTGCATTACTACTGTAGATATGTGTTTGAGCAGTCAGAGGTGATTGGTTTAGTTTTACCATGAGCACCCGACCTGGTAGAGTAGAAATCAACATAAGGTAGATGCCCTATGCTGCATCAATTCTCAAACAGCAATTTCAGGCAACAAGTGATACCGATCTGTCAATCATATCCACACACTGCAGTTAAACTAAAGTCAGAAATTCCACTCTACAACCAGATTTCACAGAGCTCCCATTAAGAAATGTCTTCTACATTTCAAATAGGAGAAGCAATTCTTCAATAACTTTCAACACAGAAATTGGGTTACCCCACTGCTATACAGCTTTGTTTAGATGAAAAACTGAATAACTGAAGATGTACTCTGTGCTTCCTTTTCACATTGTATGGCTTAATGTTTTATTTTCACTGGAATGTACTGTACAATTAGGACTGTGCCATGTAGTTTCCTCTGCTACATAGTAATGTACATGACCAGCTTTTCAAAGTTTGGTAATTTATGTAAATGTGAGCCCTTGTATATACAGGTCCCACAAGGGAGCACTTGGTATACACCTGGCTTGCTTTGTAACATGCAAAACAACTATGACTTGTAGCCATCAACTCATGCCTAATGTTGCATGTCCATTAACTTACACTGCTACCCAAGCAGGCATCCCAGCTGGGTGTGAAGATGGGTCAGAAAAGGCACAAACAAATTCACACAGGCATTGGATGCTCCCTTGATGTGAATCTAACCTTTTACATAGAAACTCTTGGGCTAGAGCTACCACAGACAAGTCTACTCTCTTGCTAGAGTTTTAACCATTCGTTCATGATCATCTTATTAGCAGAACATTGATTTCTGTGTGCTTCAAATCATGTGACTGCCAACAAATGCTTTAATATCTCAGGACAAAAGTGGACTCAGTGTCAGATATATTTTTTCAGATTGAGTGAAATGCTGTAATGTAAGTGAGTGAAGGTAGGAGTTTATTACACTGACTTCCTCTGTCTTCCTCTTCAGAAGGCTATTATTTTGTTACCAAGGTCAGCATCTAGATACTGGTCCAGAATGATTCAGTGACAAAGTAAATCTGGTAACTATGCAGTTTGTTTGCTGTGTTCACATTCATCAATCCTGCGGTTGCCTCTTTTTTTGTTAGTTGCTGCAAAACAAGCTAAACAGCAACATGTTAATGCATTTCATATAGCAATCCATCTGTTTTGTGGGGATACCTTTTCGTTGGGCAGCTAGTCTTTTTTTGCTCCTCAAAATGTTGTAGATCAGAGTCTGTTAGCAGTTGGTTCAGGATGAAAAAAACAGCTGTTGACAGACCCCGCCACTTATAAATTTACTTAAAAAAAACAAAATGTGTATACTCAGTCCAGCATCCAACACCTCTCACTTCTTGAGGAAAAGGGTATTTCCTGGCCCATAAAAGTCATACCTTTGTATTAAGTAATAATACCTTACCTTGGAATACATCTTTATCGGAATGATCAGATTTTAGTGACGCTTCAATCTCAGATTTACTTAAACTTCCAAGGCTGATTTACATTTTATTTTGGTGGCTGTGGAAAACTTATTAGTACTGACACATTTTTATATGAAGTTTCCAGTATGTGAGAGGCAGCACAGGGCCTACAATGGTCAGCTATGGGGCAGGTAGGCAATGACCCCTGTATAAGTCTCTAGGCTTATGCTAAATTCAGCTAAAATCTTTTTTTTTTTTGGGGGGGGGGGGGTTACAATAACAAAATTTTGACCATTGATCGGTTTTAGTCTCTATCTGTTTCTCCACCAAGAACATATATCCTCATTTTTGGTTTGGTTTCATCCCCATCCCCCTAAGACCGCGTACAGACAGACTGATTTCATCGGATATGTCTCCTGGAGATTTTGGTCTGATGTGTGTACACACGATCAAACCAAAATCCCCGCGGACGGACAACGCGGTGACGTGGCGGTGACGTTGACACCGCCACGTCACCGAACCAGGAAGTAAAATACTTCCACGCATGCGTTGAATCCATTCGGCGCATGCGGGGGATTTATGTCCGCTGGTTAGGCGTACTAACCAGCGGACATGTCGGACAGCATGCTTTAAAACTTTTGTCTGCTGGAAACCCGTATGCTAGCCCATACACTCGGTCGGATATGTCCGCTGAAACTGGTCTGCGGACATGTTTCAGCAGATATATTCGATCGTGTGTACGCGGCCCAACAGGAAGTAACAGGAAGCCAAGGACAGCAGGGAAAACCTTACAAGGGATCAAACCCATTCCAACTCTGCCCATCAGGCAGGAGGTGAGGGGAAATCACTATAATCGGGACACCACCAGCAAAAAAACTGAAAGAGGATTTTTTTTTTCCAGAGTCACTCTTTAATATTCCATTTTGACTATACCTTGAACAGTACCTTTATTGTAGCTTTAAAGTCACTACATTTCATACGCCGTTATAAACATAAAACGAAACAGCACAGCAGTTATTTTTCCTTTTTAATGAATTTACATAATCATGCCATTATAATCAATATGGAAAACACGGTAAAAAATCATTTTAATTAATATGCAGCTTTGCATTCATAATTGGGTTGACAGGAAATTTGGGTCATTTTGCATGAGTGAGTCTAATAAAAGGTTGGAGTTCTTGGCAAACAGCACAGAGTCCTCTAGATTCCCTGTGCTAATCCAGAGTTTAGTGATTGTGTCAGGTGCATTTCTGTATGCTTCAGCAGCTGCCTCATCCTCATCAATGCAAATAAGCAAGTCCTACAATCAGACCCTCATGAGTCTAAAGACTGATTGCAAAGGGCAGACAGAGAGCACCACACAGGCTTTTGCTTTCTAATCACCAACCAACCTGAAAAACCTCTATAGTCTTCAACCATCTCTAAATCAACTCTTCATTCTGGCCCTCTGTGTACAATAGGTGTATACATATATTACAAATGTATTTATTTTTAAACACTATCCAAAGCGTGCCTGTTCAATGAACAGTAGAAATACAGTAGAGTAATAGAATGCATGAAAAAATAAGTATGGAGTGTTCATGTGTTTTTTTTTATATAATGCATTTAGCAAAATCAATGTATATATTTATATTTAAGTGCTTCACAGGTCCTTTAAAAAAAAGAATTCTAGATGTAGCAAACTGAGGAGTGGCTTGTGTATGTGTGTTGCCTTTGTGCATTCGGTTGGAGGAGCACAGAGCTCTGTGTTTACAGAGTGACTGTGTGAGCTGCTGGCTGGACTGTTGACTGTGAGGACTGAGCTTTCTGGGACAACTGACCACCAAGTGTATTAAACTGGATGTATTGGAGTGGTGAGCAAAATTACCAAACTTAATCCCTTACTGCCCAAAGTTAACGAAATGGAAAACTGCTTCCTACTTAAAAGTCCATTAGTCATCCACTGAATACAGGCTTAAAGGAACAGCTTCACATGTACCACCTTACATATGGGCCCCAACGATAGCTGGCTTAGTACTGTTAAATAGGCGCCAGGTACTTCATAGCAATCTCCAAGTTTACCCCCTTATCAAGAAATCATACACCCACTCGCAATTATGTAAAGTGCACTTGAGGACATCGCTTTGGGTTAGTTAATGTCATTATATTGCCCACTGTTTTGATCAGCTAAAATTTGGTTTAACATTAATGCAATTAGTTAATTGCCATATTATAGGCCAGTGTTCTTCTTAACTAGTACAGCATATTTAAATATGTTCAATTGCCTGTTTTACGGATTCATGCAGTTTATAACCTGCCTTGGCATAATACATCTAACAAATTTAATACCAAGCACAGTGCTTGTGTAATTTGACTCCTTTTATCACCTAAAAAACCTGGTTGATCCTGCCTTGCTATACTCTCCCTCCTGTAAATTGACCACAGTTTATCATGGCTACTGAGCCCTGACACTGTGGTCAGGTTATGTGCCTGAATCATCTGCATCCCTGCTCTGTCCTTCTCTGTTCTCCTCCCCCCTTTTTTCTGCTCTGTGTCAGTGCCCATCCCCTCCCCTCCTGATGCTATCATAACTGCAAAAAAATCCTCCCACCCCCCTGTAACATAACCTGATGTACCCCTGTGCCTGTGTTATATAAAAAAAATATGCTATTCTGTACCTATATCAGAGAGCCTCCTGGCGCTAACGTGACTCCTCTGCTCTCTCTCCTCCCCATCTGATGTCAGCTGGAGTTATGAGGCCCTCTCGCTATAGCTGTCAACTTGGCAGAGGAGAGAGCCAAGGAGTCACATGAGCACCGGGAGATGCTCTGATAGGTACAGGATTTTTTTTATATAACACAGTCACAGTGACACATAAGGTTATGTTACAGAGGGGATGGGAGTTTTTTTTGTACTGGATTAACAACCGCATTAAGTTGTTCAATTGTGTCAGTGGGAACCAAGCAGCCTAAAGAGTTGTGGCAGAACAGAGAACCCATCATACCAAGCAGCTTCTGCTGTTATAGCGCTATACAGTCATAGAATATTTTATATATAAGTTACATTGGTATAGCTTGGACCAACGTAACTACTGTATGTGGCACGCCATACCTGGCCAATGCCCCAGGAAGATGGAAATGTCTGAAGTAGACAAAGCTACTTCAATGTATCTCCACTTGTTTCTGGGTCCTGTGCTGAGCAGCAGGCCTGATGCATTGTAAATACAGGAGGTCAGCTGCTCAGCACAGGATGTATTCAGAGAATGCTTTGCAATTTACGAATGTATGAAAAGTGATCTCTGATTGGATGAGGTGTAGAGCATGACATCACCACCCCTCCTCTTCACCTTGTACAATCAGAGAACACTTTGCATTCATTCAATGGAAGGGCACTCATGCTGAGTGGCCAATCTCCTGTGTTCACAATGCATCAGGCCAACCACTCAGCATGGAACCTGAAAGCAAGCGTTGATCAAGTGGAAATCAATGATGTGTTTACTTTAGTGATTTCCAGCTTCCAGGGGCATCAGCCAAGTATTGTATTAACACTATTACATTGGTCTTATGTAAAAATATACCATGCCTGGAAATATTCTTTAAGGGCCAATTTATCATTTAATTGTGCGTTAAAAAGCCAGTTTATCTAAATCGGGTTGTCAACAAAAATTTGTGCACAAAAATTGCACCTGACTCTTTTTCAATGCACAGCACAGATGGTGTTCAGGTAGACTGAAAATGAATGTGTGTTGAGATGCCCTAGCAATGTGTGTTGCATCTGTGTCAATGTGCCCTTAGGAATAATTGTGTTTGTTGGTGTACAATGTATATATTAACACATTATGCCAGCTTCCTGTTTACATTTAACTGTGATCATAATTTCTCAATTTTCTGGTGGTACAGTGCCCTGAGAACCTTATTGAAATCTTCTCTTAAATGCAATGCCCTTTGCACACGGCCAGAAAGCATTATGTGACTTGTTGGCAAAGTGCAATAACGTTAGCAACACTCCAAAAAAGAGGACCTAATTTAAGATACTAAAAGAAAATGGAGAAATTGTAAATATATCTATATGCAGAACATACTGTCAAAAAGTCACAGTAGTACTTGTGATTTGGAATATCATGTAGAAAGATATTTGTGTATGTATGTGTATATATATATATATATATATATATATATATATATATATATATATATATATATATATATATATACACACTTGTGCTCATAAGTTTACATATCCTGGCAGAATTTATGTATTCTTGGCCATTTTTCAGAGAATATGAATGAGGAATTTAGAATCCCAATCAGCAGGGTTAAAACTCTAATCAAGAAGTGAAAAATTAGGGGTTCTGTTGAAACCAAGCCACAGTCGGGAAGAGCAACTAAAATTTCAACCACTACTGCCTGTAGAATAGTTTGGGATGCAAAAAAAAAAACACAAATAACTTCAGGTGGAATACAGGACTCTCTGAAAACATGTGGTGTGGCTGTTTCAAGACACACAATAAGGAGGCACTTGAAAAAAGCTGGGCTGCATGGTCAAGTCGCCAGAAGAAAGCCATTACTACACAAATGCCACAAAGTATCCTGCTTACAATACGCTAAACAGCACAGAGACACGCCTCAAACCTTCTGGCACAAAGTCATTTGGAATGATGAGACCAAAATTTAGTTTTTTTGGCCACAACCATAAACGCTACATTTGGAGAGGAGTCAACAAGGCCTATGATGAAAGGTACACCTATTTATACTGTGAAACACGTAGGTGGATCGCTGATGTTTTGGGGATGTGTGAGCTACAAAGGCAGAGGAAATGTATTAAAAATTGATGGCAAGATGAATGCAGTATGTTATAAAAAAAATACTGGAGGAACATTTGCATTCATCAGCCAGAAAGCTGTGCATGGGACGTACTTGGACATTCTAACATGACAATGACCCAAAACACAAGGCCAAGTCGACCTGTCATTGGCTACAGCAGAATAAAGTGAAGGTTCTGGAGTGGCCATCTCAGCCTCCTGAACTCAATATCATTGAGCCACTCTGGGGAGATCTCAAACATGCAGTTCATGCAAGACAGCCCAAGAATTTACAGGAACTGGAGGCTTTTTGCCAAGAGGAATGGGCAGCTTTACCATCTGAGAAGATAAAGAGCTTATCAACAAATAATACAAAAAACTTCAAGCTGTCATTGATGTTAAAGGGGGCAATACACGGTTAAGAACTGGGGTATATAAACTTTTGATCGGGGACATTTGGGTAGTTTCTGTTGTCATTAAATTTTAAAAAGAGTAAACATAGTTGACTGACAATAAATGGCTTCAGCCAAACACTAACCATGAGTGAAAGAAAAAGAGTATGTAAACTTATGAGCACAACTGTATGTATTTTGCTACAAATTTCTGTCCAGAAAAAGTCTAGACGAGTGGACTGGAATGCGCATGCGTGAACAATGATGACTTTGCTGTAGTGGTCAGAGGGGGTGCTAAACTGCTAAACACTGTTGAATGAGCATGAGTTCTGTTTGGCCATCCCATTCAAAATGGCGTGAGTACAGAAACAAATCTGCATCAAATTTTGCATTAAGCTTGAACATTCCTCTTCAGAAGGCTTTCATTAAACAATAAACAGGGTGCAGCGCAAATAAAAGTGTGGCACAAATGCTTTAAAGATGGTCGAGAATTTACAGCCCAGATTTGGCGCCCTGTGACTTTGGCTTTTCCCAAAACTAAAATCCCCTTTAAAAGGGAAGACTGTCAGTGAGAGTAACAAAAATACAACAAGGCTGCTGATGGCGATTCCAACTGTAGCACTACCCCCGAAGGAGTTGCTCGTTAAATTTTGGGTTTGCACATTACCTCTTAAGCTTCGTTGTCAGGGTAGGGAAGCCCATAATAAATGCAATTTCCAGACAGATGTAAAACCTTTGGTTTTGTTTTCACTGCAGGATAACTTGAAGAAGAGAAAGTAGAAGGGAGGAGAAGAGTATGGGGAAGGTTCAGGCACAAGGTACAGAATGCTCAAAAATAGTCAATCAGTCTCCACTCACAACTATTGAGTGGGTATTGCTCAACCGGACAGTCCTCTCTCACATGGCCTAGCAGCCGGGATGATGCACGAACTAAGGTCCAGACAATCTCTGCCACAGACTGTCGTAGAATGAATTTGGTCTCTGCCACAGACCTTTTGGATGAACTTGGATGTGTCCAGGAATCCTCTGACACAGGATTTTGAACGTCCCGAACCTCCAGCCGAACCGGCAAACTGCAGGGCTTTCAACATAGTGGATCCTTCCTTAATCAGGTGACCAGGCCTCACCCGAGACACTAGCACTTTGCAGGTCTCCTCAAGGGCAGATCCTCCCCCGGTTTCCTTCAATAAGACAGCTTCCTCCCTTGTAGACAGACAGCGTGGAATCCCCTTTTAGGATCGTAGGCCCCAGCCATCATAGCTGGGCCTACTCAACAGCAAAGCGACCCGGGCCCATGTGACCCCGAGGTCAGATTCACACACACGCATCTTGCACCAGGAGGGCCACGAGGCAAAGGACCCCAAAAAATGGCGTCTGCCCCTTAAGTATCCCCTCCCAGCATGCATAGCATCTGTCACCACTCCCACTGTACTGCTGCCGAGAAGAGACACTCAACACACCATGGTACACCTGCGTTTCAACAGGGGCCTGTAGTAGTAACGCCACCTGCAGGCAACAAGGGAAAACTGCCAAGTAGTACCACAGCCAGAATAGAGGCAAATTTGTATTAATCAAACACGTCTGGGCCCAACTATAGGCCCAGACATCCCTTAAATTTGAAATAGCGCCACCTAAATTTGGGGTGGGCACTACACAACTAAGGATTTTGAAGAAGAGTGTTTTGAATAGTAGAAGAGATGCTGGGAGAACTGTGAGAGGTCTGTCATTGTCGAATGATCATGGCGCTCGGTACACAGCCATCGAGAGTGGCCAGAGTATCATGTGATCGCTATGACTGGTTATAACGATCACATGATTGCAATGTAAAAAAAGGTAATGAATGGATCCATTTCTGACTGTATTGTGAGGCTGTGATTGGCCCACCGCTATCATATGGTACCTGAGCGAATCACAGCACCCTGTACCATGCGGTTAGCTGTAGCCAGACACAGCATGTCAACGGCAAGTAAGCTGTCATGAATGGAAAGCCAATAGTGGCAGTTAATCATCATTGTGTAAAAAAAATCCCTAAAGTGAATTGTAAAAATTGAATTAAATGTTTAATTTTTTTTTTTCATTTTTTTTTTTACATACTGTCACCAGTTAGTATTCCTGATCACTGCCATATCAGCCAGTTATATGATGACGCTGTACTGCACTTGTGATAGTATGGAGTGTCTACATTCCTAAAAGGGATCATTTGGAGGTATTTGTACTGTCCTGGCATTTTAGGGCCTCAAGAAAGATAGGCTGTCAGTCAGTGGCGGCTGGTGCTCAAAATTTTTGGGGGGGCGCAAACGAAAAAAAAATTGTCACCACTGTGCCATGCCATCAAACACAGCAACTGTGCCATCAATTGTCACCACTGTGCCATGCCATCAAACACAGCAACTGTGCCATCAATTGTCACCACTGTGCCATGCCATCAAATGCAGTCACTGTGCCATCAATTGTCACCACTGTGCCATGCCATCAAATGCAGCCATTTTGCCATCAATTGTCACCACTGTGCCATGCCATCAAACACAGCCACTGTGCCATCAATTGTCACCACTGTGCCATGCCATCAAACACAGCAACTGTGCCATCAATTGTCACCACTGTGCTATGCAACACAGCAACTGTGCCATCAATTGTCACCACTGTGCCATGCAACACAGCAACTGTGCCATCAATTGTCACCACTGTGCCATGCCATCAAATGCAGTCACTGTGCCATCAATTGTCATCACTGTGTAATGCCATAAAATGCAGTCACTGTGCCATCAATTGTCACCAGTGGCATCTCCAGCTTTCATATTTAGGGGGGCACATGGGGGACAGGGACAAAAGTAGGGGGGCCAAATATAAAATGCAATTTTAAATATATATATATATCCTGGGGCCCTTTACTACTATCCCACAATGAGCCCTTTCACATGTTCTGCAGTGAGCTCCCTTCCTACTATACTGGGGCCCCCCAGGGTGGCAGAAAACAAGAGATATATGTCACCAGCACACCAAGAAAATATAAGGGTCCAAAGCAGTGGGAGAACTCTCAGGGTACAAAGGTTGTCTTGCCATCGGGCCCTGGTGTTCTGCAACTGTGGGGTTCCCCAGCTGTCCTGTCCCTGTTATTGACAGCGCTGGTCTGGCATCTGTCTCCTTGGCACCGGCGGAAGTCTATTAGGACCTAGTGCTGGTGACATTATGGGTGCATGCAGGGGAAGGCTGGCACTATTGATTATAGAGAGCCGAGCCCCCAGCTGGTCACCTATCAGCAGTAATGCTGTATAATCTTCTCTGTTGACATGCTGATCGGGATGTGATCCAGGTGATGCTCCCAGTCAGATCTAATAAACACAGTATTTATAAGCATCAAGAGTACAACCACATATATAGAATCAACCGTATGTTCAGCAGCCATGTGGGCTCTATGCCTGTAAAGTGTGGGCTTTGATCAATAAAATCACTGATATTTAACACTAGGATTTGAGTAGGAGCATCACCTGCCAAATCAGCAGAAATTGCCGCCAATGGCACCATCCGAAAGGGGGCAATGGCGCATTTGCAGCATTGCACCATTTGTGTCCACACTGGGAGGATTCCATATCCACCTATAATGTGTAGATAGTGGAATTGGATCTTTTTTTTTCATTCAACCTAATAGTTGAGTGAAAAAAGTGATCAATGTATGTGCTGCCTAAGATCTAAGACCAGCCATGGACAGTTTATATCTCAGCTGGTTCAGCAGGAACCGGCTGAGATTTGAACCATTAATGAGCAGATTCTCTTATGAATATCACTAGTGGTTGCTATAGCCACTGGTGATATTACTGTTTGTCGGGAGAATACAATTGCTGGACAGGAGGAACATTCCCATGTCAGCACTGTCTGTGTTGATGGGGGACTCATGCAAGTTTCTTTCCTGCAATCTGTGGATGCAGGGAAGAAATTTGCACCGTATATTACCTGCCTAACTGAAAGTGAAAGTAAATTGTGAATGTCTTGAAAGAACAGGAGAGGGGGAGGAAGACAGATGGGGGAGAGAAGAGATGGAGATAATGCAGTTCAGTGATTACAGTGTACTGCGATCTGCAGTGCACATACTTACCCACGGTCCAGGCTAGAATCTCAGGCATCATTCACACACAGCCAGGAATGCTGCTGATTTTCATATTTCCCGCCCACCCATCCCCTCTCTTCCAGATACAGCACACCAGGATAGTGTGGACTGAAAGAAGGAGGGCTGTAGAAGAGTGTCATAGACTGACACTCGGCTCAGCTTGCAGTCACCACTCTCGGAATTTACAGGCTGGTTCTCCTGTCCTAAGGAAGGGAGAAATCAGTCTGTTTTTTCAGTAACTGAGATGAAGGCTTGCCCCCCCCCCCCACAGTGATCATGGAGTCCTTTCTGCAACATGCTCTTCTTTGTGTCAATGAGGATGCAGGGGAAGAAGCAAATCGGGCGGCTGTGGTTGTGTGAGCGCTCAGTGTCAGTGAGCAGAGGGAGGGAGAGAAATGCCTAGCAGAAGTGACTGGGGACATTCTCCCTCTCAGGAGAGATTGTTACTCCTATGGCGGCCCTAGCAAAATCCAATAATGCAAACAAAAATGAAAAAAATAAAAAATAAAATTGGGGGGGAGCACATGGTGGGGCACAGCATAATGTTGGGGGGGTCAGGGCCCCCTCTGTCCCCCCTAGGGTCGCCATTGATTGTCACCACTGTGCCATGCCATCAAACGCAGCCACTGTGCCATTAATTGTCACCACTGTGCCATGCCATCAAACGCAGCCACTGTGCCATCAATTGTCACCACTGTGCCATGCCATCAATTGTCACCACTGTGCCATGCCATCAAACGCAGCCACTGTGCCCCTCAATTGTTGCCACTGTGCCAATTGTCACCACTGTGCCCTTTAATTGTCACCACTGTGCCCCATGATGCCACTGTGCCCATTGTCACCACTGTGCCCCATGATGCCACTGTGCCCATTGTCACTACTGTGTCCCATGATGCCACTGTGCCCATTGTCACCACTGTGCCCCATGATGCCACTGTGCCCATTGTCACCACTGTGCCCCATGATGCCACTGTGCCCATTGTCACCACTGTGCCCCATGATGCCACTGTGCTCATTGTCACCTCTGTGCCCATTGTCGCCCCTTTCCCTGTAAAAAGCACTTACCTGAAGCTTCCATGTCCTCCCTCGATGTCTTCTGCCGCCGTGGTGAAGCTTCAGTCAATCAGGTTCCTGATAACCAGAATCCGGGAACCTGATTGGCTGAAACGGCCGTCAGTCTTATGCAAGGAACGTAGGGAGGATGCGTTCCGAGTATAGACATCTGAGAGCCGGAGGGCTTTACTTGAAAAGCCTATCAGAGCCAGAAGCTCTGATAGACAGTTCCCCTCAGCCAATCACCTGAATAGACCAGCGGCAGCTGGCAACAATGATAACACACGTTCAATGCAATGCAATGCAATGAATGTGTGTTATTTGCGATAGGGGTGGCGCTGCAGCACCCTCTATTGACGGCCGCCAGAACTGCAAGTAAAAGTAAAAATGACATTTTAAGCTAAATAAAATGTCTTAAAGGGCCCGTTTTTTTTTTTTTACTACAGGAGGGGGCGGCGCCCGGGCGCCCCCTATGGATGGGCCGCCACTGCTGTCAGTACATCAGGTAGGATCAGTTTTCAAATACTGTAAATATGCCATAGTTTGTAGACTCTATAACTTTCACACAGACTAAATAATATACACTGAATTAGGTTATTTTTACCAAAGAAATGCAGCAGACTACATTTTAGTCTACATTTACAAAGAAAGAAATTACTTTCTGAGACAGGGGTACTTAGAATTTTTTATTTAGTCCTGCAGGGGTACTTCAAAGTAAAAGGTTGAGAAACACTGCCCTACACAACACTGCCTGCAGCTCCTTCATATCAGTTCACCATAGTGAAGAGGGATATCTTGGTAATGGCAGCAGCTCTTCAGGTGGCAGTTCGGTGAATGATAATGGTGGTTTCTGCGACAGATTCACCGCAAGATAACCGTTATCTGCGGCGGGAGAGGGCACCCCTCTCGCTGCTCTCCCACACCCTCTGCCGCTTACTGGAGCTGGTGGTAGCGGCGGAGGCGATCGGGTTCTATCCGTGGCTGGGTATGGATACGAGTGAGGGCAAGATGGCCCCTACGCGTCTCCATACCATAGCAGGGCGTAAACAACGTCAAAACGTCACTTCCGCCCATACCTCTTAAAAGGCCATTTTTTCAAATGAATTATTATTTTTTGTCTATTATTGCATTTTAGTCTAAATATGAGATCTGAGGTCTTTTTGACCCCAGATCTCATATTTAAGAGGACCGTCATGCTTTTTTCTAAGGGATGTTTACATTCCTTGTAATAGGAATAAAAGTGACCTAAATTTAAAAAAAATTAAAAAAACAGTGTAAAAATCAAGTAAAAGAAATACGATTTTTTTTTAAAGCGCCCCGTCCCGAAGAGCTCGCGCGCAGAAGCAAACACATATGTGAGTAGCGCCCACATATGAAAACGGTGTTCAAACCAAACATGTGAGGTATCATCACGATCGTCAGAGCGAGAGCAATTATTATAGATCTAGACCTTCTCTGCAACTCAAAACATGCCACCTGTGGAATTTTTAAGGTTAAAAGCTTGACGCCATCCCACGAGCGGCCGCAATTTTGAAGCATAACATGTTGGGTATTAATTTACCCGTCATAACATTATCTTTCACAATATAAAAACAAATTGGGCTAACTTTACTGTTGTCTTATTTTTTAATTCAAATGTATTATTTTATAAGACCGGTCTTATTTAAGACCGCTGCGCAAATATGGTGTGACAAAAAGTAGTTCAATGACCGCCATTTTATTCTCTAGGGTATTAGGAAAAAAATATAACGTTTGGGAGTCTGAAAAACAGGCTCGGTCCTTAAGTGGTTAACACAAACATCTAGTAGTATCCTAGGGTTTTATAAAAATCTCTATCCTGTTTTTTTTTTTTTTTTCTTTACAACGGCTGGGACAAACTTGAAAGCAAAAGATCTTGAAGTTTGTTAATGGCAGAATCACACTTTACCATAATAAAATTGCCATGCCTGGGTTATTATTCCCCTGGTTGCTTAGTCTCCCCTTCATCTATAGGAGCTACACAGGTGTGGATCGTGGTACACACATGCTCACAGGATACAAGATTCCCTTGTTTTTTTTTTTTTTTATTGCATAAGGATGTTTCTCAAATTGTTGAAAACATTCTGCTTGCCTGATAAAAAAAGAGGAAAGTTGCAGCAGTTATTGTGTATTTACTGCATATCAGGCAAATCTGTCACTCCATGTTGATTGACAAGATTTTTTTTAAAGTGAGAAATACCTTGTAATCATAAGTGAGTATTTTGCATTAATTTGAGATTAAAATAATCTTTATTCTTTTTGTAATTTTGTTGAACAGATTTTTTAATAAGAAAAATCCATGTGTTTATAATTTACCAGCATCCTATCACAATTTATTTAAAACACATAGCAAAGCAAGTTTGCTATCTCAGTGACAGTATAAAATAAAATAAAAGCACTGCACTGCTATATCCCACTCTCTAACCAACTGTATAAACAGCGCATCTCAAAATTCTTCTTCTCGTGGCAATATTCAACATTAACTGGTGTATATTCAGGCCAAACGTGAGGATAAACTAACGGGAACTCACCAGATATATATGAATAGGTCATAAAAGATTTAGGTATCTCCTATTTATAAGTCTTTTGAATATATCTCAAATAAGTCCTTAAGAGGAACCTTTCCCTTTATACAAGACAAGACCATAAGCTTAAATCAGCTCAAAACAAAATATGTTTCAATAGCATCAAGAAGAGAACTATAGAGTATAAAATAGGTAAGGGGAGATTTCTTACAACAAAAAGAATCTAAACGGTCACTGCACACCGCGCTCTTCAAGTCTGGGTGGTACGGCTTCTCAACTGTACACCATGCTCTTCAAGTCTGGGTGGTGCGGCTTCTCAACCCTTTCGACTTCCCCAAGTTCCCCCCTAACTGTTAATCACTATGAAAACTTTGTCAGGGGTCATTAATAAAGGAATTTTAATTCCTTTTGTTTTTAGCTGATTCTGGTACATGTACACTGTGTGCCTCCTGAATAATAGGGAAAATCTATTGCTAAGGGGTTTAGTGATATCATAGAAACTCTTCTGAATTATAAAGCCGCGTACACACGGCAGAGAACCTCGACGGGCAGAACACATCGTCGGCCGTCGAAATCGGCGACCCGCCCGTCGGGAATGGCAACCAGCCATTCATCCAGGCGGGCCGTCGAGCAAAAAGAGAGCGTGCTCTCTTTTCGCTCGACGGGATTCCCGACGGGCGGGGCGAGCCAGGAGCGTACACACGGCCGAGGTTCTCGCTGGAATGCAGCTTCCAGCGAGGTTCTCGCTGGTTTCCAGCGAGAACCTCTGTCGTGTGTACGCCGCCTTAGAATTACATAGAGGAGATGCCTTAGGGCCCATTCAGATATATTTTTGTCACGATTACCCCTGGTGGTCAGACACTACAGCTAACTTCTGTGTTCTTCAATTATAGCAGCCCCCTTTTCTCAAAAGGCAAGCAGGCCTACTGGTATTCAGTTGCACCCTGGTCTATACACAATGCTATAGTGCCTGGCTACCATGTCAGGGCATGCACAAACTGAGTAAAGCAAACAGGTATTTGCAGTTGGCAGACAGGCAAGGTTCAGAATAGTCAGGGTCATAGTCTGAAGTCAAAAGGCAGGCAAAGTTCAGAGCATAGTCGATAGCCAATCCAAGGTTGTCAATGAGGTATCCAATCTAGCAGGGCAGACAAACAGGTATCTTGATCAGGTATTACACACACTATTACACACACTATTACAAGCATGAGACTGCAGGCTTGGCTAGCTTAAATCAGGTTTGGTCTCCACCCAGAGACTGGCCACATTAATCACCTTGCATGTGGATAGACAGACAAGGAGAATGCCACAGTCAAAACCAGGATGCTGGAATGAGGAGCAGGAGTGCTAGACACACTGTCATAAGAAGAACTGTTGATATTATATGCTTTTACTTTATTATTTACTTGATAAATAAACTGTTATGCTATATTAATATCTGCATCCATAGTGGTAATGTAGTGGGTAATACATGCTGCCTAATTTTGGACATTGGGGTTGATTTACTAAAGACAACTAGTCTGTTCACTTTGCGAGGGAGGCTGCTCTATGCAAGAACACTTTCCCCAGCTCTTAATGAATGAGGTGAAGGTCTACTGATTTCCATTATCCAATGATGTGCAATCAACAATTCTGTTTTTTATTTTTTTATTTACCTTACTTATTATTGAGTGTTCTTTGCAATTTCATCACATTCATTAAATGAGTTGTAAATGTAAAAAAATGTTCACCTTAATGCAATCTATGCATTAAGGTGAAAAAACATCTGGTGTTGCCGCCCCCCCCCCTGAGCCCCCATTTTACTTACCTGACCCGTTGAAAGTCCTGCGCGGTCCCTATATCCTCTTTGTCGCTCAGCCTGGCCGCTGATTGGCTAGAGCGGATAGATTGAGAGCAGCGCTGAGGGGCGGGGCCAAGTGATACAGCGAGCGGCTATGGCCACTCGCTGTATCACGGGAGCGCGCCCGCATTTACTGACCACCATGCGAGCTCTCGCATGACCGTGGTGAGTAATTACGGGGAGGACAAGAGAAAGCCGCCGTGGGACCCCAGAAGACGTAGATCAGGGCCACACTGTGCAAAATGAACTGAACAGTGGAGGTAAGTATGACATGTTTGTTATTTTAACCACTTAAAGACCGGACCAATATGCTGCTAAATACCCAGGGGCATTTTTACAATTCGGCACTGTGTGGCTTTAACAGACAATTGCGCGGTCGTGCAACGTGGCTCCCAAACAAAATTTGCGTCCTTTTCTTCTTACAAATAGAGCTTTCTTTTGATAGTATTTGATCGCCTATGCGATTTTTATTTTTTGCCCTATAAACAAAAATAGAGCGACATTTTTGGAAAAAAATATATATTTTTTACTTTTTGTTATAAGAAAAATCGAATAAAGTAAATTTTAGACAAACATTTAGGCCAAAATTCAGCCACATGTCTTTAGTAAAAAAAAACGCAATAAAAAAAAATTAGCTACCTAGCGGCAACAGTGACACTAATACAGCGATCAGAAAAATTATCGCTTAGTGACACTGGCAATAGGGGGTGAAAGGGTAAACTAGGGCGGTGATCAAGGGGTTAAAACTTTATTAGGGGGGGTACGGGGCTACCCTGAACCTAACACTAACTGCCTGTCACACTAACTGTCACACTGACACTAAATGCAGTGATCAGTAAATATATGATCACTGCATTCAGTGACAGTGTGACAGGGAGCTGGGGGGGGGGGGTGATCGGAAGGAGTTAATGTGCCTATGTGTGTGGTGTCAGTGTAGTGTTGGTGCAACTTACTGTGTGAGTCTTCTCTCCTCTCGGCGGATTGAAAATACCGCCAAGAGGAGAGCTGACATCACTTCCTCTGCCTATGTTTACATTACATAGGCAGAGGAAGTGACACACGGGGAGGACGCGCATTGGCTGGGAGCAATTCGGAGGGGGCGGACAAAAACCAACAGCCGCCCCCTCATCCTGGATCGCTCCGACAGCTACGGGAACCGCTGCAAGTATAGGGGGGGGTCCCGATCGGACCCCCGCCCCACATCTAGGCAGGGACGTTCAGGTATGCCAATGTGCCTGTACATGCCATTCTGCTGACGTAAATGTACATACGGCGGTCCATAAGCGGTTAAAGGGAAAAAATCCTTTACAAACGCTTTAAGCTTTGGGGAAAATTCTCTTGCAAGTGTAACTTCCCTTGTTAAGTGAACAACCTATCTGCCTTTAGTAAATTAACCCTATTAACTCAATGGCAGGGCTAAATATGGTGAAAAAACTACCAAACGTATTTATTAAAACTAAAATAAATTATTGGGATACATTAACCTCCCTGGCGGTATGATTCTTTCAGATTTTAGGTGCTGAAAGTGGTACCATTATTTGCAAGGAAATTTGGCATTTTATACTGTAGGCATGTAATTCTTAGGAATAACTCACTTAAATCTGACCAGACAAGAGTCTAATAGGCATCCCGGGTACGACATTTAAAAAAAAAAAAACTATAAATTATAATATAATAAATAATTATAAATAATTATAACAAATAATAATATAATCATAATAAAAATTATTCAATAATGTAATCAACTCAAAATCACTGAAATTTGCTCAGTTGCAGAATTGTCGCTGTCATTATTTTATTTTTTTATGATGAATTTCCCCACAAATCGCTATCGTTCAATTCTGCAAGTGATTATCATTTATTATCACTGTTTTCTAGCTGATCTAAAACCATTTTTGACATAAGGGGACACTTTTGGTTGCTATGGACAATCTACAGTTTGCAGGGAGAAAGAACCGTTTTTATTATATAAAAGGACATGTAGGACACTGGGCAGACCACTAGGGATAAAGGGGGTGTGTATTTTTTACATACAGTACTGTAATCTATAAGATTACAGTATACTGTATGTAATGTGTTTGTTTACTTTTTTTAATATGGCGCCTGTTCACCAACCCCGTGCGTCGTAACGTCGCAGGGAACGGAGCTCGGCGGCGCACGGAGACACTGTGTGAATTGAGCGAGCACCCGCTCGCTCACACAGCGCGGATGCATCGCTGGATTCACGGACAAGGTAAGTAAACGCTGCCTGTGGATTCAGCAAGGCGAGCCCGAGTCTGACTCGGGGTTACCGATCGCAGCATGAAAATCTAACCCCGAGTCAGACTCGGGAATACTGCCAGGGGGGTTAAAGAAGCACTCTGAGCTAAGCAAAGCATTTCCATTTTTTCATTCGGTAACCATTTAAATCTTTAAATAAACCTTACTAATATTTTTTTTTAGCTTCTCAAGCCAAGATGCTTAGCAATGTAATATGTGACATGTTGGTAACAATTGCTAAGTATCTGGCTATAACCCTTATGCCTGGTACGCACAATGAGATTATCGGATGATGGTTTGTTGCATGCTAGTCTCATATCAAAAATTAACACTTTACTAAAGTGATGGAAATTCTCGTACGACAGAATAAAAATTCAAAAGTGATGTAATGTGTTGTAGTGTATTTGTATTGTATTTTCGAATGACAACTGTACTTATTAAACGAAAATCCTACGATCTGGTATCGCACAAGAAACTTGTCCCATTGGATAATATTAGATGAACTGTCATGATTGGTTCTCGAAAGCTGTGCACTAACGATTAGATAATCGTACAATCAATTTGAACGTGGTGTATGGGCCATTAATTGGTAACACAATACACCATAATCAGGACTCCAAAGACTGGAGTGGATCAGTGGCAGAGAGATGGTGGGATAAGAGGTAGAGGGATGGCTGGGATCAGGCAGAGAGATGGTGGGATCAGAGGCAGAGGGATGAATGGGATCAGTGGCAGAGGGATGTCTGGAATCAGGCAGAGGGATATTTGGGATCAGAGGCAGAGGGATGGCTGGGATCAGGCAGAGGGATATATGGGATAAGAGGCAGAGGGATGGCTGGGATCAGGCAGAGAGTTGGTAGGATTAGAGGGATATATGGGATCAGAGGCAGAGGGATGGCTAGGATCAGGCAGAGGAATGGTGCGATTAGAGGCAGAGGGGTGGTGGAATCAGGCAAGGGTGGTGTGGTCAGAGACAAAGGGGTGCTGGGATCAGGCAGACGGGTGGTGGGATCAGTGGCAAAGGAATAGATGGGATCAGGCAGAGGGGTGATGGTGGTGAAGATATGGGATTAGTGACACTGGCACTCACCTGCTCTCAGTATCAGTCGATTCCCCCTCCTCCATACTGCTCAGTGCATCTTCCCCCTTCCGATGCCTCCATTGAAGCCTCTCCTGGTGTCGGGTATCCTTGAGTTCCTCCCCTGCACTGTACTGGCTGTCAGCTCATCAGCTGACTTTCTTCTTCAGTGAAGGGGAGGTGGCTTTATCCACCATGCAGACTCTGCATCTGTGTTTCTCCCGGAGAGGCAGAGCAACACCCGGAGCGACGGTTATGTCACCAGACATCGATTGGGTCAACTCGCAGCATTGATGCAGCATCGTGAATGTCTGAATCGCGATGCACCGCTGTGATTATATTCATTACCCCTAGCCAGCATGTCTTTCCCATGAATACATTCAGTGTGTTTTGAGTAAACTAACTTCACATTGAATTACTGCTGTTTTTATGAAACTACTCTGAAATAAATTATTGGTTCAGTGCAGCCTCTATACTGTATGTCCCCTAATTTTATCCTGGGTTTTACGAAGCATAATATTTAAGGAAATTAGTGGTCATTGCTTATTGGTGCCAGTGGAGCCCCTGTATAGCTGGAGGAGGATATTAACCAATTAATTGACCATATTGCTGCCCAATGACCAGAGCACTTTTTGTGATTCGGCACTTTGTTGCTTTAACTGACAATTGCGCGGTCGTGCGACGTGGCTCCCAAACAAAATTGGTGTCCTTTTTTTTTCCACAAATAGAGCTTTCTTTTGCTGGTATTTGATCATCTCTGCGTTTGTTTGTTTTTTGCGCTATAAACAAAAATTGGGCGACTATTTTTTAAAAAATGCAATATTTTTTACTTTTTGCTATAATAAATATCCCAAAAAAATATATAAAAAAAAATTTTTTTTTTCCTCAATTTAGGCCGATACGTATTCTTCTACATATTATTTGTAAAAAAAAATCACAATAAGCATTTATTGATTGGTTTGTGCAAAAGTTATAGCGTTTACAAAATAGGGGGTAGTTTTATTAATTTTTTTTTTACTAGTAATGGCGCCGATCAGCGTTTTTTTTCAGTACTGCGACATTATGGCAGACACTTTGGACACTTTTGACAAATTTTTGGGACCATTGGCATTTTTATAGCGATCAGTGCTATAAAAATGCATTGGATTACTATAAAAATGCCACTGGCAGTGAAGAGGTTAACATTAGGGGGCGAGGAAGGGGTTAAGTATGTTCCTGGATGTGTTCTAACTGTAAAGGGGGGTGGACTCACTAGGGGAAATCACTGATCTTCTGTTCATACATTGTATGAACAGAAGATCAGCATTTCTCCCCTGTTTACACACACAGCTCCCGGTCCTCGCTCTGTACCGAGCAATCGCGGGTGCCCAGCGGCGATCGTGCCCACCACGTAGAGCTACGGGCTCTGGCCCAGGAGAGCCTACCTGCCACCGTAAAACGACGGCGCTCGGTCGGCAAGCAGTTAATATATGCTTTCTCTGTTGTCAATATTAGAAGATTATTATTCACCATTAGAATATTACTCTTTAGCTGACAGATGGCGTGTACGTGAGGACGTGACACGCACTATGGGGGGTGGGACCTACGAGCGCTAAGTGCACGCAGCTATGGGGAAGCAGGGGAAGCAGGGACGGCTGCACGACGGAGGTAGCTGGAGCCCGGGGACAGCGGATGAGGCGTGCATGGCAGAGACGGGGACGGGCAACGATCGCCGCGCAAACAACATCTGACCGAGGGAAGTCCGCAAGGCTTTTGGAGTTGGCTGCCGTAGACCGCTGAATGCAGCGGGGATCCCGCTGCCTTAAACCATCTGCCTCACTCACTTTGAGATTGGGAGCGGGACGCCTGGTGAGATCTACCCTCCAATCAGCCCTCACACTCCATGCGGTCCAGGTAAAGCTGGTAGCGGAAGCTTAAGGTAAGGTGATTAAGGTGATTAATCCTTACACCAAAGTCGTCCAGCGGGGTAAGAAGGAGACAGACAATTACCACCTTGTATGAACTGTAAACCTATATTATTACGTGATATGTGTAAAGTAATTATGGTCAAAATAACCAGAGGAACTCATATGTAATGATACAGGTAATTAGTTATGCTTATGCTGCATTTCTATCTGGGATAATATAAGCACGAATCACAAGAGTGTTGAAATAGCAGTTCTGAAGGTGCTCAGCTGGTTACATCAGGCCTGAAAAGCTTCTATAACTAGGACATCTGTGATCCCCATAGACTAACTATATGGTGGTAATAATAGTTGGAATATCCTGGATGTAAAGGGTGGGAAAACGCTAAGTTTGGAGCTGCATGCTCCCTGCTCCTACCACCCACTCAGTTGATGGAAGGAGGAATGTAACTATTAAGGAGCCGTGTTAAAGCGAATGGAGAGGGAAACTGTACTTATGTCAGCCAGTGCTCCTTTGACATCAGCCTTTGTTTTACTGCATGACTCAGCGCCCTGCTTATACCGGTCTCCCCCCTGCCTGCGCCGCCTGGTGCCCCACTGACATCGCCGACCTCCACTGACCTATACAGTATCTGCACCGCTCAATCCCTGCCGACACCAACACCTGCCCTGTCTTTTCTGCTCATCGACCCGCCGCTATAGATGCACTAAAATACACATACACACACTGTACACAAGTGTATTTAAGCCTGTACCTAAAGTTGACTCCCCTGGGGTGAGCGCGCAAGTGAACCCCAACTCCTCTATATGGACTATATATACTTGAAAGGAGCAATCGAGTATACAAAAACACAGTAGGAGTCGCGAAATATCCCCCCTCCCATACCATAAGCAAAGTGGTTCCTCCCCCCAACTTGCTCTATTGGTATCGACGGAAAGCACAATAAAGTGGATTGTAATTGAGGAAAAGACAATAGACCGTCAAACTGGGGAAAAGAATCAGAAAAGCGAAGACTATTATGTCTAGGATGTCAAGCAGATCGACAAGGGGAGGAGTCCTAAAAACACCAGGTAACCCAGCGGCAACAAGCTCCATTAGACAATACATGTCCAAAGGGGGAAGCTCAAGAAATAACAGCTCTCCAAAGATACTACAAGCAAAAACAGATAAAAGGACAGAGGAAAAAAAAGCTCTTACCCCAACTCAAAGGGGAGCAATGGAAGAATCAAGAGAAGAAGGGACCAGTGAGAATGAATCAGAGACAAGTAAAATGGAGGAGCTGAGGCAAGAGGAACAAACTCCAACCAAAGGGGATATGGAAAGGATGATGGTGCGGCTAGAAAATGTGATCAAGGGAGAAATTCAAAGCCTTAGAACTGACTTAGGACACCTACTATCTAGGGTAGAGATGCAGAAGAACGAGCGGAGACCCAAGATCAAAAGACAAGTACATTAAGGGAGCAAGTAGCCCAGATACAGAGACAACAAAGGAGCATACTGTATAAATTGGAAGATCAGGAAAATAGATCCAGAAGACAAAATCTGAGATTTAGAGCAGTCCCAGAAGACAAAGACGAAGATCTCTGGAAAATAATGGGGACAATATTAAATCCGATTCTGGAAAAAACATCGGAAGACCCTATTAGGATAGAAAGAGTCCACCGTATAGGAAAATATAAAAGAATGGACACAGAAAGGCCCAGGGACGTCATAGTTAGATTCCACTCCTTTGGAGAGAAGGAGGAATTATGGAAGAAACTGAGGGACCATCCACCCCTAGCTTATAGGGGATCTACCTTACAGGTATATGCAGATTTATCTGCAGAGACCCTATTTAGGCGCCGGCTCTTAAAACCTCTCTTAGCACAGCTAGTAGACAAAAATATTAAATATAACTGGAGATTTCCGGCATGCCTCGTAGCCACAAGAGAAGGAAAATCAGCGACTCTTCGGTTCCCAGAAGACTTAAGCGAATTTTGTAATAGAATGGACATTCAGATACCAGACTTATCTGGGTGGATTTAAAAAGAGAACATTAACAAAAGGAGGGAGGAAGGGAGAACGAGAAAAGGGAATCCCTGCAACCACCGGAAAAATAATTATACCCCCATAGATTAGGGATGAAGGGTTATGCGTAGGTCCCACCCCCGGGGTAAAAGAACCAAGGGGAGATGTTTGGTTCAAAGGCCTCTAGATGGCCACTTAGGAGGGGGGGAGGGGAGAGGGAGAGGGGGGGGAGTAGGAGGGAGGGGAAAGGGAGGGGGGGTAAGAGGGAGGGGGAGGGGAGGGAAGGGATCCACCTCACCAGAACCACTAGAAAAAGGGAGGACACAAGATAAGATAGGATGACGATAGTCAATTGTATATCATATAATGTAAAAGGTCTAAATAGCCCGGTAAAGAGACATAAAGTGCTGAAAGAGCTGAAAAGAATGAAAACTGATATCGCATTCATCCAGGAAACCCATCTAACACTAAGCTCAAGGATTAGGCTACAATCTGTGGAGTACCCCACCTGGTACTATGGAGACACTGTCTCAAAACGAGCCAGGGGGGTGGCCATTGGAATAGCCAAAAGGATAAGATTTCAGCTACTGGACAGACTAGTCGACCCCGAGGGAAGATTTATATTTTTAAGGGGGAAACTAGAAGATATGGAATGTACTCTTGTAAATATTTACTCCCCCAACACAAATCAAATAACTTACTTAATAGGAATCCTGAGGAAATTAGAAGAGTTCAAAAAAGGGAGGATAATTCTAGGAGGAGATTTAAATCTTTGTATGGACCCAATAATAGATAAGTCATCCCAGACAGTAGAATCTAACAAACCCCAATTTAGAAACACAAAAAACCTAAAAAAACTCGCTGTTCAGAAACCAATTAATGGATATATGGAGAATAATGAATCCAGAGACCCGGGATTATACGTTTTTTTCCCCGGTACATGGAAGCTACTCACGTATAGATTACATTCTTGTAGACCACCACTTACTGGCAAACGTGGTGGGGGCAGGAATTGAATCTATTACGATATCCGATCATGCCCCAATAAGTATCTCACTAAACATTGAAGGGAAGAAGAGACCACCCTTAAGTTGGAGACTCAATGAGGAACTAGTAATAAACCCGGAGAGTCTCGCCAGAGTTAAAAAGGAGTTAGAAGAATACTTTCAACTGAACGACACAAGTGAGATATCAAAAGCAACACTGTGGGATGCACACAAAGCACTAATTAGAGGCATCTTTATATCCGAAGGGGCTAGGAAAAAGAAAGAAAAGAACTAACAGAAGAACAATATACAGTAATAGCTGAGATACGGAAATTAGAACAAGAACATAAAAAGGGGGGAAATAAAAAAAAAGTATATCTAGAATTGGTAAACAAACGTAATGAACTTAAAGAACTCCTTCCAGGAAACAAAAAGAGAATTCCATCTAATTGCAAAAGAGAGATATAGATGGGGAAACAAAACCAGTAAACATCTGGCAAGGATGGTACAGAAAAAGAAAGCAAAAAACTATATTGAAAAAATTAAAAATGAGCAAGGAGAAGAGATTTACACAACAAAAAATATAGCTGAAGCCTTTAGAGTCTATTACGAAAAACTATACGCAGTTAAACAGAAAAAATGGGGAGAAGAGGAAAAGGAAAAAAAGATCTTAGACTTTCTACAAAAAGCAGGACTTCCAATAGTTAAATCGACAAGAGCGTTAGTGATGGATAGACCTATTACAGAAAAAGAGATACAGACAGCACTAGCAGGTACGGCATCGGGTAAAAGCCCAGGCCCTGAGGGCCTTACAGCCTTATATTATAAACAATGTAAAGAGATCCTTATACCACGACTGTCAATACTTTAATGGTCTTGGAGGGGAATATACTCTTAGTAGAGAAGCGGCAGAAGCAACCATAACGGTTATCCCAAAGGAGGGCAAGGACCCCAGGACATGCTCAAGCTATCGGCCAATATCATTGTTAAACTCAGACGTAAAACTCTTCGCCAAGGTACTGGCCGAGAGGGTTAAACAAGAGATGATAGGCCTGATCCATCCAGACCAGACAGGTTTTATTCAAGGTAGAGAGGGGAGAGACAATGGGGTCAGGGCCCTCCTTCTGATACACGGGATGAGGACCCAGGGAATCCCCAGTCTACTCATGTCAATTGATGCTGAGAAAGCGTTCGACAGAGTAGACTGGGGATTCATGATACAAACCTTGAAAACCATGGGATTCGGACGGAGGATTCTGGAGTGGATCGGAGCCTTATACCAGACCCCAACAGCGAGAATTAAAATAAACGGGGATATGTCCGACCCCTTCACGATGAAAAATGGCACAAGACAGGGGTGTCCTCTGTCGCCACTTCTCTTTGTGCTATCGATAGAACCCTTACTGTCCAGAATCCGCAATTGCCCGGAGGTAACAGGAATCAGAATAGGAGGAGAGGAGCACAAACTGTCTGCATTTGCGGACGATGTGCTCTTCTACTTAACCAACCCTAGATCCTCTATCCCGAATCTCCTAAATCTGTGCAGACAATATGGGGAGTTCTCCAATTTCAAAATAAACACTATTAAAACTGAAATACTTAATATAGGGGTGCCCAAGAAAGATGAGCAAATTATAAAAAACGAGTATAAATTCCCATGGGTAAAAGAGCTGAAATACCTCGGGATCCAACTGGCTAAGACGGGGAAGAAAATATATGAAAAAAATTTCATTCCACTACTAGAAGAAACTAAAAAGGAAATAAATAGAGTAAAAAATAGGCCAATTTCATGGACGGGACGAATCAACTTTTGTAAAATGGTTATGATGCCAAAAATCCTCTATAAGATCCAGATGATCCCTATCAAACTACCAAAACAACTTTTTCAAATTCTCAGAAAGTTAATAATGAATTATATCTGGAGAAATAAGAGACATAGGATATCACTCCAAACCCTTAGGCAGACAAAAAATAAAGGGGGGCTAGCAGTCCCCGACATTAAAAAATACTACGAAGCAATAATCCTATCGAGGGTAGTGGAATGGGCTAAAGACAATAGAGAAAAAAGATGGGTGAGCCTTGAAAATAAATTATCAAAGGCGAGACTAGACACAATAATTTGGAATCCACCACAATTTAGGACGTTAGACATGGATACACATGAAATCACAAGAAATGCACTTAAAATTTGGGATTTAACACAAAAAAAAATTAGTAGGGACTACAATTCACCTCTCATAGTATTAAAGAACAATGATTATTTTCCACCGGGGAAGGTTGAAGTGGGGGGGAATTGGGTTATAGACGATAGGACACAATTGAAAGATGTAACGCACCAAGGGCACTTACTTACACTAAAGGATCTAGAACAAAAAGAAAATCTCATGCTAATTAATAAATGGAGGCACCAGCAATTAAACCACTTTGTACAAACACTACCTCAACCGATAAGAGATATAGATCAGCTTACTGAGATAGAAAAACTATGTACCAATGAGAATACAAAAGGAAATATATCAAAATTATATAAGCTCTTATTGCAGATTGATGAACCTGAAGTGCCTCCATTCATTAAGAATTGGGAAAGGGAATTAGGAACACATAAAGATAAAAGCACAATAGACAGGATCTTAAAGCTGACCCATTCCTCTGCAACCGATAGTAGGACGGCCGAAATGAATTACAAATGCCTATCGGGCTGGTATAGTACACCAGTAAAGCTAAGTAAATTTAAGAAGGAAGAATCAGCAGATTGCTGGAGAGGCTGCAAATCTCCAAGAACAATGGCTCACCTATGGTGGGAGTGTCCCAAGGTAGAAAGATATTGGGAAAGTATCCTAGGGTTGGTGGAAGATATCACAAAGATCAAAATTAAAAAAGACCCATGGACGGTCCTCTTTCACGGAGGAGAGGAAGGGGTTAGAAAATATAGAGAGTCCCTCGTCCCTCATCTATTAAATGCCGCAAAGAGGATGATACCTAGGAAGTGGCAGTGGCTGTAGAAGAAACATACAGAATGGAGGATAACTGTAATAATACTGAAGGCAACAGCGGAAACAAAAAATGGGAAAACTGGAAAACCTTTAAAAAATCATGGAGTTACGTAGAAAATCTAAGAGTAAAAAGATAAAGAATAAAACGAATATGTTAAAATATCCGACAAGGTAAAGAGATGGTGAGGTGGAGGGGAGGGGGAGGGAGGGACAGGGGGGAAATGGAAGAAGGGAGAAAAGAAAAGATATATCTAATAGAATACCCAAGAAAAGACCCCGAGAAGGGGAAAAGAAAAAAAAGTCAACACACATAAAAAAAATTATATACGCAACTTAAAAAAAAAAAAAAAGAGATGAACAAACCACAAATGATGCAAACCTGTTATAGAGACATAAATAAGCACTATATCATGAGCTGGTCTCTAGTCCCTGGTCAAAGCTGAAAGTGGTTAAAAAAAAAAAAAAAAAGAATATTATTTTTTAGAATATTAATTATATTTTAGTATTTAATATTCATTATATTTATTATATAGTATTTACCATTTGGTTGTCAGTGAGAGGAACACTTTCTATCCAGAACAACTGGGGTGGGGTTATCTCACTCTTGGATGGCACTACATTAGTGGACTGGATACATTTTTGGACACCGTTTGTCCTTTTGGATTTGCACTGGAGCACTTTTTATGATGATTATGATCATTTTTAGAATTAAAGTTTCCTGAATTCTATATTTTAACTGGTATCTGTATTACATGGTTTACATTTTGAGTATTCATGTTATTTAAAATTATTTAGTTATGTATGTATGTATTGTTTGTGGAATCATGCTATTTTTGTAATTATATACAGTGGGGATCGAAAGTTTGGGCACCCCAGGTAAAAACATGTATTAATGTGCATAACAAAGCCAAGGAAAGATGGAAAAATCTCCAAAAGGCATCAAATTACAGATTAGACATTCTTATAATATGTCAAAAAAGGTTAGATTTTATTTCCATCATTTACACTTTCAAAACTTCAGAAAACAAAAAAATGGTGTCTGCAAAAGTTAGGGCACCCTGCAGAGTTAATATCTTGTACTGCCCCCTTTGGCAAGTATCACAGCTTGTAAATGCTTTTTGTAGCCAGCCAAGAGTCTTTCAATTCTTGTTTGAGGTATCTTTGCCCATTCTTCCTTACAAAAGTCTTCCAGTTCTTTGAGATTTCTGGGCTGTCTGTCACACACTGCTCTTTTAAGGTCTATCCATAGATTTTCAATTATGTTGAGGTCAGGAGATTGTGAAGGCCATGGCAAAACATTCAGTTTTTTGCCCCTTAATGTAATCCCCGTGGGTTTTGAGGTGTGTTTAGGATCATTATCCATTTGTAGAAGCCATCCTCTTTAACTTCAGCTTTTTTACAGATGGCATCAAGTTACCATCCAAAATTTGCTGAAATTTTAATGAATCCATTTTTCCTTCTACTCGTTAAATGTTCCCTGTGCTGCAATACAACCCCAAAGCATGATTGATCCACCCCCATGCTTAACAGTTGGACAGAGGTTATTTTCATTAACCACTTCGTTTCGCTGTCACGTCCAAAGACGTGAACAGCGCAAACCTGAGGCGCCGGGTTGACGTCTTTGGACGTGACAGCCTTTCCCCGCTCCCTGCGCGTCCCCGCGAGCGCGCATCGGTGAAAAACTGTGTTGGCCGTGTCCCTTGGACACAGCCAATCACAGATCGTGCTGAATGGCCAATCGCAGAGGCCATTCAGCACTCGATCCCGCTATCCAATGAGAGATGATCTCAATTGTAAACAAATGAGATCATCTCTCATCGCCGGCTTTCTCTCCTCACACACAGCGTGTGAGGAGAGAAAGAGTGACAGCGATTACAGTGAGTGTAAAAAAAAGAAGTTAAAAACAGCGCCAGTGTCTCTGCCAGTGCCACCTGCCAGTGCAAACAGCCTGTGCCACCTGTCCCTGCCATCAGTGCCACCTGCCCCCAGTGCCATCTGCCCTTGCCCCCAGTGCCATCTGCCCCTACCATCAGTGCCACCTGCCTGTGCCATCTGCCTGTGCCACCTGCCATCAGTGCTATCTGCCCGTGCCACCTGCCCGTGCCACCTGCCCGTGCCATCTGTCATCAGTGCCATCTGTCATCAGTGCCATCTGTCATCAGTGCCATCTGCCCGTGCCATCTGCCCGTGCCATCTGCCCGTGCCATCGGTGCCATCTGCCATCCGTGCCATCCGCCCGTGCCAGCTGCCATTAGTGCTACCTGCAATTAGTGTAATTTGCCATCAGTGTCACCTGCCAGTGCAATCTCCCATCAGTGCCACCTGCCAGTGCAATCTACCTTCAGTGCCACCTGCCTGTGCCATCTGCCTGTGCCACCTGCCATCAGTGCTATCTGCCTGTGCCACCTGCCCGTGCCATCTGCCATCAGTGCCATCTGTCATCAGTGCCATCTGTCATCAGTGCCATCTGCCCGTGCCAGCTGCCATTAGTGCTACCTGCCATTAGTGCTACCTGCCATCTGCCATCAGTCCGTGCCATTTGCCGTCAGTGCCACCTGTCAGTGTCATCAGTGCCAACAATGGCTAAAAGATCCTTTTCGCTCGAGGAGGCATATGAAATTATGGCGGCTGACGAGAGCAACGGGGAGCTCTGCGATTCAGATTCCACTGAAAATTCGGACAATGAATCTGACATCACCTATGAGCCGATAGTCAGCAGTGGAGAAGAGACATCCGAGGAGGAGGAAGAGGAGGAAGAAGAAGAGGAGGAAGAAGAAGAAGAAGAAGAAGAGGAGGAGGGTCCACCCGCCAGAAGAAGGCGTATTGCTAAGGAGGCAGTGCCATCCACCAGCACCGCTGTGCCATCCACGAGTACCGCAATACCTCAGCAAGCAAGGTCACGTACCAGTGGGGTGTCACCTCAGTCCCAAAGGGTTAGGTCCCATGCCAGCCTTCCCTATTCCCTTCAGAACCCCCTGTGGCTTCCTCCTAATTCAGGAGAAGCCAACATTCCCCCTTTCACTGCCCAGCCAGGAGTCCAGGTGGACACAGAAAATTTTGCCCCGATTAATTTTTTTAATTTAATTTTCACCGACAACATGCTTGCCTCAATTGTTACCCAGTGCAATCTTTATGCAGAACAATTTATTTCCAGTAACCCCACATCCCATTATGCCCGTCCCTTCGAGTGGAGAGCCCTAACAGTGGAAGAGTTTTAAAAATTTTTTGGGCCTCATATTCTGTATGGGACTAAACCACAAAAACCAGCTACGTGCCTATTGGTCAAACCGCCCCATCTACCACATGCCCATCTTTTCCTCAAAAATGCCCAGGTCCAGATATCAATTGATAATGAGATTCCTACACTACAACGATAATACCCAGTGCCCTCCCCGAAATGACCCAAGTTTTGATAAACTTTATAAAATTCGGCCACTATTTTTCTGAAATTTTCCCCCAGTTGTTTACCCCGGACCAACAAATATGTGTAGACGAATCCTTAGTAAAATTTTCTGGCAGGCTGGGCATAAAACAATTCATTCCCAGTAAAAGGGCCCGCTATGGGGTGAAGCTCTATAAATTGTGTGACCGAGCCACGGGGTATACGTATGCCTTCAACGTATACGAAGGAAAGGACAGCCAGCTACACCCCCCTAATTGTCCAGACTATGTAGGAACCAGCGGGAAAATTGTTTGGCAACTCCTGAACCCACTCCTGGAGAAAGGATACCACTTGTATGTGGACAATTTCTACACAAGTTTGCCCCTGTTCCGAAACCTTTACCAAAAAAATACCCCAGCATGCGGCACCGTGCGATCGAACCGGAAGGGCTTTCCTCAAAGTCTTGTCGTCAAAAAATTAGAAAAAGGGGAGACGGCGATTTTACGTACAGAGGAAGTTCTGGCTGTGAAATGGAGGGACAAAAGGGATGTGTTCGTGCTTTCTACCATCCACAACAACACATTCGTTGAGACCAGAACGAGAAATGGGCTAATCCAGAAACCAAAATGTATTCATGACTACAATAAGTTCATGGGGGGTGTCGATTTGAACGACCAGATGCTGGAACCCTACCTTTCCACAAGAAGATCATACCAGTGGTATAAAAAAGTTTCAATTTATTTGTTTAATTTGGCCGCGTACAATACCTACGTAATATATCGGAAATCCACTCCAAGACCCAAACCCTACCTTTTCTACCTGGAGGAAATCACCACTGCCCTTTTATACCCCAGCAACCCACCAGCATACATTCGATCCGATGTGGTTAGCCGACTCAACGAGCGCCACTTTCCAGATAAACTCCCTCCCAGACCATCAGGCCACAAATGCCAAAAAAGATGCAAGGTGTGCTCCAAAGCAGGAGTGAGAAGCGACACCATTTATTTTTGTCCTAAATGCCCTTCCCAACCAGCCCTCTGCGTAGTTGGTTGTTTCGCCCGTTACCATACCTCACTAAATTATTAGTCACTTTCTGCCATTTACCTTCACACCCCTTATACCTCTGCTTATGACCCCGGCTTGTTATTTGACCACGATTCTGCCTACCGATTCTGTTTATACCTCTGCCTGATCTGGAACTGACCCTGGACTGTTATTTGACCACGCTTATGCCTACCGATTCTGTTTATTACCTCTGCCTGATCTGGAACTGACCCTGGACTGTTTGACCATTCTTTTTGCCTGCCTCTTGGACTGATCTTTTACCCTGCCAGTGGTCTAGTGGGATTCATAGCACAGGGGTCTCACATATGTGAGGGGCTCCAGAATTTGTTTTTCTGGATGAAGAAAACAATTTTTTGTTTTCTCATTCTAGATTAGGGTCTGGTTGCCCGGAGGCTTCAAAGAGATTTGGGTGGGAGAAGCCTCCACCCCTGTCCCCATTCTGTCCTGAACGAGGCCCTACTTCTGCCTGTAGGACCTATGCCATCATGGGACAGTATCCCTGCCTGGACAATTGTGTATGCCGTTGCTGACCAAGTCCCTGCCTGCTGCCTGGACCAGTGCTTTCCTGCTGTGTAGAACTGCGCTACTATTACCACAGGTAATCTTTTGTTTACGCTTTGCTCAGCATAATGTATTTTGGGGTGTAATTCTTGGTATGTGCATGCTATGTGTCTCTGGAACACCGGACCGTGTTCCTTGCATGTTTGATCTCTGTATGTGGTCAGGCTGTGTAGAAGTCTAACACATGGGGTATCGTTTTACTCAGGAGGAGTAGCAGAATGTATTTTGGGGTGTAATTTTTGCTATCTAAATGCTATGTGTTGGAAATATCTTAGAAACGCACAACTTTGTGTAAAAAAAATGCGTTTTCATTTTTTTTTCCACGTGTTCCAAAAACTTCTGGAAAACAATGAACCGTTCAAAAGACTCATTATGCCTCCTAGATTATACGTTGGGGTGTTAGCTTTCCAAAATGGGGTCATTTTGTGGGTAATTTCATTGTCCTGGTGTTCCAGGGCCTTCAAAAGTGTAATAGGTAGTCAACTAGTTAGATGTGCAATTTATGCTCCTAAAACCCCGGATGGCGCTTCCTGCATGTTGGGCCTCCGTATGTGGCCAGGCAGTGAAAAAGTCTGACACATGGGGTATCGTTTTACTCAGGAGGAGTAGCAGAATGTATTTTGGGGTGTCATTTTTGCTATCTAAATGCTATGTGTTGGAAATATCTTAGAAACGGACAACTTTGTGTAAAAAAAATGCGTTTTCATTTTTTTTCCACGTGTTCCAAAAACTTCTGGAAAACAATGAATCGTTCAAAAGACTCATTATGCCTCATAGATTATACGTTGGGGTGTTAGCTTTCCAAAATGGGGTCATTTTGTGGGTAATTCCATTGTCCTGGTGTTCCAGGGCCTTCAAAAGTGTAATAGGTAGTCAACTAGTTAGATGTGCAATTTATGCTCCTAAAACCCCAGATGGCGCTTCCTGCATGTTGGGCCTCCGTATGTGGCCAGGCAGTGAAAAAGTCTGACACATGGGGTATCGTTTTACTCAGGAGGAGTAGCAGAATGTATTTTGGGGTGTCATTTTTGCTATCTAAATGCTATGTGTTGGAAATATCTTAGAAACGGACAACTTTGTGTAAAAAAAATGCGTTTTCATTTTTTTTCCACGTGTTCCAAAAACTTCTGGAAAACAATGAACCGTTCAAAAGACTCATTATGCCTCATAGATTATACGTTGGGGTGTTAGCTTTCCAAAATGGGGTCATTTTGTGGGTAATTCCATTGTCCTGGTGTTCCAGGACCTTCAAAAGTGTAATAGGTAGTCAACTAGTTAGATGTGCAATTTATGCTCCTAAAACCCCAGATGGCGCTTCCTGCATGTTGGGCCTCCGTATGTGGCCAGGCAGTGAAAAAGTCTCACATATGGGGTATCGTTTTACTCAGGAGGAGTAGCAGAATGTATTTTGGGGTGTCATTTGTGGTATGCACATGCCATGTGAGAGAAATAAGCTATTACAATGACAATTTTGAGAACGTTTTTAAATAAAAAATAAAAATCTTAATTTTGCAAAGTATTGTGGGAAAAAATTACAACTTCAAATACCTCACCATGCCTCTTAATAAATACCTTGGAATGTTTACTTTCCAAAATGGGGTTATTTGGGGGGAATTTGTACTTTCCTGGCTTGTTGGGGTCTCAAGAAATGAGATAGGTCTTCAGTACATCGGGTGTAATCAGACCAAATAATTTCGAAAAATGTTGGGTTATTTTTATCAAAGACATGTAGCAGTATAAATTGTGGCCAAAATTTATGAAGAAAAATTAATAATTTGCAAAATTTTATCACAGAAACTAAGAAAAAATCATTTTTTTTCAAAATTTTCGGTCTTTTTTTATTAATAGCGCAAAAAATAAAAAACCCAGAGATGATCAAATACCACCAAAAGAAAGCTCTATTTGTGGGAAGAAAAGGACAAAAAAATCATTTAGGTGCAGTGTTGCATGACTGAGTAATTATTATTCAAAGTGTGAGAGTGCTGAAAGCTGAAAATTGCTCTGGGCAGGAAGGGTGTTTAAGTGCCCAGTAAGCAAGTGGTTAAAGGGGTTGTTAAGGTTCATTTTTTATTTTCTAAAAAGGTTACTTTAGGCTAGTGCATTGTTGGTTGCCTTACATTGTCCTTCGATTTCCCTTCTAAATGTTTTTTTTCTTTGTTTTCTTTGTCTGAATTTCTCACTTCCTGTTCCTCCTCAATAAGCTGTTCAGTAAGCAGTTCTAAATGACTTTCCACCGCTCGGATGATGGTGGAAAGCTTACTGAGGAGGAATAGGAAGTGAGAAATTCAAACAAACAAAAAAACATTTAGAAGGGAAATCGAACCAACAATGCACTAGCTTAAAGGAACCAATTTAAAAAATAAAAGACGAACCTTTACAACCCCTTTAAATTATGTGCCCTTTCTTCTCCAAACGTACCTTTGCTCATTCCAGCCAAAAAGTTCTATTTCAACCTCATCGGTCCACAGAACTTGTTTCCAAAATGCATCAGGCTTGTCTATATGTTCATTTGAAAAGTTCAAACGTTGATTTTTGTGGTGAGTACGTAGAAGAGGTTTTCTTCTGATGACTCTTCCATGAAGACCATATTTGTACAAGTATCTCTTTATAGTGGAATAGTGTACCACAACTCCAGTGTCTGCCAGATCTTTCTGGAGGGATCGTGCAGTCAAACGTGGGTTTTGAATTGCTTTTCTCACAATCCTGTGAGCTGTCCTGTCTGATATTTTTCTTGGTCTTCCAGATCTTGCTTAAACTTCCACTGTTCCTGATGACTGCCATTTCTTAATTACATTCCGAACAGAGGATATTGACATCTGAAAAGGCTTTGCTATCTTCTTTTAGCCTTCTCCAGCTTTGTGAGCGTCAACTATTTTCAGTTTCAGTTTTCTAGACAACTGCTTAGAAGAACCCATGATGCTGATTGTTGGGGCAAGGTCAGATCAGTCTGAGCATTTAAAACCTTTGAGATTGACATCACTTGGTCTTCCCAAACGATGATTGAGAACAATCCATGACACTGGCAGGTCTCACATTTGCAAAGGGGGCAGTTCATGCTATAAATTCTGCAGGGTGCCCAAACTTTTGCAGACACCATTTTTTTTGTTTTCTGTAATTTTGAAAGTGTAAATGATGGAAATAAAATCTAACTTTTTTTGACATTGTATAAAAATGTCTAATCTGTAATTTGATGCCTTTTGGAGATTTTTCCATCTTTCCTTGGCTTCGTTATGCACATTAATACACATTTTTACCTGGGGTGCCCAAACTTTCGATCCCCACTGTATATTTAATATCTTTTTAATATTTATACAGTAACTCTGGTTTAGTTTTTTTAAGGACAGTAGGAAAAGCATAATTGTTTTTTGTTTATTAAGGCACATACATAGATTAGAGAATAGAAGATAGAGCTAGGGGTGACGATTGTGTACTATGATGTCACCTCTTTTTTCACTTGTATACCAATGGCAGAGACTATTGAAACTGAAATGAAACATCTAAAACAAGAAAAGACTCTTGACAGTATAACAGAACTCAAGCCAGAACAAATATATTCCTTGCTGGACCATTGCCTTGACATCAACTATTTCAAGTAAAAGTATAACTTGTACAGACCGAGATATGGCTGTGCTATGGGGTGACCTGTATCTCCTATTGTCCAATGTAGCTAAATTGTGCACAGGAAGGTGGAAAAGAGAACTATTTCAGGAAAATCGTATTGGTTCAGGTATGCATTGTATGTTTTAGATGATATGTGAATCAAGAACACCAGAATTAAAAGCATATAAACTCAGGTCACATAAACACCAAGTTTACATAGAAAGAGGCCCAAAATACCAATTTTCCAATTTTGGACTGTACGTAACATGTTAAGGAGAGGCATAACATGGACATTGGGGTTTCCCACCCACACAGAGCAGTATCTGACTCCCACCACCCACTGGAACACAAAATCTGGATTATTAGAACTCAGCAACATTAAGCTAAGATGGTATCAACAAAAAGTCTAATGATGAAGAACACAGACATCTTATAAGTGCATTGAAATTGTGTGTTCATCAACACTGGGCTTTCATTAAAACATCCACAAGGTCAAATAAATTCACAGAACCAATGAACAGAGGGCACAAGCAGAACATACATATTAATATACCTATCTAGCTGGAGTGTCATAAAAATTCAGAAGGATCTTTAACCTTGCATCCGCAGTCTTTTACACTCAGCAATACACTGAGACAAAAGCTGGTAAAAAGTAGTCTTTTGCCTCATGCTTGACATCTACTGGCTGCAATTGGTATATATAAAATACTTCTATATTATCTATTTATATGGCTAAAAAGAAATATAAAAATATTTTCTTATTTTTTGTTATCAATGATAAAACAATATTTAATAGTATTGAGTACCAGTGATACCCATGCTGTGTCTTCCCATCACAGCTGACAACTATGCTGTGCTGAGAACAAACAGCTCCTATTTAATTTAAATATTTTCAAATGTGGATGATGAATAGGGCATTAGGATCTCAAAAACATAAACTGATTTCTCATCACTTACTTTTTTTTCCTGAAATTAAATAATTCCAGTTTAAATATAATGCTTAGTGGAGCTCTGTTTTAAGTAAACAAAATGCAGCATCATGGAAAAGGCCACAGGATTACAGCATCATCAAAATTCTGGTAAAAAAAAAATAATAAAAAAAATCAGCTGAAGTCTAATGTCAGCTTACATAATAAATTTCAGCCTCCAAAAGACATTCTTAAGAAAAATGGACTTGTTAATTCAAGTACAGACAAATAAATAATGATATTTACATTTCTTTATATGCTGAGATGTCATCTTCGAAAGATCAAAATCATCAGCGAAATCCATATATTAATAGAAATGCACATTTCTCAGTCCTCAGTCTTCCTTGTAGTTCCCAGCCTGGATATATACTTCATCCTTTAGTCTTTTCATCCCATGTTCTTATACAAAACAAATCCACAGCCATTTCACCACTAAGACATCTTATTAATTGCTACATGCCTTTGCTTCTCAGTCCTGCAGAACAGAAAGGCAAGAAAAATAGCAAGCAATAAACCAGAAAATTTGAGTTGAAATAACAGCATAACTACAATAGTAAACAATTTTGTCACACATTGAGAAAAAAAAGTAGCAGTTGCTATGTGAATTTTGAGTTATAAATTTGTCTTGCTAAATGTATTTTTACAGTAAATGCAGTTAGTGGAGATACACATATTGCAGTACAATATCTTTTAGCTTGAAAGCAATCTGGGTTCAGCTGATATATTATTGATTAGTAAATCAAAGTCACTCCTGTATCTGTGTGATAATTTCAAAAGTCAATGCGATGCCATGTAAGAATTATTCCATGATAATTTGTCATTGCATTGCAATGTTTTGCTGCCGTCAAAATATGCATTTTTTTACATTCATGGGAAAATCAGTGTCAAGTCTCTCCTTTCATTAATAATACATGTTTAAACTTACACATTGCAGATTATTCAAATAATTGCTTTTTTAACTTTTTTTTTTTTTAATATTAATTGTATGAATACCTACTGGTCTCTGTTGAGAATTTTCACTGTTCTTTGTTACTAATTTCCCAGTAAGCCATAGTTCAGTGGTTGATATTCAGCTGTGTGATGTGCAATTATTAATATATGTAAGAAAGAAAGAAAATTCCCTAATGATCAGCCATCATGTTATATACTGCTCTTGTGGCATGTAGCTCTATGTACAGCTAGGCAGCTAGCTAAACAATTTGAACTCTTCAATAAAGCAGAAAAAACTTGATGTTTTGTAGTTACAGTTACTGAATTCGTCCTTTATGTTGTGAAACTGTATTTGTACAAAACTGAACATACAGTAAATACGGTACATACTTTTCCATATAAAGAGCATTAAGTACAATGAATCCTTATAAATTGCTAACAGAGAGTATATTCACTATAGAGTCCTAAGCTAACTAAAAATAGCAATATCTAACTAAATGTACGCAAATAATCAAAGCAAAGAAGCAGTGTAGTCCCTTAGGCTGCGTACACACGATCGAATATATCTGCTGAAACTGGTCCGCAGACCAGTTTCAGCGGACAGATTCGATCGTGTGTAGGGGCTAGCAGACAGGTTTCCAGCAGACAAAAGTTTTAAAGCATTCTTTAAAACTTGTCTGCTGGAAAGCCGTCTGTCGGACATGTCCGCTGGTTAGTACGCCTAACCAGTGGACCGAAATCTCCCGCATGCGTCGAATGGATTCGACGCATGAGTGGAAGTATTTTACTTCCTGGTTTGGTCTTGTGTCGGCGTCAACGTCACTGCCACGTCACCGCGCTGTCTGTCCGCGGGGATTTTGGTTTGATCGTGTGTACACAGATCAAACCAAAATCTCCCAGGAGACATGTCCGATGAAAACAGTCCGTCGGACCGTTTTCATCGGATATATCTCCTCGTGTGTACTGGGCCTTACAGATAAGTAGTGTCCCTTGCATATACCCAGTGAAGTGTTGCACCCTCCTAGTTAAGTGCTAGGCTGTCAGGTAAATTTAGTGTCAGGTAAATTTAGCTTGTTTTTTTTAGCTCCTCTGTAATCAGTGGGCAGCTGCTAATTGCTTTAGATTGATCATGCACTTACCGACTGCAGGCGTGGTTGCTTCTTCCTGCCTTCTGGAAAGCTCCAGAACGTAAGAGTGGAGTAGGTCAATGAGCAGTCTGAATATTTATGGAGATAAAAGGAATTACAGCGCTCACAAAACAAATCAATTTAACAATGTGAAAACGTCCATATAAATTGTGCAGATGTGCTCCAGGTAAATAAAGTGCAATGGTTCTGCAAGCTTCACATCATCACACACCGCTCCTGTGTCCCAACCAACGCTGTATCCTGGCCTAGGCCATCAAGGCCCAGGCATAGGGCAGCACTTTGCAGGGGGGCAGCAGGGAAAGAGTCCCCGCCGGCTTGTGCTACACTGTTAGTGTAACGCAAGGCAAGCTGCTTCTAATTTTGACTGTTCTATTATCTTGGACCACAAACCTTCCTCACTATGCTGTATGTTTTCTGCTGCACCATTGGCTTAGTTCTATCTTCTTATCCCTCTCCATAAAATTATCAACAATTTGTGCTTAAAGTAGAACTATAGGCAACACTTTTTTTTTCATTTTGGATAGAGTAAAAGAGGGTTATAGCCGTTGTCAGTTTATTTTTTAACATCCCTGTCCCAATTCAGAGATTTCCCTTCACTTCCTGCCCCATAGCCAAGCAGGAAGTGAGAGAAAATCTATGCAAATTAAGGGAATCCAATGCCCCCCCCCCCCAGGCCCTAAAAACTAGTGTCCCCACTTGACAGGGCGGGTCTTAAACAGACAGGGGTGTGGCCTTGACAGGAAGGGTTGGGTTATATTTACATTAGGGGGTGCACGAGTTTAGTCAGGCCTAGGGCAGCACAAAACCTAAATACACTACTGGTCCCAACTCGCCAAAAAGAATGGACCCCTGGATTTTCAGTCCAGGAGTCAATCAGGCTTGAGCGTTGGCCATGAGCATTGGCATATCACAGGAGGATCCTCCAAAATTCTTCCCCGATCGTGATGAACATGAGTGAATAATGGCACCAAAAATTAAAAAATGGCTAATAGTGAAGTACAGTAAAACCTGCTTTATTGCCCAAAGTGGATAGGTATTTACAGACTGAAAGAATTCATGTCGCATGAGGTATTGCAGTAAAAACAATCAGGAAAGGCCGCATCCAGGCGCTGTACAGGCGGTCCCCAAGTTACAAACATCCGACTTACAAATGATTCCTACTTAAAAACAGAGGGAGGCAACAGGAAGTCAGAGGAAATCTACCCCTAGGAGGGGAAATTCACTCCTGTAAGGCCCCTTTCACGATGAGGAGTTTTTTAGGCGGTATAGCGCTAAAAATAGCACCTGAAAAACTCCTGCCCAGTATCCTCAATGTGAAAGCCCGAGGGGCAGGAGAGAAAAAAATCTCTTGCAAGCAGCATCTTTGGAGCGGTGAGAGGAGCAGTGTGTATACTGCTTCTTCACCGCTCCTTCCCATTTAAAACAATGGAAAACCACGGTAATACCTCCCACAATGCGCCTCTGCAGAGGAGCATTGCGGGCGGTAAAACCCTTTTTCGGCCACTAGTGGGGATTAATACCGCACCGCTGGAGGCCAAATCCCACGGCAATTCTGACGGTATAGAGCCGCTATTTATACACCCTGTACAACCACTTTTACCTACAGGTAAGCTTAGATTAAGGCTTACCTGTAGGTGCTGGAAATATCTCCTAAATCTCCACGGTTTAGGAGATATTTACAATAAAGCCATGCCTTGATGTCTATGGTGCACGCACCGATGTCTATGGCACATGTGCACTTTACAAAGGACAGATCGTGCCGTTTCTAAAGGGGTCATGCCCCCTTTCCCTTCCTTCCTCAAGATTGTATATATTAAGTTCTTGGAGTTTCTACTGATATGTTTTATCACTCATATCTTTTACCATTTTTGCAGCCCAACTGTCCTCTCTTGTATCTCCAGCCTGGGCCCCACTGAGAGTGGAACAGAGGGTCCTGAGAGACAGGAGAAACATGAGTGCCAGCAGTCCCAATGAGTCTGGCTGGCCATCAGGACAGGAACCGTAGATGTGCTCTGAAGTCTAGCTGACATTAAAGGGGCATTCCACTTCCACTACAGGTCCAAGACATGTGGCTTGTCAGGGCTCCCACCAGACTTAAGACAGGAGCTCTCAGAAGTGCACAGAGCTGGTATAGCAGACAGCCAGACAGGCACTCAAGTAAGATGGGAAATCAGGATCAGAGACTGAAGCGTGGTCACAGGAATAGTCAGGGTCACCAATAGGTGGGCAGAGAGGTACCAAATTAAAAGCAGAGCCAAAGTCAGGAACAGAGCCAGCATTAGGAACTGGTGACAAGTCAGAAGCAGGATCCAAGATCAGATCAAGAGCAAGTCAGGTTAACAACACACAGAATGAATGCAGGACACAGGAAACAGCTGAAAGACGAGTCAGTATTTGAGCAAGGGTAGAGACATCCTTAAATAGTAAAGAGGTGGTGGGGGTGGTGGCGCTGTCACTAATATGTTGTTAACTGAACCAATAATGGACCCAATAGGTTGGTGGGTAGGCTCTAGTGGGACAACATTCCCTACAGCAATGTAAATAATAAAAAGTACAATAGATAAATAAATAAAATGTGACAGTAAATACTCAAAAAATTGAGTTTTGTGTAGACATGAGTGGTAGTACCTATATGTGCCACCAGTGGTGTTGGTGTCACCGATGTAGAAATAATATGTAAGTAAATATTTTCTTACAGTGACTGAACCACGCCGTACTACAATACAATTGGCAAAACTTGTTTACAAATCTAAATAAGTGTATCAGAACACTGTGATCAAATTTTGCAACAAATGAATTCATATTAAATAGTCCATAAATCATAAAGCAGGTGAATATAAGTGGTGTGACAGTCAAGGTGCACCTATGTGGATAGGTGATAGGCAGTACATCAAGTGAATATCGCAGTGGGTCCGGTGCTCCCCTTTATGGGTCCCCACTCACCAGAGGCAATCACCCCTGCTGGGGTAGAATGCATGTCAATCAAACGGGTGCTCCACCGTGTCGTGACTCTTTTTCCTGGATTCCTGATGGATCACCTGGATTCCTATTGTGTGTCCTTGGTATAAGTGGTTAGTGGTATATGGTTCAATAAGTTCCTCCTTCCTAGCTTCTCATCACTGACATGTGAGAAGCATGGGAAATGTCGCATTCTTGCATGCCAGACATCCCAAAGAGATTCCCTGATAGGTTGGCAGAGATTTCAACACACATTATTCTTCTTGTATAGATAAACTCACCATTCCTGGCCACAAGCCTGCCCCCTGTCAAGAGAAACAACCCTTACTCCTTCCTCAATTAATCAGAAAACATACCTCTGACCTACTTATGCTTCATTCTCCTACTGCACAGGACAACATTATCACCACAGTCAAAACGTTTCCTACACAAACAGGCTCAGACGGGCTTCCCTAGACTTACTACTATGAAACCTATATTCCCATACTATTTCCACGTATGGTTAAGCTATTTAATGGTTTATTAAAAGACTCTCCTGTACCACGTGACATGCAATCTTTTTTCATCACTGTAATTTCTAAGCTCAACAAGAACCACAAGTGCTTAAAATACAGACCAATAGCACTTTTGAACTTTTACTGAACTGATTGTTCTCAGATTAAATAGAATTCTACCTCCAATAATCCACAAGAGCCAGGTTGGGCTTATACACATTCATGAACGCAACCGATAAAAATAAACATGAAAACCTTCTCCTTAGCCATGATGTGAAATAGGTCTTTGATAGGGTTAGCTGGCCATTCATATTTGCCACCCTTAGACTGGGACTTAAGGACCCTTTCCTCTGGGCTATTAAAAGTTTTCTTTATAATGTGCCTTATAAGTGGGTTTCAATGTCAACACAGAGGTTTTCCCAGGAATAATGGTATGTTAAAGGGGTTGTAAAGGTTCGTCTTTTATTTTCTAAATTGGTTTCTTTAAGCTAGTGCATTGTTGGTTCACTTACCCTTTCCTTCGATTTCCCTTCTAAATGTTTTTTTCTTTGTTTGAATTTCTCACTTCCTGTTTCTCCTCAGTAAGCTTTCCACCATCATCTGAGCGGTGGAAAGTAATTTAGAACAGCTTACTGAACACCTTACTGAGGAGGAACAGGAAGTGAGAAATTCAGACAAAGTAAACAAAGAAAAAAAACATTTAAAAGGGAAATTCAAGGAAAAGGTAAGTGAACCAACAATGCCTTAGCTTAAAGGAACCTATTTAGAAAATAAAAAACGAACCTTTACAACCTCTTTAATCTTTTGCTTCCTTTTTTCCTCCAGGTGATCTGGTCAGCAAATCTGTAATTTTTCAGCTTATTTTTTCCAGACAAAGCTGTCCAGCAAAAGTGACACTTAGAGAGAAACAAACCTTTTAACACAAATTGGTGTTTACTATGGTCAGTTTTTATTCATTTAATGCATGCAAAACCTTTATCCAAAAAGGGGGAAAAAAGTTGCTCTAACTGCTTAAAACGGGTAAGCTGGAATTCAGCTTTAACTGGTTGGTAAAGTTAATCTAAATCTGCTAGTGTATCTAACACTACCCTCTCGCCAGATCGACAATGCTGCCGTCCAAAGGTGTCTCCATTGCTCCTCCATACAGAGAAGAAACACTCTAAGGAAGTGTGTTACTGGCCAGAAAAAAACAGGTGAAAATAAAGAAAAAAGCCCAAAAATGTTTTTTAACATTACATGCAGGCAAGTTGTTATGACAATCGGCTCTTTTTTTTTAAATCCTTGCCGTACATACCGTTTTAGATATATATGTTCACCGCGGCTTTTAGGTATAATCTTCGGTACTGGGCGTTACTAGTTGATTGACAGGCTTCCGACGGGCGCATACAGCGCGTCACCAGTTGCCGAAAGAAGCCGGACTGCGAGTCGGCTCTAGACGACGCCTGCTCACCGACGTTCGGCTTCTTTCGGCAACTCATGATGTGCTGTATGCGCCCGTCGGAAGCCTGTCAATCAACTAGTAACGCCCAGTTCCGAAGAATATACCCGTTAGCCGCGGTGAACATATACATCTAAAACGGTATGTACAGCAAGGATTTTTTTTTTTTTAAAAACAGCCGATTGTCATAACAGTTCGCCTGAATGTAATGTTAATTATTATTTTTTTTAGGTGAACCCCCGATTTAAGAATTGGTAAGCTGATACATACAAAATTATTGTTTTTGGTCGTAATTCCACTTTAAACTTGACATCACCAAAAAATGTTACTTTGTTTTGAATAGAATCGATTAAAACTTTTGTTAAGTTTGTATTGCTGGTGGTGTCCCTATTGCTGAGATCCCACTCTCTTCGTGTCCCGCTGACATGTGAGAGAGAAAGGAAGTAAAAGGAAATGTCTCCAGAGAGATTAAAGACAGTAACATTTTTTGTTCCTGTCCTGTTCCTGATGAAGTCAGAGACAGCAATGAAACTAGATAGAACCTCTAACTCATGTCCAATCTATTTGAAATAAAAAAAAAATGGCTGGAGTTAGGCTTTTAAAAATATAACATATTGCGAGGGATTGGCTCGGTAGCGGGTGTGTGTGACCCCCCGGATGGGTTCACTACACGCTGAACTGTACAAAAAGGCAGTAGAGGAAGATTGAAAACAAATGATAAGGTTTATTTTTCCATATTGCTGGATACACGTGCAAGCATCAAAACAGCATAAACAAAACATAAAATAAACCCTTGCCACTTGGGGCGTCTACCTTCCCAACACAGGAACCTACCTATGGAGTCTGGCACAGCCTACTGCTTGGCAGACACTGCTGGTCCTACAGCAGAAAACAAAAAGTCTCTTTGATATTTCTCACACAGAAATATCCATCAACACCTCACCTCTTTAGTACTGTTTGTGACTGCTCCTTCACTCACACAGCCTCAGGATGCAGCAATCAGTCGTCATCCTTAGGCTGTCTTTATAGGGGCTTTAATTGCTTAATTCTAAACAGCTGAAACCTTTTAACACCCCAAACCTCTTTGGCTATCTCTGCAGCCGACGCCTAATAGTAATTGGTGTATTGTCTAAACAAGGCAGAAATATATCTCCCGTCTGTGACAACACACACAGATTTACCTGACTTCCTGTCACATACCCCCCCTCTTGTTTCAACCCTAGGGTTGGGACACAGGTTGCCAGGCACGCATGCACTCGGGACAAACCATCTGCATTCCCCATTTTAACACCAGGGCGATGCGTTACGACAAAACTAAATTCCTGAAGGGCCAGGAACCACCTATTTATTCTCCTATTGGTCTTCAAATTTCGGCTGAGGTACATAAGAGGGTGTTCCTTGCTCTGTAATATACTAATTTTCAGTTGTAAACCATGCAAAACCTTAATTGTTTTTTCAATGGACACAAAGGTTTCCCTCGATAGCTCAATCCCTGAAGAACTCAGCGAGTAATAACCAATACCAAGAGCTGATAACACTGTACTCTGCAATGGATCATCCATGTGGATGCCTTCTTCAGATGTAAACACACTAAGACTGCAATCCTCCAAGGCATGGTGACACTCAAAAAAATCTGTTCTTCTATGAACTAGACTAAAGTCTGATGCATATTACCTCTGATAAACCGATGTACTAGGCGGTTTTTCTTCCCTTTGGTGCTCTAGAAGGAAATCATTACTTGTCAATTCTGTATTTCCAAGTTTCTTACTTTGTGATAGTTCAGACTCACAAGTATGGTGAAAATCTACCAAACCCAATGTAAGGTTTTCAGAAACTGAATCCTCGTCACTTTCTTGAACCAACTGCTTACTCTGTGCATCACTTGTTCGCACATCCCTATTCTCACCAGGAACTTGACAACTGCTTTCGGACACATCATTAACTGAGCTAGACAACATTTCTTGTCTAGCAGATACAATCACTTTTGAAATTATGTTTATGGCTAGTTGTTCAACTATCTTTGCCTCATAGTCTCCCAAAAATGTTTTAGTATTTGTTTTTTTGAAACTATCGACTATTGGACACAAATTCTCATATTCTTCATTCCTTTGAAGACATTTGGATAAAGCATCCATTAAATTAGTACATTTAGCCTCTCTGACCACTTCAGTGATGAAGGTTTCACCTGCCATTACAGATTCTACACTTTGAAAAATAGATTTTACTTCCCGAGGAATCTTGGTAGTCAAGTCCAAAGTATTATCCTGCGTTACTTGCTCTGACAGAACACTTTCTAAAGACTGGGTTTCACAGGATGTGACAATACCTTTATATTCAAATCCGATTTAATTAACATAAAAATTAACACACTGCTCTTCAACATGCAAATAATTCACAGAGGCAAAAATAGCTTCAGTCTGGGTGCATATTTCTTGCAATTCAGATTCCTCAATGACCCTGCTCTGCTGATCATCAATTATGGGAAAGTCATGAATATCACCTGCCTTACTATATTCACAAGGCTCAGTGGATATTGGACACACTTTTTCTACATCATTTAGTGCAGTGTTAGAATTAATTTTTTTCAGCTTTATTTCCATCAAGCAACTGACTGAGAACTGAAGATGTGCAAACCCCTACTTCCTGCACTTCAGCCACTTCATTTGCCCTGAAGCGGTCAGGGATTTCACTTTCAACATCACTTCCAGAAAGTTCAGCTTCATTTTCCATAAAGTCCTTCAGATTTAGCTTTCTAAGAATTGCCTCCTCCTCATCGTCATTATCTTCCACACATTCTTCATTATTTATTGTTAGTCCATTCTGAGTGTTGGCTGTTTCCGTAGGACAATCATCAACTTTAACATCTTCATGTTCCGTTTCTGCTTTGGTAATCTTGGTGACACCAGGAACTCCTAACTTGGCAGAGTAGGCCCAAAGAAATGAACAGTGATTCATACAGCCCTGGCACACCATCTCATGAAACTCAACGTGCTCCGATGGAACTGCCCCCAGGTGCCGACCATGAAACCAGTCCTCACACACCACACACTGGATCATCTCATCTGGGGTCTCATCCTCAGGATCAGGGTACGGTCTCTTACATGTGCAGTACATGCCAAAGAAATTGTCATTCTAATTATTAGCCAGGTTTTTCTTCTCTTTATCCGGATATAACAGCACTCCAGCTGTTTAAATTTGGCATTTCCACAATCGCAGCAAAAGTTCCTCTTGGTGTAAAGCTCAAACAGGTCGTGGCCTTCATGACACTTGTATGCACAGGCCAGACATATCCCAGCAGGCTCCTCTTTATCCGGGGTGCAGGTAGTGCAGGCGTACAGCGCTTGTCTCTTCACATAACCCAGGGGGTAGGAGCACTTTTCGGAATCGCTCCCCGGCAGCACAGCAGACGCCTTATCCTGCAGGGCGTCATCCTCCTCCTTCACTGCCATTTCCACCTTTACTTCCTCCTTCACTTCCTCCTCTTCATCTTCTGCACCACTTTCAATTTCTGCAAGCTCTTCGCTGTCAGAATCATCACATGGTAGAAGATGGAAATCCTCAAGCCCGGCCTCATTTTCTTAATTTTCTCTGTTGGTGAAAGAACCGGAACAGAGAGCAACTGCTTCAGACATTAGGTCACTTTTCTCATTTTCAGCATGAGCCCTTGTACAACTAAAAGATTCTTGATTTGAACCATCATCTTGACAGACACATTTTCCAGAGCAGAGTCCCAGCAACTCATCCATACTGTCCATCACAAGTCTTTGCTTGGCAGAGCTGTACTTGCTCCTGTTGTGGCCAACATTTAGAAAACCATCAGCATGCGTGACAACGATTTCTTCGTTGTAATCCTCATCACTCCAAAGTAAGCTTTCCGTGCAAGAATCACTGAGCGTCTCCTCATCACTTAGTCTTGTATATGTACGGCATCCATGATCGCTTCTTTTACCGGAACACGGGGCCTTATAATCACTGTTGAGCTTTGAAGGTTGTCATTTTTTTGGTGAGAGCTCCTTAGAAACCTCTATGTTCTCTTCACTACCAGACAGCTCTGACTTTGCTTTCTTTATCTTCTTTTTTTTCTTTGACTTCAGACTCAAGAAATCTTTAAACTTTTCTCTTATTTTTTCTTTAACACTTTCAGACAGCTTGTCTGGCTTGCGATGAGACTTCTGGAATAAGTTCTCCTTGTTTTTGTCTTTTAGGGACGGTCGGTGGGAATTTGAACTGTTTGTGGTGCGTCTTCTCTTTGAGCTTTGCTGACTGGCCTTTTCATGAGCTAAAGAGCCTCTTGTCTGCATATGCCTCATGACAGGACTCTGATCCTGCTCTGACTTGTCAACGCCAGGGAAATTCTTCATATGGTAATGCAGCAATTTGGCTTTGCGAAAAGATCTGGAGCAATCCAAAATCTTGCCCTTAAACTTGTTGGGTTCCAGTTCCAAGGTAACAGCTTTGGTAGCTGGATCATCAAGTTTCTTCAAAGTATTTGCTAAAGGTTCTCTACTGTATTTAGCAGAACTGTCAGACCGTCGATTCAGCTTCATAGGAGCTGCTACTGCGGGGACAGCCGGGACCTCCTCAGCATCTTCTTGTACATGAGGATCTTTCTCTTCTGGTTTGGTCTCGTCTGGTTTGACCTCTGGAACGCCATTCACAACACTGGATTCAACAGGCTCTACAAACTCTTCTACTACTAATGGCGGTTCCTTTACTTCGGGAGTTTCAGGCTCTGCCAGGGCACACTCCTCTGGCTTCACTTCTTGTTCCTCTGGTGAAGTACTACACTCTGGTGATGATTCCGTCTCAACAACAGATGTGGTAACCTCCATAGCATTATGGTCCTCTGGATTCTCAATTAGAGAGGGCTTGCTATCCTTTTCCTCTGTTCTCTCACGATGGCCTCCATTTGCTGCTGGTGTCTCCGTTCCCAACCTGCCATTCTCTCTCGGTGAGCTGCAAGGCTCTCTTGGTGAGCCTGTCGTTGAGCTGCAATGCTCTTTTGGTGAGCTGCAAGGCTCTCTTGGTGAGCCTGTTGTTGAGCTGCAAGGCTCTCTTGGTGAGCCTGTTGTTGAGCTTCAAAACTTGCATTGGTCTGCTGTTGATTTGCATTTGCTATAATCAGCTGTTTCAGCATCTCCTCCATTTTGGGTTTACTTTAACTGCCCGCATTCTCCACCATGTGTGAGGGATTGGCTCGGTAGTGGGTGTGTGACCCCCTGGATGGGTTCACTACACGCTGAACTGTACAAAAAGGCAGTAGAGGAAGATTGAAAACAAATTATATGGTTTATTTTTCCATATTGCTGGATACACGTGCAAGCATCAAAACAGCATAAACAAAACAAAACATAAAATAAACCCTTGCCACTTGGGGTGTCTACCTTCCCAACATAAGAACCTACCTATGGAGTCTGGCACAGCCTACTGCTGGGCAGACACTGCTGGTCCTACAGCAGAAAACAAAAAGTCTCTTTGATATTTCTCACACAGAAATATCCATCAGCACCTCACCTCTTCAGTACTGTTTGTGACTGCTCCTTCACAAACACAGCCTCAGGATGCAGCAATCAGTCGTCATCCTTAGGCTGTCTTTATAGGGGCTTTAATTGCTTAATTCTGAACAGCTGAAACCTTTTAACGCCCCAAACTTCTCTGGCCATCTCTGCAGCCGACGCCTAATAGTAATTGGTGTCTGTGACAACACACACAGATTTACCTCACTTCCTGTCACAATATGTACAGACAACTTATTCTTCTTAAAGTGATAGTAAAGGCTCATGCTTTTTTTAACCACTTTAATACCAGGCACTTACATCCCCTTCCTGACCAAGGCAATTTTTAGCTTTCATCGCTGTCGTACTTTGAATGACAATTGCACGGTCATGCTACACTGTTCCCAAAAATAGAGATTTATTTTGGTGGTATTTGATCATTGCTGGGTTTATTTATTTTTTGCGCAACAATTTTGAAAAAAAAAAAGCTTTTCTTTGTTTCTGTTATAAATTTTGTAAATTATTAAGTTTTCTCCTTCAATGACAGGCACTGATATGGCTGCACTGATGGGCACTGATAAGGTGGCACTGATGGGCACTGATGAGGTGGCACCAATGAGGTGGCACTGATGGCCACTGATGATGGGCACTGATAGGCAGCACTGATGGGCACTCATAGGCAGCATTTATGGGTACTTATGGATGGCACTGATAAGTGGCACGGATGGGCATTGATGGGCACTGATGGACACTGATGGGTGACACTGATGACACTGATGGGTGGCATTGCTTGGCATCACTGATCTGGCAGGCATTTATAATGGTGCCAGTCAGTTCCCATTTGTGGGCATTGATTGGAATAAATTGGGCATGTTGTGCCTTCCCTGGTGGCCATGGGGGACATACCTGGCCACCCACATGTTGGGGGCTTCCCTGGTGGTCCTGGCGGCATCCCTGGTGGCCCATAGTGGGCATCCACCAAGGGGCTGCACTGATAAACAATCAGCGCAGAACCTCCCTGTCAGGAGAGCCGCCGATCGGCTCTCCTCTACTCGCATCTGTCAGACGCGAGTGAGGAAAAGCCAATCAACGGCTCTTCCTGTTTACATCGTGATCTGCCATAACTAGACACAGCTGATCACGTGGTAAAGAGCCTCCATCAGAGGCTATTTACCGTGATCAGAGTAGCGGTGTGTCAGAATGACATGCCAAACCCACGGTCGTGTGACAGAAGTTATCCTGCTGGACGTCATATAACTATAGCAGAATGATGGCCGTGCAGGAAGTCTTCGCCCAGCCTATTGTCAAATGATGGCTGGGCAGCACCTTTGTCATTCTGAGTGGATGTCTTCCGAGAATGGGCCTCACACACAACCGATGATTGATCATTGTACCCGCCCACTGCCAGTACCATGTGATCTCTGTACCTCCACTCCCTCCCTCCTGACTGGCTGTGATTATCAGCAGCCAATAGCTCCTGCTGCTGTGTCCCAGCCAATGAGGAAGCAACGACCCGGGAGACCTGCTGCTCTCATGCACATCGCTGGATTGAGATGGGACTCTGGAAAGTATCGGGGGGGTTGCAGGGGAAGCTGCAGCCAGATGTTTTTTTTTCGTCTTCATGATAAAAAAAACATTTAGCCTGTACAACCACTTAAATATTTAACAGCTTAGTTGGCGTTGTTCACGGATAAAAAGCTCTGCTCTCATGGTGCAATAGGACCTTTTTCTCATTTGTTTTATGTAAGCTGTGCTTTGAGTCATCATGAATTGGTGGAAAGGGTTGGCACAGATAGCAAATTTTAAAGCGTGTCAACTTATAGAATAAATATTAGCTGCCCTAGCAATAAGGACCTGTTCACACTACGCATAGCAGGGACTTGCGTTCCCGTTTTGTTTGCATGATTCTCATGTTGAAAATGATATCACGTATAGGGAAGCCCATTGAAGTGACTTGTCACTCCCAAGCCAGGAGAAATTTTACACTCGCTTTTTGCCTTGATTCTTGTGTTTTTTATGTTGCCTGCCAATCGCAGCAAATTAAGGTCACATTTAGGGTGCTATTTAGGATGTATGACACCCAAACATGCATTACGCATTTTTCTGCAATTTGGAATCGTGGGCAGAATCGCCACAATTCTGCCCACGATTCCAAATCGCCAACATGTGAACAAGGCCTATGAAAGAAAGCAGAGGTTAAAATGAGCTATAGTTAGCTAAAATAATATACTTCTTTCTGTTAGAATGGATGTTTTTCCAAGGTGAACCTTTGGTTTTCTCGCACAGGAAAAAGCAACTATTTTCTTTAACTTAACCCTCCCCAGAATTGTAACTTACAAAGTGCTATGGAATTCCAGCGTGATAACGCTGATTGGCCCAGCGCTGTCAAATTGGAAAAGATACACATGCTCCTCCATACCTAGAAGTACCCGTGCCTTCTCCAGCTCCCAGTGCTGATTCATTGCTCTGAATGGGCAATGAACAGGTTTGCTGAAAGTGTATCCAAATCCAAGAAAATTAAATGTTACAGCTTACCAATCCTCATTGATCCTACTAGAAATTCAGTATTTCTTAAATTTCATATATACTAAACTGGTATTCCAGACAATGTTATCAGCTATTCTCTGTGAACCATATAAGTCCTTCTTCTCATAAAATGGATATAAGGAGAGGGGAAGGTGTCAGTAGTCCAAATCAGGAGAACAGTCTAGGCTGACAATGCTGTCCCTCAGCAGACACTGTGGCCGCGTACACACAAGGAGACACGTCTGCTGAAACTGGTCCGCAGACCAGTTTCAGCGGACATGTTTGATCGTGTGTACGGCCTAGCGGACAGGTTTCCAGCGGACAAAAGTTTCTAAACATGCTTAGAAACTTGTCCGCTGGAAACCTGTCCGTCGGACATGTCCGATGGTTAGTACGCCCAACCATCGGACCAAAATCCCGCGCATGCTTTGAATTGATTTGACGCATGCGTGGAAGCATTGAACTTCCTTTTGCCAGCACGTCGGTGTCTTCTACGCCACTGCGTTCTGTTCCGTGGGGATTTTGGTCTGATGGTGTGTACACACATCAGACCAAAATATCCCTTCAGACATGTCCGATGAAAACGGTCCGTCGGACTTGTCTCATCGAACATGTCTCCTCGTGTGTACAGGGCCTGTGAGTAAATATTGTCATCCTATGACAGGATCAACAGTTCAAATAAAGTGAAAAAAATGCCTAAAAACTGAAACTATTGAATCACAAGAACTAGTAAGCTGAAATATAAGTCTACAAAAACTTTTTGGGGATTTAGTTACACAATAAAGGTGAATAAGGAAAATTGTACAGCATAAAGGTATTTTTTTTTTTTTTTTACAAAAACAGGTTGACTGCAATGTTCTTTATGTTAAAAAAGGTTGACATCACAAATTGCTGTAAAAGTGTGTCTAGTGTTTAAAACATACAGATAATACATGGTGTGACTATTTATCTATTTTCTTTGTTAAGTTTGGTTATGCATCATTCTAGAAGAAAAATATATTAAATACAACACAGACAATACTTACCTTTATAAAAAAGAAAAGTCTGTGCTAGCTCCTTCCCAGAATACTGCAGTCTTTATTTAAATGTAAACAGCTCTTTACAGCAGGTAGTCATCAAAAAGCTCTGACCCGTTTTGTGCCATAACATGCCTAATCATAAAACGTTGTGATTAAGCACGCTATGGTGTAAAATGCGTCATAGCTTTGTTGAAGACTACCTGCTGTAAAGAGCTGTTTAAATAAAGACTCCAGTAACTTGGGAAGCATGGAGTATGAACTTTTTTATGTTAATGTGAACATGATTGGACGCAGTACAATGACCTGCGGTCTTACACCAAAACTGTGTATGGCCTCGTAGGCAACAGAGTTTCTTAGATTAGAGCATTAGAGCAGGGCCCACTTCTTTTATATGTTTTTAAATGAAAGCTCCAAGGCTCTGGTCTTCATACTTCTTTAGCTATTTAATAAGTAATTTACTTGGAATAAGTGTATTAGATGTGAGAGCACCTAATTTTCACATGCTTATTCCAAGACAGTCACTTACTGAGTAAGTGTACTCCAATTTTCCGAGTGAAATTCAACACAAAGGCTAGATTTTTCAAGGTACTTAGACACATTAATTTCTAAACATATAGTTATACAGTATAATCTAGCTAACTTTCATGTTTTGAGTTGTATGTTATACAGCTGGGGCAAGGAGGGCTCTATAACAGAAAGGGTGCCTATTGGTACTGATGGGGAAGAACACAGCCTGTCTGTACACGCAGCAAAGGTGAGGACCCTTGGAAAGCCCTAAGCTCAGAGTCTTATGTCTTGTACACACGATCAGAATTTCTGATGAAAAAAGTCAGACTGAATTTTTTCATCGGATATTCCGACCGTGTGTGGGCCCCATCTGACTTTTTTCCATCGGAGTTTAGAAATAGAACATGTTTTAGTTTTTTTCCGATGGAAATTCCGATTGTCTGGGTGGAACTCTGACAGAGAAAAAAAACATGCATGCTCAGAATCAAGTCGACGCATGCTCGGAAACATTGAACTTCCTTTTTCTCGGCTCGTCATAGTGTTTTACGTCACCGCGTTTTGGACGGCCGGAATTTGGTCTGACAGTGTGTATGCAAGACAGCTTGAATGGAATTCAGATAGAAAACTCCATCGGATTTTATCCCATTGGAAATTCCGATCGTGTGTACAGGGCATTAGGAACTTTCTTGTCTTCTCCAGAGCTTCTAAAGTTGGAAATGGGTTGCACTGCAGACGTTTTCCATGTTTCGGTTCTCAGACTCACCCCTGCGGGACACTGGAATGCTCAGAGGATACAACAGATGCAAGAATACAGGTTGAGGACAGGAACATGCAGAGAGTCACTGGGGACAGACTAAAAGACACAGGGCACATTGGAGGTACAAAGATCACACTGGAAGACAAACAGACACTAGGAACCAGAGGGTTCTGACTACAAAAGCAGTATAAATCTTGGGGTTACAAGGAGTACTTGGAAAGTAGGACACTAGGAGTCTAGGGGTCACTAGGAATCTTTTTAGGAAGCCAGAAACACAAGGAGGCACTGCAGATCACTAGGAATCTTTTTAGGGAACCAGGAACACAAGGAAGCACTGGGGGTCACTAGGAATCTTCTCCACCAAGAAACATGGGGACGACTAGAAATATTTTCTGAAATACAAAGCCACTGTGGGACCTGGAGCTAGAAACACTGCCTGAGGGAATAAGCCCAGGTTAAATAGAAAGATAGACGTACTGGTTGGGCTGGGAATGTAGCTACTTGAATCAACAGCAGGTCTTGAACACAAGTCCTTTGAGATAACAGGTAACAGCAGAATCTTTCCAATTAAAATGGGTGTAAAAGAGAATCACCCCTCTTTAAAATACTCAAATTGTATTGCTTTGCAGCCTGAAATGAAGACAGACATAGCTTCTTTTTTTTTTTTCCAGCTGTATGTAAGTGCAACCTATAACATCCAAGTGAAAGATATAACAGCAACATGTCAGAAAAAAAAAACACTGAGTTGGAAAAATAATCACCCCCCCTCGTAAAAATAGCTTGTAAACCTAATCAGATGTAGCTAATCACCTTCTTAATGGCACACAAAGCCATATGAATTTCAACTGCGATCAGCTGTGGTCATTTTGATTAGCTCTGCATGAAAAGAGCTTTCCTGTAGCATTTCAGTCCCTGGTAATGCAACTGAAGCAAACAGTCAACTATAGGGAGCAAGGCACTGTCAACACATCTCCAGGATAAAGATGTGGACAGGTACAAATCAGGAGATGGATACATTCCTACAGTTGCAGGAATGTATGACAAAGAGTGGTCAGTGTGTGTATGTGACAACAATATCACAAATTCTCCACAAATGTGGCTTATAAGGGAGGGTTTCAAGAAAAAACGCACTGCTCCAGAAAGGCCACATGCAGTCATGACTGAGCTCTGCCAAAAACGTACCTTGAAGATTCTGAGGCCACATGGGAAAAGGTGGTATGGTCACATGAGACTAAAATTGAATTACAGTATTTGTCCTCAACAACATACAATACATCGGGCGGAAATCCAATACAACTCACCATCCAAATAACACCCTTCCTACAGTAAAGCATGGAGGTGAAAATATCCTGTTACAGAGATGTTTCTCTGCAGCAGGTACTGGGGCAATTGTCACGTTACAAGAAAAAATGGATGGGGCAAATATTTTAAAATTCTTCAGCAAAGTCTACTGCCCTCTGCCAGAAAGTTGTCAATGGTAAGACCCAAAGAAAATGACCCAAAGCTCATAGCATACATTACCACACAGTGATTGAAGGAGAAAAAGGTGAATGTCCTTGCATTACCTAGTCAGAGTTTAGACTTAAATGAGTTGTAAAGGTAAAAAAAATGTTTTCCTAAATAGCTTCCTTTACCAGAGTGCAGTCCACCTTCACTTACCTCATCCTTCAATTTTGCTTTTAAATGTCCTTATTTCTTCTGAGAAATCCTCACTTTCTGTTCTTCTGTCTGTAACTCCACACAGTAATGCAAGGCTTTCTCCCTGGTGTGGAGTGTCAAGCTCGCCCCCTCCCTTGGACTACAGGAGAGTCAGGACTCCCCCTAACACAAAGCTCCTTTCTTTATCTGCAACATAGAGAGCGTGCTGACTCTCCTGTAGTCCAAGGGACAACACCATCACATTTAACTAAACTTGAGCAGTTTTACAAAGAAGATTGGTCAAAAATTGCTAAGTCTAGATGTGCAAAGTTAGAAGAGACATATCCCAACAGACTAAAGGCTGTAATTAAAGCAAATAGTGGTTTAACTAAATACTGACACAAGGGGGTGATCCTTTTTCCAACTTCTGTTTATTTATTTTTATTTTTTTCTGACATGTTGGCATTATATCTTTCACTGAGTAAATACGGCTGGATAAAACAAAAACTGTGTCTGTCTTAAATTCAGGCTCCAGGCATTCAAATCTATGGGGACCCTGAGGTGCAGCCAGCACCAGAGAATATTGCAGGACTACAGTAGGGTAAACACTACAGGAAGCTATCACTGTGAGGCAGAGGTTAAAAAAATAAAAAAATAACACCTGTGCTAGTGATCACAAATTGGCAGCCAGCAAAATAAAATAAAAAGATTAATATATGCAAATTCTGATGAGCTATTATAAATATAAATGCAGCGCCAGTTATATTTATATATACTACATTACTCTGCATTTTTTATTTATAATAAGAAAAACTTTAGATGGAGGGTGTTTTAGTTAGATTAGGTTAGGGGCTATGAAGGGCGAGCTGCAGGATTTTTATAGAAATGTGAACTGGTCCTTTAATTAAACACAACCCTGAAATTTGACATCTTATACACAGCTTCTAATAAAAAATCTTTAAGAATGTTATGGCATTAACATGTCAAGTGTGCCAGTAAAACATTTGTGCAATGTTTAGTGGAATCATCTTTACTTAAAATCTCTTTATATAGTATTCTCTAAAGCTAAAAGCAATAGCATATTTTCTTTTTCAATTTACATTATTAAGAATGCTTTTCCCCTTTTCTTCATGAATATTCTGACCCTCTGGAAAAATGAATATAAAATGCAAAGATAAATATTTTTTTCTTCAGACATTTCCTAACTGCTTAGTTTGACATTGGGGGGGGGGGGGGGGAGAATATTTTGTGACAAAATCAACTTTTGAACACTCCACAGTGCCAAAGGTTCTTCTGTCTAAAATAAAATAATGAGATGTCTACATGTAGATCAACCTTAGCTAATAAGAGGCTTTTATTCTGAAAGAAGTCCTTATCAGAGTAACCACAGGAAAGGATTCTTCACTCAAACTACAAGTGTCAGCTCCCAATTCCAGAATATAGAAATTGGCTTGCAATCTAATTTGTTTCTAAAGAAAAACTATAAAATATAATACTATATAGGTATCTGTACCCACATTTTGTTTTTTGGGTGCACGGGCTTGTTAAAAGTGTACTGCTCCACATTGGTTTGGCCTGGTATAATACTAGAGCTCTGTCTGCTTTGCAGACTAGATAATCTAAGTATCCCTGGTCATACAATCAGCTTTTGCACTGCTTTAGCACTGCTGTTAGTAGATACTTCACTCTGATTATACACTGCTCAAAAAAAACGAAAGGAATGCTTTTTAATAGGGGGATAGCATCAAGTCAATTAAACTCCTTGGGTATTGATCTGGTCAGTTAGGTAGCAGAGGAGTTGTTAATTAGTTTCAGCTGCTTTGGTGTTAAAGTGGAGTTCCACTCAAAAGTGGAAGCTCCGCTTGTTTTCTCCCCGCCCCCTCTGGTGCCAGATTTGGCACCTTTTGGGGGGAAGGGGGGAACAGGTACCTGTTTTTGAGAGATGCAGCGAGCTCCCCCGGAAGTTTGCCCATCCTCCTTTTTCTGCGGCTGGGCCAGTTAAAAAGTGAACTGCGCGTCGTGCGTCTGCAGTAGGGAACTGACGGTGAAGCTGAAATGATTTACTGCCGGGTTCCCTTACCATGAATGGACTGGGGTGCTGACATTTCAGGATCACTGGACAGGTAAGTGTCCTAATATTAAAATTCAGCAGCTAAAGTATTTGTTTTAACATTTTTGAAGGGTGAGGCGTTGGAGCTCCGCTTTAATGAAATTACAATGAGATGACCTCCAAAACAGGAATGGCTTTACAGGTGAGTTGAGTGGAGTTGAGAGGTGTCTTAATATAGTGCAGTCTTACCCTGAAGGGTCCCGACGCGCATAGCAGAGTTCCTGGAAAAAGAGGACCCAGGAGCCAAAAGCAGCACAGAGCGGCAGAAAGGGTGGAAGAGAGAGGCTAAGCAGGAAAGGCTTGCGTGAATAGCCAAGTCTTCTGTAACACGCGGAAGACCAGGATAGTAGGGGCCTACTGTAGCTTGACAGGAAGGCTATTCCATAATAGGGCACCCTGGTGGGAGAAGGCCCGGCCACCATGCCGGATATTGTTGGGCACCAAGATGTAGAGGAGAACTCTGTCAGTAGATCTGAGTGATCTGACAAGAACTTGTTTATGAAAACAAAAGCAGAGATAGCTTGGGGCCAGGCCTCTCATAATCTTAAACATGATACACCCTGCTTTAAATAAGGTGCGTTAGTGGACCGGCAGCCAATGCAAGGCACAGAGGACAGGGGTGATATGATCCCTCAACGGGACATCCATGAGTAACCTTGCCACAGCATTTTGAATAAGTTCAAGCTTCTGCACTAACATCTTTGGCAATCTCAGATATCGTAGTCAGATAAAGAGAGTTGCAATAATCTAGGTAGCTACCACAGGTGGAGGCCTCTGAAATTTTTTTTTCATTCTCAACTTTTCTGACCGTTTTTCACTATTTTTTTTCACTAGTTTTGCATTTGGCTAGGGTCAGTGTAGCATGAGGCGATATCTGGACCCTATAGAGGTTGCACACACAGTCCAACTCCTACAGGATGGCACATATATATGTGCCATTGACAGAAGGTTTGCTGTGTCTCCCAGCACATTCTTAAGAGCAGGGAGGAGATTCCAGGAGACAGGCAATTACTCTACGAGAGCTGAACAGGGCCATAGAAGGCCCTTAACCCATCAGCAGGACCAGTATCTGCTTCTTTGTGCAAAGAGGAACAGGATGAACACTGCCAGAACCCTACAAAATGACCTTAAGCAGGCTACCGGTGTGAATGTCTCTGACCAAACAATCAGAAACAGACCTCATGAGAGTAGCCTGAGGGCTCAATGTCCTTTAGTGGGCCCTGTGCTCACTGCCTGGTACCGTGAAGCTTGGTTGGCATTTGCCATTGAATACCAGAATTGGTGCTCACGCTTACAATGACTTTATCTAAGGTTTATTTTTGGATTACAGAATGTCATAATGCTGACTCCTGAGCTGACAGGGGGAGAGGGGCGAGAAGACAGGGGGCACAGGAACTTTTTTAAATATTTTATTGTTTTATTTCATGTTTTTCAGAACATAGAGAGGGGGTAAATGACACAGCGCAAACACTGTGCTGTCTATCATGCTTTAAAGTGTCCAATCTGTCCGAAAAGACACAGTATCGCTAAAAATCCCAGGTCACCGCCATAACTAGTAAAAAAAAATGGCATAAACCTTTCCCATAGTTTGTAGATTCTATGGGCCAGATTCAGGTACAGAGGTTTAAAGTTTGGCGGGCGTAGCGTGTCTTGTTTACGCTACGCCGCCGTAAATTAGCAAGGCAAATGCTGTATTCACCAAGCTAAGTTACGGCGGCGTAGCGTAAATGGGCCGGCGTAAGCCAGGGTAATTCAAATGTGAATGAGGTGGGCGTGTTTTATAACCATGTGCTGTGACCCCACGTTTTTTACGTTTTATTTTAACTGCGCATGCGCTGACCGTGGACGTATACCAGTGCGCATGCTCCAAATTATGACGCTACGATGCATTGTTTTCGACGTGAACGTAATTGACGTAAAGCCCCATTCACGGACGAGTTCCGCAAACGACGTAAAATTTTTAAAATTCTACGTGGTCCTGACGTCCATACTTAACATAGGATGCGCCATCTTTTTGGTGGTTTATCTTTACGCCGGAAAACGCCTTACTTAAACGGCGTAAATTCACTGCGTCAGCCGGGCGTACGTTCGTGAATAGGTGTATCTCGCTGATTTACATATTCTAGGCGTAAATCAGTGGGAACGCCCCTAGCGGCCATCTTAAAAATGCAGTTAAGATACGACGGCGTAATACAATTACGCCACTCGTATCTTAACTCAATCCCGGCGTATCTTGTTTTCTGAATAAAGAAAAAAGACACGCCGGCGTATCTAAGAAGTTACGCAGCATATCTAGAGATAAGCCGCGTAACTTCTTACTGAATCTGGCCCTATAACTTTTGCGCAAAACAATTTATATCCGCTTATTTAATTTTTTTTTTTTTTTTTACCAAAAATATGTAGAAGAATATATATTGGCCTAAACTGATCAAGAAATTTGTTTTTTAAAAACATTTTCAGGGATATTTATTATAGCAAAAAGAAAAAAATATTGTTTTATTTTCAAAATTGTCGCTCTTTTTTGTTTATAGCGCAAAAAATAAAAACTGCAGAGGTGATCAAATACCACCAAACAGTGGCGGCTGGTGCTCAATTTTTTGCGGGGGTGCAAGTAAACTGAAAATTTCAGAGAAAAAAAACATCAGTTGAAGCCTCACTGTATACAAAACAGTACAATAGAACAGTGGAACCTAAACAAGTCAAAACTAAAAGAGTCAAGACCTTAAAAGAGTCCATAAGTTGCATATAATACTGTAGCAGCGCTTAGTCTCAAAACCAAATCTGAGATTCTTCTAAGGGTCCAGAAGACCTTCTAGGAATAAGATGATAGTGCAGGTGGTATAGACACAAAAAGCAGTCCTTAATTAAGTGCTCCTTTCACCAAAAGAGGGGGTGTTCACCACGTGGGGGGATAATTAGTCCCCAGTTGGGGATGCACTCACCACAAGACTGAATCAAAAAGGGCCTGGATTATATATCTGTGTGTATCCTGGAAGATGCACTCTCCACCGTCAGGAATGTTTAAGATCAAACCGCATACATATAAGGTAAAAAAAACTCATATAGTGTGATACCGTTTAAAACATTTATTGAGCCCAAAACATCCCAGATCATATATTGTGCGTACCACAATGTAAAATCATCAAGCATAAAACGAAAATCTGTACTGTGCCTGTCAGCTTCTCCCTGTGAGTCTGTAGAGATGTAAGTTTACTGCTACAAAACTCTCCTGTTCCTGCTCTGGAGGCTGCACGGCGTCTCTGGTCAGTGATAAGCGTCACGCCCTGACGCATTTCGTCATTGGTTAGACTTCAACAGAGGGCGTGACAATGCTTCTCACTGACCTGTATAAATACAGCAAAACCGAGCGAATCGCGTTCGCCTATTGGTCAAATCCGATCACATGTGCGCTCACTTCCGCCCATGCGCCCGGCGGACCGTACGGCATAGTTAGGGTATGGGCGGAAGTGATCTTCAATTCGACGTAAGATCATATCCTACATTTTGTTTAATCGAACGTCAGTTACGTTGCCGTCACAAGCGCATCACTGACCCGCTCACTCATCGCCCATTCGATCCCATTGGTCAGACAGCGCGTTCCACCTCACGCATGCGCACATGTGCGCTGCCTGCCGCGCATGCGCACACGACCCAAAGGGAAAAAAATAGGCGAATAACGGAGTGGCGACATTTCTATGACTCAATGATAACTTTTAATCAAAAAGGAGCCATTAAATGTATTGCCACATTCATAATGGCTGCGGATGTGCTGTATATAGAAAAAAAATAGAAATTCTAACTAGTAGAATAAACAATATCACATCAGAACATCATAATGGACAAACTTATGTCAGTATCACTATTTCTAGAATACATAACTCATAATCTGCATATAGTCTTACACTCCTCATAGAGCAATATCAATACCATATATCTGACTATTAGGAAATGCGTTTAGGTGGTATTGTGTTGTGATCGCAGATACCTTTACTTATATTATAGGTTTCTATATTTATGCAGTTAAAAGTGCCATTATGATGACATATGTCACAAAATACGCGATCCAGATGAAACAGAACAAAACCGCTCAAATGGGCGTAAATATCTGCAACATTTTCTCTAAAACATTTCAAGGATTAATAAAATTATTAATAATTATTGAAAATTATCAAAAAAATTATTACAAATTATCAAAGAGTATTGGGCATGCCAAAAATTACTAAAATATTAAGACATAATGAATTACACCAAATGTTATGATAGAGATAATAAAAATAATAAAAAATGAAAATAAAAATAAAAATAAAAAATAAAAATAAAAAGTACCACCAATACTGTATACGTCTTATACTAAAACCACTAGACTTAAAAATGGCATGAAACCACTAGATTAAAGGAGGGCTAAATGGGGTTAAGTCCCAAAAAAGTAGAAAATAGAATCACACTAGTCTAAAAAACTTAAGTGTCACTAATAAAACAGTTAATATCCAGTTCTATATTGAGGCCTTTTGGGGTTAAAACATCTGTTAGGAAGATCCAGAGTGTTTCGCGTTTGGAAAGTTCTCTTACCCTATGTGAACCTCTCCAGTTCAATTGGAGATGTTCAACACCCCAGAACTGTAAGCCTGAAGGGTCCTGATTGTGTTTCAACTTAAAGTGCCATGACACGTTGTGATCTTTGTAACCCAGTCTAATGTTCTTAATATGCTCCAAAATCCGTACCTTAAGTTTCCTTTTTGTTCGCCCTATATATAGCAAATTGCATGGACATTTCAAAGCATATACAACATAATCGGTGTTACATGTTATAAATTGCTCAATTTGGAATTCTTGATTGTTCGAGGGGGCCATGAAATTATCAACTCCCCTCACTGGCTTTGATACGGATTGGCATGCTTTACATTTTCTACATGCGAAAAATCCTTTCTGGTCCCAAAAGGACTTTGGCCTCCTAGGGGGATCTAGAACTTTTTTTACTATCCTATCCCCATAACTCGATGCCTTCCTGTAAATAAATTGAGGCTCAGGTGGAAGGACAGTGCCCAATTTCTTGTCCAGCAACAAGACATGCCAGTGTTGTTGGAATATTGATTCCACTTCCTTGTACTGTGTATGGAATTGGGAAATAAAACCCCACTCTTTGTTGTTTGTGGTTGGAATTTCTGTAGTAATTTTTGGTTGAAAACAGAATTCTCTGGGAATCGCATGTACTTCTTCTGTCAGTTTTTCCATTACTTCTGGTTTGTAGCCTCTTGCCACAAATCTATCTGTGAGGATTTTTGACTGGATAAGAAAATTTACATCTTCTGAACAATTTCTTTTTACCCTCATTAGTTGCCCTTTGGGGATATTGCGAATCCAGAGGGGATGGTGTCCACTTGTGGTTGGAAGGTAACTGTTCCTATCCGTAGGTTTAAAATATACCTTTGTTTGTAATTTGGAACCCTGACGATATATGGACACATCTAAAAAATTGATCTCAGTCTCACTGGATTCTGAGGATAATTTTATATTATTCGTGTTTGCATTTAAAAACATTAAAAATTCATGAAGGGATTCTGTGGAGCCAGACCAAATAAAAAACAAGTCATCAATGTAACGTCTATAAAAAAGGAGCTCTGGTCTTTTGTTTCTAAAAATTGTTTTGTCTTCCCATTCGGCCATAAACAAATTGGACACAATCTAAAAGACACGAAGGATCTCTTAATATGTCTTCAGAACATCTCCTTTAAGAATGATGAGAAAGTCTTACTAGTGACCGCTGATGTGTCATCACTGTATTCGATCATTCAACATGACGATGCCATGCTATCCCTGAACTGGGCACTAAGCCAAAGAGAAGACTTGCCGCACAGCCAAAAGGTGTTTTTGGGACATGCACTTAACTTTTGCTTGGCACATAATTACTTTTGGTACAACAGCAAATTTTATTCTCAGATAAGAGGTGTCGCTATGGGTGCCAAGTTCGCACCCAGCATAGCCAATTTGTTTATGGCCGAATGGGAAGACAAAACAATTTTTAGAAACAAAAGACCAGAGCTCCTTTTTTATAGACGTTACATTGATGACTTGTTTTTTATTTGGTCTGGCTCCACAGAATCCCTTCATGAATTTTTAATGTTTTTAAATGCAAACACGAATTATATAAAATTATCCTCAGAATCCAGTGAGACTGAGATCAATTTTTTAGATGTGTCCATATATCGTCAGGGTTCCAAATTACAAACAAAGGTATATTTTAAACCTACGGATAGGAACAGTTACCTTCCAACCACAAGTGGACACCATCCCCTCTGGATTCGCAATATCCCCAAAGGGCAACTAATGAGGGTAAAAAGAAATTGTTCAGAAGATGTAAATTTTCTTATCCAGTCAAAAATCCTCACAGATAGATTTGTGGCAAGAGGCTACAAACCAGAAGTAATGGAAAAACTGACAGAAGAAGTACATGCGATTCCCAGAGAATTCTGTTTTCAACCAAAAATTACTACAGAAATTCCAACCACAAACAACAAAGAGTGGGGTTTTATTTCCCAATTCCATACACAGTACAAGGAAGTGGAATCAATATTCCAACAACACTGGCATGTCTTGTTGCTGGACAAGAAATTGGGCACTGTCCTTCCACCTGAGCCTCAATTTATTTACAGGAAGGCATCGAGTTATGGGGATAGGATAGTAAAAAAAGTTCTAGATCCCCCTAGGAGGCCAAAGTCCTTTTGGGACCAGAAAGGATTTTTCGCATGTAGAAAATGTAAAGCATGCCAATCCGTATCAAAGCCAATGAGGGGAGTTGATAATTTCATGGCCCCCTCGAACAATCAAGAATTCCAAATTGAGCAATTTATAACATGTAACACCGATTATGTTGTATATGCTTTGAAATGTCCATGCAATTTGCTATATATAGGGCGAACAAAAAGGAAACTTAAGGTACGGATTTTGGAGCATATTAAGAACATTAGACTGGGTTACAAAGATCACAACGTGTCATGGCACTTTAAGTTGAAACACAATCAGGACCCTTCAGGCTTACAGTTCTGGGGTGTTGAACATCTCCAATTGAACTGGAGAGGTTCACATAGGGTAAGAAAACTTTCCAAACGCGAAACACGCTGGATCTTCCTAACAGATGTTTTAACCCCAAAAGGCCTCAATATAGAACTGGATATTAACTGTTTTATTAGTGACACTTAAGTTTTTTAGACTAGTGTGATTCTATTTTCTACTTTTTTGGGACTTAACCCCATTTAGCCCTCCTTTAATCTAGTGGTTTCATGCCATTTTTAAGTCTAGTGGTTTTAGTATAAGACGTATACAGTATTGGTGGTACTTTTTATTTTTATTTTTTATTTTTATTTTTATTTTCATTTTTTATTATTTTTATTATCTCTATCATGACATTTGGTGTATTTCATTATGTCTTAATATTTTAGTAATTTTTGGCATGCCCAATACTCTTTGATAATTTGTAATAATTTTTTTGATAATTTTCAATAATTATTAATAATTTTATTAATCCTTGAAATGTTTTAGAGAAAATGTTGCAGATATTTACGCCCATTTGAGCGGTTTTGTTCTGTTTCATCTGGATTGCGTATTTTGTGACATATGTCATCATAATGGCACTTTTAACTGCATAAATATAGAAACCTATAATATAAGTAAAGGTATCTGCGATCACAACACAATACCACCTAAACGCATTTCCTAATAGTCAGATATATGGTATTGATATTGCTCTATGAGGAGTGTAAGACTATATGCAGATTATGAGTTATGTATTCTAGAAATAGTGATACTGACATAAGTTTGTCCATTATGATGTTCTGATGTGATATTGTTTATTCTACTAGTTAGAATTTCTATTGTTTTTTCTATATACAGCACATCCGCAGCCATTATGAATGTGGCAATACATTTAATGGCTCCTTTTTGATTAAAAGTTATCATTGAGTCATAGAAATGTCGCCACTCCGTTATTCGCCTATTTTTTTCCCTTTGGGTCGTGTGCGAATGCGCGGCAGGCAGCGCACATGTGCGCATGCGCGAGGTGGAATGCGCTGTCTGACCAATGGGATCGAATGGGCGATGAGTGAGCGGGTCAGTGATGCGCTTGTGACGGCAACGTAACTGACGTTCGATTAAACAAAATGTAGGATATGATCTTACGTCGAATTGAAGATCACTTCCGCCCATACCCTAACTATGCCGTACGGTCCGCCGGGCGCATGGGCGGAAGTGAGCGCGCATGTGATCGGATTTGACCAATAGGCGAACGCGATTCGCTCGGTTTTGCTGTATTTATACAGGTCAGTGAGAAGCATTGTCACGCCCTCTGTTGAAGTCTAACCAATGACGAAATGCGTCAGGGCGTGACGCTTATCACTGACCAGAGACGCCGTGCAGCCTCCAGAGCAGGAACAGGAGAGTTTTGTAGCAGTAAACTTACATCTCTACAGACTCACAGGGAGAAGCTGACAGGCACAGTACAGATTTTCGTTTTATGCTTGATGATTTTACATTGTGGTACGCACAATATATGATTTGGGATGTTTTGGGCTCAATAAATGTTTTAAACGGTATCACACTATATGAGTTTTTTTTACCTTATATGTATGCGGTTTGATCTTAAACATTCCTGACGGTGGAGAGTGCATCTTCCAGGATACACACAGATATATAATCCAGGCCCTTTTTGATTCAGTCTTGTGGTGAGTGCATCCCCAACTGGGGACTAATTATCCCCCCACGTGGTGAACACCCCCTCTTTTGGTGAAAGGAGCACTTAATTAAGGACTGCTTTTTGTGTCTATACCACCTGCACTATCATCTTATTCCTAGAAGGTCTTCTGGACCCTTAGAAGAATCTCAGATTTGGTTTTGAGACTAAGCGCTGCTACAGTATTATATGCAACTTATGGACTCTTTTAAGGTCTTGACTCTTTTAGTTTTGACTTGTTTAGGTTCCACTGTTCTATTGTACTGTTTTGTATACATTGTTTGATTTTATTCAGCAGCAGCTATTCTTTAAACATATCAGATAAGCTATTCCAAAATACCTCAAGTTGTTGTACCTAAGCGCTGAGTGGTGTCACATTGAAGGAAGGGCGACAGTTACACCATTTTTTATTGAAGCCTCACTGTGCCCATCAAATGCAGCCACTGTGCCCATCAAATGCAGCCACTGTTCCCATCAAATGCTGCCACTGTTCCCATCAAATGCTGCCACTGTGCCCATCAAACGCAGCCACTGTGCCCATCAAACGCAGCCACTGTTCCCTTCAAATAGAGTCACTTTGCCCATCAAACACAGCCACTTTCCCCACGCAGCCACTTTACCAATCAAACACAGAAACTTTGCCCATCATAAGCTGCCACTGTACCCCAAATACTGCCACTGTGCCCATCAAATGCTGCCACTGTGCCCCAAATGCTGCCACTGTGCCGCAAATGCTGCCACTGTGCCGCAAGTGCTGCCACTGTGCCCCAAATGCTGCCACTGTGCCCCAAATGCTGCCACTGTGCCCCAAATGCTGCCACTGTGCCTCAAATGCTGCCACTGTTCCCCAAGTGCTGCCACTGTGCTCCAAATGTTGCCACTGTGCCCCAAGTGCTACCACTGTTCCCCCAAAAGTTTCCACTGTGCCCCAAGTTCTGCCACTGTGCCCCAAATGTTGCCACTGTTCCCCCGCCCACTGGCAGTGGGTGATGGCGTCAGGTGAAGAGCGGTGTCCGGTGTTCTCCATTTCTTCCCTGACCCCGTTGTCTTGACCCGCTCTTCCTCTCGTCCTCTGCTATGATTGGACGCATGATAGGCATCCAATCACAGCTCCTGTAATTTAAGACAATCAGGTAACAGGTACCACAGCCCCGGTGCACCTGATTGGTTGGGAGGCGGTTCAATGTTAGCAAAGTGAATTCCTTTGCTTTAATAACATACAGCTGAGTAAGAAGCGAACACACAGCTTTGCGCCCGCTTCTCACATTTTTGGGCGCCTATTACAGCTAATTGTTCTAATCAGGTGCTTCCAAAAAACACCCCCACCGCTGTAATTCAGGTGCCAGGTGCCCAAAAAGGGACTGGACACCTGAATAGGGGTGTCAGAAGCGACCATAGATAGATTCTTGCAATGCAGGAATCTATCTCTGGTAATTAGAGTGGTGCCAGGAGAGGAGGGCTGCTCTCCTGCTCCCTTTATGGACGTACCGCCGTTGCCATTAAAAGAAAGCTCTATTTGTGGGGAAAAAAGGCGCACATTTTGTTTGGGTACCGCATTGCATGACCGTGCAATTGTCAGTTAAACCGATGCAATGTCAAATTGTAAAAAGTGCTCTGGTCAGGAAGGGGGTAAAATCTTCTGGGGCTGAAGTGGTTAAAATGTACAACTGATGTAAATCAATATAAAATAGTGTTTTAGGATGAGTAAATTTCTGTTTCCTGAATTACATAGTGAGCATTCGTTTTTGGGGGGTTTAGCCCTAGTTAAACTATTATTATTATACAGCATGTAACATTAACAATTAGCATACAGATCATAACCAAGCTGACACCTAGTGAAAAATGTGACATATAGTTAAAAGGACACAATGGCAAAACTATATATTTCATCTAAATTTATTTCCATGCAAAACAGGCCCCAGGCAATTTCGTGCCACGCTACTTTAGATATGTGTCACTTTTGACGGGCCAAATTATAGTGCACAATCAAGAAGCATTAAAAAAGAAAGTAACAAGAGGAAAGTGCATCTTACACAGTAATAATAATAGCACATGGGAGGTGTATGAAGGTGGTGGTTGTGGGGGGTATATGTATACTTATGTATAATACTCCTACCTGTTAAACCTGGAGCACATTGATGTTATTATAACAAATACAATTATATTTGGAGAACAGTTATGTAATATCAGAATTTTGTGAGGATTCTGTAAAAATGTTTATCTTTACGCACAAGTAAGATACATTTAGATGTGAGGAATACATCAAACAGACAGCTTCTTTATTTTGAATCAAAACTTGTGTCTTCTACATTCTCCCTTGATGTAAATTTAAAAGAACATCAGAAGTCTCTTCCAGTTTCTTGATTTATACAAAAGCCTCTGGTTCGCTCTCTTACACATATGAATGTAAAACTCCATATGAATGTTATATACTTACTATTTAAAATCAGATGTAAATTAAAAAACTGAGGAAAGGGTAATATTAATAAAATTAGGGCCAGGTTCACACATATGCGAATTGGATGCAGGTTTGACCGCATCAAATTCGCATGACACAGCTCTGGGGTGGCCACGGTCCGTATTGAAGAAGGGTCCTGTGTGTCTTCTGGTCCCATTCAGGTGCAAATTCAGGCAAAAATTCAGACCTGATTTGCAACTTAGGCGGCGTACACACGACCGAGGTTCTCGCTAGAAACCAGCGAGAACCTCGCTGGGAGCTGCATTCCAGCGAGAACCTCGGCCGTGTGTACGCTCCTGGCTCGCCCCGCCCGTCGGGAATCCCGTCGAGCGAATAGAGAGCAGGCTCTCTATTTGCTCGAAGGCCCGCCTGGATGAATGGCTGGTTGCCATTCCCGACGGGCGGGTCGCCGATTTCGTCGAGGTTCTCGTACGTGTGTACGCCGCCTGAAACGGTGAACAGTGACGCACCAAACTCCATGCTGTGAGCCATGGCCGCAGCATATGTGAACAGAGCCTAATAATAGTAAAACGAATAAAACCAATTTATTTATCTAATTCAAAGGGTGGTCAAAGCAGCTGGAGCTAAGGTCCATCTTAGGTAATCCAGGAAGGATCAGGTCATAAAAGGTCATTGTTATTGGACATAGAATTTACCAAAGTGTTAATGATGCATGCACATACAAGTTTTAGTTAAGATGGTCCAAATAGATTGGAGGATGGACAAGAATGAACAAGCACTAAGCCATAATGAAAGAGTAGAAGAAGTCCATGCTCATAAGGATTTGCAATATCAGAAATGAAGAAACCGTAGGCATAATGACTGAAGGAGATGGAGATGGTGGTACATGCAGGTGATTTGAATGAATCGAATGGTGAAGAATGAGTTGGGTTGAGTAGAAGGTGTTTTTGATGAGTTATGTCTGAACATTTTAAAAGTGTGGGCTAGCCTAATAGGATAAGGAAGAAAACACCAGAGAATATGGGGCTGACCTAGAGAAACATGTAGAGGCTATATGTGAAAACTACTTTAAAAAGTCAGAGAGAAGTGGAGAGAATGGTTTGGAGAGTATTGGTTTATGAGTTCAGAATTACAGTACACACAGTCAGACTTTTGACCGGTCAAAATCACATTGGAATTCCGACGGAATTCCATCGGAGTAAAAGAGAACACGTTCTCTATCTAAACTCTGATTGAATTCCTCTGATTTTCTGATGAAAAAAAGTCCGATAGGTCATACACACGTTCAGAATTTCTGATGGAAAAAGTCTGTACATTCCCTTTAGGATACCTTGCACGATAAGTGTAAACATACTGTATCCCATTTGGATTGTGCTGTGGCCATTCGGCTTTCATTTATCTGCTTCCCTTGGTCCTTGAAGGGTTTTCTTGCCTCAACTACGAGGGAAGGCACCCTATCTGAGATCCCCACAAGTTCCCGTGCAGAGGTTGGGCCCAATCTTAAGGGCAGAGTTGTGAGTCATTAAACTGTAGCCATTTCTTTGGGAAAATAACCTTCATTCCCCTTTTTAGAGGGCATTTTTAATTGTTAATATTTCTTTACGGTATACTGTCAAACTACACTCCTGATGAGTGGCTGTAATGCCATTAAACGCGTTGAGTGCTATCATATACCAAGACATATCTGATTCCTTATGCATATATATTTTTATGCATCCATTTATTGCTTATGTTTATCATGTCAATTCATTACTTGTACTTGCTATGAGCAGTATAAATTAAGTGTTATGCTGCATACACACAATCGTTTTGTCTGATGAAAACGGTCTGATGAACCATTTTCATCAGACGAGCCGATCGTGTGTGGGCCCCATGGGTTTTTGATCCATCGGTGAAAAAACTAGGAACTTGTTTTAAATTGATCTGATGGTTAAAAAACCGATAGAAAAAACTGATAGTCTGTAGGCACGTCCATCGGGTAAAAATCCACGCATGCTCAGAATCAAGTCGACGCATGGTCGGAAGCATTGAACCTTATTTTTCTCAGCACGTCGTTGTGTTTTACGTCACCGCGTTCTGACACGATCGTTTTTTTTAACTGATGGTGTGTAGGCAAGACTGATGAAAGTCAGCTTCATCGGATATCTGATTAAAAAAAAACATCAGACCGTTTTCATCGGATGTACAGGGCATAAGTCATGTGACTACCAATTTATTCATTACAATGTCCATTTAAGAGTTTTGGTATGAATTTTAGATTATAATAAATAAATAAATTTATATTTAAAGATATGTACTTATTTCATTTTTATTTGATATGGCGGGCCTCATTTAAAGTCCCAATTTCTCTCCTTTCATGTAACCTATATCAGGGATGGAGGCCTGCCATTTGGCTTTGCCAGGTCAAACCCCCTTCAATTGCAAGTAAAAATCACCAATGTATCTGGTTCTGTGTAGGTCAATGTTTACTTTGGTGATAGGCTTCAGTTCATATTCTATCAAATTATCACGCGGTTGCTTCAAAATTACATTGAGCAACAATCTGAAGCTGTGTATGGTTAGTCAAAGCAGACAAGTCATGTGACCTATCTTCCAACTATGGATTAATTCAGAAATAACAAAAGTTATGGAAGTTCCTTCTGGGTAAAAGGTATTTTGAAGTTATTTCTGCACTTTCCACTTTAAGGCAATCTTGGCCATCTGTATCCTTTATTCTTGCCTTGTTGTTTCATATCTCCCAACTGGCACATAATATAGCCAAGGTTTGAAGTTATATATTAGTAGCTTAGGATTCCTCTTGAGGTAATGGTCTCAAATAAAGGTCATTCAAATGCAAATCACAATAGTTCTCAAGATGAGCTTCTGTGCATCAAAGACTGAGATCAAAGGCTGGATCCATGGAAAAAAAAAATGCCTAAGAGATATTTGCAAAACATTTTTTTACATATCGTATTTGATCAAAACAACGTAAAATAAAATAAATAAATAAATAATGCCATGTACATCAAACAACTACATTCTATATGTAAATAATCGTTTTTGATCGGCTTTCTTTCGCCATATACATAACAAAGCATCACAGGGAACTTCAAACTAGGAATGATAACCTACGTTTATGGAAAATATACAGTTACTCCCATCTTAATCATTCACGAAGCAATGCTAACTAGATTAGTGTTTACAGAACAGCTTCACAATGTATATTACAATTATCCTGCTGTATGTTATCTATAATACAGAAATGAAAGCTGCAGCGCATCACTATGAACAGTGCTGCACATGCAAGTTAATATGTTAATATATTATAATACATCAGTGTTGTGAATATATGAGTGATCAGGTTTCCAGGGCATACACTGGAGTCACAGAAGGAGAATCGTATCACAGAGATTATGGTCGTTTTTGTTTTTGTTTGGGGGGGGGGGGGGGGGGACTTTGTATGCATTTTTTATGTATTATAAAAAAATAAAAATGTATATGTATGCATACTGTATATAAAAATATAATTATAAAGTTACTTAGATAAGAATGCAAAATAATGCAACACACTGCACCTAAAAGTGTTTTTTTTTTTTTTGTTAGTTCAGCATTGGCTTTATTTACCGCTTGTTTAATCGTTTAGATACTTGGAGATATTGTGAGGTAGTTTGTATTCCTATTGCTAGTTACAAGGTTATAAGGAACGTGTAATACTCTTCTTGGCAGATCCACAATTATTCTTGTTATTTCTACATTATGTAGAATCCATCGCGGATGTGATTTTTCTATTAGCTGCAGTATCTGTTTGTAACTGATGCCGCATACACGTGATAATTTTTCGGCATGAAAAAAAACATGGGCCAGATCCACAACTAATTACGGCGGCGTATCTCCAGATCCTCCGCTGTAATTTCAAATCTGCGCCGGCGTATCATTGTTTTGTATCCACAAAACAAGATACGCCTTTTTTTGCGTAGATACGCCGTCTTACGCCGTTGTCTTAAAGTTTCCTATTTACGCTGGACGCTAGGGGCGCTTCCGTATATTTTCCACGTCAAATATGCAAATGAGCTAGATACACCGATCCACAAACGTACGTACGGCCGGCGCAGTGTTTTTACGTCGTTTGCGTAAGCGTAGGTCTGGCGTAAAGTTACCCCTGCTGTATAGAGGCGTACATAATGTATGGACGTCGGGCCAGCGACGATTTTTCCGTCGTTCACGCCGTTTGCGTTAACCGTTTGTGAATAGGGAATTGCGGAAGTTACGTTCACGTCGTTTTCATTGACTATTTTCGACGTGATTTTGCGCATGCACACTGGGATATCTCCAAGGATGGCACATGCGCTGTTCAAAAAATACGTCATTTACGTGGGGTCAAGCTGATTTAAATTAAATCACGCCCACAGCTTTGTCATTTGAATTGCGCGGCCTTACGCCGCAACAATTACACTACGCCGCCGTAAGTTACAGCGGAAAGTGTTTGTGGATAAGGATACGCCGCTGTAACTTACAGCGGCATAGTGTAACTTAGATAGGCTACACCAGCGGGTCATGTTTGTGGATCTCGCCCTATGTTTTTCGGCATGTAGAAAAAACATAGTTTTTTCCAACTTCATCATTAAAACGACGTTGCCCACACACTATAGTTTTTTAAAAATGCTCTAGCAAAGCGCGGTGAAAACACGTACAATGGCACTATAAAGGGGAAGTTCCATGCGGATGACGCCACCCTTGGAGCTGCTTTAGCTGATTTCCTGTCAGTAGAAGACGATTCGTGCTTTTCTGTCTTTTACAGCGTGATGAATGTGCTTACTCCATTATGAATGGTAGTTTTACCAGAACGAGCGCTCCCGTCTCATAACTTGCTTCAGAGCATGCGCAGGTTTTTAAAGTCGTTTTAGCCCACACACAATCATTTTTTACAACCCGAAAAACGACATTGTTTAAAACGTCGTTAAAAAAAGCAGCATGTTTCAAAAAAATAAATTGTCGTTTTTCAGAACCCGAAAAATGATGTGAAGCCCACACACGATCATTTTAAATTACATTTTTTTTAAACGCTTTTTCAATGCCGAAAAATGATCGGGTGTATGCGGCATAGGAACTGGTGGTGAATACATTTTACCAATTAAGTGCCCAAGAGATGTGAGTCATTAACTTGCAAAATGGACATAAATGTTTATTTTGGGTATAAATGGCCTTTAAAGGATAACTGTCTCTAAAGTGAAAAGTCTATTTTTTTTTTTTATTAAAATAACAAACATGTTATACTTACCTGCCCTGTTGGTTTTGCACAGAGCAGCAGGGATCCTCCTCTTCTCGGTCCCTGGCTGGAGCTCTTGGCCCCTCCTTATTGTTGAGTGCTCCCACAGCAAGCAGCATGCTATGGGGGCACCCCAGCCGAACTGCAGCTCCGTGTATCCATTCAGATATGCTGCGGCCCGTCTCGTCCCTCTCTTTGGCTAACTGAGGTTGATTGACATCACTGGCGCCGCTGCTGTGTCTCAGCCAATCAGGAGGGAAAGTCCCGGATGGCAGAGGGACTTGTGGACATCGCTGGATAGAGATGGGGCTCAGGTACATATTAGGGGTGCTGGGGCTGCTGCACATGGAAGGCTTTCTATCTTAATGCATTACGATAAATGTTTTGCCTATACAGCTCCTTTAATATATTATCAACGCCCTCACCCCCCAGATCTATCACTTACGTGTGTCCAAAATCCACAAAGAAATACGGTGACAGGCTTTTTGTAGTCTCTGCCTTTTGTAGTATCTGGATGTGTATGTATAGCAGAATCCCTATTAATTTCTATGGGGGACCATTGATTGTGGGCCTCAGCGATGGAGGCTCTTCCCATAGAAATAAATAAATAAATATAATGTGCATTTCCAGCCCAGGTGGGATACATTCTGGGCAGAAGATTTGTGTCTTCCAGAGACCCCACAGCATAGCTTTTTATGAACTGTGAACAGATAAGTGGCAGACTTGATAAGGGTTGTAACTGTACTGAAAGTACTGTACTGTTACACTTTAACAACATTATACACTGTCAAATGTTTTGGTTGTTTTAAATAGGTATTGGTGTAGTTATATTCCATATGTTGTTTGCTTATCTTACCCTGTAAGGGACTAGATTTGGTGTAAACACTATGCAGGATAGTGTACATAATGGAGTCTTGATGCCATTTGATGGATGGTCTAAACTGTATCAACTGCTTTCCAATTCCTGCTTTTTTAGATATATGCAACTAAGGCCTCGTACACATGATCGGACATATCCGATGAAAACGGTCCGCGGACCATTTCCATCGGATATGTCCGATCGGGAGTTTGATCCGATGGCGTGTACACACCATCGGATCAAATTCCCCGCCGCCGGACGGCGCGGTGACGCGGCGGTGACGTTGACGCCGCCAGGTCACCGCCACGTCACCGCACCAGGAAGTTAAACACTTCCGCGCATGCGCCGAATCCATTCGGCGGCGGCGCGGCGGCGGTGGGGGACGACATGTCTGCTGGTAAGTGTTCCACCGGATAGATTTCAAAGCTTGCTTTGAAATCTGTCGGGTGGACAAATCTGTCCGCTAGCCCATACACACGAGCGGAGATGTCTGCTGAAACGGTCCATCGGACCGTTTTCAGCGGACATATCCCCTTGTGTGTACGAGGCCTTAGACATGCATTTAAAAAAAGTAACTCCACTTTTGTTGAGAAAATAGCAATCCCCTCTGGGTGGACAATGTACATTTCAAAGATTTAAACAAACTTTGTTGCATATTTATACCTTTTCTGCTCTGAAGGAATAGCTGCTCTTCAATAGATCATGTCTTGTGCAGGACTGATTCTGAATGGTAGTGACATTTTCATTTTTAAGCAGCAGATGCACTTGCAGGGCTCTAATGAGGAGAGTGGCAGGGTCTGCATTCCTTTAGAAGTGATTAACCCTTTTGGAGCATCTCACTAAACTAAAAAAAATGTTGCAGAGGATGCCTAAAATCTGACTTGCAGCTCAGTCCAGACTTTTGGGGAAATCAGCAAGCCAACCACACAAGCAGGACATGACATCTCTGGGGACATTCCGAACATCAACTGTGTACGTAACACCTCCAGGTTGCATTATTGCATTGAATTTTTCAGAAGAGTACAGGGCTACACGTTGAAAAGGAAAGGTAATTTTAAATAACAATAAATTACAATACGGCTTGTGTAGCAAATTGTATATGCTATATTATTATTTTTTAATTCCAATATTTTTTCCCCACAAAAGTGGAGTTATCCTTTTATGCTCAATTTGAGGCGAGCCTTTTGTTCCTTCAGTCAACAAGACTTGAATCATTGTTGAGAAATGAGAAACTGTTTTCCAGAGGTGAGCAAATAATTATGGCCTTGTAGGGTAGCTTGGATAGGCAATGTCCTAGATTTCGAAGATAATGATTGGGGGAAATGTAGGGATGAGCTCCGTGTTCGATTTGAACGTATGTTCAACTCGAACATCGTCTGTTCGACCGTTCGTCGAAATTCGAACGTTATGGGCCGTTCATGCCAAATTAGAGTGTGCTGATGATTGGCCAAGCATGCACTATGACCCGCATGCTTGGCCAATCACAACGTGCAAAAAACGGAAAGCCATCTTCGACACGCCGCATCTCTGTGCCCATCAGTGCCGCCAATCAGTGCCCATCAGTGTTGCATATCAGTGCCGCCTATTGGTGCCCATCAGTGCTTCATATCAGTGCCACCTATCAGTGCTTATAAATTCTATATATCAGTGACCATCAATGCCTATCAGTGCCGCCTCATCAGTGCCCGTCAGTGAAGGGGAAAACAACATTTTATGACAGAAGCCAAGAAACAAAAAAATTATTTTCAAAAATGTTGGTCTTTTTTAGTTTGTTTAGCAAAAAAATTAAAATCTTTGAGGTGATCAAATACCACCAAAAGAAAGCTCTATTTGTGGGAAGAAAATGATAAAAATTTAGTTTGGGTACAATGTAGCATGACCGCAAAATTGTCATTCAAAGTGCAACAGCACTGAAAGCTGAAAACTGTCCTGGGCAGGAATGGCCGAAAGTGCCTGGTATTAAAGTGGTTAACAAAATGGCAGAAATAAAAATGTCCACCAAAATTCTAAAAATAAACCGTACGTTCAGCTAAGTGTTCAAAATGGATACTTAGTCCGAGCTTTGTGCGCCAATTTAAGATTTCAAAGAAGAAAAATTAATTTTATTAGGACATTCTAATAACCATTTCTAAATTTCTCTTAAGAAAATTTGTGGAAAGACTTGGACATTTAGAAATATCAGGATCTGAAAGCATAGCCAGATTATCTTTGATAAGTGAACCATTGCATGTGTCTTGGTATGCAAACATCCTAGCTCCATCAACTGATAATAACATTTTCTGCCAATCAAGCTTCATAAGCAGACTGAACAGCTTTGTTGCAGACAGACAAACAATACAAAAAGTGCTTATCCCCATATTTAATCATTTCCTTGGCTACTGCTATATAAAAAGAGAAGCAACATGACTATTGCGCAAAGAGCAAAGCTATGATTCACAGCCTAACTTTATCTTTCTTATCCAATACAACTAGATGGTGGCACCCAATGAAAAAATGTATATGTTTCTGGTAAAAAACAGCAGAAGCGTTTTTGTACCCTGGCTTTGCAGAAATCAGCTGTTTAACCCTTTCGCTGTCCAGGTCCTGTGCTCCATTTTTACACCTTTACGCCATTTTTGCAATTTTTCTATTGCTTTTTTTATTTTTCCCTTACAACTACCTAGAGTTTGTTAAAGACCCCCCAAACCATATATTTTCTGAAAGCACATGACCAGTAGAATACAAATAAGGTGCTACTGATTTTTAGGGCACAATGATACTTGCGCAAATGTTTATCAAATTATTATTAGCAGATCAAAACACAGCACATTTTACAAAATTCCTACTAAATATAAAAGCTTAACCTGTATTGAGTTAATAAATAACAAATATACAAAAAATAGGGGTGCAATCAGCGCAAAAATATATAAATATTGATAATAAATTTAAACAAATAATGAAATAAAGTGAAGAAACTAAAAAAACTTCTTCCACCAGTAATGCAAGCTGAACACTAAACAGGATGGGCCAGATTCACAGAGCCGTAACTCCTGTCTAACTGGTGTTAGACTGGAGTACTTTCAAATTACGAGCGCTGTATCACTAGTTTGAATCCTCAAACCATGATACGGCGGCGTTGGGCTTTGATCTGACAGGCTTACGTCTTCTTAAGCCTTCGGATCTACGCTGCAATGTTTTTGCGGCCGCTGGGTGGAGTTCGCGTCGTTTTCAGCGTCGGGGTATGCAAATGAGTTTTTTCCGGCGATCCACGAAGTTACGAGCGTCGTTCACTTACGTAATTTTTTTGCTGCGTAAAGTTAAACCAGCTATTAGCTGGTCTAACGTTACGCAGCCCATGTCAAGTATGGCCGTCGTTCCCGCGTCGACTTTCAATTTATTTTTTATTTTTTGCGTAAGTCGTTCGGGAATAGAAATGTACGTAAACTACGCTACTCAAACAACGAATGACGTAACGACGTGATTTCGCGCAATGCACGGCGGGAAATATCTGAACGGAGCATGCGCAGTTCAATCGCCGCAGGAACGCGCCTAATTTAAATGCCTCACGCCCCCTAATTGCGTAGTTTGATTCCGCCGGGAGAACTACACTACGCCGCCGTACCTTACGGGCCAAAATCTCTCTGAATTCCTCGTAGAGCCAGGTAAAATACGGCGGCGTAGAGTATCTCTGATACTCTGTGGCAATCTATTTCTTCCTGAATCTGGCCCGATATTCACAAAATCCAAAAGTGACAAACAAATATAAAGAAACAGTGCAGCGCAAAACCCAATACGAATATATAATCTATATATATAAATATATAGGGCCAGATTCAGATACAAATATGTATCTATCCTGCGGCGTAGCGTATGCTCTTTACGCTACGCCTTCGCAAATTTTATGGGCAAGTGCCTTATTCAGAAAGCACTTGCTCCATAAGTTGTGGCGGCGTAGCGTAAAGTGTCCGGCGTAAGGGCGCCTAATTCAAATTATTAATGTGGGGGCGTGATTCATGTAAATGAATCATGACCCCACGCAATTTACGTATTTCCTGAACGGCGCATGCGCCGTCCGTGGACGTATCCCAGTGCGCATGCGTCAAATCACGTCGCTAGTAGTCAATGTAAACGATGTGTACGTAACGTACGTACAGCCCCATTCCTGAACGATTTACGCAAACGACGTAAACGGCGTACAATTCGACGCTGTCCCGACATCCATACTTAACATTGGCTACGCCTCCTATAGCAGGGGTAACTTTACGCCGGAAAAAGCCTTACGCAAACGACGTAAACTACGACGCCTGGCCGCAAGTACGTTAGGGAATCGCAGTAACTCCCTAATTTACATATTCGACACTTAAAACAACGGAAGCACCACCTAGCGGCCAGCGTAAATATGCAACTAATATGCAACAGTGTAAGTGACTTACGCAGCTCAAATATTAGCAGAATTCCGGCGTATCTTTTTTTCTGAATACCAAAAAAAGATACGCCGGCTATTCTTAGTATTTACGCGGCGTATCTCTAGATACGTCAACGTAAATACTTTCTGAATCTGGCCCACAATATATATATGTGTGAACACGGATCAATCCACACATATATCAAAATAATATATTGTCCAAATATTGTGAAACAAAATCCAAAATGCCAGATCATAGAAATCTTCACCAAGTGACGATTACAATCCAAACCTAAAGTGATCCCTCCACCAGTAAGAATGGGTACTCTCACCTCCACACATGGACCACTGTTTTACCAAATGGTCAAATAAGCAGATTTCTCAGCATGGAAAACCTGCAAGCAGGGTAGTAGTTCAAAATCCTCACAAGTCAGTAGTAAACCGGACCACAACATGAAAAAAGGAATCAAAATCTAAGTGCTCTCTGCTGGACTCAAACGTTTATTAAAGAAATAAAAGCACAGGCTACTCACATTTAGCCAAGGTAAAAACGTCAGTAAGAAAATAATGGGACCAATTAAAACAAACTTTTTTCAAGGATGGCAGCGAGCGAAGTGTCTTTAGCTCCTTATCCCCGTACGCGTTACGTTTTGCAACTTCCTCAGCGGGGCGGAGCCTGAAACATCACTAGCTCGCCTATAAATATGCTGCCATCATCAAGGAGGCCTTCCTGCAACAGACGCGGACAGGCAGACAAGACGTCCAGCGTCATAGTCAATGTGGACAAACTTTATTGTTCTCACATAGGAGGTAATCCACGAACAGCATTGAAAAATAAACACTATCGCCATCTTGTGGCCAAAGTGTATAATCAATATTGGAAAATGTATATTTGCCCGTTACCATCCTCCAAAAATACACTTCATTAAAAAATTTACCAAAAAACTAATATTTGTAACTTTTAAATTGCAACGTTTTCCAAAATGGTAAAAATCGAATTTTAGATTTTTTTTGGTGAAAATCTTTTTAGACCCCACGGTATTTGTAAAAATGTTTATCAAAACAATATATTTGCAAACAATACAAAAAAAAAATTATTAGCAGTTTGTAGATAAAAACACAGCTAATTTGACAACATTTCTCCTAAATCCCTACTAAATATAAAAGCTTAACTTGTATGGAGTCAATAAATAACAAAAACATTTTTTTTTTTTACATTGTGCCTTTTTTGCAAAATGGTGAAAATGGAACGTATGCAAAAATGTAAATATCCAAATCTCTCAAAAAATCTGAAGGTTTTCATTTTTCCCTAACAGCTACGCCAAAAAACATATATTTTCTGAAAGCATATGACCTCTAGAATAAAACAAAGATGCTACTGATTTTTTGCGCGAATGTTTATCGAACCAATATACCGTAGTTACAAAAAAATACACTAAAACTATTATTAGCAGATAAAAACACAGCTAATTTTACAAAATTCCTGCTAAATCCCTACTAATATAAAAGCTTAACCTGTATAGAGTTAATAAATAACAAAAAAGTGTAATTTTTACATTGCTCCTTTTTGCAAAATGGTGAAAATCGAACATATGCAAAAATGTAAATATCTAAATTTCTGAAAAATCTGAAGGTTTTAATTTTTGCGCAAATGTTTATCAAAACAATAATAATTGTCTCTAAAAAATACACTAAAACCATTATTAGCAGATAAAAACACACAATTTTACAAAATTCCTGCTAAATTCCTGCTAAATATAAAAGCTTATCCTGTGTTGAGTTAATAAATAACAAATATTTGTCAATTTTAAATTGCGCCTTTTTACAAAATAGTTAAAATCAAACGTACCCATAAATTTCTCTAAAAATCTGGAGGTGTTCATTTTTCACTTACAGCTTTTAGACCGCGTACACACGATCAAATCTATCTGACAGACCGTTTCAGCAGACAGATTTGATCGTGTGTACGGGCGGACAGACAGATTTGGCCAGCCGACAGATTTTAAAGCATGCTTTAAAATCTGTCTGCTGGGAATCCGTCCGTCCGACACTAGTTAGTTAGTTAGTTAGTACGCTAACCAGCAGACATATCTGCTCGCACATGCGTCGAATGGATTCGACGCATACGCGAAAGTGTTTTACTTCCTGGTATGGTGACGTGGCGGCGTCAACGTCACCGCCACGTCACTGCGCTGTCTGCCGGCGGGGATTTTGGTTTGATCGTGTGTACAGCGATCAAACCAAAACGGCCAGCAGACAGATTTGTTCAAATCGGTCTGTCAGACCGATTTGAACAGATGTATTTGGTCGTGTGAACGCGGCCTTAGAGTTTGTAAAGGACCCCCAAATCATATATTTTCTGAAAGCATATGACCTCTGGAATAAAAAGAAGGTGCTGGAGATTTTTTATGCCCTGTGGTATTTGCACACATGTTTATCAAAACACAATTCTGTCACTAAAAATACACTAAAACCATTATTAGCAGATAAAAACACAGCTAATTTTACTAAATTCCTGCTAAATTCTAACTAAATATAAAAGCTTAAAGTGACACTAAAGCTTTGATTTTTGCTTTTGCTCATGCTCTTCTGGGGTTCCATGGCGGCTCTCGCGGCTCCTCCCCGCAAGAGCTAACCCCCTCTGGGAAGCTCTCTCCCAAGGGGGTTACCTTGCGGGCGTGCTCCCATGCCATACAATCGGCGTCCATAGCCGCAGACTTTATGACTCGACCCGACCCCCAACGGCCGCGTCATTGGATTTGACTGATAGCAGCCGGAGCCGATGGCTGCGCTGCTATCAATCTATCCAATGAAGAGCCGATCAGGCATGAGGAGAACGACCCTCAGTAATTCGGAGGTCAGGTAAGTAAAACGGGGGCTGGGGGGGGGGGCAGGGCAGTGACTGCAAGGTGTTTTTTTTACCTTAATGCATAGGATGCATTAAGGTGAAAAAACATGCAAAGGATACTTTAAGGTGAAAAACATGAAGGTTTACAACCCCTTTAACCTGTATGGAGTTAATAAATAACAAATACTTGTAATTCTTACATTGCATCCTTTTGCAAATTGGTTAAAATCAAACGTACGCAAAAATGTAAACATCCAAAATATTCAAAAAATCTGAAGGTTTTAATTTTTCCCTTACAGCATTCAAAATTTATGAAAGACCCCAAAATCTATATATTTTCTGAAAGCACATGACCAGTACAATAAAAAGAGGTGCTACTGACTTTTAAGGCCCCACAATTTTTTAGCAAATGTTTATCAAATCAATATTTTCACAAAAAAAAAAAAACACACTAAAATCCTTATTTGCACACATAAACACAATATAACTTACGTGATTCCTGCTAAATTCTTACTAAGGCCTCATTCAATGGGGTATGCTAAAGCGCCCACGCCTGGGCCGTGGGCGCCCCAGGCGTGGCTCACTATTGGAATGTGGGGGTGATATTCCTGCCGGCAAAGGGGTGTCACCCTCAGTTTTGGTGGAGAAGGGTTCCCCAGGACCAGGGAGAAGTGATTCCCTGGTCCGTGTGAATGGTATATGAATGTACAGTGACATAATTGGAGCCGTGGCATGGCGTTGCTGCTCACAAGTCCAGCATGCTGGGCTTGTGCTAATCCAATTAGATGAGGATGTGATGTGTCTGTGCTAGGGACCACAGTGGTGTGCATGCATGCATTCTCATTGTGCCATGATTAATGTGTGTGTTTAACGTGCAAAGATGCCTAATGTGAGCTGTCTCCTGACTGCTCTTCACTCAGAAGACGGGGTAACCTCGGTTAGGGGGGGGATTGTCTGGTTCAGGGGTCAGGTCATCACGTAGGTCAATCTGCAGGCCCTTTCTCACTGCAAAGTTGTGCAGAATGCAACATGCACCGATGATCTGGCACACGAAGTTTGGGGAATACAACAGGGTCCCCCCAGACTTATCCAGGCATCGGAAACGTGACTTCAGGAGGCCAAAGGTGCGCTCGTGTTTGGGCATGGGCTTCATTGTATCTTTCCTCTCCTGGGGTTTGGGGGTTCCGGATAGGAGTCATGAGATGGGGTCCCAGTGCATATGCAGAGTCACCTGTAAGGGAAAAGACAGGAGGATGTTAGTAGTGCATGTGCCCCTTGTGATGTGTGCATCATGGGGGGGGGGGACAGTCATGCCTGCCACCCATGTCACTCACCAACCAGCCAGGTGTCCCCATACACGTTCTGTTCGAATTCCATTCGGATGGGGCTCTGATTGTATATGTAGCGGTCATGGCTGGATCCGGGGTGTTTGGCACGGACGTGCCATATGAGGCCTTGGGCATCGACTATCACCTGTACGTTGATGGAATGCCAATGCTTCCGATTGCGGTATATGTGCTCTGTCTCATGGGGGGGCTGGAGTGCCACATGTGTGCAATCAATGGCCCCCACGGTGCGTGGGAATCTGGCAATTCTGTAGAAATCTGTCATTGCCTTCAGCCGCAGGTCCTCAGTGGTGGGTTTGATGATTTGGTTGGCCATGCGTCAACTGGCAAGGAAATGGAGTGTTGCCATGACCTTGACCAGTGGCTGCACTGCATGTGAGCGGTGTGTTGGGCTGGTGATGTCCTCCTGCAAGGTTGTGGTTAATTCCAGGATGCCAAAGAGGTCTATGCGGGTGCGGTATATCCTCTCCCGTGCCCTCCTCCGTGCCCTTATCCTTCTTTGCTCCTCTAAAGTCAGTAGTATAGCTATGAGCGAGGATGTCCCTGGCATGTTGGCATACAGATTCTTGTGCAACAAGTGTGACTGCTCAGCTCCTCACTAACGGTGTTGCTTTCTCTGACATGTAGACGAATTGTCTAATTTTAGACCACCTTTTCTATGGTCTAATTTTAGACAGGCCGTGCAGCTGTTGCACACAGCGCGTAGCCTGCGCTGCACCAACGTTCTTTTGTGGATCCCCGTAACTCCCTCATTAGCATATTTGAATAGCAAATCAATGGTGTGTGTAGCGCAGGTTTTGCACGGACGGATGCGCCTGTCTATCGAAATTACACTGGACAAAAAAAAGTAGATTTCTTGCGTATCTCGTTTTGAGGATGCGGAGTATCGAAACGCATGCGCACATTTAGATTTACGCCGCGCATCTCCTGTTACGCCGGCGTAATCGCTCAGTGAATCTGGCCCTGTGAGTTGAAAAAAAATATAAAGAAATCAACTGCGCTAAGAAACTGTAAAAATTGATAAAGTAAGTTGGGAGCAACTAAATGCTCTAAAGAAGCTGCACCTGACTGTACTAACTACAACAGTGAAAACAAACAATGGAAAAAACGAGGTGCGCTACAAAAGTGGAAATCAATACATATGTCCAAAAATTTGTCATAAATAATTGTCCATAAACACATAAAAGCAAAACAAATTGATCAGAGTCTTGTGATGAACAACATAGATCCAATGCACCAGTGAAATAAGGTATAAAAACAAATGCTGCGGTGACAATCTGATGAAAAAAAGCTGATAGAAGATCCTCCACGGTGAAAGTATAAAATCTGCTTACCTGATTTCTGGTGGCCTCTTACCTAAAAGAAGACCCCAGAAAGCATGTAGGTGGTCACTAGGAGGATGAAGTTGGACCAGACCAGGTGTCAATCCCCGTTCAAGACAGTTGGGTGAAGAACTTGATTTGAATCAACATGGAGAAACACAAAGGGCCACAATAGTGTAACACCGTAGGATAAAATGTATTTAAAAAGAGACAAAAACTCACTTACATGGTAACATAGTATAAAGGCATGTCAGTTTGGAACTCCGGCCGTAAGTAATCCAAAAACCAACCCGTCCAGTATGGTAAGGAAAAGGTGTACTCAACGGGGGGTGATCCGATGCAACACAAGTTTCGCCCGACCGGTTTCGCGAGATATCGCTTCCTCTTGGGGCACCTCGTTTTTTCCATTTTCCAGTGTGAGTTTAGGGACATGCACCCACACAGCAGTAAAGTTGGGAGTTGTGGCTGTGTCCTTGCAGCTGCTGCATCCCAATTGACATAAATAGGACTGCCTGCACAGGAATGCACAGAACACCTGTGCATTCCTGAGCAGCTGCTGTGTCCAAATTGACATTAAGGAGACTGCCTGCATGGGGTTTCACGGAACACATGTGCAGAGCTGTAACCTGTCCTAGGCCAACAAGGCCCAGGCCTAGGGCAGCACTTTGCAGGGGGGCAGCACGAAATGAGTCCCCGCCGGCTTGCGCTACACTGTTAGGAAAATTAGTCTAGCGCCCCCATAAAGCCGCCGCGCTGCTTCTGGTATGCCAGCGGCCAGCATTCCGCAACCATGGTTGGCGGGGGGGGGGTTAGCACTTCCAATTTTGACTGTTTTATCATCCTGGACCACAAACCTTCCTCACTGTGCTATATGTTTCTGCTGCACCATCTACTTAAAGTAGAACTATAGGCAACACTTTTTTTTTTAATTTTGGGTAGAGTAAGGGAGGGTTTATAGCCCCTGTCAGTTTATTTTTTACTATCCCTGTCCCATTGCGAAGATTTACCTTCAGTTCCTGCTCTATGGGCAACCAGGAAGTAAGAGGAAATCTAAGTAAATTAAAGGAATCAATTGCCCCCCCCCCCCCCCCCAGGCCCTCAGAACTAGTGTCCTCACTCGAAAATTTCAGGGTGGGTCTTAAACAACACAGGGTGTGGCCGTGACAGGAAGGGGTGGGTCATATTTAAATTAGGGGGTGCATGAGTTTAGTCAGGGCTAGGGCAGCACAAAACCTAAATACACCTCTGCACATGTGCATCCTTCTGCAGCTAAACAAGGCCCTGTAGTGGCATGCCTTGCATGAACAAGGCTTTAGGCTTTGTTTAGACTTACGGTTGGGGGGGGGGCAGCATTCAGTTGCGGCACATTTGTAGGCAAAATGGGATTAAAACCGGTGGTGAGGAGGCATCGCATCACTCCCTTAACATCCGTCAGTAGCCTCTTGAGTGTAGCCTTGGGCTTTACAGGCAAGGGCGATTTAGATGCATGTCTAAATTAACCCCTAGGGCCCTTTCGCACAGGCTGTCCGATCAGGTCCACCTGTCAGTTTGTCAGGCGGACTTGATTGGACCCTCCAGGCTCTCTTATGGAGCAGCGGATGTTAGCGCTGACAAGTCCGTTGACATCCACCGCTATCCGATACTGCCTTCAAAAAACAGACGGATGGAGGTCCTATTTTCTATCTGTCTAATGGATCGGATATGATCGGATGAAAATGGACAGACGGAGGGGGGTCTTTGGAGAGACATCAGGGGTCTAAACAAACCTCTAATGTCTCTTTTTTTAGACAGTGAAACGGACTGAAGCGTTCAATCCCTTCCTCTGCAAGCTCCGCCCTAATCCCTGACAGCACCAGGAGAAAAAAATAAGCCGATTACTGGCTTGTGTAAATGAGACATCGGTCCCACACAGTGACAGCCGCTGCTGCTAACCAGTGCCCACCAGTGTCACCTACCAGTGCCCATTAGTACTGCTATCCAATGCCACAAACCAGTGCCCATCAGTGCCATCTATCAGTGCCCATCAGTGCCACCCATCAGTGTCACCTATCAGTGCCACCTCTCAGTGCCTTTAGTGCCGCTTATCAGTGCCCACCAGTGCCACCGATCAGTTCAGCCTCATCAGCGCACATCAATGAGGGAGAAAAATTACCTGTTTGCAAAAAAAAAATGAAACCCATTGGTGCTTAAATATCACCAAAAGAAAGCTCTATTTGTGTAAAAAAAATGTATAAACAAGTTCATATAGGTAGAGGGGCGCATGGCTGTGCAATTGTCATTCAAAGAGTGACAGTGCTGAAAGCTTAAAATTGGCCTGGGAAGGAAGTGGGGTGCCCAGTAAGCAAGTGGTTAAGCCACAAAGGGCTTCTTCTGACTTCCATACACTCCATTCATTTGTGAACATGTAACTTGATTTGAGACTGCATCCCAGTGATGTCAACTGATGAGATTTTGATGGTCAACTGATGAGATTTTGGTGGCCTCATTTGCCACCCCTGACACACCAAAGGGTTGTGAATATTATTTAGTGCTAGATATTTTACAGGAGATTTTCAGAGACTGCATACATAGTAGAGGAGATGGTCAGAGACTAGAGGCATTCTACAGGAGATGGTCAGAGCCTACAGACACACGACAGGAGATAGTCAGAGGTTGCAGTAATACTACAGGAGTTGGTCAGAGAATGCAGACATTACAAGGGATGGTCAAAGACTGAAGACATTTACTAAAGGAGATGAACAGAGACTGCAGCCATACTAAAGGAGATGGTCAGATATTGGGGACATATAGTACACAAGGTGGTCAGAAACTGCAGACATATACTACATATACTAGAGGAAATGGGCAGAGACTGAAGACATATACTAGGAGATGATCAGAGGCTGCGAGTATATACTACAGGAGATGATCAGAGACTCCAGGCATACTACAGAAAATGGTCAGAGACTGCATGTATATACTTCATGAGATAGTTAGAGAATGGGATCATACAATATATTGCAGGAGGTGGTCAGAGACTTGGGACAAATACTAAAGGAGATTGTCAGAGACTGGGGGTATATATTACAGGAGAAGATCGGATCGGAGATTTTGGACATATACTACATGAGATGGTTAGAGAGTCCGGACATATATTACGGGAGATGATCAGAGACTGCTAACAGTATACAAAGGGAGAGGGTGGGAGATTGCAGGTTATACTACAGGAAAAGTTTAGAGACTGTGGTTATGTACTATAGGAGATGGTCAGAGACTGTGGACTTATAATAAGGAGATGGTCAGATATTGCAGACATATACTACAGGAGATAATCAGAGACTAAGGATGAGTATATACTGTATACTACAGGAGATGATCAAAGACTATGGACATATACTACAGTAGATGGGCAGAGGCTGCTGACATATACTGTACTATGGGACATGGTCAGAGACTGCGGGTATATACTATAGGAGATAGTCAAAGATTGTGGCCAAATGCTACAGGAGATGATCAGAGAGTGTAGACATATACTACAGGAAATGGTAAGAGATTGTGGGTATATACTATAGGAGATGATCACAGACTGAGAACATATACTAAAAGAGATGGTCAGGGACTGGGGACATACACTACAGGAGATGTACATAAGTGATAAGCAATATAAGTATGCAAAACAAAATAAGCAAAGTTTAAAAATGTCATGGTACACTGTACCCAAACAACATTTTTATATATTTTTTTCACATAAATAGAACTTTCTTTTGGTGGTATTTAATCACCACTGGGTTTATAATTTTTTGCGATATAAGTGAAAATATAGTGAGTGAGTGAGTGAAAAACGTATATAGCGCTACACATGCGAACTGAATCGCCTCTGGGCGCTCGTTTGTCCATTTCTCCTTTGAAACTCAAAAGAGATGAGTTTTGATCTTTCTCCTGAAGGCCAAGTGGTTCTTCTCCAACCGAATGGAGCTTGGTAAAGCGTTCCATAGTCTGGGGCATTGGACCGCAAACCTTCTTTCTCCCTTGGACTTGTATCTGGCTTTCGGTATCTGTAGCAGATTTTGGTTGGTGGATCGCAGAACGCGATTGGGATTACTAGATTACTAGAGGTGTGGGCTGCACGTTTTGGAATCCTCCATTGCACCTTCACTCATTTGGCTGCTGGAACATCTCCTTTTGACTTCACACCAGATTTCACTTGCTGCACCGAGTTGCATGATTAAGTTGGACTCTCTTCTTTTATTTGGTTTTGTCTGCAGGACTGAGTTTGACCATGCATTCTATTATGTCCACCACACATCTTTATAGATGACACGGTCACTGTTATTTACTGTTACTTTGTTCACATTGTGTTTTATAGAATTTTTTCTATATATTTATACATTTTTGTCACTTATTGTATTCACCTAGTTTACTACTTCACTTCCCCTTTCCCATCACCCTTTAGGCATCACCACCACAGCGCAAACAATATCACTTGTTGTATACCTTTTATTGTCCATTTGGATAGACCTATTCTTTGTTTGCTGCAGTATACCTCCCGTGCCCCTTTCCCACGGCCCCTTTCCCACGGTCCAATCCCTTTTCACCCATTTCAGCGCAGGAGTTTCACCTATCACTCAAAGCGTTCCATAGTCTGGGGCATTGGACCGCAAACCTTCTTTCTCCCTTGGACTTGTATCTGGCTTTCGGTATCTGTAGCAGATTTTGGTTGGTGGATCGCAGAACGCGATTGGGGTTGTGAGCTTTTAGTTTTTCGCACAGATATTTGGGGGCATTTCCCAGAATACACTTATGCGTCCGACAGAGTGCTTTAAAAGCAATTCTGTCTTTTACTGCCAAACAATGAAGGGATCTTAGAGAAGGTGAGATTGATTCCCATGTTTTTTTTACCAGTCACAAGTCTAGCGGCCGTATTTTGAACGACTTGCAGGCGAGTGATTTGGTACTTTGGGAGTCCGAGGTAAAGGGCATTTGCATAGTCCAGTCTGGAGTTCACAATTGTTCCCACCACGACTGCTACGTCTTCTTTAGGAATAAATGGAATAAGTCTGCGTAGTAGGCGCAGCAGATGGTGCGATCCGCTGACTACTGACCCTATTTGTGCGTCCATTGTCATGTAGGAGTCGAAGATGACTCCGAGACTTTTGACTTTGGTGCTATGGGCGATGATTTTGCCCAGAATGGGCGGGGGTGTCCAGGTTGTTGCAGGTTGATTCTTTCGATTGGCGTGAAACAGGAGAAGTTCTGTTTTCGCACCGTTGAGTTTAAGATAACTCGTTGTCATCCAGTTTTGTATCAAAGAGAGGCATGTCTCTAGACAGAGGTGATGATCCTTTTTGTTGCAGATGCGAAAATACAATTGTGTGTAAAGTAACTTTTGGCTACTGATGATTTCAAAAAGCATCCTACTCCACCTGCTGACTAGCACTGACTAGCATCTGACACTCTTGTCTGCAGTGAAAATATTGAAAAATGTGTGCCAAAATTTATACTGCTAAATATCTTTGGTAAAAGTAACCCAAATTAGTGCATATTATTTAGAGTGTTTGAAAGTTATAGGGTCTACAAGCTATGGTGCTAATCATTAAAAATTGATCGCTTGATGTACTGACAGCCTGCATAGTACAAATACCCCCCAAATGACCCCTTTTTGGAAAGTAGACAATGAAGGGTATTTAGTAAGAGGCATGGTGAGTTTTTTGAAGTTGTAACTTTTCACACAATTCTCAGGAAAATTAAGAATTACTTTTTTTTTTTTTTACATAAAATTGTCATATTTAAAAGTTATTTCTCACATATTTCACTACTCTTCCACATGTGTGAGACTTTTTCACAGCCTGGCCACATACAGAGGCCCAACATGCAAGTAGCACCCCCAGGCGTTCTAGGAACATACTGTAAATTACACATCTAGTTTCCTGACTAGAGGCGGTCCCCGATTTGCAAACATCCAACTTACAAATGACTCCTACTTACAAACTAAGGGAGACAGCGGGAAGTGAGAGGAAATCTACCCCTGGGAAGGGAAATTCTCTCCTGTAAGAGTAATCATGGGAAAAAGGTGTCTCCACTGAAGCTTAATCACCAATCCTTGTTTCCACAACAACTCAAAGGGCCAGATCCACAAAGATCTCCCGCTGACGTAGCCTATCGTAGTTACACTACGCCGCTGTAAGTTACACTGTAAGTAACTTACGGCGGCGTAGCGTAAATGTGCCGGCGTTCGCGGGTGTAATTCAAATGAACAAGAGGTGGGCGTGTTTTATTAAAATTATCAATGACCCGACGCAAACAACGTATTTTTTGAACTGCGCATGTGCCGGCCGTGGACGTATCCCAGTGCGCATGCGTGAAATCACGTTGCATATAGTCAATGAAAACGCAATTCCCTATTCACGAACAGGTTACGCAAACGGCGTGAACGACGGAAAATTTGACGCTGGCCGGACGTCCATACTTAACATTGCGTACGCCTCTATACAGCAGGGGTAACTTTACGCCGGACATACGCTTGCGCAAACGACGTTAAAGGAATGCGCCGGCCGCTCGTACATTTGTGAATTGCCGTAACTCACTAATTTGCATATTCAACGTGGAAAAGCTACGGAAGCGCCCCTAGCGTCCAGCGTAAGTATGCAACTAAGATACAACGGTGTAATAACGTTACGCCAGTCGTATCTTAGCGTAATTCCGGTGTATCTTGTTTTGTGAGATACTGTACGCCGGCGGGAATTTGAAATTACAATTCTTTGTGGATCTGGCCAAAAATTTCCAAAATCCAATTGTCACAGGGACAAAAAGTGAGGTGAAATGTTCTGAACAGGGGCACAGACAGAAAAACAAATGTTACAGGTGTATTAACCTTTCCCTATGATATCCACAATGCTTAAAAATATTTGTTTTGGCTGGAGCTACACCTCAAAAATGTACCTGCTCCGACTTATCGTATTTATTGGCATATACCGCGCACTTTTTTGCCCTGAAAATCAGGACAAAATCGTGGGTGCGTGATATACGCCGATACCCGTTTTCCCGCGCCGAGTTTGAATACTGCGCCAACATATACCGTGCGCAGTACACTCGTGTATAGTCGGGCAGGCTCGGCTCCTCTCGCACTCACGTCCTGGATGTACAGGACGTGAGCGTGAGAGTAGCGGAGCCTGCCCGACCATACACGAGTGTACTGCGCTCGGTATATGTCGGCGCAGTATTCAAACTCGGCGCAGGAAAGCGGGGATCGAGCGGGGAGGACGCCGGACCCAACGAAGAGGACACCCAAAGCCGCAGACGGACGCCGGACCCGAGGAAGAGGACACCCTAAGCCGCAGAAGGATACCGGACCCGACAAAAGAGGACACCCGAAGCCGCAGACAGACGCCGGACCCGACGAGGCCGCCGATGGACGTCGCGCAAGACACCAAAACTGTAAGTACAAAAATCTTTTTTTCCACAGGAATAGGGTCCACTTTAGGGGTGTGCACTATACGGCGGAGTGCGCAATACCCCGATAAATACGGTACATACAATTTCAACTTAAAGCGAAGTTCTGACCAAAAATGGAACTTCTGCTTTTTTGAATCCCCCTCCGGTGTCACATTTGGCACCTTTCAGGGGGAGAAGGGAGCAGATACCAGTGTAATACAGGTATTTGCTCCCACTTGCGGGCATAGATCACCACAGTGATCGCAGTGACCTACGCCAGGTCTGGTGCCTACTTCATCCCCCCACTGTCTTCTGGGAGACACACGAGTCCCAGAAGACAGCAGGGACCAGTGGGAATGCGCAGAGCGAGTCATGATTGCGCAGTAGGGAACCAGGAAGTAAAACCACAAGGCTTCACTTCCTGATTCCCTTACCGAAGATAGCAGTGGCAGCACCCGAGAGCCGAGTGACAGATTGGCTTCGGGTGCTGACATTGCGGGCGCCCAGGACAGGTAAGTGTCCATATATTAAAAGTCAGCAGCTGCAGTATTTGTAGCTGCTGACTTTTAATAATTTTTTTCTTGGCGGAACTCTGCTTTAAGAACAAACCTACAGACCCTATCTTGTTTTTAACCCAGGGACTGCCTCTGTACCTATAACATTTTTGAAGGTCCTGGAGCACCAGGACAATGGAATTTCCCACAAAATTACCCCGCTTGGAAAAAAACACCCCAACGTTTACAGGTATTGTATGAGGCATTATGAGTTTTTTGAACATGTACATTTTTTTCTATACGTTTTTGAAAAACGTGGAAGGAAAATTAAAACTTTTATTTATTTTTTTACACAAAGCTGTTAATTTATACAATGTTTCTAATGCCACATAGACACGATCAGAAATTCCGACAAGAAAAATTCGATGTGAGCTTTTGTTCGGATATTCCGACCGTGTGTAAGCTCCATCTGACTTTGAGAGCTGGTTCTCAATTTTTCCGACAAGAAAAGTTCTTGTTTGAAATTCCGATCGTTTGTATGCAATTCCGATGCGCAAAAAACTATTTTACCTCCTCCACCGTGAAACGTCACCAATGAAACATACGGGCATAGGAATTGGGGCAATAAATTTCTCTGCAAAACAATTTGTGCAATTTGTGCAAATCCGCTGATGGCGGTACTGATGTTACATAGTTACATAGTTAGTCAGGCTGAAAAAAGACACAAGTCCATCCAGTTCAACCATAAAAAAATAAAAATAAACAAACAAAACAAAACACAGTACAATCCCATACCCCCAACTCCATACCCACAGTTGATCTAGAGGAAGGCAAAAAACCCCAGCAGAGCGATGATCCAATTTGCTACAGGAGGGGAAAAAATTCCTTCCCGATCCCCCGAGAGGCAATCGGATTTACCCCGGATCAACTTTACCTACAGAACTTAGTACTCAGTTATATCATGTGTATTTAGTAAAGAATCCAGGCCTTTCTTAAAGCAATCTACTGAGCTGGCCAGAACCACCTCTGGAGGGAGTCTGTTCCACATTTTCACAGCTCTTACTGTGAAGAAACCTTTCCGTATTTGGAGGTGAAATCTCTTTTCCTCCAGACGTAAAGAGTGCCCCCTTGTCCTCAGTGTTGACCTTAAAGTGAATAACTCAACACCAAGTTCACTATACGGACCTCTTATATATTTGTACATGTTGATCATATCCCCCCTTATTCTCCTCTTCTCAAGAGTGAATAAATTCAGTTCCTCTAATCTTTCCTCATAGCTGAGCTCCTCCATGCCTCTTATAAGTTTGGTTGCCCTTCTCTGCACTTTCTCCAGTTCCCCGATATCCTTTTTGAGAACTGGTGCCCAAAACTGGACTGCATATTCCAGATGAGGTCTTACTAATGATTTGTACAGGGGCAAAATGATATCTCTATCTCTGGAGTCCATACCTCTCTTAATACAAGAAAGGACTTTGCTCGCTTTGGAAACCGCAGCTTGGCATTGCATGCCATTATTGAGCTTATGATCAACTAAAACACCCAGATCCTTCTCCACTACAGATCCCCCCAGTTGAACTCCCCCTAGTATGTATAATGCATGTATATTCTTAGCCCCCAAGTGCATAACTTTACATTTATCAACATTAACCTCCCTGGCGGTATCCCCGAGCGTGACTCGGGGTGGGTTTTTCTGCTAAGAACGGTATCCCCGAGTCACGCTCGGGGTAGCCATGCAGAGCCTGCAGCGCGCGCTGGCTTACCTTTTTCCTGGATCCAGCGATGCATCCCCGCTGTGTGAGCGAGCGGGTGCTTCGCTTGATTCACACAGCGTCCCCGTGTGCCGCCGATCTCCGTTTCCTGCGACGTTACGACGCACGGAAGCGGAGAACGGCGCCAAATTCAAAAAAGTAAACAAACACTTTACATACAGTATACTGTAATCTTATAGATTACAGTACTGTATGTAAAAAATACACACCCCCATGTCCCTAGTGGTCTGTCCAGTGTCCTACATGATCTTTTATAAAATAAAAAGTGTTCTTTCTGCCTGGAAACTGTAAATTGCCCATAGCAACCAAAAGTGTCCCTTTATGTCAAAAATGGTTTTAGATCAGCTAGAAAACAGCGATAATAAATTTTAATCACTTGCAGAATTGAGCGATAGCGATTTGTGGGGAAATTCGTCATAAAAAAATAAAATAATGACAGCGACAATTCTGCAACTGAGCAAATTTCAGTGTTTTTGAGTTGATTACATTATTGAATATTTTTTATTATAATTACATTATAATTTGTTATAATTATTTATAGTTTTTTATTATATAAAAAATTATGATTTTGTTTTTCAAACTTTATCATACCCGGGATGTCTTGTTTGGACAGATTTAAGTGAGTTATTCCTAAGAATTGCATGCCTACAGTATAAAATGCCAAATTTCCATGCAAATAATTGTACCGCTTTTGGTACGTAATTCCAGACAGAATCATACCGCCAGGGAGGTTAAACCTCATCTGCCACATAGTCGCCCAATTAGACAGAGCATTGAAGTCGGCTTGTAAATTGGAGACATCCTGCAAGGACGTTATTCCACTGCATAGCTTGGTGTCATCTGCAAAGACAGAAATGTTACTTTTGATCTCAGACCCAATATCATTTATAAATATATTGAAAAGTAAGGGACCCAACACTGAACCTTGGGGTACACCACTGATAACCTTGGACCATTCAGAGTAAGAATCATTAACCACTATCTCTGAATCCTGTCTTTCAGCCAGTTTTCTGATGTGCTGTGTGTCAGTTCCACTGATAGCGGTACTGATGGGCTGTCTGACAGATCCGCTGATGGCTGTACTGATGTGCTGTGTGTCAGATTCACTGATGGCTGTACTGATGGGCTGTCTGACAGATCTGCTGATGGCTGTACTGATGGGCTGTGTGATAGATCCACTGATGGCTGTACTGATGGGCTGTCTGATAGATCCGCTGATGGCTGTACTGATGGGGGCTGTGTGACAGATCCACTGATGGCGGTACTGATGGGCTGTCTGACAGATCTGCTGATGGCTGTACTGATGGGCTCTCTGACAGATCAACTGATGGCGGTACTGATGGGCTATGTGACAGATCCGCTGATAGCGGTACTGATGGGCTATGTGACAGATCCACTGATGGGCTGTGTGACAGATCCACTGATGGGCTGTGTGACAGATCCACTGATGGCGGTACTGATGGGCTGTGTGAGAGATCCAGGTGGGCTTTATGACAAATCTACTAATGACAGGTTCTCTTTATTTGGGTGGGGGGGGGGTGGTGAACAGTAGAGTGTGTAGAAATACACAATACCAAATCACTCACTGTTCTCCAACTCTTCTCCTCACACAATCGGTGTGTGAGGAGAAGAAGCCTAGAACAGCTATTAATGGCGATTGTGTTCACAGTTGTGACTGGCCAATCATGTGGCTGTCCTAAATACTCGAGAAGGGCAGATTGTGGCCAGTGGGAGCAAACAATGCCTTGGTGGTCAGTTTGAGTAAAAAAATGTGATAAGACCTGTGGCCAGTAAGAGGAATAGTGCCCCATTATTGGTATTAGTGGGAGGATTAGGTCCCATTGTTGTTATTAGTGGGTGCTCAATTATTGCTATCAGTGGGAGAAACAGTGCCTCATTGTTGGTGTTAGTGGAAGGAATGGTTCCCCCTTGCTGGTATCAGTTGGAGGGATAGTGCCCCATCATTCAGAACAGTGGGAGGAATAATGCCCCAAGTGTCGGGTAAAAGATAGCAAAAGTCCACAGTTTGGAGAACACTGTTCTAGTGTACTATGACTTCCTTATGCAGACTTTGGGAAATGTACTTTTACTCTGGGGGGGGGGGGGGGAGAATACGGACCCCTTTCTCCCTTTCTGTTGGTGTACTCTCCCTGACCCCTTTCACCCTCTTTCCTTCATTCCCTTTCCCCCTCTTTTTTTTATTTTTTTATTTCTGTGTCTTTCCTTTTTCTTCCCTTCATATGTTGGCCATGTATGGTCATTGACTATTGCTGTGTCAAGTATAACATATACTGTATACTAATTTTTTTTCTATGGCTCCACTGATATCGTTCTTGTATATCATTGCATAAATTTAAATAAAACGTGCACTAATTTAAAATATATATATATATATATATATATATATATATATATATATATATATATATAGATGGGTCTCAATTATATTTTAGAGGCCCCTCCTCAATAGATCCCAATGTCCAGAAATGATACTCCTCTATCTCTATCATCTATGAGTGGAAGATTGTAAAGAATTGATCGAGTTCAGTGTGGCTGGTGCAATTATTTACTGTGGAGTTTTTTTTTTATCCTTTGAAGTGCACTGTAGGACTTTAAAAGCTAGTTTACTGTGCAGGTAGAGGTGCATGGGGACACTGAACAGAAAACAGACTAAACATACACTAGGTCAGCTTGAATGTAACGCTCCCGAGCCCTTCATTCTTTATGTAGCGAGCTCCTAAGTCATGCATTTTCTATGTAGCGTGCTCCTTAGCCCTGCATTCTTTATGTAGCGTGCTCCTTAGCCTTGCATTCTTTATGTAGCGTGCTCCTTAGCCCTGCATTCTTTATGTAGCGTGCTCCTTAGCCCTGCATTCTTTATGTAGCGTGATCGTTAGCCCTGCATTCTTTATGTAGCGTGCTCCTTAGCCCTCATTATTTATGTAGCATGCTCCTAAGCCCTACATTTTTTATGTAGCGTGCTCCTTAGCCCTGCATTCTTTATGTAGCGTGCTCCTTAGCCCTCATTATTTATGTAGAGCGCTCCTAAGTCCCGAATTCTTTATGTAGCGCTCTCCTGAGCCCTGCATTATTTATGTAGCGCTCTCCTGAGTCCTGCATTATTTATGTAGCGCACTCCTGAGTCCTGCATTATTTATGTAGCGCACTCCTGAGCCCTGAATTCTTTATGTAGTGCTCTCCTGAGTCCTGCATTATTTATGTAGCGCTCTCCTAAACCCTGCGTTCTTTATGTAGCACACTCCTGAGCCCTGCTTTCTTTATGTAGTGCTCTCCTGAGTCCTGCATTATTTATGTAGCGCTCTCCTGAGCCCTGCATTCTTTATGTAGCGCACTCCTGAGTCCTGCATTCTTTATAGTGTGTGCTCCTTAGCCCTGCATTCTTTATGTAGCGCGCTCCTTAGCCCTCATTTTTTATGTAGCGTGCTCCTAAGTCCTGAATTCTTTATGTAGTGCTCTCCTGAGCTCTGCATTCTTTATGTAGCGTGCTTCTTAGCCCTCATTATTTATGTAGAGCGCTCCTAAGTCCTGAATTCTATATGTAGCGCTCTCCTGAGCCCTGCATTATTTATGTAGCGCTCTCCTGAGTCCTGCATTATTTATGTAGCGCACTCCTGAGTCCTGCATTATTTATGTAGCGCACTCCTGAGCCCTGCATTCTTTATGTAGCACACTCCTGAGCCCTGCATTCTTTATGTAGTGCTCTCCTGAGTCCTGCATTATTTATGTAGCGCTCTCCTGAGCCCTGCATTCTTTATGTAGCGCACTCCTGAGCCCTGCATTATTTATGTAGCGTCTCCTGAGCCCTGCATTCTTTATGTAGCGTGCTCCTGAGCCCTGCATTCTTTATGTAGCGCTCTCCTAAACCTTGCACTCTGTTTTTTGTCTATCTTATCTTCATAACATTTAGTAGTCATATCTCAAAAAATTCTAAAATTCTAAGAAGTATCTTTTTTTTGTAATCTTTATTTAGGGACAAAATGAGAAACAATGTATATCATACAATTATTCCATACACAATACCACATACACTGCATATATCATTTGAGGAAAATATGCTTATAACATAGTTACTATAGTACTATTTGCCAATCCCCAGGTTTCATTTGAAAAATCTGGTCATCTTGTGCTAATCACTGACTACATCATCTGTCATTCTCACTTTAATCATATTTCCACTTAAAGCCAAAATAGAAATGACAGAGCAGAGTAATTGGTGCCGTTCCTCTGTCATGCATTGTGTGGATAACAGGTCCTCTTTGCTTCACCACTCCCACTTTGCTGTCTGAACACCCATGGTTCTTCTATAGAAGGCCTTATACAGAGAGAAGCACATTATACAATTCCTCCTTCTTCGCTCTACACTATTTGATGCTATGAGTTAAGGATTCGGTATCACATTCTCCAGCCTCCTTATAACCTAACCCAGTAGAAAAATATACACACTCAAACCGAGAACGAATAACTCGAATTGCCCACACCAATCATGGCCGCTCAGGAGCTCACATGCAATCACGTGATGCGCGGGGTTATGAACCCATAACAGAGTCACCGGGCGGAATATACCACAATTTACTAACACAAATGCTTTCAACTACGACCCACCCCCTTTAGTTTTTGGTATGGATCGGTCGACTTGGTGCGCATGCGGACAACGAAACTAGGCTTTTTACCAACTAGGCTGTCCTGGATGCGCCTGTTTCAGAAATGGTGTAAAAAGTAGCACTGATAAAGACCATTGTGTTATTCGAGGCGCCGTCTTATCCTGATAAACTCGGGGTTTGAGTGGGGGAGCAGGAAGCTTCTGTTAGCGGTGTTTTACGTTAGCGTAGCCGGGTAGGAGAGGCGAGTGCCGCCATGTTGGTGTGTGGAGGGGTCCTAGCGTGACCTCCAGCACAAGAAGTGTTGTGGAGCCGGTGACTGCAGAGAAAGGTGTGTGCTGGGGACAGGTGTCAGGGGGGGCTGCAGGGAATGGGGCGACTCATGGTGGAAGCATGCCTGCACATTGCACCTGTTATGTTATCATATATGTGTAATGTGTCTGTATTACAGGGGAGCCCCATATGTGTTCAGTATCTAAGGGAGACCTATGTGTGTCTGTGTTCAGTATTCTAGGGGAGCCCCACATGTGTTCAGTATTATAGGGGAGACCTATATGTGTGTTTGTGTTCAGTATTCTAGGGGAGCCCCATATGTGTTCAGTATTCTAGGGGAGCCCCATAAGTGTTCCTGTGCTCACTATTATAGGGGAGCCCTATATGTGTCCCTTTGCTCACTATTATAGGGGAACCCTATATGTGTTCCTGTGCCCAGCACTATAGGGAAGCCCCATTTGTGTCGCTGTGCTTTGCATTATAGGGAGTCTCATATGTCTGATGTTCTTGTGATTCAGCATTATAGGGGATCCCCTATTTCCGGTGCTCCACATTATAGGGGAGCACCTCAGGCCAGTGTTCCTGCCCTTTGCATTATAGGGGAGCCTCGTATGTCCAGTGTTCTTGTGCTCGGCAGGGATGGCTGCAGCTGCAACCACTTGCTGTCCAGGATGTATACACAGATCAGCCATGACATTACCACCCACCATTACCCCTCAACGTATGGATTCCATTACACCCTAGACCTGTAAAGGTATGCTGTGGTATCTGGCACCAAGCTGACCATAGCAGATCGTTTCAAGGTGTGGTACTAATGGATCAGAATTTTTTTTTCCCAGCAAATCCCACAGATGCTCAATTGGATTGCAACTTGGAGAATTTGGTGGCCAAGTCAATGCCTCAAACTGCCTGTTGTGTTCTCAAACCATTTGTGAATTCATCAGACCAGGCCACCTTCTGTCTTAGCTTCATGGTCCAGTTTAGATGCTCATTGTAGGCACTTTTGGCTGTGGACACGGGTCAGCATGTGCCTGACCAGTTCTCGGTTGCACAGCCCCATATACAACAAACTGCATCGCGTATTTGTTCTGACACCTTTCTGTCAGAACCAGCATTAACCTTTTAGCAATTGGAAGGTCTTGGATGGAACTACACTGGCCAGCCTTTGCTCCCCACCTGCATTAGGCTGGGTTCACACTACGATTTTCCCGTCCGTCAGCCGCATACGATTTCAGTTTTGAAAACGTACGGGCCCGTACGGGAAATCGCATACATAGACAATGCATTGCAAATCGTATGCACTCAGATGTATCCGGGTGCGTACGATTTGCTGGCAAAACGTTTTTTAACAGTACGCAAAACCGTGTTCGACCACGGTTTTGAGGCCGTTTTTGAAACCGTATGGCAAACGCATACGTTTTTTTTAACATTAAAGTCAATGGAAAACGCACATATGTGCGGTTCCATACGTATAAACCGTATGCGTTTTTCATCTACATGTGAAACCACTCCTACTTCCTGCCAAATTTCAATAAAACAAGAAAATCTTTATTTATTAAATGACACTAATTCCAAAAACGTATGCGTTTTTTTTAATCAAAACCGGATGGAACCGTACGCACTTTTTGAAACCGTATACGTTTTATAAACGCATACGTTTCACTTTTGGACATATGTTTACGTACGGTTCAATCCGTTTCAGCCGCATACGTTTTTTCATATAAATCGTATGCGGCTGACGGACGGGAAAATCGTAGTGTGAACCCAGCCTTAGTGAGCTGTTGTTGCCCATGACCCTGTTGCCTTTACTATTTTACTTCTGTCAATCGTTCAAATCCTTGCACTTGACCATTTTTTTTATTTATTTTTTATTACATTTTTTTTTTTTTTTACTTTCAACACAACTTCAGGGACAACATGTTGCCCAATTTTCTCATTTATTGCTATCAGATTGGATGAACAACACCCCTTGTGATAGTATAGGCCATCCTCTTTATGGAGAAGTAGGAGGATCAACATCAGTTCTTCTCACTGTGTCCCAGGAATGGGATGCCGTCAGTCCCATCCTTCCTGGGCTCCCCAATTGGACAGGAGAGCCCGGTAAAGGCGGCCATGGGACCCAATTCTGCAACCTGTGAAAGTTATTCAGCGGCTTCTTAGCCCCTAGGATTACTTTTACATTGATAGGAAACATTGAAGTGGCCATAAAGAAATCACATCTCTATCATTGCTGCAGTGATGATTGAGATAAATCACCCCTCCAATCTACTGACGTACCGGTATCTTGCTGGTCTACAAGTGGTTAAAATACTTGATTATTTTGTGATATGTATATTTTTTCTTTTTACATTGGTGACAGGGTCTCTTCACTTGCTCATGTTGTATTTGAGGCTTTGCCTCTGGTTATATGATACAGTAAGAGTGACCTTGAGTAATAGAAAATGTTGCTTGTTTAGGAATACGCCTCTCACAAACTTTTTCAGCAGTGACACCACACTAAAGTATATTTGAAAATCTCTGCATCATACATTGAGGACATTCTGTCACACTTCAGCATTCAGTGTGAGACCCATACGCTGCTGTATGTCTCAGTACTAATAAAATTGATGCAATGGTTTGATATCCGACAGAAATAAACCTACCTCAGGTCTTTTATTCTTTGTTTTCTCACCGCTTGCAATACACCTAGCGTTGTACAAACCTTTGTTTCAGTGGAGTGCAATGTGGAATTCCATAATGCCAATATCAGCTGAGCTCTTCTTTGGAAGGAGATGTCCCATGCTTATTTGTAAATGTTGCCATGCCAAGCACTGACCAGTTTTAGTCCGTTTTCTCATGTCTTACCCCTGAATTCTCTAATAATTTACCTACACTACATTTGCGTGAGGTGATTGTAGCTGTATTAGTGCAGCAATTGAGTACCTGTCTGTCCAACTTTTTATTTTTTTGTTGCTCTAACATCCACATTTTCTGGACAAGCTTTCAGGGTGCGCCTGTACTGCTTGGGCCTTGAAGGGCACATGCCCCAAAAGCTTGTCCTACATGAAGTCCGGCCCAAAAATGTTCTATGCCATTTTGGATAGAGTGGCAAGGATTAGATTTTCCTGGGATTGTATTTTTTTTTTTTTTTGGCGTGCTGGCTTCACGCTTTTTATTGGGTCTCCTTTATAGCTGATCAATTTTTTATTTTTTTTTCCTTAGCAGTACCCGCATTGCATGGGTTAACTGCTTGTCTTAGGCCCCTTTCACACTGAGGAGTTTTTCAGGCGGTACAGCGCTAAAAATAGCGCCTGAAAAACTCCTGCCCAGCCTTCTCAATGTCAAAGCCCAAGGGCTTTCACACTGAGGCGATGTTCTGGCAGGAGAGAAAATAATCTCCTGCAAGCAGCATCTTTGGAGCGGTGAGAGGAGTGGTATGTATACTGCTCCTTCCCATTTAAAACAATGGGAAACCGCGGTAATACCGCCCGCAATGCGCCTATGCAGAGACGCATTGGGGGCGGTATTAACACTTTATCGGACGCCAGCGGGGGTTAATACCGCACTGCTAGCGGTTGTATCCCGCGGCAATTCCGACGGTATATTGCTGCTATTTTTAGTGGCACTATACCGCCACCGCGCCTCCCGCCCAAGTGTGAAAGAGGACTTAAAGGGGTTGTAAAGGTACAATTTTTTCCCCCTAAATTGCTTCCTTTACCTTAGTGCAGTCCTCCTTCACTTACCTCATCCTTCAATTTTGCTTTTAAATGTCCTTATTTCTTCTCAGAAATCCTCACTTCCTGTTTTTCTGTCTGTAACTCCACACAGTAATGCAAGGCTTTCTCCCTGGTGTGGCGTGTCGTGCTCGCCCCCTCCCTTGGACTACGGGAGAGTCAGGACCCTCTCTACATTGCAGATAGAGAAAGGAGCTGTGTGTTAGTGGACGTCCTGACTCTCCTGTAGTCCAAGGGAGGGGGCGAGCACGACACTCCACACCAGGGAGAAAGCCTTGCATTACGGTGTGTAGTTACAGACAGAAGAACAGGAAGTGAGGATTTCTCAGAAAAAAATAAGAACATTTAAAAGCAAAATGGAAGGATGAGGTAAGTGAAGGAGGACTGCACTAAGGTAAAGAAAGCTATTTAGGGAAAAAAAATTGTACCTTTACAACCCCTTTAAGTCTAGGGCAGGGGTCTCCAAATTTTCTAAACACAGGGCCAATTTACTGTCTTTCAGACTTAAGGGGACGGACTGTGGCCACTGGAAATTGAAAAGGATGTCAGGACATCAGGGGGAATAAGCAATGACCCATCTTTGGTGTCAGTAGGAGGAATAGCGTCCCATTGTTGGTGTCATTGTGAGAAATTGTGCCCCATTTTCGGTGTCATTGGGAGGAATTATGTCCCATTGTTGGTATCGGTGAATGAATATAGTGCCTCAGGAGACAGATAAAAGCATGCAAAGGGCCACAGTTTGGAGACCATTGATCTAGGGGCAGGGATCTCCAAACTATGGCCCTCCAGCTGTTGCGGAACTGCACGTCCCATTGCTAGGTATGATGGGAATTATAGTTCCTGAACAACTGGAGGGCCATAGTTTGGAGACCCCTGCTAGTCTAGACAAACTATGGCCCTCCAGTTTTTCAGAAACTACAATTCCCACCATACCTAGTCATGTCTGTGAATGTCAGGCCGCGTACACACGATCGGTTTGGTCTGATGAAACTGGCCTTAAGGCCAGTTTGATCGGTCCAAACCGATCATGTGTACGGACTGTTGTCCGTCGGACCAAAGTTTTAAAACTTGCCTTAAAATCGGTCCGATGGACGCCTGACCATCGGACCAAAACGATGGTTAGTACGCAAAAGCATCGGACCAAAAACCCACGCATGCTCAGAATCAAGTCGACGCAAGCCTTGAACTTCGTTTTTTCAGCACGTCGTTGTGTTCTACGTCACCGCTTTCTGACCCGATCGGATTTTGGACTGATAGTGTGTACGCACATCAGACCATCAGGCCACTTCAGCGGTGACCCGATGAAAATGGTCCGTCGGACCATTCTCATCGGGTTGGACCGATTGTGTGAACGCGCCCTCAGAGTTTTGCAAAGCCTCATGGGACACATTTGTTTGGAGATACTTTTTTAGAGGAATGGAGAGCAGGGATATACTTGCCTAATTAATCCTCCCTGCACAAGACCTGTCCCTGCAGCCCCAGCAATTTCCTGTTGGAGTGGAGGATCGGGTGAGTATACCGATTTCTGGCCAGCCTATGACAAAACAAGCCGTTAACCCTTTGCAGTGCAGGCACAGCCCCACTTCATGGGAAAATAAAAAAGTTCAGCTTTAAGAGCAATCTCCCTTTGCTTTTTAATGGCAAAGATGTCCCTGCAGCCGGCCTGACAGAGTGTAGCGCTCCTAGGCTCACCAGTGGAATTAGGAGGGCCCAGGAATGGCGGTGTAACTTTCCCGACCTGTAAATGTGTCTGGGCGCCTGGAGAGCCACTCAGCCCCTTGCTTTGTTTTCCGGAATATACACATACAGCCAATATCATTAGCCAACATGTACAGCCAATGTGGTTGTTGCCCTGCTGAAGAATACATTTGGAGCCAGCCAAACGTCTACCTGACTCCATTGATACTGACCAAATCTCCAACTCCATTTACAGAAATGCAATCCTAAACTTGCAAGGAACTTCCACCATGTTTCACTGTCTGTCTGCAGACGCTCATTATTGTATCGCTCTTCGGCGAACAAACGATCTCCTTCATCAGTGCAGAGCACCGGCCAGTTTCCTGTACCCCATTTCCTGTTTTTATGCATACTTGAGTAACTTAGCCTTGTTTCCATGTCCCACCAAATATTGATTTGGATTTCCCTTTTATTCATTTACTTTCTGTATTTTTCATTGCAAAATAAGTAAACGATTAACAATTTTACAATAAAACTTTTAAACTATCAACACTATTTCTGAAAGTATTCTTAATTTACAGCATTTTTTCACACCTGTAATAAATACAAAGAATAGATCCGGCAACTACAAACACCCTTGTTGCTTCTTTATTGGTGCATAAAAATAATGAGTAAAAACATACAAGGACCCACGCATTGCGGCTTACTAGCCTTGATCACAGCACCATTTTTTCACACCTTCCCTGCCTAAAACCTTTGCAAACACACACAAAAATGTGCATGCTGGACAGGAAATGATTAACCACTTCCCTACCAGCATAAAGCAGAATGATGGCCGGGAAGTGGTTCAGTTATCCTGACTAGGCATCATATGACGTCCAGCAGGATAAGCCGCGATTGGTGGTGGTGTGTCAGTCTGACCACACCACACTGCATCTCCGATCTAGATAAAGAGCCTCTGGCGGAGGCTCTTTACCACGTGATCAGCTATGTCCAATCACAGCTGATCAAAGTGTAAGCAGAGCCATATATTGGCTTTTCCTCTACTCTCGCTGACAGACGCGAGACGATTGGCTGCTCTTCTGACAAGGGGAGTCTCCACTGGATACCCACCCATGACCACCAGGTAAGCCCACTAGGGATGGCAATCAATGCCCATTAGGGATGGCATGCTACCCATCACAGTGCCTTTGATCAGTGCTGCCTATATGTGCCACTTATGAGTGCCCATCAGTGCTGCCTATCTGTGCTGCTTATCAGTGGCAACCAGTACTGCCTCATCAGTGAAGGAGAAAACTTGCTTATTTTCAAAGTTTTGTAATAGAAAAACTTTCTTTCTTTTTTTTTTGTTTGTAGCGCAAAAAATAAAAACCCCAGCGATCAAATATCGCCCAAAAAAAGCACTATTTGTAGGAAAAAAATGTAAAAAATGTTTTTGGGTACATTGTCGCATGACTGCTCAATTGTCATTCAAAATGTGAGAGCTCTGAAAATTAGTCTGGACAGGAAGATGTATTAGTGCCCTTTATAGAAGTTATTAAAGTACATCTAAAGGCATATCTATGACAATCTAAACAAGTACAAATCTAGCTACTATATGATTAACAAAAAGTAAAACAATTTTATTTTTTCCTATGCTGAGGTGTATAAGTGCCTTGTATTGAAGTGAATAAAGTATATCTAAAGCCCTGTACACACGATCGGTCCATCCGATGAGAACGGTCCGACGGTTCACCGATGAAGCTGACTGATATGCCTACACCCCATCGGTTCATTAACCAATCGTGTCAAAATGCGGTGACGTAAAAACACGACGTGATGAAAAAAACGAATGCTTCCAAGCATGCATCGACTTGATTCTGAGCATGCATGGATTTTTAACCGATGCTCGTGCGTACTAACGATCGGTTTTGACATATCGGTTAGCCTTCCATCGGTTCGATTTTAAAGCAAGCCATCTGTTTTTGCACCGAAGGATAACGGACCGATGGGGCCTACACACAATCGGTTTGGACCGATGAAAACAAACTTCAGTCCGTTTTCATCGGTTTGAACCGATCGTGTGTACGCGATTTAAGGCTACCTTCACACTGGGGTTCTGGCCATAATGACGGTAAAGCGGTGCATTTCGGCCACTAGCAGGGTTCTTTTATCCCATGCTAGTGGCAAAAAAGGGTTCAAAGCGCCACTGCTGAAGCGCTGGCAATTGATTTCAATGGCTGGGCAGTTTAGGAGCGGTGTATAAAGCACTCCAGCATGGCGCCAAAGATGCTGCTTGCATGGCTTTTAGTACTGTCCTGCAAGCGCACTGCCCCAATGTGGAAGCACTCTGGGTCTCACATTAGGGCTGCAGAAGAGGCAGTAAAACGCCTCAGTGTGAAAGTGGCCTAAAGCAACACGATCAAAAATTTTAGAAGGAAAAAGTCAGACTGACTTTTTTCATCGGAAATTCCGACTGTGTTTTTCCATTGGATATTCTGAGTAATTCCATCAGAGTTTAGATCGAGAACTTGTTCTCTTTTACTCTGATGGAATTCCGTCAGAATTCCAATGTGAGTTTGGCCGCGAAAAAGCCAGATGGTGTGTACGGGGCATTAAGCTTTTTATACATATATATATATATATATATATATATATATATATATATATATATATATATATATATATATGTATTAGGGTTGTACCGATACTAGTATCGGTATCGGGACCGATACCGAGTATTTGCAGGAGTACTTGCGCAAATGCTCCCGATGCCTGGCCGAATACTTTTTTTGTATTTAACAACATGTTCTGTGAAAATTCTTTTGAGTTTTTTACTACTGCGTGACAAGCAAATAATATGTCTTGAGTTAGAGTTCTTCATAATTCTAAAGAAAATATCCTTAGTCTGTATTGTGGTTTGAAAACTGTCACATGACATTTAAAAAAAGTATCGGTATTCGGTATCGGCGAGTACATGGAAAAAGTATCGGTACTTGTACTCGGTCCTAAAAAAGTGGTATCGGGACAACCCTAATATGTATGTATGTATGTATGTTTGTATATACAGTAAAATCTTTGTTTGAGAGCGTTTTAAAAAAGACAAGCAAAATGTTTTAATACATTTTGCCTTGATATACAAGTAACGTCATGTCACAACTGAGTTTAAAAAAGAAGACAGGAGCCTCTAAGTGTAGCAATATGGTTAGATTTAATGAAGGTACAACATTTAGCAACTTATTGCTACACTTAGAGGTGCCTCTCTTCTCTTTTATTCTCTGTAAAAAAAAAATGCTTTGATATATAAGTGCTTTGGATTACAAGCATTTTTCTGGAACCAATTATGCTTGCAAACCAAGGTTTTACTGTGTGTGTATGTATGTGTGTGTGTGTGTGTGTATGTGTATATATATATATATATATATATATATATATATATATATATGTATATATAATATATTAGTGCAGAGGCTTATAACAAAGGGTGATATGTCTTTTGTTATACTTTTGAATGCCTTTTGCTGCTACTTCCTAATATCCCAGTTAAAATATTTACCTATGTAGCATTTTACCAAATTGCATTAGTGTTAACTTTCACATGGCTTTAAAGTGCAATGTATAAGTATGCCCTTTGGATTCCATGTACATTGTGTTGTATTACACATCCTCATTGTGTCCCCATTGTACTCATTCATTCTGTTCTCATTGAATGCTAATATATGCAGCATGGGAGTTCCTTGTCCTGTAAGGACACACCTTGTAGCTGCTGCTTCAGGTATTTCTGCTTCAAGACCTGAGAAGTACTGCAAGAAGTCTACATACACTCTGGTTTTAGTGTGGAGTCATTTTAAATTGTATAGTTTATTGAATGGACATGTCACTTAATAGCACATATGTAGCATTTTATCTGGGCACTAAGAATTTCACTTCTTAACATTTTAGTGCCTATTTATGATATTGGAACACAAAGCTACGTTGTCAAGAGTTAAGGAGCACAAGCCTTTACCGGAAAAATGGTGAGTTAATATTCATCTTGAGTTGAGGCATGTATGGTATATTTCTTTAAGGTCTTGTGGTGTGTTTGCAGTTAAAGAGGATCTTCACCCTAGAAAGAAAAAATTACAAGTCAGCAACTACAAATCCTGTGGCTGCTGACTTTTAATAAAAGGACACTTTCCTGTCCAGGGATCCAGTGCTGTTTTCATCCGATCCAGTTCCTCATGGGTCTTCAAGTCCTTTACTGTGGTTGTAACTCCTTACTGCGTCACAGATGCCTGCCCACTACACATGTGAAAGCTTGAATAGTCCCACATCCTTCTTGGACCTGTGACGTGTCCCTGAAGGCTGCAGGCAAAGAGAGGGGTACTGAACTTCATCTTCAGATCACCTAGGCAATCCAAGTGTAAGTGGGAGTCGGTACCTATCAAAACTAGGTACCTGCTCCCCCAAAAAAATCACCACGGGTAAAGGAGAGGGGGAGGATATACAGCAGAAAAAAATCCCCTGTTAGGGTGAATTACTTATTGATTGAACATTAAAATATGAGTTGAAAGGTTCCTGAAGTTTTTCTTTGAAAGGAAATACATTGATGGCATTGAAATATGTTCAGGAGTTTCAATGTCAAATCTTTGTCCTTTCCTCACTGTGGAGGAATGATTACTATGTATGTGCAGTAAGTTTTCATTCGTTTTCTGAGTGTTAAACCTTTTACTTTGGCTGTAGTCACCGAAGATTACAGGCATGGTGTCTATTATATTTTATTTTAAATTTTTTTACGGTGTGAAATATTTGCATTTTATTAGGAAACATAAAAAAAATTGTACTTAAAAAAAAAAAAAGTGCAGTTTATGCTGTGGCCCCCATTTAAAATCTCTTAGCAGGAACGCAGGTTCCTGTTAGCGATTTGTAAATCGTGTTTCTGCATGTCGCACATAGGACAGCCCCTTGAGGCCCCAGTCACATATTGCTTAGGGCAGGGGTGCCCAACCTTTTGAAGAGCAGGGGCCACTTAAGCGACTTGGTAACCAGTCACGGGCCACAATGAGTGGAGCGGGTGGATGGCAGCCCACTCGGCTCTATAGAGCCCACTCTACTCTCTTTTTTTGGGGCGGATTGGAATGGAGGTAGGCGCTTGTAAACGGACACAAGTCCATTTACATCTTCCACTCCTTGTGAAAGGGGCCTAAGGCTGCTTTCACACTAATGCACGTTTGTTAACCCACACTTCACCTGTGGCTTTCCTGCAGGTTAGCTGCACTTTGCCATAGACTTAAATCCTGTAGGTGTGGTGCACTTTCAGAAAGCACACCAAACTCACAGGTAATAGAAGTCTATGGCTCAGTGCAGGTAAACCACAGATGCACTTGTGATGACCGGGGAGGGGGAGCCCCACGGCCACGCACATACGCTTAATGGTTAGCTACTTAGTTCTTGGGGCTAGGAGCCCAGGGTCTGGTGGTATTAACCCTTAGTGAGGGTCGGATGATATTAACCCTCTCTGTCACGTGACGCCACTGTAGTCTTGGTATACCCCAGGAAACTACAGCTCCGGGGGCCTCCGTATCCCCACTAGCTAGGGTGGTAATAACACAGTCCACAACAGGGGTCAATATAACAAAGGCTTTACTGGCATGAAGACAGATGTCAAAATCTTCACAGCGTTCACACAAAGTGTCGCAAAGGTTCCACAGACAGTCTCTAGAGGACCACACAGCTGATAATGCCTGGGCTTGGCTGAAGAATAGATGCACTTACTGAAGTGTCGGTAGACTTGAGGCTTTTCGTCGGAATGACGGATTGATCCGATAATTGCGCTGAAGTACTGATTCTATAGTATTTAGGGGTACTCTGCGATTTGCTGTACTTTCTCCTGAACGGGAGGTCTCTGGCCTGCACTGATTCTCCTCTGACTAAAATCTGCTCTGACCTGCCAGAAACTGTGTGTAGCGCTAGACTCTCCTAAACAGGAACTCCCACCCCTTATATAGACGTGAGGAGACTGAAGCCCATTGGTTGAGAGCTGAGAGAGACTGAAGCCCATTGGTTGAGAGCTGAGGGAGACTGAAGCCCATTGGTTGAGAGCTGAGGGAGACTGAAGCCCATTGGCTGAGAGCTGTGGATCATAGAGTCTTATCTGTATTCCCCTTGGAACTTACATTTAAAGTTTGTTACAAGTTAAAGTATAATACAACACCATAAGGTCTTGTCTAGGGCTTAATCCTACTGACTCTCATACACTCTGACTAAACATAAAATGTCGGACTAAAACTCTTAAAGCTATACACACCTAATAAATGTATTATCAACCATAACAGTATAAATCGCATCATGACTAGCTGAGTCCCTGCAGGGGAGGCCCCACAAGCCGAGGGTCTCAATCTGACAGGGCCTACAGCAAATACCTGTACTGAGACACCACACACTGTTCTGCACCTGTGGATCAGTTTAAAAGCAGCCTAGTAACCACTACAGAACAGATATGCCCATATATAGGTGAAGATCACCATTTATTAGTTTTTGGCGCGGAAATATTTCTTCTTTTCAATGCCCATATATACACTGTGATTTTAGTAATAAACTTGCCTTTAATAACAGTATTCTATTTTATTCCATCCCAGAGCAGGAGGTCATGGGCCACATTAGAGTGCTCCGCGGGCCACTGGTTGGGCACCCCTGGCTTAGGGGGAACACATATTCCCACTAGTGCTTTGAAAAGGGAATTTCTGCAGATTTATATCTAGTTGCTGTATAGCATAAATATACATACATGAAAAAATGTAGGCAGTTCTCGCATTGTGCTTAAAATGCACTGCCTTCGCAATCTTCTGCAGGTGCCAATGTAATGTCAATGGCACCCCAAATGCAGATCGCAAGTGCAACACAACCAAACAGTACCATGCATTTTTTTTTAAGTATTGCATGCACTACTCTCTCCCCATCTGGTGGGATTTCAGCCTGTTCAAAAGAATAGGCTTGAAAATGGCACTACACAGGAATGTGCAGAAATCGCATGGTGTGAACCCTGCCCTAAAACCAATTGGATACTGACTTTTAAGTCAGTTCTCATATTTTGTACCCCCTATAGACCAGATTTTTTTTTTTTTACATTTCCCCTTTTGCCCTGTGTATTCCACAATAACTTTGTGATGACCAATTATATTATATTTTGTGGGAAGGATGGGGACCAAGGGGAACTAGGCTTTCTTTTTGAAATATTGTAAAAGTTTCACTGTAAACAGAAGCTTAAGAGTCGATTCACACACAGTCGACACGACTTATGGGGGAGGCTCACCAAAAGTTGTTCAGGAACCTTTTTCTAAGTCGGAGCGACTTGCGTCGCTCCTATTAGAACGGTTCCATTGACTACTGCGGACTGCAACTTGTCAGGCGGCTGAGTCGCCTGACAGGTCGCCCCTGTGTGAACCGGTTCTAACATTTCATTCTGTAATTTGTTACCCTTAAAATTACACAAAAAATCTGTTTCTGTTACAAAGTATGGTAATGTTATTTGCAAATAATAATTTTGAAAAATGTTACTTAATGTTAAAAAATAAATAAATAATGAAAGTTCCTTATTTGGCCCCACCTTATACCTTCTAGTGTTGCCATTTTTTATTTAATTTCATTTTTCTCTTGGTATTTGTGTAGATGTATCGAAGGACACTTGGGCAGAGCTCTTCAGCACATGTGCTTATGTGCGGGTGACTTTCGATGCATGTGTAGACCCACCTAGCTTTGGGACTTCCACAACTGTGTCCCATCATTGTGCATTGCACAGGGAAATTTGGTGCATGCGCTGCAGGGCTCCTCCTTCGAGAGAAAGACGGAAGTGCTTAATTTCAGCACAATAATTAAATTTAAGGGTTTGTAAAGGTAAAACATTTTTTTCCCCTAAATAGCTTAGTTTACTTGGTGCAGTCCTCCTTTACTTACCTCATCCTTTGATTTTGCTTTTAAATTTCCTTATTTCTTCTGAGAAATCCTCACTTCCTGTTCTTCTGTCTGCAACTCCACACAGTAATGCAAGGTTTCTCCCTGGTGTGGAGTGTTGTGCTCGCCCCCTCCTTTGGACTACAGGAGAGTCAGGACGCTCTCTACATTGCAGATAGAGAAAGGAGCTGTGTGTTTAGTGGGTGTCCTGACTCTCCTGTAGCCCAAGGGAGGGGGAGAGCACGACGCTCCACACCAGGAAGAAAGCCTTGCATTACTGTGTGGAGTAACGATATAAATCTCCTGCGCTCCGGTATTTCTTGCTTATGGGGACATACAATTCAATTGTACAGTGTCTTTCCAGAGTCTTGCAGCCCTCCTTAGAATCGTGGGAATTCAAAAGGAACTAAAAAAGAAAAAAGAATGGAGGGCGCACCGACCTAGTGTGATACTGTTGCACAATTTTTATTAAAATACTAAAATCAATAGTTATACTCACAAAATGAGTTAGAAACAAGCTTTAAAAGACAATCCAACAGCGCCAGCAGAACAGGACGGTTGCTTCAGTCTAAAAAGGTATCTGACCGATAATCAGGCTAGGCTTACGTTTCGGGGGCGTACCCCTTTCCTCAGAGCCCCGGTGGTCTGCACTCCACCGGGGCTCTGAGGAAAGGGGTACGCCCCCGAAACGTAAGCCTAGCCTGATTATCGGTCAGATACCTTTTTAGACTGAAGCAACCGTCCTGTTCTGCTGGCGCTGTTGGATTGTCTTTTAAAGCTTGTTTCTAACTCATTTTGTGAGTATAACTATTGATTTTAGTATTTTAATAAAAATTGTGCAACAGTATCACACTAGGTCGGTGCGCCCTCCATTCTTTTTTCTTTTTTACTGTGTGGAGTTACAGACAGAAGAACAGCAAGTGAGGATTTCTCAATAGAAATAACAACATTTAAAATCAAAATGGAAGGGTGAGGTAAGTGAAGGAGGACTGCACTAAGGTAAAGGAAGCTATTTAGGATTTTTATTTATTTTTTTACCTTTACAATCCCTTTTAAGTAAAAAAAAAGTGTGTGTGTGTGTGTGTGTATATGTGTATGTGTGTGTGTGTATGTGTGTATATATATATATATATATATATATATATATATATATATATATATATATATACCAAGGTGGGGCACCTCTGCCTTATGGTTGATTTTCCTTAAAAAGGATTACATCTGATGTGGCACTCCTTTCTTCCACCAGATGTGTATCAAAAATTGGAGCTGTAATTTCAGTTGAATTTCTTTACTTCAAAGCATGCATATAAAGGTTTACAAGCGACTGCACAGTTTCGGACTAACACATGTGCTTCATCAAGCTGTGTGTGTGTGTGTATATATATATATATATATATATATATATATATATATGACACAGTACAGACCAAAAGTTTGGACACACCTTCTCATTCAAAGAGTTTTCTTTATTTTCATGACTATGAAAATTGTAGAGTCACACTGAAGGCATCAAACCTATGAATTAACACATGTGGAATTATATACATAACAAAAAAATGTGAAACAACTGAAAATGTCATATTCTAGGTTCTTCAAAGTAGCCACCTTTTGCTTTGATTACTGCTTTGCACACTCTTGCCATTCTCTTGATGAGCTTCAAGAGGTAGTCACCTGAAATGGTCTTCCAACAGTCTTGAAGGAGTTCCCAGAGATGCTTGGCACTTGTTGGCCCTTTTGCCTTCACTCTGCGGTCCAGCTCACCCCAAACCATCTCGATTGGGTTCAGGTCCGGTGACTGTGGAGGCCAGGTCACCTGGCGCAGCACCCCATCACTCTCCTTGTTGGTCAAATAGCCCTTACACAGCCTGGAGGTGTGTTTGGGGTCATTGTCCTGTTGAAAAATAAATGATGGTCCAACTAAACGCAAACCGGATGGAATAGCATGCCGCTGCAAGATGCTGTGGTAGCCATGCTGGTTCAGTATGCCTTCAATTTTGAATAAATCCCCAACAGTGTCACCAGCAAAGCACCCCCACACCATCACACCTCCTCCTCCATGCTTCACGCTTCACGGTGGGAACCACGCATGTAGAGTCCATCCGTTCACCTTTTCTGCGTCGCACAAAGACACGGTGGTTTGAACCAAAGATCTCTAATTTGGACTCATCAGACCAAAGCACAGATTTCCACTGGTCTAATGTCCATTCTTTGTGTTCTTTAGCCCAAACAAGTCTCTTCTGCTTGTTGCCTTTCTTTAGCAGTGGTTTCCTAGCAGATATTCTACCATGAAGGCCTGATTCACACAGTCTCCTCTTAACAGTTGTTCTAGAGATGTGTCTGCTGCAAAAGGTGGCTACTTTGAAGAACCTAGAATATGACATATATTTTCAGTTGTTTCACAATTTTTTGTTATGTATATAATTCCACATGTGTTAATTCATAGTTTTGATGCCTTCAGTGTGACTCTACAATTTTCATAGTCATGAAAATAAAGAAAACTCTTGGAATGAGAAGGTGTGTCCAAACGTTTGGTCTGTACTGTGTGTGTGTATGTATGTGTATATATATATATATATATATATATATATATATATATATATATATATATATATATATATATATATATATATATATATATATAAAGTCAGGTAAATCTGTGGGTGTTGTCACAGACGGGAGATACATTTCTGCCTTGTTTAGACAATACACCAATTACTACCAGGTGTCGGCTGCAGAAGTAGCCAGAAAGGTTTAGGGTGTTTGAAAAACTTCAGCTGTTCAGAATGAGGCAATTAAGGCCTATATAAGTCATCCAGAGGATGACTACTGATTGCTGCATCCTTAGGCTTTTTGAGTTAAGGAGAGCAGTCAGAAAGCCTTCTGAAGAGGTGAGGTGGTTGTTGATTTTTTTTTTGTGATAAAAATCAAAAAGACTATTGTTTCTCTGCTGTATCACCAGCAGTGTCTGCCCAGCAGTAGGCTGTGCCAAACTCCACAGGTTCCTGTGTGGTGAAGGTAGATGCCCCAAGTGGCCAGGGTTTATTTTATGTTTTGTTTTGTTTATGCTGTTTGGATGCTTGCACTTGTTTCCAGCAATATGGAAGAATAAACCAAACTCTTTGTTTTCAACCGTCTTCGGGTGTAACATGTTATGGTTGCAGCAGTCCCCATTGTAACATCGGACCAGGGCTCTTCTCCCCGCTACCGTTGTCACAATAAAAAACAAAGAAGCTTTTTCTTTGTTTAATTTGGACTGCAAGGTCAGCTTTGGTACCACCAATCGAGAAGGGTAAAATCTCATACTTTTTTGCTTATTACAGGATGACCCAATCTTATATTTTAATGAGATTCTGTTTGGGCAGCTAGTCACTTTAAAAATCAATGTATAGTCATTTTTTTCCAAAAATTATACATTTTGTTTACTGCCTGTATGGCCAATTTCGTTATAAATATTGGTGAAATGTAGACCTGTTTAAGCTGGCCATACCCTAATACAGTAGATTTAATTTTTTTTTTTCATTCAGCTTTTGTGGCAAGAGGGTCACCCACTTAGCAAATTTCTGCAGGTACCAGGCGAAATTCATTTAGCATATGGGTCAACTTTAGGGAGCCTGCCTCCGATTTACACGTGAGAACCCCATTGATCAACTGTGAGAGGCAACTCCATTGAAAACAGTGGGAGGTTGCTGGTTTCTGCAGTTTATGATGCCCATCTGAGTGCAATCCCTAATGCAGCAATCACAGGCAAGTGATCAGCCTTGGATGCAGGCGCCTAGGGCCGATCGCTGCATGAAAGATTACATGTGTGTGGTTGCGATTAGCTTTGGGGACCGACAGCCTCTTGTTTATAATATTTCTAACTGTGGAAGCCCCCGCTGGGGTTCTCGCATGTAGTCAGATCCCGGATGCATTTGAAAGTGTGTTTGCACCCTTAAAGTGATTGTAAAATCTCATTTTTTTTTCCTATAAAAATAATAAAGATGTTATACTCCCCTGCTCTGTTGCAGTAGATTTGCAGCCTGGATCCTCCTCTTCTCAGGTCCCTCTTCTGTAATCCTGGCCCCTCCCTCCTGTTCAGTGCCCCCACAGCCAGCAGCTTTCTATGGGGACATCTGAGCTGAGTCACAGTTCTCTGTATCCGTTCAGACATGTAGCCCCAGCCCCGCCCTCTCTCTTCCCTGATTGGCTAGCTGACTTTGACAACAGCGGGAGTCAATGGTGCTGCTGCTGTATCTCAGCCAATCAAGAAGGAGAATCTCTCAGATGGCTGAGACACTTGTGGATATCGCTGGACAGAGAGGGACTTCAGGTAAGTGTTAGGGGGGCTGAGGGGATGCTGTTGCACACAGAAGGCTTTTTATCTTAATGCATTAGGATAAAAAAAAACTTTCTGATTTTACAACCCCTTTAAACCCCATACACATGGGTCGAATGCCAGCTGACATTGGCCAGTTCAATAAAAAACGGCTGACGTTTATGGTACCCTGTCTGACAGAAGCCAGCTGTTTGGCTGACTTCTGTCGGACGAGCATGCTGGAAAACCAGCAATCGACTGGTTCCTGCCTGAGCCCCATAGGCTAAGAGTGCTGATCAGGGTGTTCGGGGGGGGGGGGGTGTGTCCCCAAGACTGAACATAAATGGCTCAGCAGGGAAGATCGCTGTACTAACGTTGGATCGTTAGTACAGTAGCTCTGGCCCCCTTTTTTTTATTTTTTTAAGCCCAAAAAACAAATAGTGTGTACCAGGCTTTAGTCTTGAGTAGATCACATATCTCAAACATATGGATTATTCTATTGCCCATATGTCTAGTGATGTGGCATATTTGTCTTACCCAAGGATTAAATGTTGTTTTTTTTTTGGGTGTGGGAAAAACACCAGAAATGTGGCATTGAGACTGCTGTGCTTTAGCAGTATTAATGTTTGTGTGTTGATGACCTTGTAATTTCCAGCTATGTATTGTAACTGCTTTCACCTTGCTGATAAGTGTTTTTTTTTTCTCCACGTGGAAAACTTGTTACTTGGATACAACTTATAACCTTCAACAGTAGTATGCTTTTATGGTATTGTGCATGCGTTTTAGGGTAATTGTTCTGCTCTTTGTAGATATAATATTTGTTTTAGGTGCAAAAGGTTTGCAGCTGATAAGCTTGACATTTATCATTTTTTTTTGTGTAGTGAAATGACCTGTGTATAGGCTCATGCACTGACCCGTGTATGGGTGTCCTACTTTCAAGGATACAACTTAAAGTCGTGCCAATATGAATGGTAGTCATTGAAAATCCTGGAGAATGTATTCAGCCCCCTTTATTCTGATACCCCTTACTAAAATCTAGTGGAATCAATTGCCTTCAGAAGTCATCTAATTAGTAAACAGAGTCCACCTGTGTATAATTTTAATCTCAGTATAAGCCTACGTTCACATTGGAGCGATTTGTCATGCGATTTGAGAGATCAAATCGCATGACAAGTCGCAGCCTATTGCCGGCAATGGCACTGTTCCAATCGGTGCGACACCGATTTTGCAGCGCGGCACCGATTTGCAAAAGTAGTTCCTGCACTACTTTTGCCGATTTCAGGTGCGATTTCTATAGACATCTGTGCATGAAGCCACACAAATGTCTATCAAGTAGCACCTGAAATCGCGCTGACCTTGCTACTTTGAAATCGTGCTACTTCAAGTAAAGTAGTGCGATTTCAAAGTAGCATCAGTGTGAACCAGGGCTAAATACCGCTGTTGTGTGAAGCCCTCAAAGTTTTGTTAGAGAATCTTGGTGAACAAATAGCACCACGAACGCCAAGGAACACACCAGACAGGTCAGAGATAAAGTAGTGGAGAAGTTTAAAGCAGGGTTAGTTTATAAAAAAAAAAAATATCCCAAGCTTTAAACTTCTCATGGAGAACTGGAGAAAGTGCAGAGAAGGGCAACCAAACTGATAAGAGGCATGGAGGAGCTCAGCTATGAGGAAAGATTAGAAGAACTGAATTTATTCACTCTTGAGAAGAGGAGAATAAGGGGGGATATGATCAACATGTACAAATACATAAGAGGTCCATATAGTGAACTTGGTGTTGAGTTATTCACTTTAAGGTCAACACTGAGGACAAGGGGGCACTCTTTACGTCTGGAGGAAAAGAGATTTCACCTCCAAATACGGAAAGGTTTCTTCACAGTAAGAGCTGTGAAAATGTGGAACAGACTCCCTCCAGAGGTGGTTCTGGCCAGCTCAGTAGATTGCTTTAAGAGAGGCCTGGATTCTTTCCTAAATGCACATAATATAACTGAGTACTAAGTTTTGTAGGTAAAGTTGATCCGGGGTAAATCCGATTGCCTTTCGGGGGATCAGGAAGGAATTTTTTCCCCTCCGGTAGCAAATTGGATCATCGCTCTGCTGGGTTTTTTTGCCTTCCTCTGGATCAACTGTGGGTATGGAGTTGGGTGTATGGGAGGATGTACTGTGTTTTACTTTGTTTTATTTTTTTTATTTTTTTTATGGTTGGACTGGATGGACTTGTGTCTTTTTTCAACCTGACTAACTATGTAACTATGTAACTAGTTGTTTAATCCATCATCTGAAAATGAAAAAAGTATAGCACTTTACAGTAACTGCAAACCTACCAAGACATGGCCGTCCACCTAAATTGACAGGCTGGGCAGGAAGAGCATTAATCATAGAAGCAGCCAAGAGGCCCATGGTAACTCTGGAGGAGCTGCAGAGATCCACAGCTCAGGTGGGATAATCTGTCTACAGAACAACTATTAGTCGTGCACTCCACAAATCTGGACTTTATGGAAGAGTGGCAAGAATAAAGCCATTGTTGAAAGAAAGCCGTAAGAAATCCCACTTGCAGTTTGCGAGAGACCATGTGGGGGACACAGCAAACATGTGGAAGAAGGTGCTCTGGTCAGATGAGACCAACATTTTACTTTTTGACCTAATAGCAAAACGCTATGTGTGGTGGAAAACTAAAATTGCACATAACCCTGAACACATCATGGTGGTTGCAGCATCATGTTGTGGCGATGCTTTTCATCCGCAGGGACAGGGAAGCTGGTCAGAGTTGATGGGAAGATGCATGGAGCCAAATACAGGACAATCTTAGAACAGGGCTCGACAAAATCCAGGCTCCTGGTCGCAATTGCGACAAGAAATTGTGACCTGGCGTCCTGGGAAGCTTAGGCCTGCAGAAGGCCGCAAAGCCGCGGCCTCAATTTCCGGCCGGCGGGGGCCCGCCGCAATCGCCGGTAATTGAGGCCGCGGCTTTGCGGCCTTCAAAGAAGGAAGCTTAGGTCTGCAGAAGGCTGCAAAGCCGTGGGCTCAATTACCGGCCGGCAGGGTAATATTATATGTGTGTGTATAGATGTAGAAAAATTTTTTAATAGAGTATTTTTTTTACATCGTAATATCTGGCACACTTCAGGATTTTGCCCCGGTTTCCTTTTTGCTGGCCCCCTTTTACCCTTCACAACTCCCGGGGTGGACCAGTGGGTCTTTCATTTATGTTTGGGAGACTAATAAGAACCAATAATCTATATGATTGCTGACCATATACAGAGTTCTCTGGAATATTTTAATATACAGTAATTGTAAGTAGGAGTTCTCTCATTTTTTTTATTTTTGCTGTGTTCTAACTTCTGCTGCTGTTTGCGAAATGCTTTGAGATCCAATACCTAAACATCTGCTCCCTGAATTACCAATCATATTTATGTGCATATACCTATAATCGCGTCCTAGGATTTTATATGTGTGAAAAAATAATTTCAGTGTTTTAACTAAAATGTTATATATTTTTTGTTCCTTGATATGTTTCTCAAAGTCCCTTGGGCATTTTGTATTTTGTATTTCTCTATACATATTAGCAATTCCAAAGACATTAAACAATGGTAAACCTCCTCCTTATAGTGTGTACTGGGCTTTAGAATGTTCAACTTAAGACTTCCCTTGCAAATTGATCAGCCTTCCCAATTAGGTTTCTGGTGGCCGAAAAACAAATATATCTCGACATACAGGTTTTTTTTTTTTTTTTTGCAAATCAGAATTGTATGACTTGAACAGTCAGTTTTGTTGACCGAATGTACATTTTTTTGAAACCCTTTACTGTACCTATGCCAAACTGCATTTTTTTTTGCCACACTATAGTACTAATGTACTCTGTCCCTCCCTTTTTTATTGTAGGGTGTGATAGGTGTACAGCTGGTTGTTACAATGGTAATGGCCAGCGTCCTGCAGAAGATCATTCCGCATTACTCTTTGGCTCGTTGGCTTCTCTGCAATGGAAGGTAATGCAACATTTCTGTGGTGCATCAGAGCTTTGCTGAAAATGTAACTAAAGTGGTAATGTGTGTTTTATGTGTTTTCAGTATGCATGCAATTGAACAAAACTCATTATGTTCTTGTTATAATGCTATAAAAATTAATGTTTATTTTACAGATTATATTGGTATCAGCATCCCACGGAGGAAGAGTTACGAACACTTGCTGGAAAGCAACAGCTTAAAGGAAAGGGCAAAAAGGACAGGTAAAGGTTTATCATGTCTGGAATGTACTGGAACTGATATTGTGATAAGCCACTCTGTAAACTTCAATGTAGAACCTTTTCTTTTTTTTTTTTCAGTATAAAGCATTGAGTGAATTCTCTGTAAGGACAAGAAAGTGACTGTATATACTTTCTGATTAAGGCAGGCCATACACAGTGCAAATTTATTTTCTGCAACCACAGGTTGCAAGAAAGAAATTTACATAATTCCCCCATTAACACAGACAGTGCTGACAGGGGAATACCTCCTGCCAAACAAATATCTGCCCCCTGCGTGGGGGAAGCTATCCCTGCCAGGAGAAGACAGTGGTTATCCTAGCTGCTATAGCAGCCACTAGCAATAATCGCAAGAGAATTCGTCAGGCTGGTTGTACCCAAATTGATCGACCAAGCCTGCCCATTAATGGTTCGCATCTCTGTTCCTGCTGAACTGGCCAAGATTCAAACCAAGTATAGACGGCCTAACACAGACAGACATAAGTTTGACGGGTGGAGACTAAAACATATTTGACAAAAATAAACCACTCAAAAACTCCATCTCATACTTGCATTCTAAGATCAGACCTTTCACTTGTTTGTACATTTTCGTGTAACCATGTACAAACATGAGCTTGGCACAAATAAATGTTTTACAGTTTCTGATAAATAAGTAATTATAATTAGTTATAAAAGTGAAATGATGAGCGCAGCTAAAACTAAACTAAATAATCAATCCAAAATAAACAAGTGAGCATCGCTTTGGAAAACAGTGATATTATTACAAAATAAATGGGATGATCCAAATATGTGCAATTAAGTGCAGCAGCAAGTGTCCCAAATAAGTGAAATCCAGTGAGGAGACAAATGTAAATCAATCCGTGACAAGGCTTCTGTCCATGTAAACAACGAGATCATCCAGATGAGACTTCACAGATGAACGTGCTCACAGAGTGCTTACCTGTTTTCTTAAAAGGTTTTTTTGGGCATGTATTTTGTGGTGTACGATGACGTTGTGATTCTTCATCTTTTAAAACTTGACCTTCTCTCACGAGTGATGAAGTTTGATCTTGCCATCCTAATGTTTTAACAGATTTATCCAAATTCTGGTTTACTGTATCTGCTTCTTTTTCCGGTGTTGAATAAGTGGAGGTCGGTACTGTGACCATAGTTTTCACCTGCCACTTAAACACCTGATCCGCTTTATAATCTGATGTATCTCGTAGGTATTTTTTCGTTTTACTTTTCTGAGCTTCAAGATCTTTGGTGGCTAAAGTTTTGCTTAAGGGCTCTTTCACACGTCCGTTCAGTTCGTCCGTTTTTTGGACGTCCGTTAACGGACCTCAATGCTTCCCTATGGGTTAGCGTCAGTTAGCGGATGAGCATCCGCTAACGTCCGTTAACATCCGTCTGCGGTAAGCTCCGTTTTTTTGGACGGAAGAAAACCCTATTTTTCTTCCGTCAAAAAAACAGAACGGACGAAAAACGGACGTTAGCGGATGATCCGTTTACCATCCGATCCGCTAACGTCAGTTTTTCATCAAAATATGTAAAAAAAAAAAAAAAGTTCTAAAAAAAAAAAAAAAAACGGATGAAAAAAAACTGATGAAAAACGGACGGAAAACGGAACGGAAACGGATGTAAACGGACGAAAAACGGATGAAAAAACGGATCAACTGAAGGGGGAAAAAACTGATCTTAAAAACTGAACGGACGTGTGAAAGAGCCCTAATTGAGTGGCTAGTTTTTTAAACTCTGTTGAATCCTTAAAAGGATCCAAAAGGATTTTGGCCTCTGCTATTAAGTTATCCATAGCTCGCAGCTTTTTTTGTTTCCGTTTCAGGAGAAAATGAATGGCCTCCAAACTCTTATCATTATAAAAGTGGAACCATTCATCCATAGATTGTTTGTCCAGAAGTCCATCATTAGGGGGAACATCCCGCCCGAGTCTTCTCGGGACAATTTTCTCTTTTAGATAGCGGTCAAAGGTATGAATAACCCACCAAAGATTGACCTTCCTCTCCATAGAAAGTGCCAAAACTCTAAATTGGCTATTAAGGTCGGTTTTCTTTGTGTTGTGGGTGCCATTGAATACCTCATCTAGGTTCACATTGCGGTGTTCCATATAAGAGAACACTTCCATGGCAGCAGCTAAAGGGGGTGTTAGAGCACTAGTGGTATATAAAAAAGGAAACTAAAGCGCTAGCCAACAGTGAATAGACCCAATAAGAGAAAGAAATAAACTAATTACATGCAGCTCAAATCTGGTATGTGCTAACAACAAAAATAGTTATAAAAGTGAAATGATGAGCGCAGCTAAAACTAAACTAAATAATCAATCCAAAATAAACAAGTGAGCATCGCTATGGAAAACAGTGATATTATTACAAAATAAATGGGATGATCCAAATATGTGCAAATATTGCACATATTTGGATCATCCCATTTATTTTGTAATAATATCACTGTTTTCCATAGCGATGCTCACTTGTTTATTTTGGATTGATTATTTAGTTTAGTTTTAGCTGCGCTCATCATTTCACTTTTATAACTATTTTTGTTGTTAGCACATACCAGATTTGAGCTGCATGTAATTAGTTTATTTCTTTCTCTTATTGGGTCTACTCACTGTTGGCTAGCGCTTTAGTTTCCTTTTTTATATATAATTATAATTAGTGCTATATCCTCCAGCAGCCACATTGTGAATTTTTTGCTATATTCTAGAAGCCAGAAGGGCAGCCAGCCTATATGTATCAGAGGCCTTCCTCTGACAGTCCAGCTGTTTTCACAAATGAGTCAGAATGAAGCCTCTAATAAAGGCAAATAAACCAGCCCCTTCAGCATTAAAAGGAAAGGAATGGTAAAGTGTTACAGATGCTTTAACAAAAGTTTAGATGATGAGATATGGTTTTGGCCTTGTGTCAAGCCCTGTTTTTTGGCATTTGCACTGCGCCTTTAGTGTGCTTCATATGCTGCTTTGTTTTTGTAGATTGGGACAATATAATAGTTCTGAATTCCACAGAAGAGGGTGGTGTAACATCCTCCTTTTTTTCTCTGTTTTATTTGGAAGTAGAGGCCAGCCTTGTACACACTGACAAACATTTAGACCCCTTTCACACTTGTGCAACTTGTCCTGCGACTTTGGACATCAGAGTCGCATGACAAGTCTTGCCCCATGATTCCCAATGATAACCATTCATATCTGTGTGACTTCAAAGTAGTCCCTGTATTACTTTGGTCCGACTTTGATGCAAGTTGAGGTCCGTAGACCTCAAGTTTTCACAGGCAGTCCCTGAAATCACGCCACTTTTAAGTTGCAACAGTGTGGAAGGGACCTTGGGGAAATGGTAAGACCATTGGCCATGGTGCCTGAAAGTTGCATTTAAATTAGCAAATTTAGGGATACAGTACATAATTTCTACTGCTATAGTTGGCTAGTAAACTGAATCAAATGTGCAGTAAATTCAGCATATGGTGATACCTCAGTGGATCAAAAGGGGAAGTATTTTCAATTTGACAGGCAGGTTGAATATCCTACATTTTATCACTTGAAAGCCCACAGCACCGTTGAGCAACCGCATGCACTACACGCGTTGTAGGGCAGCCGTTTACTTGAATGGGTATGTTTGGTGCCAGTATTACCTGTCAGATGCAACCAGTGGTGCAATTTTTGCCACACAACAACTGCAGCAGAAAGTGCTAACATGGGCAGTGGCCATGCCAATTTGACCTCCTTCAAGAGGAACCACTGCCTATTTTTACTGGCACCCATGTAGACGAGGCCTTATCCACTTGTTGACAGCCTCTTATACTAATACCGCAGTAAAAAGCAACCTTTTTGGACTGGTTCACATACCTAGTATTTGATCCCCTCGCCCGCTGGCTTGGCTATGCTGTGATTCATTACAGCACAAGCCAGTCAGCGGTTCTCGGACAATAATTAACCACCGGCACTCACTGATCTACTCAGTGATTCACTGAACAGAGCCCTGCAGGGAGAAGATAACAAGATCCTTCGTAAAAGCAGCAAATATCACACACGTTACACATTGCTAGGCACACATTCAACCCTTTGATTGCCCTAGATGTTAACCCCTTCTACCCAGTGTCATTAGTAACGCGTACACTGTATTAATGTCAGTGGCAGTTAGTCAGTTCATCCCAGCGTCAGTTAGGCCCCTTTCACACCTGCTCACCGTATGTCCGCTTTTTCATCCATCCGTTTGCAGATGAAAAAGGGACATACATTGGTCCCTATGAGATTGCGGGTGTCAGCGGAAAAACATCCGCTGACAGCCGATCTCGCCCGCCTCCGCAACGATCCGATTCTGCAGATGGAAGAAACCCTATTTCTTTCTCGTACATCACGGGACACAGAGCGGCATATTCATTACTATGTGGGTTATATGGAGTACCTTCAGGTGTGGACACTGGCAATCTTCAAACAGGAAGTCCCCTCCCTATATAACCCCCTCCCCTAGAGGGAGTCCCTCAGTTTTTTCGCCAGTGTCTTAGGTGTTGGTCACGGAATAGCTTTGCTCCACATCCTTTGGGATTAAGGGCGGGCTAACCGGATCTGTCCAAGGAGCCTCAGTGCCAAAGTGGACAGTACCCGGGCCCCAAACCGTGGGGTTTTGCCTATAATGCTCCTCTTTGGAGGGCTGGACCCTGGGCCCAGGACTTGGAGTTTTGCAAAAACCATAAGGTTCCTGTTTTGCCAGGGTGCTATATAGGTCCAGGACAGTGGGTACCTTCATAGGACCCCAGGGCCTGAAGGTCTACTACGCTACCCACGGAGATGGGAGAAGACTGGATCAGTTTGCTGGTCAAACATCCTGCAGCATGGAGCAGGTAAGGGGGAGCCTGCGGGACTTGGTTCGACAGCAGGCTCCCCGGGGTAACCTAAAAGGGGGGATAGCCTGAGTATGCTCTGCATGGGCAACTGTGATCACTATGTCTTAGAGACAGGATGACACCCTTTCTCCCCCCATCACTAGGCCCCCCTGTCTAAAGTGTGTTGCTAGCTAACCTGCTGTTGCTTCCTAGAGGCTAGTAAAGGATCCTTAGGGGCCTTAAAAGAGTCCTACCTGGCCGGGAGTTTTGAATCTGCCGCCGTTTCTGCGCCATGGATCTCCAGCAGCGCGGCTCCTCCATGTTCTTCCTGTTTCCGGGTACGCGCGCGCGCGCGCGTGCACGCGCGCGTCTTATTGACGAATTTTCGCGCCATCCAGACAGGAGGGCGGGGGGGGGGCGGGCCTGCGGCGTCATACAGGGGCGCGCCCTTCTGCTGTTATAGACAGCAGGCCTTGTCAGGGCTCAGTCTGTGGCTGATTGTTTCAAGAGAGGACGCAGGGCGGCAGAACAGTGACTCCCGGTGGCGGAAAAGGGGTAGTACATGTGGACTTTGTCCCAATGTCTATTGTTAAGCCAAAGAATCCCCCTTATTTGACAGCAGGTTGGAGGCTGGCAAACTTAAGTTAGGGGCATTGTGTATGGTCATAGAAAATATATAATTATTTAAAAAAAAAAAAAAAAAAAAAAAGACCAACATACGGGCCCATCAGTTTGTGGGGACACTAGTAATCTACTTTCCCCTAAACTCTGGAATTGTACTCCTGGCCACTACAGTCTGTTGTGTGGGCGGAGTCCCTCGATTTGGTATTATGGCTTCCAAGGGTTCGGGGTCAAAGGGTACAAAAAAGACCAAAAAACAAAAGGGTTCCCTTTCTGATTCTGATATGCCGATTCTTTCCCCGCAGCTTATTAATTTAAGAAGCGCCTTGGATGAGCCATTAGGGGGATCTGGTGCGGAGGCTGGCCCAGATCAGCCCAGCCCTGTGTTTATCACAGAGGAGATGCTAGCCGTATCCCTAGGGGGGCTAGAAGAGAGAATAGCAGCATTGATCGCTAGAGCTATTCCTGGTAAGAAACGGGTTAGATCCCCATCACCAGGGAGTGTATCCTCAGATGCTGAGATTCTCTCTCCGGAGGAATTAGAATCACAGGAGGATCAACTGGACCTGAACCGAGAGGGTTCAGGAATTGAGGGGTCTACCTCTGAGGAACCATTTTCAGACTCCCAGACGGAAAGACTGTGGGTACAGTCTTTGACGGACATGGTCCGCTCGGCATTTAGTTTGCCATTACCAGAACCTCAGGTTCCTCCGGTATCCTCTCTGGGCTCTTTGAGAGCCCCGTTAAGCAACGCAGTTTTTCCGGTCCATCCTCTCTTGGAGGAATTGATCTTTCGGGATTGGGTACGGCCGGACAGGGTTTTTCTGCCACCGAAAAGATTTGCGGTCATTTATCCCATGGAGGAAAAATTCTCCAAGAGATGGAAGCTCCCAGTAGTGGATGCAGCCATCTCATGTGTGAATAAATCACTAACTTGCCCGGTGGAAAATATACATATGTTTAGAGGTCCGGTTGATAAAAGATTAGAAACACTTTTAAAAGCATCCTTTGCTACGGCAGGAGCAGTGGTGCAGCCAGCGGTAGCTGCAATTGGAGTTTGTCAGGCATTAAAAGACCAGACAAAAGAGATGTTAAAAGACATGCCTACCCAACAAGCAGAAGAGTTTGCTGACATTCCCAGAGTTCTGTGTTTTGCGGTAGATGCTATAAAAGATTCCATCCAGCAGGCTTCTCGTTTATCACTATGTTTGGTACACATGAGAAGGCTCTTATGGTTGAAGAACTGGGCGGCAGAACCCCCATGCAAAAAGCTTCTGGCAGGATTTCCCTTCCATGGAGGGCGACTCTTCGGAGAGGATCTGGATAAATATATTCAGACTATTTCAAATGGCAAGAGTACCCTTTTACCGGTCAAAAAGACATTCCGGGCTCCTACATTTAAAAGGCAGCTTTTTCCTGTCTCGGGGCCCTCTAATTCCAGGCAGTATCGACGGCCGCCTGCGCGATCCAACGGTAACAGTAGATCGCAGGGACAAACCCCTGGGGGTAAGAAGCCGTGGTATCGCAAGCCGTCAAAGGCAGCCCCTAAGTCTGCCTTATGAAGGGGCGCCCCCACTCTCACGGGTGGGGGGAAGGCTTCGTCTCTTCTCAGAAGTTTGGGAAGCCAAGATCCCCGACAAATGGGTCCGGGCATCTGTAACCACAGGTTACAGACTGGAATTTCTGAGGTATCCTCCGCCTCATTTTCAAGAATCAAGGCTACCAAGGGATCCAGCAAGGAAGGCCTCAATGCTGGCAGCCTTGGATCACCTGCTTTGCCAGGACGTAATTTTAGAAGTGCCAGCCCAAGAGCAAGGCCTAGGTTTCTATTCCAATCTCTTTGTCATACCAAAGCCCAACGGCGATGTCAGGCCAATTTTGGACCTAAAGAGGTTAAACGGTTATCTAAGGGTGCGGTCCTTCCGGATGGAATCCATCCGGTCAGCAGCCGCCGCGCTTCAGAAGAACGATTTTCTGGCCTCCATAGACATAAAAGATGCTTACCTTCATGTACCAATCTGTCAGTCGCATCAAAGGTTTTTACGCTTCGCGGTCGGGCAGCGACACTTCCAATTCAGGGCGCTCCCTTTCGGGCTGGCCACGGCCCCCCGGGTATTCACGAAGATCCTAGCCCCAGTTCTGGCCAATTTAAGAATCCAAGGAGTCACAGTCCTAGCATACTTGGACGACCTTTTAATTATAGATCATTCACGGACGGGTCTGCAGAAGGCAGTAAACCTCACGGTTCGGTACCTCGAAGAATTCGGCTGGGTCCTAAACCAGGGAAAGTCAGCATTCCAGCCTACAAAGCAGTTGGAATACCTCGGCATGAGGTTAGACACGGAACGTCAAAAGGTGTTCCTGCCCCTTGTAAAGATCAAGGCGATCAAGGGGTTGGTTCAGTTGGTTATAAACAAGAGAAGACCAACTATTCGCCTGTGTATGCGATTACTAGGCAAGCTAGTGGCCACATTCGAGGCAGTACCATACGCTCAGATCCACATTCGCGTCCTACAGGCAGCCATTTTAGCAACCTGGGGCAAGAGGGCACATGCCTTAGAGTCCCCTTTGACGCTATCATCAAGGGTCCGACAAAGCCTGGCCTGGTGGTTGAACCCTCAGAACCTTCTAAAGGGAAGATCCTTCAGCCCTGTTGTCTGGAAGGTAGTTACCACAGACGCCAGCCTGGCAGGCTGGGGGGCGGTCTTCGAGGGGTTCTCCCGCCAGGGAACTTGGGTGAAAGCAGAGAGGCAGCTCTCCATCAATATCTTGGAAATCAGAGCGGCTCGCCTAGCCCTGTTGGCGTGGACCTCCAGATTAAAGGGGTTCCCGGTGAGAATCCAGTCAGACAATGCCACGGCGGTGGCATACATAAACCACCAAGGGGGAACCAGGAGCCAGGCCGCTCAAAGGGAAGTGAACTTGATTTTTCAATGGGCAGAGGCTCATGTACCCTGCATTTCAGCGATATTCATTCCAGGAGTGGACAACCTGCAGGCAGACTTCTTAAGTCGCCAGAGTCTGTTGCCAGGGGAGTGGTCTCTGCATCCCCAGGTCTTTCAGACAATCTGCCAGAGGTGGGGAACGCCAGACGTAGATATAATGGCATCCAGGTTCAACAAGAAACTAGACAGGTTCGTGTCGCGAGCGAGGGATCCGATGGCCTGCGGAACCGATGCGTTGGTGTGCCCTTGGCATCAATTCAAACTTCTATATGCATTTCCTCCACTACAGTTACTCCCCCGCCTGTTGCGCAGGATCAGAGTGGAGCACAAGCCAGTCATTCTAATAGCTCCAGCTTGGCCCCGGAGGGCTTGGTACTCGCTAGTCCTGAATATGGCAGTGGGAGACCCTTGGACTCTTCCTCTACAACCAGACCTACTCTCACAAGGTCCGATCCTCCACCCTACATTACAGCGTCTAAATTTGACGGCCTGGAGGCTGAATCCCTGATTCTCAGGGGTAGGGGTCTGTCTAGGCAGGTAATCCCTACCCTGATTAAGGCTAGAAAGCCGGTCTCCAGGGTAATTTATTACAGGGTGTGGAGGAATTATATAGGCTGGTGTGAATCCAAAAGATGGAATTGCCGCAAATATACTATTGATAGGGTGTTAAGTTTTCTCCAGCTAGGAGTGGATAAAGGCCTGGCACTAAGCACAATCAAAGGACAGATCTCAGCTCTGTCAGTGTGGTTTCAGAGGCCGCTGGCCACCCACTCGCTGGTAAAGACCTTCTTACAGGGGGTCTTGCGTATTAATCCTCCTGTCAAGTCACCAGTTTGTCCTTGGGACTTAAATCTTGTCCTGTCCACTCTACAGAAACAGCCTTTTGAGCCTCTGGCTGAGATTCCTTTACTCTTACTGACAAGAAAATTGGTTTTCTTGGTCGCCATAGTTTCGGCCAGGAGAGTGTCAGAATTAGCAGCCTTATCGTGTAAGGAACCATATCTTGTTCTGCATAAGGACAGGGCAGTTCTCCGGCCCCATCCTTCCTTTCTACCAAAGGTTATATCCAAATTTCACTTAAACCAGGATTTGGTACTTCCATCCTTCTTTCCAAAACCTACATCTAGAAAGGAGGGGTTGCTGCATACCTTGGATATGGTCCGGGCCATGAAGGCCTATCTTAAAGCTACAGAAAAGATCCGGAAAACAGATGTGTTATTCGTTCTACCAGATAGCCCCAAGAAGGGGCAGGCAGCTGCAAAATCCACCATCTCAAGATGGATTAGACAATTAATCATTCAAGCCTACGGGTTGAAGAGGTTGCCTCCTCCGTTGTCGGTGAAGGCCCATTCTACCAGGGCCATGGGCGCCTCTTGGGCAGCACACCATCAGATCTCTATGGCTCAGATATGCAAGGCAGCAACGTGGTCATCAGTCCACACGTTTACAAGGTTTTATCAACTAGACGTGAGAAGGAATGCGGATTCTGCCTTTGGACAGGCAGTACTACAGGCTGCAGTTTGAAATCCTCGGGATCAGAAAACACCCTTGGATATAAATAAAAAAAAAAAAAAAAAAGTTTTTTCTTGACTAAGTTGGAATTATTATGATTTGAGTTTATCTCTAAATTGAATCCTTCTTTGGAAGATGTCTCCCTCCCCTCATTAAAGCATTGCTTTCGGACATCCCACATAGTAATGAATATGCCGCTCTGTGTCCCGTGATGTACGAGAAAGAAAAAGGGATTTTTAAATACAGCTTACCTGTAAAATCCTTTTCTTGGAGTACATCACGGGACACAGAGCTCCCACCCCTCTTTTGGGTGACCATTTTGGGAGGCATACTGCTTGCTACAAAACTGAGGGACTCCCTCTAGGGGAGGGGGTTATATAGGGAGGGGACTTCCTGTTTGAAGATTGCCAGTGTCCACACCTGAAGGTACTCCATATAACCCACATAGTAATGAATATGCCGCTCTGTGTCCCGTGATGTACTCCAAGAAAAGGATTTTACAGGTAAGCTGTATTTAAAAATCCCTTTTTTTCCTTCCGTCATCGGATCGGATAAACACGGACATACGGTCCGTGTTCATCCCACCCCCCCCATAGAGGAGAGAGGAGAAAAGACAGGGCGGTCCCTGCACAGTGTGCGGGGACCACCCTGACATCCGCCGGCTCAGCGGGGATCAACAGAGCGATCCCCGCTGAGCATACGGAGGTGGATCAATACTGATCCGCCCCGTGTGAAAGGGGCCTTAGTGTCGGATTGCCCGCCCTACTATTGCAGTCCTGTTATAAGTCGCTGATCACCGCCATTTAGTAGTATGTAAAAAAAAAAAGTGTGTGTATATGTTATATATATATATAAATTTGTAGACACTATAACTGTCGCACAAACCAATCAATATACACTTATTGGGATTTTTTTTACAAAAGACATGTAGCACAAAACAGTTTGGACAGATTGTTTTATAGCATAAATTAAATTACATAAATTACATAAATTAAAATTTATATAATTATATATATATCAAATACCTGCACAAAATGCATCGCAAACAAAATAAATTAATAAATGAAACAAAATCAATGAAAATAGTCCATAAGTGATTTGGTGTGAGAAAAGTCCACTGGTAAATTAAGTAGTGGAAATCCAGAGCAGGTGATAAGAGAAAGATCCTCCACCAGAGAATAAGGATGGCCTCTCACCTTATATATTCAACCTCCTAGTGGTCACAAAACGTGGAATGCAAAATACAAGTCCTGTTGTCAAGGGTCAGCAGGTTACGGGTAACTCCGTATCACAGAAAAAAGGCCCACAATATGGCAGTAGTATAAGGACATATGGAACAGAAGAGGAAATGGATCTAATGCTCTCTGTAGCAAAACCAGCATTTATTAGGATAAAACAATAATACACTCACATTGGATGGCACTCTCAGCCGAGTGCTAAGCTTCAAGCAGTGAAATCCAACAGTCAGTGGCATGAAAAGCCAGAGACAACATACGGTGGCGATCGAGGGGGAGGAGTTACGTGTGACGTCACACGCTTTGTGATCACTAGGAGGTTGAATATATAAGGTGAGAGGCCATCCTTATTCTCTGGTGGAGGATCTTTCTCTTATCACCTGCTCTGGATTTGCACTACTTAAAGCGGGGGTTCACCCTATACAAAATATATACCATTCGATCTAGCATACTGCTGACACCTGCAGTATGCTGGTGTTATTCCCCCCCCCCCCCAAGCTGTACTTGCTGTATAATCGTAGTTTTAATCCGGCTTCCGGGTTCTCTCTGCCCTGGGGAATAGGTGTTCTTAAAACCAGGCATAGATGATTGACGTGCGCGTACAGCGCGTCACGCCTTCCGAAAATCCCCAAAGTGGGACTCGGCTTTTTACGGCGCCTGCGCAGTCAGCTCTACACTGCAGGCGCCGTATAGCGCCGTAAACAGCCGTGTCTCATGTTGGCTATTTTCGGAAGGCGTGACGCACTGTACGCGCACGTCAATCATCTATGCCTGGTTTTAGGAACTCCTATACCCCGCGGGGAATCTTCTTGGAGCCGGAATACAACTATGGATAACTCGGTAAGTACAAGGGAAAAAAAAAACAGCATACTGCACATGTCAGCAGTATGCTGGATCTCATGGTAAAAAGTTCATTTTCAGGGTGAACCTTCGCTTTAATTTACCAGTGGACCTTTCTCACACCAAATCACTTGATTTTGTTTAATCTATTAATTTTATTAATTTATCTTGTTTGCGCTGCACTTTTATTATCACAGGTGATCAAATACCATCAAAAAAAAAGTTCTATTTGTGTGGAAAAAAAATCTGTAAATTTATTTTTTTGGGCAAAGCGTTGCATGATCATGCAATTGTCAGTTAAAGTACGCACTACCGAACAGCAAAAACATGTCCCAGTCATGAAGGGGGTAAAATCTTCCGGAGGGCAAGTGGTTAACCTGCAAAATGGAATACTGTAGCATGTTTGCTTTTTCTTTTATACAGAAAAGCTTGTGATGTTTTTTTTTTTTTTTTTTTTTTTGCTATTTTAGAAAATATAATGGTCATATTGAAAATAAACCACTTACCATTCCAAAAGACATTGACCTTCATTTGGAAACTAGGACTGTTACTGAAGTTGACACTTTAGGTGAGTAAGCTGTGTATATGTATTACATTTCAAAAATGTTCTCGCATTAGAAATAATGTGATACTTAACAATATGTTTTCTTTGTATATTCCAGCACTCCATTATTTTCCCGAGTATCAATGGTTGGTAGATTTCACTGTTGCTGCTACTGTGGTTTACTTGATAACTGAAGCTTATTACAGCTTTGTGGCACCATCACAAGAGATGAATATCAGCATAGTTTGGTGTATGCTCGTTCTGGCATTTGCAATGTATCCTTTTTAATGGTTAATACTTCATAATTATAGGTACAGAATACAATTATGGTAGCACCTTTTTATGTTGGTTGAAAGTTGGTTTTGACAGGTACCCAGCTTCCACTCACGCCGCCTAGGCGACTCAAGTGGAAGTTCTCCTCTCCCCCTCCCTCCCTGCAATCTTCAGAGACACGTTACATGTTCCAGAAGATTGCTCAGCCATGCGACTCAAGCATGCGCAGTGTGAAGCCGAAAGCTGTCACAGCCGGGTGCCCACACTAGTGATGCCAGGGAGAAGCGGGGGAGAACCGAGGCTTTGGGCGGCCATATTGCTGGATCATGGGACAGGAGAATGTGTGTTTAAAGTCAGCAGCTACACTTTTTGTAGCTGCTGACTCTTAATAAGTACAGAAACGGCTGGAACTCTGCTTTAAGCAATTTTTTCAGAACACATTCATTTTGGTAGGATAATTATTAATGCGGAATGTTTGTTTTCTTGCTAAGGATCATTATTTTTATCAAGTTGTTATGGGTAAAGTTCCACTTTAAGTTGTTTGAGGTCATCTACTGTTTGTGTGCTTATGAAGCCACAGCACAGAACAGCCCCCATAAGTCCTGAGTGTTTTTTACAGACACAAGTTATACATTTTAAAATTACTTAAAATATTATCACTGAATAGAAGAAGTCCACTCCCAAATGTGTATATCCGTGTTTGGTAGATGCTGAAGAGTTAAACCACTTAAAGCAGGAGTTTAGTCAAAAACTGTCTAAGCTTAAGGCTGCTTTCACACTGGGGCGGGGGCAGCGTCTGCGGTAAACCTATAGTTGATTCTGCAGAGGTATTCGGCCGCTACCGGGGCGTTTTTATCCCCTATCGGCTGGAAAAAGGGTTAAAACTACCTGCAAATCGCCACTTCAGAGCGGCGATTTCCTGGCGGTTCGACTGCGATACCCAATAATTTTAATGGGAAGTGGCGGTGTATACACTGCTCCTTCACCGCTCCAAAGATGCTGCTTGCAGGACTTTTTTTTAACGTCCTGCCAGCGTATAGCCTCGTGTGGGGGTTGACTTTGCATGTAAGACAAGACAACCTGTGAAACAAAATTTAGCTTTTTTTTATTTTTAGCAGTCTCTTGAAACAAGTGACTTGTAGTCTAGTCATCTTCTCCTTCAGCTTAACTGAAGTGGGTGTAATCAACTGCACACATTATGAATTGGCGTATCTTGGGTCTAGACTCCTGGCACCGTCTTTTCTTTATCGCAAGTCCCCTGGCTTTAATTTATGTGTTCCTTCTAAGTTATTGGATCTAGAAGCAATGAGAATACAAGCAAATACGTTTTGTTTAAAGAAAAAAAAAATTACTTCTGCAAAGCGGCAACATATCCTATGGGCGAGCAGAGCCTGCAGCTGCTATAGAAAATATAAGCCTGTGCATGGTACATTGCCAAAAAGAGTTTCATCGGGAGAGAGTCCAGTATTTCCTTTTGGGTGCCACTCTGACTGAATATAAGGATATTGAAAGACAATGATTTTCCTATTTCTAAAATCAGCCTAGCTGTTTTTTTTTTCTTTTTTTAATCCCAGTCTTTCTACACCCCAAAGGGATTCCGTCTGATAGCAACTTTTTTGCTGTGGTCTTTGTAGTAGCATTTAACACTGGTCCCACTGGTCATGCCTCTGGCCACCCAGAAAACATGTCCACAGACAAATACATAATCATAACATTTTGACTCTGGTATATAAATATAATCATTTTGTATACATTTTAATCTTTGTTGGTATTGAGACACTATCTGTACTATGGAGGGCACAGGTAAGAAAGGTAGCTGTATATTTTGAAGCAATGTTGATGAACTCTGGTGTTATCCAATGCTCGGTTGCTAGGACAGCCATAAGTAATTTTGATTGATGACATGGTTCATGTGTCAAGCTATCCATCATGGGGGAAAAGTGTGGCTGGCAGACATAAAAGCTCACAATGTTTCCAAAGTCCTTTTTCATTAGGAGCTACCCCTGCTGTGGATGCCTTGTTCTCTTTATAAAGTACTTGTTCCTGGAGTTTAATTATTATTTCCAGCTCTACTTGATGAGAACTAAGGATGTAATCTGTGCGTTGAACAGACCCATTAGGGTTAAATAATGGTATAAAACAATTTCTGCAGCTTTCACTAGTGGCACCTTTTGATTACTGGTTCTAGCCGGCATTAAATGTAGTGTCTTATCCTCCCACCATGTTCCTGAGTAAGAACTCCAGTTGCATGTCCTGGATTTTTATGATTATGATTTATGATTATGGAAAAGTTTTCCTGTAGAGCACAGACTCCAGACTGCAAGGATGCCAAACCTAAAGCTTGGCTATACACTAGTAGTTTTTCACGGACATTGTCTTATCTCTCCTGACCAGCCATCCATATTACAATGATAGGTTGACCTCCGTGGGAGGCAGATTGAAGGGAATCCTCTTCCCACAAGGGTCAGTGGAAGCACATAACCAATGCCTTAATTTTGGTGCTGATAGGGAAGGGGTACAGGCTTGAGTTTGATAGCCTTTCACTCTCAGGATTTTGTGTGATGAATCTTCCCAAATCCAGGAACATCCAGAGCTTTCTTTAACTTCTCTTGGGAGATCTGGTGGATCAGAAGGCTGGTAGTCCTGTTTCATGAGAAAAATAAGGCAGAGTTTTTTTGCTTGCATGTTTTTGTAGTAAAGAAACCTTTGGTCACATTTTGCCTAATCCCTGGCCCCTTTAGTTATACAAGGGATGCAAGAAGTTTTGTATGAATTTAATTATTTTTTGTAGAACAGTCCTGCAGCCTGGCTGTCTTATGATTCCCCCGGGATTTAAGGGGGTATATACCTCTATGTTCCTAATCGAGTGGAGCTGTCAGATATTTCTGTGTCTGACAGTAAAGATAGTTGCAGAAGTGCATTTTCAATTCACACCCCTTTCATTTGTCGTTCCCTTACTAGTTAGTTTCATCAGAATAGTTCCTTACTTTGATGATTTGCTAGTATTTACTTCTTCTCAGAATCCCTTGCAAGAGGGATCTACAGGTCACCCAGAATTTACTTATGAGTCTAGGATTGTTGAGCAGTCTGGAGAAATCAAACCTGACACCCTCACATTCTGTCATCTTTCTGGGATACACTCTGAATTCCCTAGATCAAAAAATGTATCTATTAAGCCATGTACACACGATCGGACCAAACCAATGAAACTGGTCCGACGGACCGTTTTCATCAGTTCACAGACTGATGGTCTGATGTGCGTACACACCATCGGTTCAAAATCTGATCGGGCCAGAACGAGGTGACGTAGAACACGACGATGTGCTGAAAAAACAAAGTTCAATGCTTCCAAGCATGCGTCGACTTCCAAGCCTGGTCAGGCGTCCATCGCTCCGATTTTAAAGCAAGTTTTAAAACTTTGGTCCGATGGGCCGTACACACGATCGGTTTTGCCCAATGAAACTGGCCTTAAGCCCAGTTTCATCGGACCAAACCGATCGTGTGTAAGCAGCCTTAGAGAACAAGATTTGCAAACCCAGTGGTTAGACTTTTATCAGAGGCTCCTTCAGTGATTTCTCTTGAAAGTGTAGGATCGATCTCCAGAGACACTGGAAACGTAACATCTGCGAACAGGTCTCCTCTGGGTCTTCCCTATATTGCTATGGTTAAACATAGGTTTGAGTGCCTGGGCAGGTTATCTAAGAAGCAAGGTGGTACAAGGTATAGGAATTCAAATGTTTTTTCAACTGAAAAAATCCAGGGGTGGTGGTGACAGCCCTGTCTGGGATACCACCTGCATATCCTTAAAGACAGTGCTACAAATGTGGCATATCAACAAGTGTTAAAGCACACAAAGCCCTTGCCTGCAGTCAATGACAAAATAATGCTGTCTTGGGCAGAGAGGAATCTTGCGTCCCTTTCAGCAATACACCTCAAGGGGACTCAGAACCATTTCGTGGATTTTCTAAGCCACCATCATGTTCATCTATAGGTGTTTTCTGCACTGTCAGGATGGTGGGGGAAATCCAGATTTTGGCATGTTTTGCCTTTGAAGAGAATACCAAAATGAAGTAATTCCTTTCTCTGAATCCAAAGGACAATGTAGGGACCATAGATGACCCATGAATCCTTGGCAGTTCAGTCTCTGTTTTATCTTTTCCTCACTTCATGTCGTTTTCAGAGGTTTAAATGGAAGCCCATGAATCTTCTCCTGATTGTTCCATTTTGTTCAAAGAGACTTTGGTTCTACATTCTTCCCTCTGTGGTCGGTTCACCCCCTTGGTTGCTTCCAGACAGGCCAGATATCACAGAAAATGCCCCTATATTATCCAATATTACCTTTAAAACTGTCTGGTTCTGAGAAACATCCTAAAGGCCAAAGGTCTCTCGGACAAAGGAGTGAGTACTCTACTCAGTAGTCGTAAACTAATTCTAAGAGCTATGTCCATATCTAATTTTGAGCTTTCCGACAGGAGGAAAGGGTAAAATACCGACCTTTAAAAGTGTGGTGATTTTTTTTTTTTTTAGCAGCCTGGGCATGGGTTCTAAGCTAGGCTGCATTTCTTTAATGATGTGAAGCCACCAACCTAGCTTTTCTCTGTGACCGTTCCTCAAGGAGAAAAATACTTGTGTAGAATTTACAACTACAACTGTCTCCTTCTGCGTCATGCAGTAGCATCAAATTAACTGTAAAATGAGAAAAAAAAGTTATATTTCTATTTATATCACTTCAACGCAGTTCAGCAGGTATCAGATAACACCTGAAATCTGTCATAGCACCACCCACAAGGAGGGGATAATTCTACACCTTCATAATGAATTCTCTTTGTGAATTACATTTCAGTTATTCCGGTTATTAAAATAACGACTGAGTAGGTAAAATATCATCTAACATACTTTAAAAAACGGTTTAATTTTGCAGAAAGTGGTTTTGCATTTTCTGAATTGACTACCTTTACAAAGCAACCACATAATGGAGTTGATTAAAGGTAAACAGACTATGCAGTCTGCAAGCACAGTTGCAATATTTCCCAAGGCTCAGGCGGCGTACACACGAGGGGGGATATGTCCGCTGAAAACGGTCCGATGGACCGTTTCAGCAGACATCTCCGCTCGTGTGTATGGGCTAGCGGACAGATTTCTCCACCCGACAGATTTCAAAGCATGCTTTGAAATCTATCCGGTGGGAATCTGTCCGCCCGACATGTCTGCTGGTTAGTACACTTACCAGCAGACATGTCGGCCCCCACCGCCGCCGCGCCGCTGCCGAATGGATTCGGCGCATGCGCGGAAGTGTTTTACTTCCTGGTGCGGTGACGTGGCGGTGACGCGGCGGCGTCAACGTCACCGCCGCATCACCACTACATCACCGCGCCGTCCGGCGGCGGGGAATTTGATCCGATGGTGTGTACACGCCATCGGATCAAACTCCCGATCGGACATATCCGATGGAAATGGTCCGCGGACCGTTTTCATCGGATATATCCGATCGTCTGTACGCCGCCTTAGTATAGTGGTGAAGCTCTGCTGATTTCCATCATCGAATCATATGCAAGCAAAAGTTTTTCTTTCTCGTACATCACGGGACACAGAGCGACATAGTAATTGCTATGTGGGTTATAGAGCCTACCTTTAGGTGATGGACACTGACACACCCAAGACAGGACATCCCCTCCCCTATAAAACCCCTTCCATACTGGGACTACCTCAGTTTTTTCAGGCAGCATCAAAATCCACTATTTCAAAGTGGATTCGACAGGTCATTACTCAAGCCTATGGTTTAAAAAGGAAGGTTCCTCCATTTAAGGTTAAGGCGCACTCTACTATAGCAGTTAGTGCTTCTTGAGCAGTGCATCACCAGGCCTCCATGGCTCAAATCTGTAAGGCCGCGACTTGGTCTTCAGTACACACATTCACTAAGTTCTATCAGTTGGATGTAAGAAGACATGAGGATATCGCCTTTGGGTGCAGTGTGCTGCAGGCTGCAGTATAGGTCCTCACATCTGATGGCACCCGGCTTTCTTTATGGTGTCTCCCTCCCCTCATTGCTTTAGGACGTCCCACATAGTAATTACTATGCCGCTCTGTGTCCTGTGATGTACAAGAAAGAGAAAATAGGATTTCTTTATCGTACATCACGGGACACAGAGCGGCAATCCATTACTATGTGGGTTATAGAGTCTACCTTCAGGTGTGGACACTGGTGTAATTAACTACACAGGAAGTTCCCTCCCTATATAACCCCTCCCATACTGGGAGCTCCTCAGTTTTTTCATCAGTGTCTAAGGTGTTGGTCACGAGTGAACATGTGCTCTTAGGAGCTCCACTGGAGGGATCCATGCTGGATGTAAAAAACCTTCATAAATCCGGATCCGTCCAAGGTGCTTCATAGCCAAAGTGGACGGTACCCGGGCCTCGGTACGAAGAACGAGGTTTAGCCTATAATGCCTCTCTGCGGAGGGCTGGATCCTGGGTTCCAGAACTTTGTGCCTTCTAAGGACCAAATGTTTTTTCTGCTGCCAGGATGCTATATAGGTCCAGGGGAGTTGGTGTTCCTGCCATGGACCCCGGTCCCTGAAGGTCTAGGACAATACCCACGGTGAAGGGGGAAGATTGGGCCTCTTGCTTGGCAATACCCTGCAGCGTGGAGAAGGTAAGAGGAGGGCCTACGGGACTTGGTTCGACAGTAGGTCCTCCGTGGGGGACTTGGGTCTCACCTATATTATGCTTCTATGCATGGGCAATGTAAACCACTATGTCTTCTGAGACAGGATGGCTCAGGGCACCCATATACCTCCCACTAGCCGGCATGCAGCCTGGCCCACCATGTCTGTTAGACAGGATGGCTGCAGTACCTATATATCTCCCCTTGAAGGGGCCGGTACATAAATAAAAAAAAAAAAAAAAAAATATGCCCTTAATCCTATACAAAGGATTGTCTTCCGTGAGTAGTTGCAAGTCTTATCTGTGTTTCCACTACTATGGGCAGTAGAAGACATGCCTGATGTTTTTGCTTACCATGCTTTCCAGAAAACGGAAGCTTAAGTGTTAGCTGATCTATTGTGTCCCACTTCCTCCGCTTCAGGCTCTACCATGTTGCACGTGCTCACCGGCTCAGTGCAGTCGCAGAGAAGGCTCTTCAAAGGGCCCGGACGTCAGAGCTCTGTAAAGCTAGGGGGACACAAACGTAAGCACCTTGTGTGAGTTGGATACAGATTCATCTAAGACGCCTACTCGCATCCTAGCTGTGCAGATTAGCAGGCATTGTGTCAGACTAAATTCAGCTATTTGATGCACCTGGGTTAAGTGCCTCTGCTTATAGCTTAGGACTTGGTCTCCCCATTGAATAAGGTCAGGGGTAGGAATATAAAGAGGGATCGCCACCTGAACCTGGTGGACCCTTATTCTCCTCTGAAGAGACTTAAACAGCTCATAGATTGAGCCATCAGACCTGTCAGGCAATGCAGCCTTCCCCCAACATTGCAATCACTCTGCATGTGTTTTGTGTTTTGCAAGAAAAAAAAAAAGGGGGGTGTCCCCCTTTTCCTGCTTTAATCCTGAAACAAAGGGATTAGAAAGTTTGGGGATAAAAGTTTCACTGTCGGAGGACAGGAGACAGGAGCTGCAGCCTAAGGCTGGGTTCACACTACGATTTTCCCGTCCGTCAGCCGCATACGATTTCAGTTTTGAAAACGTACGGGCCCGTACGGGAAAACGCATACATAGACAATGCATTGCAAATCGTATGCACTCAGATGCATCCGGGTGCGTACGATTTGCTGGCAAAATGTTTTTTAACAGTACACAAAACTGTGTTCGACCACGGTTTTGAGTCAGTTTTTGAAACCGTATGGCAAACGCATACGTTTTTTTTTTAACATTAAAGTCAATGGAAAACGCACATATGTGCGGTTCCATACGTATAAACCGTATGCGTTTTTCGTCTGCGCATGCGCATTTTCAAAACAAGAAAATCTTTTTTTATTAAATGACACTAATTCCAAAAACGTATGCGTTTTTTTAATCAAAAACGGATGGAACCGTACGCACTTTTTGAAACCGTATACGTTTTATAAACGCATACGTTTACGTACGGTTCAATCCGTTTCAGCCGCATACGTTTTTTCATATAAATCGTATGCGGCTGACGGATGGGAAAATCGTAGTGTGAACCCAGCCTAACAAGGAGAAGCTATCAAAAGCCCTACAGGTTCTGATTACACCTCTATCTTCTCCTTGGAGTGTAAAGAGAGGTTTTCCTATAGGTGGCTAGTAAGACCTCCATATAATCCTCAGCCTGGTGTCGGCTTCAGGCTAACCAAATGCATCAGGGGGATGCACAGTTGCGGGCACACATTGCTAATGTCTCTTAATTGAGGAAACACACATCTGCAGAGGATAATTTCCTCTTTACCAGTCCGCATGTTGCATAACATACATGAGTTTGGAATGCATGTGGGATAAAAACAAGTAACAGAGCAGATTCTATTGTGGATCGCATAAACATACATGTTTCTGTCTATATGGTGCTGCATGTTTCCACAAAAGAGGTCGCATAAAAGATGCTTGTAATGCTGAATCGCATAAAGACGTTTGTAGGCATAAAAATGCTGAATCACACATGATTACCTGATCACCCAAGTCCTTGTTTCCCCAAGGATGTTTGGTTACACAGAAGAGCTTTGTTTCCACAGAAAGGCCTAAAATCGCATAAAGTTGCTTGGATGCAAAAAAGATGCTGGATCACACATGGTTAACTGATCATCAGCGTCCTGGATTACCCAAGGATGTTTGGTCACAAAAATAGGCTTGTTTCCACAAAGGTACCTAAAGTCGCATAAAGATGCTTGTATGCATAAAAATGCTGAATCACACATGATTACCGGATCACCCAAGTCCTTGTTTCCCCCCAAGGATGTTTGGTTACACAGAAGATGTTTGTTTCCACAGAAAGGCCTAAAATCGCATAAAGTTGCTTGGATGCAAAAAAGATGCTGGATCACACATGGTTACCTGATCATCAGCGTCCTGGATTACCCAAGGATGTTTGGTCACACAAATAGGCTTGTTTCCACAAAAGTACCTAAAGTCGCATAAAGATGCTTGTATGCATAAAAATGCTGAATCGCATAAAGGATGCTTGTATGCATAAAAAGGTTGAATCACACAGGATTAAATGATCACCCAAGTCCTTGATTCCTCAAGGATATTTGGTCACTCAAAGAGGCTTGTTCCCACAGAAATACCTAGAATCGCATAAAGAGGCCTGAAGGTATAAAAATGCTGAATCACACAGGATTACCCGATCACCCAAGTCCTGGATTACTCAAGGCCTAAAGGGATCGCTTAACCACTTTAGCCCCGGGCCTGTTTTTCAGATTCGGTGTTTACGAGACTAAAACATTTTTTTTTGCTATAAAATTACTTAAAACCCCCAAACATTATATATTTTTTTTTTCTAACACTCTAGAGAATAAAATGGCAGTCATTGCAATACTTTTTGTTACACCGTATTTGCGCAGCGGTCTTACAAGCGCACTTTTTTTGGAAAAAATTCACTTTTTTAAATAAAAAAATAAGACAACAATAAATTTGGCCCAATTTTTTTACATATTGTGAAAGATAATGTTACGCCGAGTAAAATGATACCCAACATGTCACGCTTAAAAATTGCGCCCGCTCGTGGCATGGCGTCAAACTTTTACCCTTAAAAATCTCGATAGGCGATGTTTAAAAAATTCTACAGGTTGCATTTTTTGAGATACAGAGGAGGTCTAGGGCTAGAATTATTGCTCTCGCTCTAACGATCGCGGCGATACCTCACTTGTGTGGTTTGAACACCGTTTTCATATGCGGGCGCTACTCGCGTATGCGTTCGCTTCTGCGCGCGAAAACTTTACCCTTAAAAATCTCGCTCGTGTTTAAAAAATTCGGGATTTTTTGAGATACGGGGCGATTTTGCTCTCGCTCTAAAAATTTTTTTTTTTGCGGGCGCTTTTCGTTCGCTTCTGCGCGCGATTCGGGACCGGCGATATTTGTATTAATTTTACCAATTTTTAACACTAAAATAAAAAAAAATAAAAAAATTATCACTTTTATTCCTATTACAAGAAATGTAAACATCCCTTGTAATAGAAAAAAGCATGACAGGTCCTCTTAAATATGAGATCTGGGGTCAAAAAGACCTCAGATCTCATATTTAGGCTAAAATGCAAAAAAAAAAAAAAAATTTTTAAATGTCATTTTTCAAATGACATTTAAAAAAAAATGTCTCTTTAAGACGCTGTTTGGAACTGACGTTTGACGTCACTTCCGCCCAGCAGAGCTACGGGGATGGACGAGGGAAATTTTTTCCCTCACTCGCATCCCCGCTGACCAGACGAGCGCACCCGATCGCCTCCGCCGCTACCGACGGCTCCGGTAAGCGGCGGAGGGAGCGCAGCGGGAGGGGGGGGCACGCTCGTCCGCTACCGATAACGGCGATCTCGCGGCGATTCCGCCGCGGAGACCGCCATTATCGTTTACCCGACCGCCCACAGAAGAGATGGATATCTCGGTTGTGGCAGCAGCTGCTGCCGTTACCGAGATATCCATCCTCAAAGTGCCGACATATACCTGCGGTGGGCGGTCGGAAAGTGGTTAAAGATGCTTGAATGCAAAAAGAAGCTGGATCACACATGGTTGTTGGATCAACAGAGTCCTGGATTACCCAGGGATACTTGATCACATAGAGAGGCTTGTTTCACAGGAATGCCTAAAGTCGCATTAAGATGCTTGGGTGCATAAGGATGTTGGAACGCACAGGGGTGCTTGGTCACACAAGGATTCTTGTCCGCACAGTAGTGCTTAAAATGCATAAGATGTTGATCGCATGGAAGATGCTGAATCGCATGCATGGTTACTTTAAAGTTGCACATGGTGGTTAATTAAGCAATACAGGATGCCTTGTGTTTGCATAGAGATACGTGTCTGCATGGGTTCATGTTGCACATTGTTGCATAACACGTTTATAGCACATGCTTGCTTGCTTGCAAGGATGCTCGTTCCAGAACACACATGCTATATGCATGTTTGGCGTGAGACATATTTATATGATTTCATGCTTCCATGAACACACACTGCCATGTACACACGCCTCCATTGAGGCATATGGCTTTAACACTTGCCACATACACATTTGGGGAGCCAGTTGCATATGTGTTTATTTACTTGGGACTGCAGAGGTTGTCTGCGTTGTGCAGGGGAACAGCACTATCTCCAGTTGGTGGTCTTGCCCTTTTGGGTTAGCCTCCGTGTCTGGGTTGTCAGGGTGCTAGGGCCCGCCTCTAGCAGGTCTGTAGGCCCAGGGTATAGCAGTAATGGCAGTACGGAAGCAGACTCCTGCTGATGGATCAGTCAGCAGCATGGCTGGACCTAAGGGTGTCCAGCATGGTCAGGTATCTGGATCTCCTGGGTTAGGATTCCAGTCTAAAGATACATTCTTCATTGACAAGAAGCTGGGTATGTTTTGCACCAGGAGAGTACTTTTGGCCTAAGACAAGACCATCGCTATAAGAAAGCTGGTCTAGGTGGTTACGGCAAGGAACAGTTCCTTACTTTTGGCTTTCTGCTTAAGGCACTAGAGAAGATGCTGCTTCATTCAAGACAGTTCCCTATACTTTTATTCAGGACTGTTATAAACAGTATTGTGTTGGCCTAGAAGGAGTGGATCTTGACCTAGCATTATCCAAAGAACCGGTCCCAGAGATAGGCTGGAATTCCTCTTGGTGGTTCTTAACTAAAGGGTTTGCCAGGTCAGGAAGAGACCTTGGCCCAGGGGAAGTAGTCGAGCTCCAAGGGAGCCTTATCTGTCAGCTAGAGCTACCGAGGGAGCATCTGGCTTAGGGGCCTGAACGTTCAGGGGCTGGTTGGTTCGGTCAGAGTTCAATCAGACTATACCATATTAAGTGATTTACTTAATTTACCAAGGAGGAGCTTGTGCCTTGCCTATTGACATTCGTCATTTCATGAAATGCAGAATTGGCAGGCGATTCGCTGTAGCCGTCAACAAGTGTCTCCAGAAGAAGGACCTCTACACCCCGACTGTTTTCCTGACCAAGGGCCACAGAAATAGTACCCTGTACAGAAGATGTATTGGCGTCCAGGCTCAACAAGAAATTGAACAGCTTGAGGTCAAGGACAAGGGATCCACCCGCATGCGGGGCAGATGTGTTGGTAATCTGGTGGGACCAGTGGTCACTGGTTATGTCTCTCCCCCCAGTGCCGCGGCGTTTGTGGCTTCCATGCAACATTAGAGGATGGCGGAAGCTGGCCTGATTACTCGGCATAGCCCTGACGACCTTTTCTGTGCAGGGGACAGTAGGGGTGGTAGTAGAGGACCCACGGTCCCTTACATCTTGTCCAGGCCTACTTCGAAGAGGGTATTACATCCTGTCGTGCAACAGGTGAATTAATGGTCTGGCTATTTTAGCCCACATTCTTCAGGATCAGGGTTTTTAGAATCAACGGCACTTCCTTGATTCATACAGGAAGGCTGGCCTCCAGGACCAGATATCCCAGGATCGGGAGAGCCCATGTTACTGGTATGAAACAGATGGTGGCATCCTTGGAAGTTTGTCAAAGATAAAATTCCTGCCTTCCTGCATTTGGAAAGGAGACGGAGCCAGCCTTAAGTTACATCAAGGATCCGATCTCGGCCTTGCCTCCAAAGGTCGCTTGCTTCACACTCTTTGTTCCGAGCCATTATACAAGGGGTGACGCGCATAAGTCCACCAGTTTAGTCGCCCTTGTGCTTGGAGGATTGGCTCTAGTTTTGTCGGCTTACAGGGTCAGCTCTGTGGGCCGATGCACCATATTTCCCTTCAGCCTTTAACAAGGGAATTGGTGTTCTTGGTTGTGGTAGCCTCCAAGAGAGTTTCAGTAGTGGCAACCTCTTGGTATAAAACCATACTTATTCTTACTAGTAGGGTGATGTTAATCCTCACCCAGCCTTATTTACTAGAAGGATCTAGTGTTCATTTGAATCTAGATATTCTTACCTTCCCCTTTTTCAAAACCTTGTTTTCGGAAGGAAGGTTTATTGCTTTCTCTCAGTAGAGATGAGAGCAGTTAAATATCTATCTGAAGGTTCAGATATAGAAATCTGAAGTTTTTATTGTGCTGCCAGAAGACCCTAGATGTGGGCAGGCAGTGTTCAGTTCAGCTATTAAAATGGTTACACTCTCTCCTTTGGAGTAGAAGGGTCAAGGCCTATCTGAAGCGGCTGCTCGGATACGGAAAGCTGATGTTGTTATTGCGCTACCAGGAGGCCCCAGGAAGGGGCAGGCAGCGTCTAAAATCAACTGTTTTCAAGATTGATTCATCAGGGTATTATTCAGGCTTGTGGTTCGGTGAGTGGGACTCCCCCTGTTTCTTGGGGGGGGGTGCTCCGTACCAGGATAGTAAGCGCTTTATGCGCGATGCTTTACCGAGCCTTTATGACGCAGATTTTCAGGGCCGCAACTTGGCGTCTGTGCTTAGGTTCACTGATTCTTGTCAGATGTACATAGGAGGGCAAGAGGATGCAGCTTTTTGGCGCAGTATGCATCTGGCAGCATTATAGATCCTCACATCTGATGGCGGCCTGCGTTGTTTGTGTCTCCCTCCCCTCAGTAAGCATTGCTTTCGGACATCCCACATAGTAATGGATTGCCGCTCTGTGTCCCGTGATGTACGATAAAGAAAATAGGATTTTTTATGACAGCTTACCTGTAAAATCCTTTTCTTGGAGTACATCACGGGACACAGAGCTCCCGCCCCTCTTGTTTGGGGATATTGGGACACTTATTGCTTTGCTACAAAAACTGAGGAGCTCCCAGTATGGGAGGGGTTATATAGGGAGGGAACTTCCTGTGTAGTTAATTACACCAGTGTCCACACCTGAAGGTAGACTCTATAACCCACATAGTAATGGATTGCCGCTCTGTGTCCCGTGATGTACTCCAAGAAAAGGATTTTACAGGTAAGCTGTCATAAAAAATCCTATTTTTTATAGCAGCTTACCTGTAAAATCCTTTTCTTGGAGTACATCACGGGACACAGAGCTCCTGCCCCACTTTTGGCGACACTTATTGCTTTGCTCCAAAACTGAGGTACACCTGGTATTAGAGGGGTTATATAGGGGAGGGGACTTCCTGTCTTGGGTGTGCCAGTGTCCATCACCGAAACGTAGGCTCTATAACCCACATAGTAATTACTATGCCGCTCTGTGTCCCATGATGTACTCCAAGAAAAAGATTTTACAGGTAAGATGTTATAAAAATCCTTTTTTCTCTGCACAGTCTATTTCCTTTAGTAAATCAACCCCACTTTGTGATAACAATAAAAAGACAGGTGAAGTGAAGGGGAAAAAAAAAGCTTTGTGAATTGACCCTTTTTTGTCTGGATTGTGTAGAGATAAATATGTGAAATGCCAAGAACGGAAATACTTTGTTCTCCTTGACTATTATGTCCAGCAAAGTGTTGTTCTCCCTGACAACCCATTACTTTAAAGTGGAAGATGGTGGCGAGAGATCTGTCTGTGTTACATTTGGATTCTTTTTCTTTGTCAAGGCCATGGCAATTCTTATTGTGACAGATAACTACTTGGAATTTGGCCTAGAGACTGGTGAGTAATTCAAACATGCTGTATGTGTATGTATACATACATAATATGTTATATTTAAAGGAACACTAAAGTCAGGAATACTTTGTTTTTAAAATAACAAACATGTTATACTTACCTCCACTGTGCAGCTTGTTTTGCACAGAGTGTCCCGGAAAGCTGTCTTCTGGGGTCCCTCGGCGGCTGTCTCGGCTCCTCCTCGCAAAAGCTTTCTACCTTCATGGGAGGGAGCTCGCACGGTGGAAAGCTTTTGCGAGCGCGCTCCCGTGATACAGCGGCGGCCATAACCGCCGACTGTATCACTCGTCCCGGCGCGCCGTGTCATCCGCTGTGATTGACAGCAACGCCAGCCAATGGCTGTGCTGCTATCAATCCGCCCAGCCTAGCCAATCAACGGCCAGGATGGGAACCGAACAGGATTGCGCCCGGCAAGTTCAAACGGTCAGGTAATTAGAACGGGGGCTCGGGGGGGAGGCGGTGCTATCAGATGTTTTTTTACCTTAATGCATAGGATGCATTAAGGTAAAAAAACATTTACCTTTACAACCCCTTTAAAATGTGTGGCATTTTAATAGTTATTTTCCTATGTAGTTCTGTTATTTCACATACTCGCTTGTAGCAAATGCTGAATTTAGTACCAACTCCGATTTGTTTGTTTTTTCATGTGTTTAGTATGAAGAAGACTTGGAGTCTGTTAATTTAAGTGTTCTTGCATAGCAAGATTACTTATTGTTCTCTCACATATATATTATTATTCTTATTATTATAGCCAAATTTGCCACCCTAACTCCTCCCACAGTTTTTACACTACATAGATGAGTAATATATCAAAACTTGTGGATTGTTTATGGAACGTTTCGCCGAATCGTTCGCGAAATATCGTCATTTTTGCGGCAAAATGGTAAAGCTTAGAGCTAGGAGATGACAAAAAATGAAAAATCAGGACATGATCTGTAAACTGCGACCACTCCCTCATTTTCAAGCCATAGCAACCCAGTCCATAGCAACCCATCCATAGCAACCCATCCATAGCAACCCATCCATAGCAACCAGTTTTTGATGGTGCAGTTTTTGATGGTGCAGTTTTTGATGGTGCAGTTTTTGATGGTGCAGTTTTTGATGGAGCAGTTTTTGATGGAGCAGTTTTTGATGGAGCAGTTTTTGATGGAGCAGTTTTTGATGGGGCATTGGATCGAAATGGATCGACACACTGTTGGATCACATTTACATCTCCAGGGGCACCGTCTCCAGTCAGGAGTATTGGTGGAGGAAAGAACACGTCACACAATTTTCCCAGAAATTGTATCTTTTCTTTTTGTTTTGCTTTAAGTTTTTGTTTTTTTCTATTTTCCCTTTATGGAGCATTTTCCTTTATTTTATGTATTTTTTTTTTTTTTTTAGGCATTTACAGGCGTTTTACAAGCATGCATGTGTATCGAGCTTTAAAAATTAGTTTCCTGGACTGGACAAGGGGAGTAGAGCAGCTCAATAAGGGCCCTTTCAAACTGGGGCGTTTTCCCGCGTTTTTGCCACGTTTCCGCGGTTAAAATAGCGCTATTAAACGCCCCCATGCCCCTCTCCATTGAAATGAATTAAAATCGTGGCAAAACACTGCGATTTTACCGCATTTTTGAAGCGTTTTTACCACGTTTTTTAATTCATTTCAATGGAGAGGGGCATGGGGAGCGTTTTAATAGCGCGATTTTTATCGCAAAAACGCACCAGTGTGAAAGGGCCCTAAGGGTAAAGTTCTTCAAGTGTAAAAATGAGCGCATAGCGCATTTACAGGCACTCCTATTGAAGTCTAGTGGACCAAAATGACTAAATATACTCATAGGGCTACTGAGTGTATCTATGTGAACAGGGACAATTAAAAAGGAAGTGATTGTGTTTGTTGAGTGTAGTCAGCCAAACCAGCAGAAAAACGCTCAAGGGTAAACCTTCCTGTGTGGTCACCAATACACAAAGTAAGCAGAATCTCATCTGAGTTGGGAAACTTTAGAACCTCTGATTTTTTTTTTTTCTGTCTGTGTGGGAGGAAGTGAGGGGTATTGTATCCAACAGGGACACAGGCAGAAGTAAAAACCTAATAAATGTTTTAACTTCATCATTTAGAACTGCGTCTGATTCGCATGACATGTGAAATAACTTTGATTTCCATTGAAGCTGTTCACATATGTGTTGCATCTGCAGAGCGAATTTAAAATAACATTTGGTGTGTTTTCTGAGCGGTGTGGTTCAGGTGCACATATAAGGCTCATTTGGTTCTGTGGCAACACCCCTGAATCGCACATTGGCTGAGAGAGCAGAGCCATTGGCCCCCACTGCTGCTATTCAGTCAGTGAGTCAATGAGGAGAGAAAGGGGGAGGGGACGGGCCACGGCTCCACGTCTGAATGGATGCACAGAGCTGCGGCACAGGTGCTCCCATAGCAAGCTGTTTGCTGTGGGGGCAGGAGGGAGGGGCCAGTAGCACCAAAAAGGGACCCGAGAAAAGGATCTGGTTTGCTCTGTGCAAAACTACTACACAGAGCAGGCAAGTATAACATGTTTGTTTTTAACGGGGAAAAAAAAAGACTTTAGTATCACTTTAACCACTTAAAGACCACCTACGGCAGATATACTGCGGTGGGGTGGCTCTATTTCATGAAATCACATACCTGTACATGATTTTGTGCAATAGATAATCCGCCGGCCACCTACGATCATTCCCCAGAGAGGCAGAATGGCAATCTCCCTATGTAAACAAGGCAGATCACCATTCTGACACGGGAGGACACAGATCTTCTGTTCCTCCTAAGCAGGAACACGCATCTCTGTGTTCTTCCAGTCAGTTCATCCCCTACACAGTTAGGCCCCATTCACACCTGAGCGTTTTGTAGCTTGAAGTCTCAAGCTACAAAACGCTGGAGGGGAAAAAAAAATCTATTATTCTCTATGGAGATGGTTCACATATCCACTACAAAAGGCTTGAAGTCAGAAGCCCCAAAACGCCTGAAGCTCAAACAAGTTCTGGACCTTCTTTTTTTTTTTAGGAGATTACAGGAGTAATGAAATACCACCAAAAGAAAGCTCTATTTGTGGGGGGAAAAGGACCTCAATTTTATTTGGGTACAACGTAGCACGACCGTGCAATTGTCAGTTAAAGTAGTGCAGTGCCGTTTTGCAAACAATGGCCTGGTCATGAAGGAGGGTAAACCTTCCAGAACTCAAGTCTTCTAGCTTTTCTACTCAGGTTGTGGCTTCCTTTTGAAGAAAGGATCTTTATAACTTTGCACAACCTTGTTAGAGACAGTTCACACTGGGGTGACTCGTCAGGCTGCTCAGCAATGCAATGGAACCATTCTAATAGGAGCAACGCAAGTCGCTCAGACTTAGAAAGAGGTTCCTGTACGACTTCGGGGGCGGCTCGGGGCGACCTGCATTGGACTTCTATACAGAAGTCGTTTTGCAGGTCGCCTCTGAAGTCGTCCTCAGGATGACTTCAGAGTCTCCCCCGAAGTCGTGCCACGGCTGTGTAAACCGGCTCTTAAGCTACACCTTAAATGTATTTATCTGATTTAATCTGAAAGTTTAATTGGTATTAAAGCTTATCTTTTATTATGTATAACTGAAAGAAATTAGGTTCCTGTTTAACTTTGTTTCTTAAATACTTTTCTCTGTAGGCTTTTCAAATTTTTCTGAAAGTGCTGTTCAGTTCCTGCAGAAACAGGGATTGGAGTCTCAGTAAGTTTCCTAAAAAAGCACACAGTGGTTCAATTTTGTAATAAGTTCAGGCAATGCTTGGCTATACAGTCTACTGCCAACGTTAATTCAATTCTTGTGTAGTAGTAACCTGCACTTTGATATATTTTTGCTTACTTGGTATGACTGTACTGTATACTTTCTCCACTCTATCCACTCTCTCCCTCTATCTTTCTCTCTCTCTCTCCCCCACCCCCCTCTCTCTCTCTTTCTATCTCTCTTTATATATATATATATATATATATATATATATATATATATATATATATATATATATATATATATATATATATAATAGTGTGTGTGTACCAGTGTTAACTTTGACATCAAATTTCGACTTAGTTTTAGTCCTAGTCTTTTGACTAAAATGTAATTTTATTTTATTCATCGGAGTTGTTTTAGTCGACTAAAATCTGATGTGTTAAATTTTAAGGCATTATGTCTTTAGAACATTATGTACTCCTGGAGTAAAATACTAAAACGTTGTTATTTATGATATTAAGGTTTGAATATGCACTACATACACAGTTTCAGCTGTTGTGATATATATTGAATTTCAGGTTTAGTCCTAGTGTTTTGACTAAAATGCCATTTTAGTTTTAGTCAACTAAATTAACACTGGTGTGTACACAGTATATACACGCACATTTGGTGATTCAACTTTTATGTTTTTTTTTTCTCCAGAGGTCCGGTGTCAAAATTTACATTTAAGTTAATTTTGGCAGTTTTATGTTCTCTCATTGGAGCTTTCCTGACATTTCCTGGTTTACGACTGGCTCAGATGCACCTTGATGCCCTAAACTATACAAAAGGAACCATGACACAGTAAGAACTGTAAACATTTTTCAAGCAGTGCATATGTAGCACAGCCTTATTAGATATCAGAAGTCGTATGCCCCGTACACATGATCGGTTTTCTTTATCGTACATCACGGGACACAGAGCGGCAATCCATTACTATGTGGGTTATAGAGTCTACCTTCAGGTGTGGACACTGGTGTAATTAACTACACAGGAAGTTCCCTCCCTATATAACCCCTCCCATACTGGGAGCTCCTCAGTTTTTTCATCAGTGTCTAAGGTGTTGGTCACAAGTGAACATGTGCTCTTAGGAGCTCCACTAGAGGGATCCATGCTGGATGTAAAAACCTCCATAATTCCGGATCCGTCCAAGGTGCTTCATAGCCAAAGTGGACGGTAACCGGGCCTCGGTACGAAGAACGAGGTTTAGCCTATAATGCCTCTCTGCGGAGGGCTGGATCCTGGGTTCCAGAACTTTGTGCCTTCTAAGGACCAAATGTTTTTTCTGCTGCCAGGATGCTATATAGGTCCAGGGGAGTTGGTGTTCCTGCCATGGACCCCGGTCCCTGAAGGTCTAGGACAATACCCACGGTGAAGGGGGAAGATTGGGCCTCTTGCTTGGCAATACCCTGCAGCGTGGAGAAGGTAAGAGGAGGGCCTACGGGACTTGGTTCGACAGTAGGTCCTCCGTGGGGGACTTGGGTCTCGCCTATATTATGCTTCTATGCATGGGCAATGTAAACCACTATGTCTTCTGAGACAGGTCGGCTCAGGGCACACATATATCTCCCCTAGCCGGCATGCAGCCTGGCCCACCGTGTCTGTTAGACAGGATGGCTGCAGTACCTATATATCTCCCCTTGAAGGGGCCGGTACAGAAATAAAAAAAAAAAAAAAAAAATATGCCCTTAATCCTATACAAAGGATTGTCTTCCGTGAGTAGTTGCAAGTCTTATCTGTGTTTCCACTACTATGGGCAGTAGAAGACATGCCTGATGTTTTTGCTTACCATGCTTTCCAGAAAACGGAAGCTTAAGTGTTAGCTGATCTATTGTGTCCCACTTCCTCCGCTTCAGGCTCTACCATGTTGCACGTGCTCACCGGCTCAGTGCAGTTGCAAAGAAGGCTCTTTAAAGGGCCCGGACGTCAGAGCTCTGTAAAGCTAGGGGGACACAAACGTAAGCACCTTGTGTGAGTTGGATACAGATTCATCTAAGACGCCTACTCGCATCTAGCTGTGCAGATTAGCAGGCATTGTGTCAGACTAAATTCAGCTATTTGATGCACCTGGGTTAAGTGCCTCTGCTTTAGCTTAGGACTTGGTCTCCCCATTGAATAAGGTCAGGGGTAGAAATATAAAGAGGGATCGCCACCTGAACCTGGTGGACCCTTATTCTCCTCTGAAGAGACTTAAACAGCTCATAGATTGAGCCATCAGACCTGCCAGGCAATGCAGCCTTCCCCCAACATTGCAATCACTCTGCATGTGTTTTGTGTTTTGCAAGAAAAAAAAAAAGGGGGTGTCCCCCTTTTCCTGCTTTAATCCTGAAACAAAGGGATTAGAAAGCTTGGGGATAAAAGTTTTTCACTGTCAGAGGACAGGAGACAGGAGCTGCAGCCTAACAAGGAGAAGCTATCAAAAGCCCTACAGGTTCTGATTACACCTCTCCTTAGAGTGTAAAGAGAGGTTTTCCTATAGGTGGCTAGTAAGACCTCCATATAATCCTCAGCCTGGTGTTGGCTTCAGGCTAACCAAATGCATCGGAGGGATGCACAGTTGCGGGCACACATTGCTAATGTCTCTTAATTGAGGAAACAACATCTGCAGAGGATAATTTCCTCTTTACCAGTCCGCATGTTGCATAACATACATGAGTTTGGAATGCATGTGGGATAAAAACAAGTAACAGAGCAGATTCTATTGTGGATCGCATACACATACATGTTTCTGTCTATATGGTGCTGAATGTTTCCACAAAAGAGGTCGCATAAAAGATGCTTGTAATGCTGAATCACATAAAGACGTTTGTAGGCATAAAAATGCTGAATCACACATGATTACCTGATCACCCAAGTCCTTGTTTCCCCAAGGATGTTTGGTTACACAGAAGAGGTTTGTTTCCACAGAAAGGCCTAAAATCGCATAAAGTTGCTTGGATGCAAAAAAAGATGCTGGATCACACATGGTTAACTGATCATCAGCGTCCTGGATTACCCAAGGATGTTTGGTCACACAAATAGGCTTGTTTCCACAAAGGTACCTAAAGTCGCATAAAGATGCTTGTATGCATAAAAATGCTGAATCACACATGATTACCTGATCACCCAAGTCCTTGTTTCCCCCAAGGATGTTTGGTTACACAGAAGAGGTTTGTTTCCACAGAAAGGCCTAAAATCGCATAAAGTTGCTTGGGTGCAAAAAAGATGCTGGATCACACATGGTTACCTGATCATCAGCGTCCTGGATTACCCAAGGATGTTTGGTCACACAAATAGGCTTGTTTCCACAAAAGTACCTAAAGTCGCATAAAGATGCTTGTATGCATAAAAATGCTGAATCGCATAAAGGATGCTTGTATGCATAAAAAGGTTGAATCACACAGGATTACATGATCACCCAAGTCCTTGATTCCCCAAGGATATTTGGTCACGCAAAGAGGCTTGTTCCCACAGAAATGCCTAGAATCGAGAAATGCCTAGAATCGCATAAAGAGGCCTGAAGGCATAAAAATGCTGAATCACACAGGATTACCCGATCACCCAAGTCCTGGATTACTCAAGGCCTAAAGGGATCGCTTAAAGATGCTTGAATGCAAAAAGAAGCTGGATCACACATGGTTGTTGGATCAACAGAGTCCTGGATTACCCAGGGATACTTGATCACATAGAGAGGCTTGTTTCACAGAAATGCCTAAAGTCGCATTAAGATGCTTGGGTGCGTAAGGATGTTGGAACGCACAGGGGTGCTTGGTCACACAAGGGTTCTTGTCCGCACAGTAGTGCTTAAAATGCATAAGATGTTGATCGCATGGAAGATGCTGAATCGCATGCATGGTTACTTTAAAGTTGCACATGGTGGCTTAATTAAGCAATACAGGATGCCTTGTGTTTGCATAGAGATACGTGTCTGCATGGGTTCATGTTGCACATTGTTGCATAACACGTTTATAGCACATGCTTGCTTGCTTGCAAGGATGCTCGTTCCAGAGCACACATGCTATATGCATGTTGGGCGTGAGACATATTTATATGATTTCATGCTTCCATGAACACACACTGCCATGTACACACGCCTCCATTGAGGCATATGGCTTTAACACTTGCCACATACACATATGGGGAGCCAGTTGCATATGTGTTTATTTACTTGGGACTGCAGAGGTTGTCTGCGTTGTGCAGGGGAACAGCACTATCTCCAGTTGGTGGTCTTGCCCTTTTGGGTTAGCCTCCGTGTCTGGGTTGTCAGGGTGCTAGCGCCTGCCTCTAGCAGGTCTGTAGGCCCAGGGTATAGCAGTAATGGCATACGGAAGCAGACTCCTGCTGATGTCAGCAGCATGGCTGGACCTAAGGGTGTCCAGCATGGTCAGGTATCTGGATCTCCTGGGTTAGGATTCCAGTCTAAAGATACATTCTTCATTGACAAGAAGCTGGGTATGTTTTGCACCAGGAGAGTACTTTTGGCCTAAGACAAGACCATCGCTATAAGAAAGCTGGTCTAGGTGGTTACGGCAAGGAACAGTTCCTTACTTTTGGCTTTCTGCTTAAGGCACTAGAGAAGATGCTGCTTCATTCAAGACAGTTCCCTATACTTTTATTCAGGACTGTTATAAACAGTATTGTGTTGGCCTAGAAGTGGATCTTGACCTAGCATTATCCAAAGAACCGGTCCCAGAGATAGGCTGAAATTCCTCTTGGTGGTTCTTAACTAAAGGGTTTGCCAGGTCAGGAAGAGACCTTGGCCCAGGGGAAGTAGTCGAGCTCCAAGGGAGCCTTATCTGTCAGCTAGAGCTACCGATGGAGCATCTGGCTTAGGGGCCTGAACGTTCAGGGGCTGGTTGGTTCGGTCAGAGTTCAATCAGACTAAACCATATTAAGTGATTTACTTAATTTACCAAGGAGGAGCTTGTGCCTTGCCTATTGACATTCGTCATTTCATGAAATGCAGAATTGGCAGGCGATTCGCTGTAGCCGTCAACAGGTGTCTCCAGAAGAAGGACCTCTACACCCCGACTGTTTTCCTGACCAAGGGCCACAGAAATAGTACCCTGTACATAAGAGGTATTGGCGTCCAGGCTCAACAAGAAATTGAACAGCTTGAGGTCAAGGACAAGGGATCCACCCGCATGCGGGGCAGATGTGTTGGTAATCTGGTGGGACCAGTGGTCACTGGTTATGTCTCTCCCCCCAGTGCCGCGGCGTTTGTGGCTTCCATGCAACATTAGAGGATGGCGGAAGCTGGCCTGATTACTCCGGCATAGCCCTGACGACCTTTTCTGTGCATGGACAGTAGGGGTGGTAGTAGAGGACCCACGGTCCCTTACATCTTGGCCAGGCCTACTTCGAAGGGGGTATTACATCCTGTCGTGCAACAGGTGAATTAATGGTCTGGCTATTTTAGCCCACATTCTTCAGGATCAGGGTTTTTAGAATCAACGGCACTTCCTTGATTCATACAGGAAGGCTGGCCTCCAGGACCAGATATCCCAGGATCGGGAGAGCCCATGTTCCTGGTATGAAACAGATGGTGGCATCCTTGGAAGTTTGTCAAAGATAAAATTCCTGCCTTCCTGCATTTGGAAAGGAGACGGAGCCAGCCTTAAGTTACATCAAGGATCCGATCTCGGCCTTGCCTCCAAAGGTCGCTTGCTTCACACTCTTTGTTCCGAGCCATTATACAAGGAGTGACGCGCATAAGTCCACCAGTTTAGTCGCCCTTGTGCTTGGAGGATTGGCTCTAGTTTTGTCGGCTTACAGGGTCAGCTCTGTGGGCCGATGCACCATATTTCCCTTCAGCCTTTAACAAGGGAATTGGTGTTCTTGGTTGTGGTAGCCTCCAAGAGAGTTTCAGTGTTGGCAACCTCTTGGTATAAAACCATACTTATTCTTACTAGTAGGGTGATGTTAATCCTCACCCAGCCTTATTTACTAGAAGGATCTAGTGTTCATTTGAATCTAGATATTCTTACCTCCCCCTTTTTCAAAACCTTGTTTTCGGAAGGAAAGTTTATTGCTTTCTCTCAGTAGAGATGAGAGCAGTTAAATATCTATCTGAAGGTTCAGATATAGAAATCTGAAGTTTTTATTGTGCTGCCAGAAGACCCTAGATGTGGGCAGGCAGTGTTCAGTTCAGCTATTAAAATGGTTACACTCTCTCCTTTGGAGTAGAAGGGTCAAGGCCTATCTGAAGCGGCTGCTCGGATACGGAAAGCTGATGTTGTTATTGCGCTACCAGGAGGCCCCAGGAAGGGGCAGGCAGCGTCTAAAATCAACTGTTTTCAAGATTGATTCATCAGGGTATTATTCAGGCTTGTGGTTCGGAGAGTGGGACTCCCCCTGTTTCTTGGGGGGGGGGGGGGTGCTCCGTACCAGGATAGTAAGCGCTTTATGCGCGATGCTTTACCAAGCCTTTATGACGCCGATTTTCAGGGCCGCAACTTGGCGTCTGTGCTTCGGTTCACTGATTCTTGTCAGATGTACATAGGAGGGCAAAAGAATGCAGCTTTTTGGCGCAGTATGCATCTGGCAGCATTATAGATCCTCACATCTGATGGCGGCCTGCGTTGTTTGTGTCTCCCTCCCCTCAGTAAGCATTGCTTTCGGACATCCCACATAGTAATGGATTGCCGCTCTGTGTCCCGTGATGTACGATAAAGAAAATAGGATTTTTTATGACAGCTTACCTGTAAAATCCTTTTATTGGAGTACATCACGGGACACAGAGCTCCCGCCCCTCTTGTTTGGGGATATTGGGACACTTATTGCTTTGCTACAAAAACTGAGGAGCTCCCAGTATGGGAGGGGTTATATAGGGAGGGAACTTCCTGTGTAGTTAATTACACCAGTGTCCACACCTGAAGGTAGACTCTATAACCCACATAGTAATGGATTGCCGCTCTGTGTCCCGTGATGTACTCCAAGAAAAGGATTTTACAGGTAAGCTGTCATAAAAAATCCTATTTTCCCAGCGATAAAAAGTCCGAGGGGAAAGCCGAGAACCTGTTCGGCAGCTTATTCCCCCTACACACGGCAGGTTTTCCTGGCAGGAAAACTGCCATGAGAGCTTTTGCCAGTAATCCCAGCCGTGTTTATGCTCCATCGCAGTGTTTCCCGTAGGAAAACTGCCGGGAATCCCGGCAGGAAAATGTTCTCATTTCTCCCGCCTGGATTCCCGTCGGTTTTCCTGTCAGGAAAACTGCCATGGAGCATACAGACGGCCAGTTTTCCTGGCTAAAAGCTGTCATGGCAGTTTTTTCTATGGGAATAGCTTTATTTCCAGCAGTACCTCTGCTGTGGGACCCTTGAACACTGCACATGTAATAAATGCTGTATATTTAGGATGCTTGAGAAAAAAAAGCTGCCTAGGTAAGACCTGCCTGAACCCAGTGCCTGAAAATGTCAAACCCTTATATATTTTCAGTAATAGGCTTTGATGGTGTTTGTTTGGAATAATTGAAGAATACCTCAAGGAGGTATTCTTCAATCTTGCTCCACAGCAGGCAGGTGAGCATGTATTTCTAGTACTTCAGGTAACACTTGTTTGGCTAGTGTGCCCTTGAATGGCTGTGATTTGATCATTGAAAAGTACACATCACAGTCACAATGTACAGAGCCAATCAGAATGGACCTATACCTTGTGACCGATGGGAACCATTTGCAGCCGTCATAAGTGTAAACACCAGTAGTGTTTCAGTCCAATCACAATGGAGAAAGCTGCCCTTCCTTTGTTCTGAATAGGCTGAATGTTTTTGATCACAGCAGGAAGGAGTGCCAGAAGATCGAAGGTGAATGCAGGGGTCTTAAAGTGCCACTGCTTACCAATGAGGATTAAATCATTTTTTTTTTTTTAATGTTGAGAGTGGGGGGTAAAGTGCTGCTGACAATCCGTGATTGTGGGATTGTTTTTGTAAAAAGCTCAGAGGGAGTTTAAAGTGCCACTAACACTTATTGGTTGTGGGAAAGCGGTTTTCAAAGGTAAAGAAATACAGGTTAAATGTAACGAGAACCCACATTTTTAATTTTTGTTTTCTTAGAAAAAAATAAACTAAAAAAAACAGTGTTGATTCTTTAGTTTTATCTGTCTAAAAAAATTCATCTGGATACAGTGTTAAATGACAGAGTAATCATTAGTCAAACTATCACAGCACTGAAAATTGAAAAATTGCCTGATAATGATGTGGTATATATGGCCAGGTACTCAAGTGGTTGAAACAAATTTCCAGTCAGATATTTGTCTCACGGTTTCCATTACATTTCCAACATGTATACCCTACTATACTATAAGTTGGCAGCATCCTCCATGTGCACAGTTCAGCAACCTTTTTCTTCTGAAGTCATAGTAATGTTATTTTATCTGATGGGCAATTGTACGAAAAATAGTTGCTGAAGTTAGCCTGTTTCTTTAGACAATGAAGAAGCAGCAGCTCACTGATGTCATTCCAAATGTTCTCCCCCTTTTTCTTAAGCATGTGCCAATTATGATTGGAGGCTAATATCAAAACAAATTCAGTTATTCACGCCAACTCGGATGCAATTTTGTTAATAGCATATATTTTAAAAAACAGCTGCACTCAGGTGATTTTTGTTATCCAGCCTGCCTCTCCTTCACAGTCTTTCGAGCTAGTCATTGTCCCCACCAGACATACATGTGTACCATGGTCTTCATTTCATTGAAAAGCCTGTTATATAATGCATATATATTATTTATTTTTTTTTGCAGATTTTTGCTACACATAAACTTCTTGTCTCCTCTTCTAATGGTTTTGCTATGGGTGAAACCTATAACCAAAGATTACATTCTGAATCCACCCTTGGGCAAGGAAAGTGTACCACTGTGAGTGAAGTTTGTATCATGTTTGCTATTCTGCTTTACTATATGTATTAAAAAGTGTTACAAAACCCACAACAGTAAAATCAGTCTGTATATGCAGTAAAGCATGCTTGTTATACTTGTTATACTATACAGCGATGTTGCACGAGAGACTCCCCTTCTCATTGGCTGAGACAGCAGCACAGCACCATTGGCTCCCGCTGCTGCTAATCAGTCAGTGAGCCAATGAGGAGAGGAGCCGGACCAGGGCTCCATGTCTGAATGGACGCACAAAGCTGCGGCACAGGTGCCCCCCATGGCAAGCTGCTTGCTGTGGGGGCAGGAGGGAAGGGCCTGGAGCACCGAAGAGGGACCCGAAAAGAGGATCTGGGCTGCTCTGTGCAAAATTACTACACAGAGACTGCAGGTGGCTCTATTGTATGAAATCATATGCATACTAGCTCATTATGCCTTTCTTGTAGGATTTTTATTTGTTTTGTTTTAGGGTTTACAACCACTTTAATGTCACTGGCATTCAGTCGTCGCCTCCCCCACCCAGCGTCAGTTAGTGTCAGATTGCCCCACCTCTCATTTATAAGTTGCTGATCACTGCCATTAGCGGTATTAAAAAAAAAAAAAATTGCAGAGTATATACCATACGTTGTAAGCGCTAGACCTTTCATGCAAAACACTTCAATATACACTTATTGTTTAAAAAAAAAAAAAAAAAAAGCTATTTGTGTGGGAAAAAAATCATATAATTTTATTTTGGGCACAGCATTGCATAACAATGCAATTACCAGTTAAAGTAGCACAGTGCTGAATAGAAAAGAATGGCCTGGATATGAAATGAAGGGGGGGGGGGGAATCTTTCAGAGCTTAAGTGGTTAAAGGCTTTAAAACTACTATAAATGATTGCTAAAAGGTAGAAAGATGGTTTTGTCTGCTCCAAATCTGTGGGTCAATCTATATTCCCCAAATAAATCACTTACCTTAGAGAATAATACTTTGTATAAGTTATTTAAAATACATTTTTATTAATTTAGCCTTTTTAAGCAATCCGCTTTGTATTAACAGGATGACTGAGGACACCTTTGATACAGTTCGACTTTGGATCATCATTCTGCTCTGCGGTTTAAGATTGATGATGATGAGGCATCACTTGCAAGCTTATTTAAATTTGGCCCAGAAATGTGTGGATCAAATGAAGAAGGAAGCTGGGAGAATAAGTACCAAAGAATTACAAAAAATGGTGAGCATGTTTATTGCACGCTGTCTGCACATGATAAATGATGATCTGTGTCTGAATAACCTCTGAATAACCACACTTTGTTGGTGCGATCTTGAAGTAGTTCAAGATAATGATTTGGAATCCTGTGCCATCTTGATCGTTCCTACTAGAGAAACTATCTGATTGGCAGCCTGCAATGAGATCTCCTGTAAAGCTGGTAACGTGCTGGGTAATAGGAAATTGTACTTTCTGGAGAGATAGTCTAAAGAAAATGTATATCTATCTTCCCATAAGTGCTGGTTACTTAGACATTTCAAGAAGCTGATTTTATAATTAAAACATTAATTGTGTCAACATAACTCATGCAGTGTTTAAAAAAAAATAATAATAATGTGTGCTTTTATTTCCTTTTTCTTTTTTGGCCAAGTTATTATGTTAACATACTGAGTAATTCATTATTTGTTTTCAGGTGGCTCAAGTATTTTATTACCTTTGTGTTATTGCACTGCAGTACGTGGCACCTCTGGTGATGCTCCTTCACACAACTCTGCTTCTAAAAACACTAGGTAGGCATTATCTGACAAATTATATTAATGTATGCTGGACCGGTAACAGATTCACTTATGCAGGTGTACACTGGATTACACGAGGCTCAATAATTCATGGATGACTTGCTAGCGAGATGAGTTTATTTACTATAATTTTAATCTGCCTATATTCTGACTGTGTGCGAACCTACAGTTCTATGACCATGTAAGCTCCAAGGAGTCTTTACCTACACAATTTAGCATGAGGATGATAGCGCAACATCTCGTAACAGGATGCAGTCTCACTTGGAAATCTGTCTTTAACCACTTAAGACCCGGACCAATACGCTGGTAAATGACCCAAGGTGTTTTTGCGATTCGGCACTGCGTCGTTTTAACAAACAATTGCGCGGTCGTGCGACGTGGCTCCCAAACAAAATTTGCGTCCTTTTCTTCCCACAAATAGAGCTTTCTTTCGGTGGTATTTGATCGCCTCTGCGATTTTTATTTTTTGCGCTATAAACTAAAATAGAGCCACAATTTTGAAAAAAAACACAATTTTTTTACTTTTTGTTATGAAAAAAATCAAATAAACTAAATTTTAGTAAAACATTTAGGCCAAAATTAATTCAGCCACATGTCTTTAGTAAAAAAAAAAAATCGCAATAAAAAAAAATAGCTACCTAGCGGGAACAGCGACACTAATACAGCGATCAGAAAAATGATCACTTAGTGACGCTGGCAATAGGGAGTGAAAGGGTTAACTAGGGCGGTGATCAGGGGGTTAAAACTTTATTAGGGGGGGTGGGGGGGCTATCCTGAACCTAACACTAACTGTTTTTTACACTGCCTGTCACACTGACACTAAATGCAGTGATTAGATCACTGCATTCAGTGACACTGTGACAGGGGGGTGGGGGGGGGGCGATCACAAGGGGTTAATATGCCTATGTAAGTGTGTGTCAGTGTTGTGTTGGTGCACACTTACTTGTGATGTCTTCTCTCATCAGCAGCGCTGGGAAACAGCGCTGCGATGAGAGATTACATAATTTCCTCCTTCCTGTGTAAACACAGGAGGAGGAACTGACACGATGGGAGCGCGCTCCCATTGGCTGGGAGCGATCGCGGGGGGGGGCGGAAATCACGGACATCCGCCCGCTCGTCGGCGATCGCTCCCAGAGGCAGGGGGACCCCCGCACGCCGCGGAGGGGGTCCCGATGGGACCCCCGAACCGCACGAAGGCGGGGACGTAAATTTACGCCCTTGTGCCTGTACGAGCCATTCTGTGGCCGTATATGTGCGTGCGGGGGTCCTTAAGTGGTTAAAACAAGTCTGTTAAATTTGACTGCCAATGATTTTGTGAAATCCAGAATTGGGTACATTAGGTGGCATTACATGACCAGAAAGGTGCAGTAATTAGTCACAGATTTGTACATTTCACTATTTAATACACACAATGTGCCCATTCTGACTACATTGTGATTGCCACAGTGCAATATTTGCACAGCACACTAATGGAATTGTGTACTGCCAGCACTGCAAAGGTGAACAGCTAACAGGTCAGATTTCCAGAGTAAATATAGTTTACCATATTTAGGTTTATTTGCAACCCCAATTCCAAAAAAGTTGGGACGTTGTGGAAAATCTACATAAAAACTGAATGCAATGATTTGCAAATCTCATAAACCCATGTTTAAAAAAAAAAAAAAAGTGTACAGTTTTAGGAAAAAAATAGGTAATTTGAAAATTGATGGCAGGACTTCTTAAAAAAGTTCCTGCCCATTTCATATGCACCCCATACCATCAGAGATGCAGGCTTTTGAACTTGGTGCTGATGAAAAGCCAGAAGGTCCCTCTCCTCTTTAGTTCAGAAGATGTGGGGCCCATGGTTGCCAAAAACAATTTCAAATGTCCATTTGCCCTAAACCAGGATGATGCTTTCAGAGGCATGCATCATACCGGTATAACCCCTTAAAGCCGAGGCTGCATATGTGCATACTCTCGGCGGAAAGGAGTTATATACTGTAGATGATGAGATATGTTTAAGGAACATTATTCTGAAATAGTTTGACAAATTTTAGATGCAGCTTTTCACAGATTGGGTAACGTCTGCCCATCTTTCTGACTTTTGTAAATTGCTCTTTTTTTACCCAATCATGTTACTGACTAGGGTTGTCCCGATACCACTTTTTTAGGACCAAGTACAAGTACCGATACTTTTTTTCATGTACTCGCCGATACCGAATACCGATACTATTTTTAAATGTCATGTGACAGTTTTCAAACCACAATACAGACTAAGGATATTTTCTTTAGAATTATGAAGAACTCTAACTCAAGACATTATAAAAGAATAAAAATGAGTAAAAATGAATAAAAATGTTTTATTTGCTTGACATGCAGTAGTAAAATACTCAAAAAAAATTCACAGAACATGTTGATAAATACAAAAAAAGTATTCTATTTAGGCATCCGGAGCATTTGCGCGAGTACAACTACTACGCAAATACTCGGTATCGGACCCTATTACTGACCTATTTAATTAACCTAATTGATTACAAAATGTTCTTCCAACTTCCTTGTTAGTACCACTTGCTCTTTTGTTAGCTGCCATCAATTTCAAAATTATTACCTTTTTTCTTAAAATTTGACATTTTCTCAATTAAACATTTTATATGTTTTCTATTTTTTATTGTGAATAAAATATTGGATTATGAGATTTAAAACATTTTCCGCAGTGTCCCAGTGGGGGTTGTATTAACATCACCCATGACTGTGCTTGGACTTTGTAGTCCTGAACTTAAGTTGCTACATCCGAGATAGACAAGCAGGCAGAGAAACTGTATTTCAGCTGGTGATGGTCAGGGGGAGTGTGAGAGAGGCAGGAGAAAATTGCATGTTTTTTTTTCCCAGGCACAGAAAAATAATGGGCACAAAACTAACCTCTCATACAGCTCCAGCTGTATTTTATTAAATAAGTCTGACGTGCGCTTTCAGCCAAAAAAATATATTTCTCCCTAAATAGGTGTGCTATAATGTTAAGCTGCTATTCGTACGATTGTAGATATAACCACAGCGTATTATTATTATAATTGGTGCAAAAATATTAAGAAAATTCGGAATAAAAACAATCAAAGATCATTAAAAAGTCCACATAACTGAACTTTTCAAAAAGAGGCAAGCAGAGGGCAAAGAACTAGTCACCAGTATTGCTAATGCAATCCCTGCAGCTAACCTTTTCTCCTGACTTGCCACTCCTTGTTGTTGTTCATGGTAGAGGCAGGGCTTTGCTTCGTAATGTCCACATTTTCCCCTGGGGACGGGTTACAGATTTCTCTAGCAAGAACAGTAGCAAACTTTTCAAATATCGCGATAGTAGTAGACAGAGGCAGCAGTGCCTTGGGTAGTCTCACGCCACAGATAAACGGCTTCAAGGACACAGGCACATTAAGTGCAATGTTTTTTTAAGAAATATTAAAGGGTCACTAAAGGAAAAACATTTTTTTGCTGAAATGATTGTTTACAGGGTATAGAGACATAAAAGTTAACCGATTCCTTTTTAAAATGATTAAAAATAGATAAAAATCAATCATATAATGTGCCTGCAGGTTAGTTTCACTTTTGAACTGGCTTCCTGTTTCTGTGAAGTAGAAATAGAAACACAGAACAAAAACAAACAAATCCAGGGCAGTGTTTTGTTTTTAAAATGAATCTGATTGGTTCTGGGAAGTTTTAGACACACAGTAATGACAGCTTAGAACACCGTGAGAAATCTCCCAGCACTGTGGTTATAAGGAAACAGACAAGCACGAAGTGTGGAGATCAGAGCAGGTTTTTTTCTTGGTGGTATTTGTCTTCGTAATACTTCAATCTGCTTTTAAAATTGTTTTTTAGGTAATCATTCATGGGGCATCTATGACTCTCCTATGGAGGCATCACAAGGGCCGAACCCGGATTCTACTGAACAGCCATGCCCCGAAGAAAAGATGAAGGCAACAGTCACTCAAATTACAGTGGCACTAGGGGGCTTAAAGAACATTTTCACTCCACTCCTCTTCCGAGGACTTTTATCATTTTTGACATGGTGGATCGCAGCTTGCCTTTTCTCCACCAGCCTTTTTGGCTTGTTTTATCATCAGTATTTAATAGTGGCATAATTTGGTGACTTTATATCTGTAACCTTAACATGGACCAAGTTGGAGACAGAAAGCTGCAACAGCTAGAGCACACACGGTTCAGCAGCGCCCTGTCTTGTGTCAATGTTTTCTCTGTATTCTCAGGGTAAATATTGTATGAAATCACTGTCGTGAGCTTAATCTTCATTACCTCAGAGGGAGAAGACCTAACTGCTGATTGCTCGTAAAGATAGTGTTTTTTTTATTTTTTTATTTTTTTTTGTCTTTTTAATTGACTGTAAGAGATGCTTTTATAAAGACATCATCTTTGACTAGCAGTTCTTGCACTCACGTTCTAATTTTTCTTTTTTTTTCTTCCTCTCACCAAGTACGGATAGCGACTCCTTCTTTTTTTTTTTTTTTTTTTTTTTTTTTTTTTAATCTTTCATTAGAGAACTGAGCCATACGAAGAAAAATTGAGGCTTGAAGGTGACTAATAAATTTCTGCTGGACCTGTCCATTTTTGGTGACAATGTCTAGTAGGACAGAATGTATTACTACTGTATATTACAGTAAATGTATGTCAACAACTGTGTATTATTTGGTGACCTTTATGTGCCTGGGGATATGTGTGGCGCGTGCGTGTGTGTGTGTATGTGCAAATATGGAATGCTTATGCTGTTAGATACTGTACTTTTTACGTCACTGAATACATAAATAGTCAAAAAGCGATGGTGCTAGTAGTGACTCACACAGACTGTGTGTAAGGACAAGGGTTATGCTTGCGATAAATAAAATGCATCACTTTAGTTAACATTCAGTTTGTATATTACTCCAGAGATTACAATGAATTTTTTTTAGAAATTTGCATATAACGTATTTGGTAAATGCTGTCCACTTGCAGTGTGTTTAGGCTAGTTTCACATTAGTGTAGAAATGCATGGAAATTGCACACATTCCCGCAGCCGCACACAAACCCAATGCTTTAAAGAAAATGTGTGGTGGTGCCATTAACTCTCAACATAGTACACAGAACTACACTAATGTGAACCTAGACTTAGTTATTTGGACTATTTTGGCTTAAAGGGGTTGTAAAGACAAAAATATTTTCCTCTTAAATTAAAGTCTGACAGTAGCTGATAAAGTAAAAAGTAATGTTTTGCATTATAACTAGTTTGATATGTGTTGCAATCGAGCTGTTATATTCACCTCTGTCACTCCTGAAACGTTATTCTCACTGACTTCCTGGTTTGCGGTGCGCATTCATTCTTGCTACATCATGGCCTAATGGGAACTACCGTTCCCATTAGGCTTAGCCTCCATGCCTGTGAGGGATGAGAGAGCATCTTCATGCAGGGCTGTAGTCATAGGGAGGGGGTGAGCACATTCTGCTTTCCACCATGCAAAACTGCTCAGGTGCTGGTGAAAAGCAAGACGAGGAGAGACAGGAAATGGCATTTTCAAACCTGAATTACTGTATTTTGGAGGTCAAAAGGAAAAACGAGGTAAGTGATATTTAAATGCACTAGCTTACAGCAATTAATTGATCTAATAAAAAATGAATCTTTAGTGTTCCTTTAATGTTAAGAAACTTTACTAAACCTATTTAATGTGCTTGTGGTTGGTCAGAATTTGAGTCTAAGTGGCTCGCAAAAGTCGTTTTTGTTTTTGTTATAGGGGTCTTTCATTTGTTAAGTGTGTTTTAATTTGTATCTAGCATCGCCTGTTACATATTTGTTTAAGGTAAGTTGCTCACAAAGCACTAGTCACTGAATCAGCATGTGAGAAAGAAAGAGAAAGAAAGAAAGTATACTGAAGTGTACAAGGGTGCTGTTTGGCACCTCACAGACACTAGGACCTATAGGGGGCACTTCAGATGAAATCCAAGGGGTATAAGAAAAAAAAAAAACAGGCATCAAAAATTCTGAGATTTTATTTCTTTTTTAAAATGTAAAAAAGTTAAGCCAACACATTATCCAATGGTATTTTCTTTATCGTACATCACGGGACACAGAGCGCATAGCCATTACACTTGGGTTATATGGGTACCTTCAGGTGTGGACACTGGTGTAATCAATTTCACAGGAAGTTTCCTCCCTATATAACCCCCTCCCACTGGGAGTGCTTCAGTTTTTTTCGCCAGTGTCTTAGGTGTTGGTCACGTCTAGCTGTCCCTCGGAGGTCTCGGGACCCAGGATAGCTAGCCGGATCCGTCCGAAGTGCTTCAAAGCCAAGGTGTACGGTACCCGGGCCCTGCTGGAGTGGGGTTTTTGCCTATAATGCCTCTCCTTGGAGGGCTGGATTCTGGGCTCCAGTGCCTTAGTCTCTTCCAAGAACTAAACGCTACTGATGCCAGGATGCTATATAGGTCCAGGGGTGTGGGTTCCTTAACACAGGACCCCGGTCCCTGAAGGTCCAAGACAATACCCACGGAGATGGGGGAAGGCTGGGCCTCTTGCATTTTGCAATACCCTGCGGCGTGGAGCAGGTAAGAGGGAACCTGCAAGACTTGGTTCGACAGTAGGTATCCCCCTGGGGGTTCTGGGTTGGCTAATGGTATGCTTGTGCATCAGCCACTATCTCCACTATGTCTTTTGAGGCAGGATGGGATGTACTAATGTTTACCCAGATAACATGTAGATATATATATGCTTTTAAAGATATGTATTTTGCTACTCCCCCCAGATTTGCCTGTTAGCATGATACTGCAGCCCCACGTGTATAGAGATTAAGTGCTGACAAAACTCCTGTTTCCTAGGAAGCCTAGGGGGACAGCTTCCTCTATGTGTGCACTACAAAGATTAGTGGCTTACCGGGTGTCTGTGTTACTAGCGCTGGTCCAGGCTTCTCCTCTGCTCTCTGCTTCCTCCATGTTGGTTTCAGCGTGGGGGGGGCGGGCCAGCAGCGTCAGGTCTCAGATAAAGCAAAAAAGCATTTCCTGGCTGGTCATTCCCTCCTGAGAGCAGTGGAGAGTGAGGACATAGAGCGCGCAGCTGAGCCAGTTCTGGCTAACGGTGACACCCAGTGGTGGTTTGTGGATCTTCAGGTCTGGACTTAAAAGTCCACACTGACCAGAAAAAAAAAAGATTTTTTTCTTAAAGGGACTCAGCCTTAGATCTGGCAGTATCTGAGTCGGTGCAACCTTGGACTCCAGCTAACGGGCATTGGTGTGGCAATACTCACAGGACTTTCCTCGGTATTGCCGCCTTCTCAGGCGTATGAAAATTTAGATTTTTTTTTTACCATAGCCTGTCCTTATTAATGTTTCACTTCTAGCTACAACAGTTGGGTGTTGGCTGTAGGGGTGTCTCAAGGTTGTGCAATGGCTCCCAAGGGATCAGGACCAGCTAAGGCTGCAAAAGGTGCCAAAAAAGTAAAGGGGTCTCCAACGGGGTCAGAGGATTTGGGCCAGGCTGCAGTGGTCCCACCCTCACCAGATAGACCACCGAACAGCATCGTGCAGGAGCCATTGAGGGTGCTAGGGGCAGAGGCGGCCCCCAATCAACCCATTCCCGTTTATGTTACGGAAGAAATGCTAGAATCCACCCTGGGTGGGCTAGAGAAAAGGTTAACTGCTTTAATTGCCCGCTCTTTGCCGGGTGGCAAACGGGCTAGATCCCCATCACCTAGAATGGTGTGTTCGGATGCAGAGGTCCTCTCTTCGGAGGAATTGGACCCACAGGGGGATCAAGCGGACCTGAGTCCTGACGGGTCAGACATTGAAAATTCCACTATAGATGACATTTTTTCGGCTTCTCAAGCAGAGAGTCTGTGGATCCAGTCTCTGACGGATATGGTTCGCACTGCTTTTAAACTTCCAGTGTCAGAACAATTAGCCCCCGCGGTATCCTCTTTAGGTTCCTTGAAGGCACCATTGAGTGGTGCGTCTTTCCCGGTTCACCCCCTTCTGGAGAGCGTGATTTTTCAGGATTGGGCTCGACCTGATAGGATTTTTATCCCTCCTAAAAGGTTCACCATTCTCTATCCTATGGAAGAAGAATTTGCAAAGAAATGGGCACTCCCTACCGTGGACGCAGCCATTTCCTGCGTAAATAAATCCCTGACCTGTCCGGTGGAAAATGTCCAGGTGTTTAAAGATCCAGTCGACAAAAAATTGGAGACCCTACTGAAGGCTTCTTTTACCACAGTAGGTGCCGTGGTTCAGCCAGCAGTGGCAGCCATTGGCGTTTGTCAGGCTTTAAAGGATCAGACTAAACAGATATTAAGGGACATACCGGCTCAGCAAGCTCGTGAATTGGCTGACCTCCCAAGAGCTCTCTGCTTTGCAGTAGATGCTATTAAGGACTCCGTTCAACAGGCGTCCCGTTTATCTCTGCTGTTGGTTCATATGCGTCGCCTTTTGTGGCTAAAAAACTGGTCAGCAGAGGCACCCTGCAAAAAGCTTTTAGCAGGATTTCCCTTTCATGGTGGGAGACTATTCGGTGAAGACCTAGATAAATATATCCAGACCATATCAAGTGGTAAAAGTTCTTTCTTGCCTGTCAAGAAAAGATCGCGTGGGCCCGCATTTAAGCGACAGGCCTTCGCAGGCTCGGCCCCTTCAACTTCCCGTCAGTATCGACGGCCTCCCGGGCGTTCAGCATTTAATAGCCGCCCACAAGGACAAGCCACGACAGGCAAGAGGCCATGGTCTCGCAAGCCGGTTAAACCAGTCCTCAAGTCAGATTCATGAAGGGGCGCCCCCACTCTCTTGGGTGGGGGGAAGGCTTCGGTTTTTCTCCTAAGTGTGGAAGGCCAGAATTCCCGACTCTTGGGTAAGATCCGTGGTAACCACAGGCTACAAGCTAGAGTTTTGGGAAGTCCCCCCTCCTCATTTTCAGGGGTCAAGTCTTCCAAGCGACCCATTAAAGAGGGCCTCTCTTGTAAAAGCATTGGATCGTCTCTTGCTCCAAGGGGTAATTGTAGAAGTTCCAACCCAGGAATGGGGTCTGGGATTCTACTCCAACCTTTTCATAACACCAAATCCCAATGGCGACGTCAGGCCTTTCTTAGACCTCAAACGCCTAAATCGCTTTCTAAACATTCAGACCTTTCGTATGGAGTCCATACGTTCGGTGGCAGCCAGCCTACATCAAGACGACTTGCTAGCATCTATAGACATAAAAGATGCGTATCTGCACGTGCCGATCTACCCGGCACATCACAGGTTTCTTCGTTTTATGATGGATCACCGCCATTACCAGTTCGTAGCCCTCCCTTTCGGGTTGGCAACAGCTCCGCGGGTATTCACAAAGGTGTTAGCCCCGGTGCTAGCCGTCCTAAGGACAGAAGGCATTTTAGTCTTGGCATACTTGGACGATCTTCTGGTTATCGACAGCTCAGCTTCCAACCTCAATCAGGCAGTAGGTCGCACAGTTCAGCATCTAGAGGAATTCGGGTGGATTGTAAACCTAGAAAAATCGGTATTGAAACCCACAAAGCAGTTGGAATATCTAGGCCTTCGGCTAGATACAGACTGCCAGAGGATAATTTTACCTCAAGCAAAGATCAGATCAATAGCTCAAGCAGTTCAAGTAATCTTAGGCAAGAAGAGGCCGACTATTCGCCTATGTATGCGACTGCTGGGGAAGATGGTGGCCGCCTTCGAGGCTGTGCCCTACGCCCAGATCCATACCAGATATCTTCAGGCAGCCATTCTCTCTGCTTGGAACAAGTCCATTCAGGCGTTAGATCGTCCGTTAGTGCTCTCCCCGAAGGTCCGGCGCAGCCTGTCTTGGTGGCTGGTCTCTCAAAATTTATCAAAAGGGAAATCCTTTTGCCCCATCACGTGGAAGATAGTATCCACGGATGCCAGCCTGTCAGGTTGGGGGGCAGTTCTAGAAGAACAGACCCAGCAAGGGCAGTGGTCGGAGGCAGAAAAACTGCTTCCCATCAATATCTTGGAGATCAGAGCTGCTCGGCTGGCCCTGATCGCCTGGACTCTCCCCCTTCAGGGTCTGCCAGTAAGGATACAGTCCGACAACGCCACTGCGGTGGCATACATAAACCACCAGGGGGGCACGAAGAGCCCAGCAGCCCAAAGAGAAGTAAACCTGATTTTCTCATGGGCCGAAGCCCATGTACCCTGCATCTCGGCGGTGTTCATCCCAGGGATAGACAATTCTCAAGCAGATTTTTTGAGTCGTCAACAGTTGCTCCCGGGGGAATGGTCTCTTCACCCCCAGGTATTCCAAGAGATTTGCCAAAGATTCGGAGTCCCAGAGGTGGACATTATGGCAACGAGATCCAACAAAAAGTTGGACAAATTCATATCCCGAGCCAGGGATCCCTCGGCCTACGGGACCGATGCCTTGGTTTGTCCTTGGCACCAGTTTTCTCTTCTGTATGCGTTCCCTCCACTGCAGATGATTCCCCGCCTTCTACGGAGGATCCGGGTGGAGCGCAGGCCTGTGATCCTGGTGGCCCCAGCCTGGCCCAGGAGGGCTTGGTACGCACTCATCGTGAAGATGTCAGTCGGGGCGCCGTGGCCGCTCCCCCTGCGCCCAGATCTGCTGTCTCAGGGCCCAATCTGCCATCCTGCTTCACAGCAGCTAAATTTGACGGCTTGGCGGCTGAATCCCTAATTCTTAAGGGCAGAGGCCTCTCAGATCAGGTCATATCTACGTTGATTCAGGCAAGGAAACCGGTCTCCAGAAATATTTATTACAGAGTCTGGAGAACCTATGTGGAGTGGTGCGAGTCTCAAAAATGGCATCCTCGAAAGTTTTTTATTGACAGGATCTTGCGATTCCTCCAGGTTGGCGTTGACAAAGGGTTGGCTCTTAGTACTCTAAAGGGGCAGGTGTCGGCCTTTATCAATATGGTTTCAAAGACCCTTGGCCACCCATTCGCTTATGAAAACCTTCTTGCAGGGGGTCTTGCATGTGACTCCCCCTATTAGAGCTCCCCTCTGCCCCTGGAATTTAAATCTGGTCTTGTCAGCTTTACAAAGGCAGCCGTTTGAACCTCTGACAGAAATCCCTCTGGTGCTACTAACCCGAAAGTTGGTTTTCTTGGTGGCTATGGCTTCAGCCAGAAGGGTTTCCGAGCTGGCAGCCTTGTCATGCAGGGAGCCATACCTTATTCTGCATAAGGACAGAGTGGTTCTGCGGCCTCAACCTTCTTTCCTTCCTAAGGTCATATCCAGTTTTCACTTGAATCCGGACCTAGTCCTACCATCCTTCTTTCCTACTCCCCAGTCCAGAGAGGAAAGACTGCTTCATACTTTGGACGTGGTTCGAGCCATGAGGGTCTATCTCAAGGCTACAGAGAAGATTCGGAAAACAGATGTGCTTTTTGTTCTTCCGGATGGCCCCAAGAAGGGTCAGCCGGCTGCCAAGTCTTCCTTGGCTAGGTGGATTAAGCAGCTGATTTTTCAGGCCTATGGTCTGAAGCGCGTTCCACCTCCCTTATCAGTTAAAGCCCATTCTACGAGGGCCATGAGTGCCTCCTGGGCGGCACACCATCAGATCTCTATGGCACAGGTTTGCAAGGCGGCAACCTGGTCTTCCGTACATACGTTTACTAAATTTTATAAGTTGGACGTTGCAAAGGGTACGGACGCAGCTTTTGGGCAGGCGGTCCTACGGGCAGCAGTATAGAATCCTCTGGCCCGGTTCACGCCCCCTTGTTTTTCTGTTGGTGGAGCTATTTTTTCTCCTGACAATGTTTTTATTTGGCTATTCTTGGCCTTACGGTCTCCCTCCCTTCATAGAGCATTGCTTTAGGACATCCAAAGTGTAATGGCTATGCGCTCTGTGTCCCGTGATGTACGATAAAGAAAAAAGGATTTTTAATAAACAGCTTACCTGTAAAATCCTTCTTGAAGTACATCATGGGACACAGAGCTCCCACCCCTCTTTTGGGGAACATTGTGTAACCTCGGGAGAATTGCTTGCTACAAAACTGAAGCACTCCCAGTGGGAGGGGGTTATATAGGGAGGAAACTTCCTGTGAAATTGATTACACCAGTGTCCACACCTGAAGGTACCCATAAAACCCAAGTGTAATGGCTATGCGCTCTGTGTCCCGTGATGTACTTCAAGAAAAGGATTTTAGAGGTAAGCTGTTTATTAAAAATCCTTTTTTTTTCATTAGAGCTTAAAGAAGAAACACAGTCTGCTTGCATAATTTGTAATAAAAACATCTTTTGTTTTTTTGGAGCTTTTATCCCAAATATCCTTTAACGCTGCTGAAAAGAGATATTTTTTAGATTCTTATGTATTTCTATGCAAATCTAATTCTTTACATGCAAACTGGTCCAGCTGTGGTTTGACTGCTCTGTTTTCAACAATACCATTACTTAGACCAGTGTTTCTCCAATTTTTTTCGTCTTGCGGTGCACAAAAAAAAACCTAAAACTTTTCACGCCACACCTGAAAACATTTAACATTCAAAGTTGGAATAGAACAGTCTCTATTATTATAATATACCTTATTTATCAGCGTATAACACGCGCCAGCTTATAACACGCACCCTAATTGTAAGAGGGAAGTTTGAGGAAAAAACATATTTTTAAAATAAACAACTTTTGAAGCCAATTAAGGGTCAGTGCCCATCAATGTCCATCTGCAGCCTGATCAATGTCCTCAGTGCAGCCTGATCAATGCAGCCTGATTATTGTCCCCAATGCATCCTGATTATTGTCCCCAATGCAGCCTGATTAATTCCTTCATTTGCAGCCTCACTATCTCCCTCACCAGCATCCTGAATCAGGAAATCACTGAGCCGTCATCTCCTCTCCACTCAGCTCTCACGTTACACATGCACAGTCCCTCCTCCGCCATTGGCATTGGACCAGCTACTGTGATAGGCAGAACACTGGTCCAATGCCAGTGGCGGAGGTGGGACTGTGTGTGTGACGTGGGAGTCGAGGAGGCGAGTGGAGGGGAGATGACAGCTCCATGAGGTACGCTGTCGGCGTATAACATGCAACCCTGCTTTGCCCCTGATTTTCAGGGGAAAAGAGTGTGTGTTATACGCCGATAAATATGGTAATTGGAGCGACCGAGTTCTCCCGAGATCTTGCATAAGTCTTGCGTTACGAAAAGAACCAACGAATGACAGACAGAGATTTCCTTTTTCTATGTTACTTTTTCAACTTTTGCGACATTGATTTACCATTTTATTTTTCATTATGTTCAAGGTTTCAGAACGCTAGCAATTTTAAATATTTTTCAAAACTCCCACGGCACACTTGCAAATCTCTTGCAGCACACAGTTTAAGAATCGCTGACTTGAACCATAATTAAGCTGGCCATAGATTAATCAAAATTCTGTCAGATCAGCAGGGACCGACCGAATTTCATTAAATTTATGGCATTTCCTGTTCCTTAGAAGTTTATCTAATCTCTCTAACCTGCTTTTTGGAAGTGTTACCCTCGATTGCTGCTGCAGAGAACACTGACAAGCTGAAATGTCATGAGACCATAGGCTGCAGCGCTGATCATTGCATTCTGACTTCAGAGGAGTCCCCACTGTCAGAATACAATAACACAGCAGGGAGGATTCCTCCATCCTGCTCACTTGTGTGGATGGTGGAATCCATTCAGTTGTTTTGGATCAGCTCACTGGCTGAAAAAAAAAAAAACAGATCCATATATGGCCAGCCTTAGCCAGCTTAATGCAGTTGTCCTTTAATGTCAAATTTGATCTGCCAACCCAGGTAAAATGCAAGTGCTACAAAAAAACAAATTTTTGGCCATTATTAATAAAAGTAAACCTTGCAGATACAAAGGTTGCCCTGTTTTAAAAACAATTGGATACAATTGTGAATAGCAAATATAAAATAAATGTTTGGTGCGAAAAAAAAAAAAAAAGAATATGGTAAGAATGCGTAAAATGTGACATAAAAATGAGTCCGTACAACAGTTTGTTGTGATGTCTCGTAACATTATATGTGCAGATTCCACTAAATGGAAACTCCCATTATGTGCATCCAGATAATATAGCATAGTATGCAATATAGATGTACGTGACAAATCAATAGGTAAATCACCCAAGTGCACCTTCCACCGAAAGGTAAAAAGTGCCTTCTTACCAGAAACAATGGACTCAAATTTGTAAGGCCTTGTACACACGATCAGACCGGTCTGATGGGACTGGTCTGACGGACCTTTTTTTATCAGACAACTCTGAACTTGTCTGATGTGCGTACACACCATCGGACCAAAATCCGATCAGACTAGAACGCGGTGACATAGAAAACAACGACGTGCTGAAAAAACGAAGTTCAATGCTTCCAAGCATGTGTCGACTTGATTCTGAGCATGCGTGGGTTTTTGGTCCGATGCTTTTGTGTACTAACCATCGAATCTGTCCGACGGACAGGTGTCCATCAGACAGGTTTTAAAGCATGTTTTAAAACTTTGATCCGATGGACAACGGTCTGATGGGCCGTACACACCATCGAACTGGTCCGATAAAACTGGTCTGCAGACCAGTTTCGTCAGACCGGTCTGATCGTGTGTACAGGGCCTTAGGCGGCGTACACACGATCGGACATATCCGGATATGTCCGATCGGGAGTTTGATCCGATGGCGTGTACACACCATCGGATCAAATTCCCCGCCGCCGGACGGCGCGGTGACGTGGCGGTGACGGGCGGTGACGTTGACGCCGCAGCGTCACCGCCACGTCACCGCACCAGGAAGTAAAACACTTCCGCGCATGCGCCGAATCCATTCGGCAGCGGCGCGGCGGCGGTGGGGGCCGACATGTCTGCTGGTAAGTGTACTAACCAGCAGACATGTCGGGCGGACAGATTCCCACCGGATAGATTTCAAAGCTTGCTTTGAAATCTGTCGGGTGGAGAAATCTGTCCGCTAGCCCATACACACGAGCGGAGATGTCTGCTGAAACGGTCCATCGGACCGTTTTCAGCGGACATATCCCCTCGTGTGTACGCCGCCTTAGAGTCAAAAGCGCTGTATATAAATCCAAAATGGAAATCCAGTGCTTCTTTCCTCTTATGTTGATTAAGGCAGTATCATAACTCTTGGTTGGGATAGCTCCATTGTGACATACAGTCAGGTCCATAAATATTGGGACATCGACACTATTCAAATTGTTTTGGCTCTATACACCACCACAATGAATTTGAAATGGAACGGACAATATGTGCTTTAACTGCAGACTTTCAGCTTTAATTTGAGGGTATTTATATCCAAATCAGGTGAATGGTGGAGGAATTATAGCGGTTTGTATATGTGCCTCCCACTTTTTAAGGGACCAAAAGTAATGGGATAGATTAACAATCATAAATCAAACTTTCACTTTTTAATACTTGGTTGCAAATCCTTTGCAGTCAATTACAGCCTGAAGTCTGGAAAGCATAGACATCACCAGATGCTGGGTTTTATCCCTGCTGATGCTCTGCCAGCCCTCTACTGCAACTGTCTTCAGTTCCTGCTTGTTCTTGGGGCATTTTCCCTTCAGTTTTGTCTTTAGCAAGTGAAATGCATGCTCAATCGGATTCAAATCAGGTGATTGACTTGACCATTGCAATAACATTCCACTTCTTTACCTTAAACTTTTTGGTATGCTTCGGGTCATTGTCTATCTGCACTGTGAAGCGCCGTCCAATGAGTTCTGAAGCATTTGGCCGAATATGAGCAGATAATACTGCCCGAAACACTTCAGAATTCATCCTGCTGCTTTTGTCAGCAGTCACATCATCAATAAATACAAGAGAACCAGTTCCATTGGCAGCCATACATGCTCACGCCATGACACTACTACCACCATGCTTCACTGATGAGGTGGTGTGATTTGGATCATGAGCAGTTCCTTTCCTTCTCCATACTCTTATCTTCCCATCACTCTGGTATAAGTTGATCTTGGTCACATCTGTTCGTTGGATGTTGTTCCAGAACTGTGAAGGCTTTTTTTAGTTGTTTGGCAAACTCTAATCTGGCCTTCCTTTTTTTGAGGCTCACCAATGGTTTACATTTTGTGGAGAACCCTCTGTATTCACTCTGGTGAAGTCTTCTCTTGATTGTTAAATTTGACACACGTACACCTACCTCCTGGAGAGTGTTCTTGATCTGGTCAAACTGTTGTGAAGCGTGTTTTCTTCACCAGGGAAAAAATTATTTGGTCATCCACCACAGTTGTTTTCCGTTTTGGTGTTGCTGAGCTCACCGGTGCATTCTTTCTTTTTAAGGATGTTCCAAACAGTTGATTTGGCCACACCCAATGTTTTTGCTATCTCTCTGATGGGTTTGTTATGTTTTCTTCAGCCTAATGATGGCTTGCTTCACTGATAGTGACAGCTCTTTGGATCTCATATTGAGAGTTGACAGCAACAGATTCCAAATGCAAATAGCACACTTGAAATCAACTCTGGAGCTTTTATCTGCTCCTTGTAAATGGCATAATGAGGGAATAACACACACTTGGCCATGGAACAGCTGAGCAGCCAATTCTCCTATTACCTTTGGTCCCTTCACATACAAACTGTTGTAATTCCTACACTGTTCACCTGATTTGGATTTAAATACCCTCAAATTAAAGCTGAAAGTCTGCAGTTAAAGCACATCTCGTTTGTTTCATTTCAAATACATTGTGGTGGTGTATAGAGCCAAAAAGATTAGAATTGTGTCGATGTCCAAATATTTATGGACATAACTGTACATGAAAGATGAATTAAGAATATCCATATATATTGTATTTATTAAAAACAAGGCAATGCTAGTAGCAATAACAATGATGATAAAATCCAGCGTATGTAGAAAAATACCGTTCCCGGGGACCGATCCAACCACCTCATGGTTTTGGCGTACGTGGTCACATTTTACTCATTCTTACCCTATTTAATATTTTTTTAGCACAGCAAACCTTTATTTTAGATTTATAAAACGTGTCTTGCATCTAAAAAATGCTTGTTTCTTTCCTTTCTCTATATTGTCCATTGAGGGAATTAATTCAAAAACAGTTGGGTTATTCTGCCTACGGGAGTTTGGGACACTGACATACATTTTGAGCCTCTGTATAAATTTCCTCAACCCAGCAGGACTGTTTTTTTTGGCCCTAGAAGGTAACTTTTTTTTCTTGCTTTTTTCCACCTTGAGTTTTTCCACCTTACCCTGTACTGTTATACATTTTTCAGGCTTTAGACTTGTCTGTTTGCTGATGTCCCAAGTAGTAAAACCCGACTGAAATAAATTACAACTACGTTTTTTTTTTTTTAGGGCAGAAACATTTGTTTCGTTTTTGCTATGTATTTACAATGCATTCTCTCTCTCTCAATGCAAATTGTATGTATGTAGCTGGACTCCCAATGTGTATGGTAGACATTCTGATCAATAGGATGCAGTTAGAATAACTAAAACACGTGTCCTAACACGTTGCATTGAAATCCTTTTTAAATAACTTTAATTTAAGAATTTCATTTCTGTTAGTGTCAGTGCCAAGATGCAGGTCAATATATGCAGACCAATTTTTTTTGCAAAAAGATCCTCCCTTTTTTTAATATGTATAATATGCACGCATTTCACAGAGCGAAAATTTTAAGTAATTTTAAAATCATAAGGTTTCTTTATCGTTTCTTTATCATAATGCATTCGGCAAAAAAGCCTTCTGTGTGCGGCAGCCCCCCTAATACTTGGCTGAGCCCCATCTCTATCCAGCGAAGTTGCACGAGACACTCAGCTGCCCAGGACTACCCTCCTCATTGGCTCAGACACCAGCATGGCGCCATGTCTGAAAGTCAGTCAGCCAATCAGAAGAGAAAGGGGCAGGACTGGGCCATGGCTACGTGTCTGAATGGACACAGGGAGCTGTGGCTCAGCTCGGGTGCCCCCAAAGCAAACTGCTTGCTGTGGGGGCACTCAACAGGAGCCATGAGCACTGAAGAGGGATCCAAGAAGAGGAGGATCTATTCTGCTCTGTGCAAAACTCCTGCACATAGCAGGTAAGTATGACATGCTTGTTATTTTTAAGGAATAAAAACAAGACCATGCAATAACTTTGAAGCAAAATTTTAAATGCATCCAGTGTGTACCAACCCTAAGGAACTTCCTTGGTTTGTATTCAACACGGTCATCCTGAGGGAATTTAATTTAGTGAGCACTCATTTTGCAGCAGTATGGATATACACCCTTATGGGTTGGTTTATTAAGCAGAGTTGCTTTTACCAAACATCCAATGGTGGATAATGTTCTAATTTCATGTGTTTTCAATTTTTGGTAACTGCTTTATATTTACACCTATTGGTGTTCATCTGTTCATGTTTCAAGGGTTTTCTAGTCTGAGACAAAACATGTTAAAATATAATAATACCTAGGAGTTTCTCAATCTCTGGTTCTTACTTTTCTATCCATTTATTTCCTGCAGGCATTGTTGCCTTTTTAGTGATGTGGAAAAAAAATGATGAGCAGGCCAGCTGGAACCAGGGAGTATGCAGGCTGTGAGTTGGATTCCCAGTTAATAAAAGGAGATATGTTGGAGAGCTGTCTGAGTGAGATAGTGGTATAGAAAAACAAATATGTTACCATACAGCATCTGACTGGCTCTGGAGTACCTTCAACAATTCCATGTTCTGTCAATCCACATAGAATGCAACTAGGCAGCTTCCACAGTCCTGTGCAGCAAGCAGCTGCCTTAAAGTGGATGTAAACCCTCATATATACCCAGTGAAGTAAACAGCCTTAGATGATACACAGGGATGAAACAAATCTCCCTACATAAGTTTCACCTGCATATCTGCTGTCTTCAGCTTGCTATACTCTTTAGAATTCTAACATAGTGTTAGAATTTTTACTTCCTCATTCAGCATTAGGAGTGGAGTCTTGGCATGCGCTGTGTGACAGCTGATTGGAGGAAAGGCACACGCCCCTCCTCCACATAAGCAGAGAAGCAAAAGAAACTTTCAGAGCTGTGCTGTAACAAGACAAGCTCTCTGCTAATCTATTTATAGCACCCACCCTGACGCAAATTTCAGGCCGGTTTTATCTTGTTTGTTGGAGAACTTGACAGAAGTTCTCATGCTGATAACAGAGGAATTTGACTATAACAGAAAGACATAGGACTTGGGGCTATGGAGAGAGATAAGTAAACACTACAGATATATGTGCCCTGGTCAATTTTCATGAATCGTAGAAAAGGGGTCCCCCTCAGGGGGTGGAAATTTAAAGACAACTTGTATGAACTGCAAAATGTATGAATATAGATTTATTATAAACAGTAAAATTCAATAATGTAAAAACATGAAATTGACTAGAAATAAAACGGGTCAATTGTAACAAAACACAGTTACAGATTGTGATCAAATGACAATGTTGGTTCCAAATGGTGGATGAGGCGGGTTTACATCCACTTTAACATACTGTAGGGGACTGTAGCTCTATACCTGGCAGCTGGGAAAACAGGGATACATTGTCCACAAATTGCTGGTCCGGCATTTACTATAGATATTTTGAAAAATAGCCTAAAGTTTTAATCCTATTTTTTTGTTTTTGTTTGGTTAAGAATGGGAAAGGGTTACACATTTTTTGCCAGAATTAGATTTTTGTTTCTCACGCTATTGGGGAGATTTTTCCTCCCTTGCAGTATTTTTATTATCTCCAGGACAAAAAGACGCACACAAATATAAGAATATTTTCAGAAGTTCTAACCCCAATATGTTTGTTTTTGTCTGTTTTCTGGTTGCAGAGATTTTCCCTTACATCCTGTTGAGAGATCTCTGTAACAGGGACAAAGCAATAATCCCCCCTCTAAATAAATTAACACACTTTGGTTGGAGTTGGGGGTTTTCAAGAAACTTTAAGGCTGCCTTTTCTGACCTGTCTTTCTAAAAATTCTAGTGGCCTGGTTGTCACGCTGGTTCCCTTATGTTTAGAACATTGTGTCACTGAACTGGAAGAGACCTGTCAATAAGAGGTTGTGGTTTTTTCTCCAACCACCTTGATCTGGATACTTGTTCTGAGTTAATGAATCAAAGTGGCCAATTGTAACAACCGGGTATTAAACATTTATAGTAGGTTAGGCATATGGCATTCCTTATATTTCTTCCATTAGAGATCTACTTTAGGATGTCTGCAATTAATTTTTGGAAAGGGATTCATAATCAATTTACCTATTACAGACTGATCTTTGATTTTAAATAAGAGAGTAATCTTAATACATACTTCTCAAGGTGATGGGATAGTTTTAGCATAAATATATTTTAATGTTATAATATATGTGCTGTATTTTTTTTTTTTTATGAATCACAGTATTGCAAGGAAATTGTCTGAGGTTTGTTGTATGCATGTTACTGACAAATGTAGTATATTTATTAAAGAGAAGAGTTCATTTAACTGGTGATTTTTATTTATTTTTCTAGACAAAATAATGTAATTGGGTATTTCTGAGTACTTGATTACTGGTATTCCCACTCCAGGTGCTCAGGTTCAGACATCTTCCCACTTGTCATAACTTTGATAGAGGTAAATTACGAGAACAGACACTCCTGTAATTCATCCATATACTTTATTTGCATAAAACTAAGTACAAGGTAACTTCTGACATGTTTTGGTGGATAGCCTTGTTCACAGCATGGTCACCACAATAAACACTACAAATAAATGTGAAAACAGAATGACTTAAACCGCTCCCATTTGTTAATTGATGTAATTTGTAGTAAATGAGAATCACCTGCTGCCAAAAAGATTCTCTGGGAATGGATGTCACACAAATCCTATAAAAATGTATTAGATACAAAAATACTAATGTATATCAAAGCAAGAGAATATTCTAATTCTATAATTTAAGAATTATCAATTACAGCTAAACCTCGGATTGCGAGTAATGCGGTTAACAAGCGTTCTGCAATACGAGCACTGTATTTTAAAAAATCCTGACTCGGTTTGTGAGTGTTGTCTCGCAAAACGAGCAGGATTCATGCCAAAGCGGTGTGCAGTACCGCGTTTGGCCTTAGGTGGGGGGGCAGAGCCATTCGGAAAAACTCTGTTCCTTAGGTCTTCCGAGTTCAACCGAGCTGTCCTCGGGCCTTTTAGGGTATTTCCGAGGCTCTCCTGAGCCCCCCACCTTTGGCCACATTCGGTATTGCATGCCACTGAAGTCAATGCGGAACAAATTATTTTAGTTTCCATTGACTTCCATTGAAACTCGCTTTGATATGTGAGTACTTTGCATTACAAGCATTCCCCTGGAACCGATTATGCTCGTAATCTGAGCTTCCACTTTATAATCATTCAATAAGCATGGACCTAGACCAGGATTTCAATACAAGGAACAATTTCATTGCAAAAATTATTAGAGCTAGGAATAAATAAAGGAACTCCAGTCTGCAAATTGACACATATAGTACATAAGGTTATACAATTAACATAAAAACAGATCCACATCATACCTGTAATTCATTCCAGCTGGGATTCTAGTTCTTAAATTAAAAATCCACCAAACTGCCCTCTCCAAGCTTTGTTTTCACATATACAGTGGATATAAAATTTCATGTTTCTGTGATGTAAAAAATTGAGACAAAGATAAATAATTTCAGAACTTTGTCCACCTTTAATGTGACCTATAACCAGTTAAGGACCCCCGCACGCCTATGTACGTCCACAACATGGCTCGTACAGGCACAAGGGCGTAAATTTACGTCCTCGCCTTAGTGCGGTTCGGGGGTCCCATCGGGACCCCCTCCGCGGCGTGCGGCGGTCCCCCTGGCTCTGGGAGCGATCGCCGACGAGCGGGCGGATGTCCGTGTTTTCCGCCCCCCCGCGATCGCTCCCAGCCAATGGGAGCGCGCTCCCAGCCTGTCACTTCCTCCTCCTGTGTTTACACAGGAAGGAGGAAATGATCATTTCTCTCATCGCAGCGCTGTTTCCCAGCGCTGCTGATGAGAGAAGACATGCCAAGTAAGTGTGCACCAACACAACACTGACACACACTCACATAGGCATATTAACCCCTTGTGATCGCCCCCCCCCCACCCCCCTGTCACAGTGTCACTGAATGCAGTGATTTAATCACTGCATTTAGTGTCAGTGTGACAGGCACTGTAAAAAACAGTTAGTGTTAGGTTCAGGATAGCCCCCCCACCCCCCCTAATAAAGTTTTAACCCCCTGATCACCGCCCTAGTTAACCCTTTCACTCCCTATTGCCAGCGTCACTAAGCTGTATTAGTGTCGCTGTTCCCGCTAGGTAGCTATTTTTTTTATTACGATTTTTTTTTTTACTAAAGACATGTGGCTAAATAAATTTTGGCCTAAATGTTTTACTAAAATTTAGTTTATTTGATTTTTTTTATAACAAATAGTAAAAAAATAGTGATTTTTTTCAAAATTGTCGCTCTATTTTAGTTTATAGCGCAAAAAATAAAAATCGCAGAGGCGATCAAATACCACCGAAAGAAAGCTCTATTTGTGGGAAGAAAAGGACGCAAATTTTGTTTGGGAGCCACGTCGCACGACCGCGCAATTGTCTGTTAAAGCGACGCAGCGCCGAATTGTAAAAACACCTTGGGTCATTTAGCAGCGTAAGTGTCCGGGTCTTAAGTGGATAAACTGTACAACTCAATTGAAAAACAAACTGAAGGGGAGCGCAGAAAATAGGCTGGATCGGCAGAATTAATTCTACCAAGATGACTCTCCTCCCGAAACTCCTATATCTTTTTCGATCCCTTCCGATCCCGATAATAAAAAGCCATCTAAAATCCTTTCAAGGTAAAATCACCAAGTTTATCTGGAACAAAAAGGGACCCCGTCTTCCCTCTCGTAGTCTGTTTAACTTACCTGAACAGGGAGGTCTAGGAGTGCCAAACTTGTTATGGTATTATCAATCCGCGAGGTTAGCGCAATTATCGGAGGTTTACCTTAAAAATGATCGCCCAGATTGGATAGAAATAGAAGAACAGGCTTCCCCATTGTCCACAATTGAAGAACTCATGTGGCGCACTCCTAAAAGTAGACCCCCTATACTATCCCCCACCCTATCACAAGCATTGGTATTATGGGATTCACTTAAAAGCAATCCACTCTTAATTTCTAGAGGCAAACCTTTATCAAGTATCTTTCTCGACCCATCTTTCTGCCCCAAAACGGAAGTGGACTCCTTCAAATGGTGGCTTGATAGGGGGGTGTACCGCATTGGACGTTTCTTTCAACATACAGGTCCTCTTCCTGAGCAATTCCTTATAGACAACCTTTGCCCCCCTCTGAAAGATCCAGACTACACCAAATACATACCCTTGCTCAGAAACTTTGGAACAATAAAACAATTTCTGGCCTTTTGACCCCATATGAACACAAATGCGAACAAGCTCAGAATAGGAAAGGTAATATCTCTATCATCTACAAATCTCTTGCATCAAATAACATAAAATTACCTCATATGCTAGCTTGGGAAAGAGAGCTTCAAGAGGACTGGGACTTGGTGGACTGGCAAAAAAACTACTCTAGATCTCTTAAGGGTTTTAAGAGTCCATCCCTCATTGAAGCTAATATAAACATTTTCACTAGATGGTACTTGGTCCCATTTAAATTGGCCACCATGTATCCGTCATCCTCACCACTATGCTTTAGAGCAGGCATCCTCAAACTACGGCCCTCCAGATGTTGCGGAACTACAAATCCCATGAGGCATTGTGAAACTCTAACATTCACAGACATGACTAGGCATGATGGGAAATGTAGTTCCTGAACAACTGGAGGGCCATAGTTTGAGGACCCCTGCTTTAGAGGTTGTCAAGGAATAGGCACCATGATCCATACTTGGTGGGAGTGCCCTAGGATACGGGGATTCTGGAACAGGGTATTCCAGATTATCAGGAGAGTTACCGGTTGTAACCTCCATCAATCTCCTGCAATAGCCTTATTGAATGGACTAATACCACAGAGCTCCAAGGCCATTAGACAGCTGATTCTATTTATACTGACTGGCGCCAGAATCACTTTAGCGGCTGCATGGAAGAAACCGTCGGTTTCCATTTTACACATGAAGAGAAAGGTTACATGGATTATGGAACAAGAAAAAAGAATTAACTCTATGTTAGATACCTCTACCCAGTTCACTGAAATTTGGGAACCTTGGTTGATTTACATGAGAATCTCCCACAACATGTAAGTTTAGTTTTGGCTCTGGACTCAGACTGATGTAATCCTATGGCAGGTAGGGCCCACCCTCCCTTTCCCTTTCCTCTCCTTCCTCTTTCCTCCTTCTCCCCCTCTCTTTTCTTATTTTTATTCTTTCTCCTGAACAGGAGATATTCATTACATATCATATTCTCCACTGGTCTCAGGTAGTGCTGATTTTAAGAAATGTAATCTATTGTTTACTACTATAATTGTCAACACGATGTTTCCTGATGCATTTATTGTATTACATTTATTACTCTGTATGCTCTTTATTTTATTATAATAAACTTAAATTTAAATGAAAAACAAAAAAAGAAAAACAAACTGAAATCTTTTAAAGGGGGAAGAAACAATAAAATAATGTGGTTGCATAAGTGTGCACACCCTCTTATAACTGGGGATGTAGCCGTGTTCAGAATTGAGCAATCACATTCAAACTCATGTTAAATAGGAGTTAACCACTTAAGGACCGCCTACTGAACATTTACGTCAGCAGAATGGCACGGCTGGGCACATCAACGTATATATAAGTTGGTTCTAGTACCCAGCCGTGGGTCACGAGCGCGCGCCCGCGGCGCGCTCCCGTGACATGGTCCGAAGCTCCGGGACCGTGGGACTCGCGGACCCGAACGCCGCTGGAGTGAGGCGATCGGTCCCCGGAGCTGAAGAACGGGGAGAGCCGTGTGTAAACACGGCTTCCCCATGCTTCACTGTGGCCGGAGCATCGATCACGTTATCCCTGTTATAGGGGGACGTGATCGATGACGTCACACCTACAGCCACACCCCTCTACAGTTGTAAACACAAACAGGGAACACACAAATCCTACAGCGCCCCCTTGTGTTTAACTCCCAAACTGCAACTGTCATTTTCACAGTAAACAATGCAATTTAAATGTATTTTTTGCTCTGAAAATTACAATTGTCCCAAAAATGTGTCAAAATTGTCTGAAATGTCCGCCATAATGTCGCAATCATGACAAAAATCGCTGATCACCGCTATTAGTAGTAAAAAAAATAATAAAAATGCAATAAAACTATCCCTTATTTTGTAAACGCTATAAATTTTGCGAAAACCAACCGATAAACGCTTATTGCATTTTTTTTTTACCAAAAATAGGTAGAAGAATACGTATCGGCCTAAACTGAGGAAAAAAAATGTTTATATATATTTTGGGGGGATATTTTATTATAGCAAAAAGTAAAAATTTTTTGTTTATAGTGCAAAAAATAAAAACCGCAGAGGTGATCAAATACCACCAAAAGAAAGCTCTATTTGTGGGGAAAAAAGGACGCCAATTTAGTTTGGGAGCCACGTCACACAACCGCGCAATTGTCTGTTAAAACGACGCAGTGCCGAATCGCAAAAAGGGGCAAGGTCCTTTACCTGCATTTTGGTCCGGGTCTTAAGTGGTTAAGTACACACCAGTCATTAGACATGTGCAAACTGGAATATTTCGTTTCGTTTTTTCGTCTCGAAAATAAATTAATTTAGTTGCTGACGAAAATCGTTTTGATTTTTTTCGTTTTTTGGGAATAGCTTTCATCCGAAAATCCAATAATACTGTCGAATGGTCAAAGAATATTCGACGGAACGTCGAAAATCATACATTTCCGGTCGAATATTGCGCCTACATTAATTCTAATGTTGTATTACTACAAAAAACCCTTTAGGTCTGGTATGGATATTAAGGGGAACCCCGCCGTCAATTAAAAAAAAATGACGTGGGGTTCCCCCCAAATATCCATACCTGACCCTTCAGGTCTGGTGTGGATTTTAAGGGGAACTCCACCCCAAATTTTAAAAAAAATGGCGTGGAGTTTACTTAAAATCCACACCAGACCCCTTATCCGAGCACGTTGACCTGGCCAGCCGCAGAAAAGAGTGGGGACAGAGTGCGGCCCCCCCTTCTGCTGAACCGCACCAGGCCACATGCCCTCAACATTGGGAGGGTGCTTTGGGGTGCCCCCCAAAGCACCTTGTCCCCATGTTGATGGGGACAAGGGTCTCTTCCCCACAACCCTTGCCCGGTGGTTGTGGGGGTATGCGGGCAGGGGGCTTATCAGAATCTGGAAGACCCCTTTAACAAAGGGGACCCCCAGATCCTGTCCCCCCCCCCGTGTGAAATGGTAATGGGGTACACTGTACCCCTACCATTTCACGAAAGAAGTGTAGATAGTTGTTTGAAAAAAAACCGCACACACCGTAAAACAAAATATTTTATTCATTAAACCAAATAAAAATCCAGCGGAGAAAATAGACGATCGATGCTGCTCCCTGATCCAACGTTGTCTTCTATCCAGCGCCGGGTGATCTCTCCAGCGATGGGTGATCGGTCCAGCGATGACAAATCCATCCATCCAGAGAGAGCAGTGGCGCCGACATCCTCCCTCCGCTGGGCACAGCCCAGCAAATGACGCGGCCGGGAATCTGACGTTTCTTTTATAGGGGAGGCGGCCACGCGTCACGTGACCCCGTCCCGCTCTGACGCAAGGGGCATCTCTGTGCTTTCCCAGTGATGTAGCAGAGTGTGCGTCAGAGGGGGACGGGCCCCCCTATAAAAGAAACGTCAAATCCCCTGGCACGTCATTTGCTGAGCTGTGCCCAGCGGAGGGAGGATGTCGGCGCCACTGCTCTCTCTGGATGGATGGATTTGCCATCGCTGGACCGATCACCCGTCACTGGAGAGATCACCCGGCGCTGGATAGAAGACAACGTTGGATCAGGGAGCAGCATCGTTCGTCTATTTTCACCGCTGGATTTTTATTTGGTTTAATTAATAAAATATTTTGTTCTACGGTGTGTGTGTTTTTTTTTCAAACAACTATTTACACTTCCTTCGTGAAATGGTAGGGGTACAGTGTACCCCATTACCATTTCACACAGGGGGGGCCAGGATCTGGGGGTCCCCTTTGTTAAAGGGGTCTTCCAGATTCTGATAAGCCCCCTGCCCGCATACCCCCACAACCACCGGGCAACGGTTGTGGGGAAGAGACCCTTGTCCCCATCAACATGGGGACAAGGTGCTTTGGGGGGCACCCTCCCAATGTTGAGGGCATGTGGCCTGGTGCGGTTCAGGAGGGGGGGGGCACACTCTGTCTGGTTATGGATATTTGGGGGGAACCCCATTTCATTTTTTTTTTAATTGACGGCGGGGTTCCCCTTAATATCCATACCAGACCTAAAGGGTCTGGTTATTGAATTTGGGGGGACCTCCGCGCATTTTTTTTATGAATGAATCATCTCTAAATTGCCGAAGCCGACAATTCATTATAGCAGCAAAGCTACATAGCCGATTATCTGACGAATCTCTTTTTTTTTTTCCGCAACGAAAACGAAAATAAATCATTTTTTATGTCGGATCTTTCGTTTTTCGTTTTTTTGCACTTTCGTTATCGTTTGTTAAAACAATAACAAAAATATCCGATTTTCGGACGAAAATGCATTCTAACGAAAACGAATGCACATGTCTACCAGTCATCATTTTAAAGTGCCTCTGATTAATCCCAAATAAAGTTCAGCTGTTCTAGTAGGTCTTTCCTGACATTTTCCTAGTCGCATCCTGACGCAAATACCATGGTCTTCATAGAGCTTCCAAAGCATCAGAAGGATCATATTTTTTAGATCAGGAGAAGGGTACAAAATAATTTCCAAAGCATTAGATATACCATGGAACACAGTGAAGACAGTCATCAAGTTGAGAAAATATGGCACAACAGTGACATTACCAAGAACTGGACATGCCTCCAAATTGATGAAAAGACGAGAAGAAAACTGGTCAGGGAGGCTGCCAAGAGGCCTACAGCAACATCAAAGGAGCTGCAGGAATAAATGGCAAGCACTGGTTGTGTGGTACATGTGACAACAATCTCCCATATTCTTCATATGTCTGGGTAGAGTGGCAATACCCAAAGCCTTTTCTTATGAAGAAAAACATCCAAGCCCAGCTAAATTTTGCAAAAACACATCTGAAGTCTCCCAAAAGCTTGTGGAAAAATGTGTTAAAGGTGGAAAAAGTTCTGAAATTTAGATATCTTTGTTTCATTTTTTTACATCACAGAAACCTGACAATTTAACAGGTGTGTGTAGACTTTTTATATCCACTGTATCTGCATTGTTTATTATGGTGACCATGCTGTGAACAAGGCTATCCGCTGAAACATGTCAGCAGTTACCCTGTACTTGGTTTTATTCGAATGAAGTATATTGATGGATTTCAGAGTGCCGGTTCTCTTAATTTACCTCTATGGGTATTTCTGAAGGCCTGTATTGGCTTTTGTTTATATCGGATGGGTTTTGCATTCCCATACAAGTCAATGCGAAGCTTTAAAGCAGGTCAGAAGGAGGTCAAATCAATTAATTCTGAATGATCTCAGAAGCATATCAAGCTGATGCCATCAATACAAGTTCAAAGCCTGTAAACACAGGACGTAAGCTGTAATAAAAATGCAATGTGCAACAATGCCAACTAATTTTAAAACCTTTCCTGAGAGAAAATGGAACCTGCCGTTACTAACTTAAATTTACAATGCCAGTTTCTTGGGTGTCCTGCTGACACAGTGGCCTAAAGTATAACTAAAGGCAAACCTTCTTTTAGTTTTTATTACATTTTTTTATTTCATTATTGTTTTTTTTTTGGTTTGGGGGAGAGGGATTACAACACCTGTCCGTTTTATGTGTCCCCGTTTAATGATGGTTGAAGTATTTAACCACATTGAAACCAACATGCAAATGTTTGAATAGGTGTCTTAAACCAATGAAATATTGAGGCAGTCATTGTTGGCTCATTTTGAAAATGCAAGTTGCTTGGATGTCATGCTTCGTTACTTTCCTGAGCTGTAAACATAGAACTATTTTTTTATTAAATTCCTTTGCACAGGTTTTCTTTAACCACTATATATATATATATATAAAAAAAATTCTAACACCATAGAGAATAAAATGGGGGTAGTTGCAATACTTTCTGTCACAAAAAAATATACTTTTTTGAATTAAAAAAAACAAGACAACAGTAAAGTTAGGCCAATTTTTTATTTATTTTTTATATTGTGAAAGATAATGTTACGCCGGGTAAATTGATACCCAACGTGTCACACTTTAAAATTTGAACCCAGTCGTCGAATGCAACAAACTTTTACCCTTAAAAATCTCCATAGGAGATGTTTAAAAAATGCTACAGGTTCCATGTTTTCAGTCTCAGAGGAGGTCTAGTGCTAGAATTTTTGCTCTCGCTCTAACGATTGCTGTGATACCTCACATGTATGGTTTGAACACCATTTTTATATGCAGGCGCTGCTCACGTATGCATCCGCTTCTGCACGCGAGTTCGGCAGAATGGGGCACTGAACCGTGGCGGGACCACTTTTATCTGAAAGCGGATCGCGCGCTGAAAAAAGAGTACACCGGGGTTATGGTAGCTATCTGCGGCCATAACAACAATATCCCTCTTCATAATGTAGACATAACAACGGTGGGCATTCCCTAAATGGTTAAAGCAGGGGTCAGCAACCCGTCAATCGCGATCTTCCTGTTGACATCAGGTAGGTTTTAGGTAGATCACGATTAAGTGCTTGTGTCAACCCCGCAAAAGCTCGTCCCCCAACATTCAAGGTTCGCGAAACACTCAAACTGGAAGCATATGCTAGATTTTGATTGCTATGCCCTTGGGTGGCAATCAACACCCTAAATATATATAGTGCCACATCCTAAATAAATGTTAAGACATGTGGTAGAAAAAATTGACTTTGTAGGCACTACTTAGCAATATAAAAAATAGATTTTTAATAATCTGTAAGTATAACTACAATTCAAGAAATGACAATTGCATTTGGTGAAATATATAAATCACACAATAAAAAACAAAATGTCAAAGTATAAGACCAGGTGAAGGAACCACAGATATAAGCTTGAATTGTTTATCACTATCGCCGAAGATGCATGACGAATATGTTAGATATGCCCTGGGTCGACACCGTCAGAATCTTGACATATATTGGGGTTGCTCAAAAGTTGCTCAACAAGTTTTGCGGATCATAGCCGCTTCCTCAGGAACTTTAGAACTACAGCATAGAAAAAATAACAAATAAATAAAAATATTAAGACATGCTAAAAACAGATGCCAAAATTGGGAACATGAAAAAGCATTCGGTAGTTGTTAGTATACACTCACCAATCTAGTGGTGTTTTTGGAGAATGTCCAAGGTGATCGCATGCTCTTCCGGAAATGATGGCTATTGCCCAACTGCACCCGGCCGGGTGAAGGAAGATGGATTGATTCAAAGTCCCATACTATATGTTTCTGCGGCCAAAGAACGGTTCAGCCAGTGCACAAGGGGGTACACCGGATAACTAGAGAAATGTGGTGGCACAGGACACTTGGGAAAAGCACCTTCTAATACAAAAAGGTGAAAAATCTAGTATAAGGGCTAATTATTCTAACAAGTTTGATGTAACATTGTTACTTTTGGAAAATTGGTTGATATGAAAAAGTGGAAGGACTAGTATTGGAGCCAAGTACCTTTAGCATATGTATAATTAACATGATAAATCCAATATTAGCAGGTACTCTTGAGATGTGGAACTATGCCAGCATTGGAGGTTGTGTTTAAACATGGCTAGGGTTGGTTTGTAGGTATAAAAAAAATCCATGCATTTAAAGGATAGTTGTTCGTTGATGCACTTTTGTCTGCTAGATCAAAGTGTGTCAAACATTGTAGAGATATATAGCCCTTATATCCTAAAATATATATTGGATTTAAAGGGGCCATAGAGGCCGTATATTTTTTGCCAACATCTGATAACATTATTGTTAGATGGTAAAAAAATAACTAAAGTCTTAGACAGATTTTTTTATTTGTAATCCATGATGGTCCCCGTAAAATGGGAAACAACTTTATGTTTCACAATTCCTCATTGGTTATGAGAGATCATTGTTCAAGTTTATGGTCTTATGGATCATGTTTCACACGTTTCTGTTAAAGGTCACCCAGATCTGTGCGTGCCTTTTTTTTCCATCAGGCAACTGTTTCCAAGATTTAAAAAGGCTGCCACCTGGTTTTCTGTTTACACTTTCTCTGTTTTACCAAGTGATCTCCAGGCCTCATATGATACCACCTTTAGGGCCTTTTGAGCTGCAGGGATCCCCTAGTTTTGTTGTTAGTATTGGACACCTTTTGAAAGTTCGAATTGAATCCTAAATTATTTTACTTCTTCACTACACACATAGGTAGCCTGGGGGTGGGAGGGGTTTTGCCAGACTGGTCATTGTTTTTTGTTGCCATTGTCTCTTTCTCCTGTAGACGGCAGTATAACCTAATTGTCTTTAAATCCTATGTCCCTAAATGAACTCAAAGAAAAATATTTTACAGTAAGTACAAAATCCTATTTTTGTAGTAGTTTTGATTGTTAATACACCCACAGCACAGTTACTAATCAGCAAAGCAAAGGTGGCCTTCAACTATGTCAGTTTGTAGGGTCTGCTTGAAAACTCTGCTCCATGGAAAGCTATTATTGCTGCTGTGAATTTTTTTTTTTATTATTAGATTGAACCAACAGCTATCCGTGTGACATGAATCAACTACTAGGTCACTCTTGTGAAGTAATTGATAGGAGACAATCAAACAGACAGAATTAGTGGTATGGTGTGGTCAAACAGTAACTTTTGAATTAAAATGCGTTCGGGAAACAAGGCACTTCTGAGTCACTCAAATGTACATCTTGCTATTTTCTTGCTTATCGGTATCCTGCTAGCTTAATCCATGTAGTTTTTGCTGTCTGTTTTCAAAATGTCCCTGCATCTGAACATAGGAACATTTGGGCCAAGCCTTCCCTAGTACTAGTGTAGAGAGTCGGCATGCTTATTGGCCAATCCTGCACCAAGATCACTCGATCATTCACTGACACCCCATTCCTGAACAGAGTGATCTGAAGGGGTGACATGGACAGCCTGGACTGGAGAAGGGAGGGGGATAAGTACACAGCACACGAAAGCTCTGCATACTACACTAGCCTGTCTGTATACAATAGTAGCCTGGCTGTATACCCTAGTCTGTCTGTATACACTAGTAGCCTGTCTGTATACTCTAGCCTGTCTATATACCCTAGTAGCCTGTCTGTATACGCTAGCCTGTCTATGTACCCTAGTAGCCTGTCTGTATACACTAGTAGCTTGTCTGTATACCCTAGTAGCCTGTCGGTATACTATAATCTGTCTATATACCCTAGTAGCCTGTTTATATACCCTAGCAGCCTGTCTGTATACGCTAGCCTGTCTGTATGTACCCTAGTAGCCTGTCGGTATACACTAGTATCCTGTCGGTATACACTAGTATCCTGTCGGTATACCCTAGTAGCCTGTCTGTATACCCTAGTAGTCTGTCTGTATACCATAGTATCCCATCTGTATACCATTGTATCCTGTCTGTATACCCTCGTAGCCTGTCTGTTTACACTAGTAGCCTGTCTATATACCCTAGTAACCTGTCTGTATACCCAAGTAGCCTGTCTGTATACCCTAGTAGCCTGTCTGTATACTCCAGTAGCCTGTCTGTATACCCTTGTAGCCTGTCTGTATACGCTAGCCTGTCTATATGCCCTAGTAGCCTGTCTGTATACACTAGTAGCCTATCTGTATACCCTAGTAGCCTGTCTATGTACCCTAGTAGCCTGTCTATGTACCCTAGTAGCCTGTCTATGTACCCTAGTAGCCTGTCTGTATACCCTAGTATCCTGTCGGTATACCCTAGTATCCTGTCTGTATACCCTAGTAGCCTGTCTATATACCCTAGTAACCTGTCTGTATACGCTGGCCTGTCTACCTTAGTAGCCTGTCTTTATACCCAAGTAGCCTGTCTGTATACCCTAGTAGCCTGTCTGTACACCCTGGTAGCCTGTCTGTATACTCTAGTAGCCTGTCTGTATACCCTAGTAGTCTGTCTGTATATGCTAGCCTGTCTATATGCCCTAGTAGCCTGTTTGTACACCCTAGTAGCCTGTCTTTATACTCTAGTCCAGACTAGTGTATACAGACAGGCTACTGGGGTATACAGACAGGCTACTAGGTTATACAGACAGGCTACTAGGGTACCTAGACAGGCTAGCGTATACAGACAGGCTACTATAGACAGGCTAGAGCAGTGTTTCTCAACTCCAGTCCTCAAGGTGCCCCAACAGGTCTTGTTTTCAGGTTTTCCATTATTTTGCACAGGTTATTTAATCAGTGTCACTGCCTTAGTAATTTACCACAGATGTTTTTAAGGGAAATCCTGAAAACATGACCTGTTGGGGTGCCTTGAGGACTGGAGTTGAGAAACACTGCTCTAGCCTGTCTATAGTAGCCTGTCTGTATATGCTAGCCTGTCTATGTACCCTAGTAACCTGTCTGTATACCCTAGTAGCCTGTCTGTACACCCTAGTAGCCTGTCTGTACACCCTAGTAGCCTGACTGTACACCCTAGTAGCCTGTCTGTACACCCTAGTAGCCTGTCTGTATACTCTAGTAGCATGTCTGTATACTTTAGTAGTCTGTCTGTATACCCTAGTAGCCTGTCTGTATACCCTAGTAGCCTGTCTGTATACAGTAGTAGCCTGTCTGTAAACCTTAGTAGACAGAAAACAAACTACTGCGCTCTGGTGTTACGCTAGACACGGGTAGTGTAGTCCAGTCTTTAAGTCTTGCAGCCCTCCTCAAGACAATGGATCATATATACCCTAGTAGCCTGTTTGTATATCCTAGCCTGTCTATATACTCTAGTAGCCTGTCTGTATACTCTGGTCTGTCTATGAATATGTGATGAAAACCTGCGCTTAGACTAGAGGTCTAGGCTGCTGCCCCCCCTGAACCTATTCCCTAAATAGGAGGTAGGTATGGGAATGTGTGATGAAAGTATGGGGGTGGTGGCGCTGTCTACATACACGTCTAGATACACATGTGCATCATACACCATAAACTGGAAAGGTGTGTGTCATATATACAATGTGTGACGTGCAACCCAATGCTAATAACTAGATGTAAACCCAACTAGTGGGTAAAATAAAAAAGAGGAAGACGGTGTGGGACCTGTTGGCCTAGAAATAAATATAGGCCTCTTTCACACTGTGGGCACTTGGATATACTGGCTGTGTATGGATATATAAAGAAAAGCTTGTGTGGTAGGGCCAGAAATTCTACCTATACAAGCATCAAACTACAAGAGACACTAGCACAATAGCTGTACAGGTACCACAGTATATAGTGCAAATAAGGGATTCGGTAGTACTCCCACTCAGAAAATCCACAGCTCATTAGTACCCCTGTTCTACAGATCCCCAGATTATTAGTATCCTCGTTCAGCAGTTCCTCTGCTCAATAGTAGCCCCAGCTCTGCTGATGCCCTGCTCCTCTCTCTCCGGTTCCTGTTCACCTCCCACTATATTGATCACCATATGTGACATCTGCTTGTTTCTCCTGCTTCGGTTCCCTAGCTCTGCTGATCCTCTTCCACTCGGTCCTCTCTCTCCAGTCCCCAATCATCTTCTGCTATAGGGTTTTCATTTTGCACAGCATGTATGCCATCTGCTAGTTGCTCCGCTCCAGTCTGGACCTCGCTTACCTTCCTGCTGCTCCAAACTGCACACCAGATGGGCTGTCTGCACCAAACACTTCCAGAATATATACACATGAACCGGAGGTGACTGCTGATTACGTCTTTTCAGTTTTATTGGTTTCCCAGTGTATCCTGGGATATCTCATACCTACAATACCTTCAAAACAAAGTGAAGCTGACGCTGAACAATGGCCCCTCAAGCTTCAGGTGCTGAAATCGAGCATTGTCATAGAATTCTTTGGAGACACTTTGACGCACCAAGAAATAGACATGGGGTATATTTTTTTAAACCAAGCAAACACAACAGTGTGAACAGGGCTATAGGTTAACCATTTTATTTAGTGATAGGTGCTTTGATTGTCATTAAAAATGCTTTAAAAAAAAAAAGAATGTCCAATGCCACATTTTGAAGCAAATGTAAGCAAGCTCTTGGCTATGGGTAATTTTAACCACTTTCCGCCAGAAGGGTGTACATGGATATCCTCCGGTTTCAGTGGTTATACCGGGATGATGCCTGCACCTACCTACAACCCATGTTGCATGAGCAACTTCACAGTTCTTTAAGCTCCTGTTTCCTCAAAATGATGTGTATTCTGTGTCTGACTTCCTGTGTATCAACCCTGGCTTTGACTTCTCTCTGTGCTTGCCTACCGCCCACCCTGACCCCGGCTTGTTTCCTGAATTTCATTCTATCTCCTGCCATTGTACTCTGCACACACTAGTACCTGGGAGCACCTACTGCATGGGTGCTCAACCTGTGACCCTCCAACTGTTGCGGAAATGCAAGTCCCATCATGCCTCTGCCTTGGGAGTCATGCTTGTAACTGTCACCCTTGCTTTGCCTCATGGGACTTGTAGTTCTGCAACAGCTGGAGGGCCACAGGTTGAGCACCTATTAGCTACTGGGTTCCAGCTTGCTGCAAGTCCATCCCCACCATAAGGGGCCCTTGTAGGCTGGGGCTTAGACTCTGCACCCTGAGGAACACTAGGTTGGCATTCTATAAGGGCTTGCTACCACTGAAAGATGACAGAGGGGTTTTCATCTTATCATATGATATGCATATCTTTACCACAATGTCAAGATTGTAGTTACAGACATTTTAAATCGTTAATTACAATTCTACCATTATAACAATGTGTGCATAAAAGTGGTTACTAGAAGTTTAAAAAGAGTTTGAACATGCCTTGGGATATGGGGGAGTTATTAACCAATTCCTATCTGGTCAATGTACAGTATATAAATAGCCGGACGGGAGCAGCACCGATGCAGGCGGATGTACTTGTACATCCTCCCACATTGACCACTTAAGCATCCGTCAGACACATCAGATCACTAATCGTTGTACCAGGCCACTGAGTTTATCGGCGTAACCAGTCACAGGTACAGTAGTAAAAAATACTGTCATTGTTTACTACTATGTGATCTCCTTGATTGATTACAGCAATCACATGGTACCAGGGTTAATCGTAGTGGTCCTGTACCATGTAGCATCACAGTGGTAAACAAGGTTTCATGAATGAAACCTTTGAATAGTCTTAGGCCCCATACACACGAGCAAATACATCTGATCAAATTGGTTGAACAGACCGATTTGAACAGATCTGTCTGCTGGGATGTATTGGTTTGATCGTGTACACACCAGGAAGTAAAACACTTCCGCGCATGCGTCGAATCCATTCGACGCATGTGCGAGCAGATATGTCTGCTGGTTAGCGTACTAACCAGCAGACATATCGGTCCGACGGGTTCCCAGCCGACAGATTTCAAAGCATGCTTTGAAATCTGTCGGCTGGCCAAATCCGTCTATTTGCCTGTACACATGATCGAATCTGTCTGCTGAAACGGTCTGGCAGACCGTTTCCAGCAGACAGATTTGATCGTGTGTAAGCAGCCTTACGAATTGCTTATTATAGTGATCATCACTGTAATAAGCAATCACAGCGTAGTGTAAAAAAAAAAAAACCTGATCACCTTCCCAGAGCACTACAGCATCACTATGGTAACACTGCACTGCTCTTGTGACAGTATGTTAAACAACAAGAACATTTTTTAAATTGAATTATTATTATTATTTTTATGTGTATATTTATACATACTGTCATCAATCAAAGTCCCTAATCACCGCCACAGCAGTTAGTGTCCATTATTACCAGTTACAGTGCCCCTGATCACCACCACACCAGTTCTAGTGCCCCTGATGACTTCCACACCAGCTACAGTGTCCCTGATCACTGCCACACTAGTCATTTTTATTTTGTCCCTAATCACCGTCACACCAGTTAGTGTCCCTGATCACCACCACATGACTCCCAGTGTGGTATCGCCATATTCAGGAAGAGTAGCAGAATGTGTTTTGGGGTGGAATTCTAAGTACAGTATATGAATGATGTGTGTGAGAAAAAAAAAATCGTATTAGTTGACAACTTTGTTTAAAAAAATTATTTTTCTTTTCTTTCCAATAACGTAGTAAAAACTGACATTTTCAAAAGACTCACTATGGCTTTCAAAATATACCCTGGAGTGTTTGCTTTCTAAAATGCGGTCATTTTGTGGGTGTTTATACTGTCCTGGCGCTCCAGAGCCTCCAAAATTTGATAGGTTGTCAGGAAATTCGATTGTAATTTATGCCTCTAGAATCCTGGAAGATGCTCCTTGGATTTAGGACTCTTCTATGCTGTCTATGAAAAAGTCTTACATTGCCACACTCGAGAGGCAAACTAGAATGCGTTTTGGCATATAATTGTATGTATAAACAAACAGCAACTGCCCCAACCTATAGGAACACATGGAAGGGCGATACATGTCAAACAACAAAGAAAAATTCCCAGCTCAATTCACCAGCCAGCCTGGAACATACCAAATTGTCCTGTCTAACAGTTCATGTTAAAAATGGGGTTTAGGGGTTTAGTTTGCACACATTTACAAATACATACGTAAGCTGCAGAGGCTGTGACAAGGCCATGGATAGGCACAGACCAAGGATGTGGCGGACATTTTCCAAAGTACAGACCTTGGTGTAGGACACCAAGGTACATTTCAAATAATAACCTGCAAAAAAACACACTGTCTATTCTCTGGTCTAGTCCTACAAGTACAAATACGTTTAAAATAACATTTATATAAAAACTGCTTGTGGTATGAGATTGCATGCGTGGCACATGAGACAGTGGGAGATTGCATGCGTGGCACATTGGACAGTCAGAAATTTCATACATGGCACACGGACAGTCTGAAATTGCATACGTGGCACATGGCACAACCAGAGATTGCATATGTGGCACACTGGACAGCCAGAGATTGCATACATGGCACACGGGACAATTTCTCAGACTTAGCATAGAGGTGCCTGTAAACAAATCCACAATGTACTGCTAGCTGAGCTTACCTCCAGGAATATTTACTTGGCTCCCCTGCTCAGCTGCTTACACCTCCCTCTTCCAGGTGGGCACAATCTCAGGGCACATCCCCATTCTGTCCACTCAAGCAGAAGCCTGCAGGAGAGAGGCTGGAAAACTGGTGGGGGAGGTATACGGGGCGGAGAGTCACTAGACGATGTGTAATGGCTGTGAGTTTCTGGGGCCGGGCACGCTTGGCTGGCAGAAGAGGAGAACAGCATATTTATATGTCGTGCTCCTCTGACTAGCTCCCCGTGGGCAAATGCAAAACAGGCGGCCGTGGACACTGCAAGGACTGCCCATGTGCACGGACACCTTACCTAGACAAGGCACCCCAATATTATCTGCAGTCCTAACTCTGTACATTTTGAGAGCCCCCATAGTAAGATCACATATATAATAATTTATAGACTGAGGGCAGGTATGCCTAAAGGAAGCCCTCCTTAAAGGAAAATTGGCGCTAGACACCCAGCAAATAGCACAATTTCAGCAAAAGAGGCCAGTGTGAACCCTCACCAAATAACTAATGGTACAAACAAATGGCAACTGCCCCCACCTATAATGTCTTTAGATCGGCTTCTGTTGGACAAGGAGCTGTACACACAGGCTGAATGTCGGATGGTTTCTACTGTACTGGCTTATTACGTCGATCAAAGTTTGAGAGTACTGAAAGCTGTAAAATGGCCTGGACTGAAAAGGGGTGAAAGAGTCTAGATTTTAAGTGGTTAAAATATGGGTCTTTCTGAGATCATTACATTACATCATAGCCAAGTTTGTTCTCTGAATGTAGATAAATGAGTTCCACAGTCACTATGCATAATAAAAAATCTCCATCATAAAAGTCTAGGCATGTCTATGAAAATTAGCTTAGCATGCAATCAACAGACCCTCATGTACATCTTTACTTTTATTTCAATCAGTATATAGTCCAATACCAAAAATAAATTAAATTACTCTATGCTTGGAGTCCAGTTGCTGACTAGGGATATATTCCACATCTCCCCTGCTGGCCCCTGTTTTTCTTTTATTATTATTTTTATTTATACTATTTTGTTTTAAACCCTTCTATTTTACACAACTGTTTCCTAAAGAATAGAGTCAGTATATGTCCACTTCACTCATTTGCTTTTTTTTTTTTTTCAGAAGTTTTTTTATTGGAAAATACACAATCACCAAAGGGTCTGTGACTGACAAAGGGGATCTTGTGTGTTCCCAAAATTTGTGAAGCTAGAATGTGTTTCTACAGCCATGACCAAAAGTTTTGAGAATGACACAAATAACTAATTTTCACAAAGTCTGCTGCCTCAGTTTTTGAGATGGAAAATTGCATATACTCCAGAATGTTATCAAGAGTGATCAGACAAATTGCAATTAATTGCAAAGTTCCTCTTTGCAATGAAAATTAACTTAATCCCATAAAAAAAAATTCCACTGCATTTGTGAAGAAGGCAGCAGGGTGCCTAAGAAAGTCCAGCAAGCCGATTCAGCTGGGGGATCGAAGTGCCACCAGTGCAGAGCTTGCTCAGGAATGGCAGCAGGCAGGTGTGAGCGCATCTGCACGCACAGTGAGGCGAAGACTTTTGGAAGATGACCTGGTGTCAAGAAGGGCAGCAAAGAAGCCACTTCTCTCCAAAAAAAAACATCAGCAGAAATTATGGTAAATGGACTGCTGAGGACTGGGGCAAAGTCATATTCTCCGATGAAGCCTCTTTCCGATTGTTTGGGGCATCAGGAAAAAGGCTTGTCCGGAGAAGAAAAGGTGAGCGCTACCATCAGTCCTGTGTCATGCCAATAATAAAGCATCCTGAGACCATTCATGTGTGGGGTTGCTTCTCATCCAAGGAGTGGGCTCACTCACAATTTTGCCCAAAAACACAGCCATGAATAAAGAATGGTACCAAAACACCCTCCAACAGCAACTTCTTCCAACAATCCAACAACAGTTTGGTGAACCATGCCATAAGGCCAAAGTGATGACTAAGTGGCTGGGGGACCAAAACGTTGACATTTTGGGTCCATGGCCTGGAATCTCCCCAGATCTTAATCCCATTGAGAACTTGTGGTCAATCCTCAAGAAGCGGGTGGACAAACAAAAACCCACTAATTCTGACAAACTCCAAGAAGTGATTATGAAAGAATGGGTTGCTATCAGTCAGGAATTGGCCCAGAAGTTGATCAGAGAGCATGCCCAGTCGAGTTGCAGAGGTCCTGAAAAAGAAGGGCCAACACTGCAAATACTGACTCTTTGCATAAATGTCATGTAATTGTCGATAAAAGCCTTTGAAACGTATGAAGTGCGTGTAATTATATTTCACTACATCACAGAAACAACTGAAACAAAGATCTAAAAGCAGTTTAGCAGCAAGCTTTGTGAAAACTAATATTTGTGTCATTCTTAAAACTTTTGGCCATGGCTGTAGACTTGATTCATTAATAAGGGTATAGGAATGTTCTAAAACGGATATTGTCATTCAACATTCAGGTGTTTTTCTCGTTTGTAGTGTACTTTAAACTTTCCTGAGCAATATATTGCCATCTTATAAGACCACAGAATTTTCTCACACAATCAGGCTCAATCTGTACCTATGCAGATGCGATGGAGTATGGCACAGGTTTTTATGCATTTCCATGCATTGCGTTTTGGGCAGGCCATAGATTTCAAAGCGCACTAAAGAAGTGTCAAACCAAAATTTATATACCAGAAAGGAATATAAATTTGGGGCAAGAAATGCATCCTGAGGCAGAAGTATTCATATGAACACACTATTCTCAGTGCAGCTGAGCTCCCTCACTGTTGCTGCAGTTGTCACACATTCAGAGACTCTAGTTCCCCAACATTTCCACTCCCCTTGCGGTCGGCAGATTCTAAAGCCAATAGACAGAATATTATTGCCTATAAAATCCATCCACTCAGTGCCTGCTGTCAATCACTAGGAAAGTGTGAACCTGATGGGGAACTTGTCACTCAGCTTCCCCATCAGACTCTGCCCACTTTTCAGCTTCGCTGCTCACTAAGAGGCTGGCCGCTGTGAAGCTGACGGCATGGGAATGTAGACCGCAGCTCTCCCTCCCCAAATACCAACGGTATTAATTTTGAATAAATAAAGACATTCAACGCCAAAGCTTGATATATAATTGTTCGCGGCACGTTTATTGGTGTAATATTTAAATACATTAAAATCAATTTAATATTTGTTATTAATACATACAATTCTTAACTTGTAAATAATAAGTGCAAAACGGCTCAGTCTCTCATGCCGCGTACACACGGTCGTTTTTTGCGATGAAAAAAACGACGTTTTCTGTGAAGTAAAAAACGACGTTTTTGAAACGTCACTTTTCAAAGACAATTTTGCATACACACTATCGTTTTTTCACAAAAAGCGAGGTTACGTTCACCACTCTTTTCCATTGAAGCTCGCTTCATAACTAGCTTCTGGGCATGCGCGGGTTGAAAAACGTTGTTTTGAACAACGTTTTTGCTACACACGGTGACTTTTTGTGAAACAAAAAACGACGTTTTGAAAAACGACACAAAAAATTCAAGCATGTTGAAATTTTTTTTTGGTCGTTTTTTTGAAGACAAAAAACAACGTTTTGCCCACACACGATCAATTTAAATGACGTTTTAAAAAACGTCGTTTTTTTTCATCGCAAAAAACGACCGTGTGTACGCGGCATCAGACTCGAGCAATACTGCATATCAATAAACATAAGTCCCCCCACTTTAAATGTAAAGGGTGACAAACCACATTACGTGCCTGCATCAAAGGGGGGGGTGACTTCTGTGGAATGCCACTTTATATAGAGCCCCCTTTCTAGAATACTGCAGCTGCTCATGTGACCCTATGGGAATTTCCATGGCGGTCATGTGACATTCTGGGAAATTCCCCAATGTTACATGACCTAATTTTTCCTGCGGCGTACACACGATCATTTTTCGGCATGTAAAAAAAAAGATTTAAAAAAATGTAATTTAACCACTTCCATACCAGGCACTTACGCACCTTCCCGCCCAAGCCAATTTTCAGCTTTCAGCACTGTCGCAATTTGAATGACAATTGCGCGGTCATGCTACACTGCACCCAAACAAAATTGGCGTCCTTTTTTCCCCACAAATAGAGCTTTCTTTTGGTGGTATTTGATCACCTCTGCGGTTTTTTTTTTTTGTGCAACAACTAAAAATAGAGCGAAGATTTTGAAAAAAAAATAAAGTTTTTATTTTTTTCTGTTAATTTTTTTGTAAATGAGTATGTTTTCTCTTTCAATTATGGGCACTGATATGGTGGCACTGATGGGCACCGATGAGGTGGCACTGATGGGCACCGATGAGGTAGTTCTGATGGGCACCGATTAGGTAGCACTGATGGGCACTGATAGGCGGCGCTGGTATTGGGCACTGATGGGCACTCATGGGCGGCACTGATGGGCACTCATGGGCGGCACTGATGGGCACTCATAGGCAGCACTGGGCACTCATAGGCAGCACAGATGGGCACTCATAGGCGGCACAGGTGGGCACTCATAGGCGGCACAGGTGGGCACTGATAGGCGGCACAGGTGGGCACTGATAGGCGGCACAGGTGGGCACTGATAGGCGGCACAGGTGGGCACTGATAGGTGGCACAGGTGGGCACTGGTAGGTGGGCACTGGGCATGGATTGGCACTGTGGGGTGGCACTGACAGACACTGGGGTGGCACTGATGATCACTGAGGGGTGGCACTGATGGATCAATGTTGCCAATCAGTGCCCATGTGTGGGCACTGATTGGCATCATTTTTTTTTACTGCCACCCCTTTTTTTTTTGTCATTTTTTTTTTTTGTCATTTTTTTTTTTTTCATTTTTTTGTGTCTTTTTTTTTTTATTTTTTTTATTTTCCTGGTGGTCTAGTGTGGCGATCCGAGGGGGGGCTGCGCTGATAAACAATCAGCGCGAACCCCCCCTGTCAGGAGAGTCGCTGATCGGCTCTCCTGTACTCGCGTCTGTCAGACGCGAGTGAGGAAGAGCCGTCGGCGGCTCTTCCTGTTTACATCGTGATCAGCCGTGATTGGACACGGCTGATCACGTGGTAACGAGGCTCCGCCGGAGACTCGTTACTGAGATCGGAGGTGCAGGGTGTCAGACTGACACCCCGCATCACCGATCGCCGCGCTGCGCGCCCGCACGGGCGCGTGCGGCATGAAATCGTGCTAGACGTTTGAGAACGTCTAGTCACGATTTCATAACCACTTCCCTGCCGTAAATCGGCTATTGGCCGGGCGGGAAGTGGTTAAAATGATCGTTTGTGGGCTTCACATCATTTTTCAGGTTCTGAAAAACGACAAATAAAAAAATTTGAACATGCTGCATTTTTTTAACAATGTTTTAAACGGTGTAATTTTTCGGGTTGTAAAAAATGATCGTGTGTGGGCTTAAACAACGTTAAAAACCCACGCATGCTCAGAAGCAAGTTATGGGACGGGAGCGCTCGTTCTGGTAAAACTACCGTTCGTAATGGAGTAAGCACATTCATCACGCTGTAACAGACAGAAAAGTGCGAATCGTCTTTTACTAACACAAAATCAGTTAAATCAGCCCAAAGGGTGGCGCCGTTTGAATGGAACCCCTTTATAGTGCCGTCGTATGTGTTGTACGTCACCACGCTTTGCTAGAGCATTTTTTTGTTTTTAACGATCCTGTGTGGGCAATGTCGTTTTAATGATGAAGTTGGAAAAAACTTTGTTTTTTCAAGAGGCTGAAAAACATCGTTTTTTACAAGCCGAAAAATGATCGTGTGTATGCGGCATAAGAGTCAAATTATTTTTTCTTAAAGTGACCCCCATTTTTTTTAACAAAAAAAACTGGAAGGGGGGCGGCTATATGCCCATGCTGTTCGGGCTGAAATACTTAAGCCCTCTAAGTTTATTCATTCTTCTCTGCTTGAAGTAAGGCCTTCTCACAGGTATAAATAGGGCTGTTGTGCACATGCGCAGCATATAACTTCCACTTTCTGGGGAAAAGATATGCGTCTCGGAGCAATACCACACAGGAACGATCACTGAGTCAGAGCTAATGATGGGCAGCACTCATGGTTGTTAAGGCACGGGCAGCAGTACAATTGTCCTTATAGGTATTCCTAAGTGAAAATAGTTTTAAAAAAAACATAACATACAATTCAGGACTTTTGGATTCTATTAAAGGCTACATCTTTAATTTTGATATAAAAAGTCTGACCTATTAAAGAAATTGACCTTTTTTTTATTCTTTTTGGATGGCATAGATATAATCTAACACTGTCTGGATTTTATGAGCATTATTATTTTATGTGCTAATATGCTTGTTAAAGTAGTGCAAATAGCAATTAGATTTGCAAAGTGCAGTAACCCTTGGCAACCAATTTGAAGCCATCTTTTATTCACTGAATAATGTAAAATCTGCTTTACTACTACCACTCCTCCTCACATAATACTACATATAATAATCATATAATAATACACGATATGCACAATAATATTGCTTTGTTTAATTCTACAGATGTAGTGGATGTGATCATGTGTGTTTTTAATACTTGGTCACGAGTTGGATATTTTCACAAGGAAGAATTTAGACAAATGTACTTTTTTTTTTCCTCTGTTGGTCTTGGAATTTTTGTTGGTTGCTTGACATGCTCTAGGTATCGGCGTTGCTGTCACATAGTGCTGTAGGACAGAATGACAGGACAGCACCGAGCAGCTGCCAAAAAAGGTTCAAATAATAAGCAATGCTGTTAAGACAGGTATTGTGATCCAGGTCCTGAACTAACCTGTCCTTTAGTGACACCACCAGATGTTGCCCACTCTTTGCAGTCTCTCCGCTAGAAGCAAGCCACTGTCACTTACTTCTATGATAACATAATGTACTTATATCAATGACACATATCCCAATATAAATGTTGCAGTTGTCATAATGTTTTTTGCATAAATAAATTAAAAGGCTTTTTTGGGAACCATTCCTTGACATAAATCAGAGCATTTTTAACTTATTGAACTTGGACTAATTAGCACATCAGTGTGTTGCTTGTGTCTTTGATTCTATGAAGATCCTCAAAATACGTTTCTTATATAGTCAATGTTTCATTTAGTTTTACAGTATTTATTATTACTATGCTGGAAGTTTCTGAACTTGTCTGTCCAATCTAAGTTTATTACATCACAAAAATACATTTTACATTTTATGTAGTTTAAGGCTAGGTTCACACTGTAGCAGGCTTGTGCTGGCATATTTGCGCCGGTGTTCTGACGATATGGTTCCTCTACCGGATAGGGTCCAGCCTCGTGTGCGCAGGCGCCGCGCATCCGCAGTCGGAGGCCACGGAAATCTCTGAGCCTGAGCAGCTGTTCGTGAGCTGTAAACGAAACACACGCAATGAACAGGGTGCTCGCTCCGATGGTCGAGGCTGGTTATACACGCCGCTCTCCACTTGCTCTATACAGCAAGGGGCGGATTATTTTCCCAAAGGGATGGCCAGTGCTTTATCATGGGCAGTGTTTTTCTCAAACGGGCGCATGGTTCGCAGACATGAAGTTTATTGATAAAACTATCCCCCAAAAAAACACTGCTCAATATGACATCCGCTTCTTTGAGAAAAGCTCTGCCCATCACGCAGTGGCGATCATGCGGCCTCTTATAACCATATTTGCCCCTTTGATAAAAGTATCTGCCCCTTGCTGTATGTCTTATAACCATAACCATATCCACCCCTTTGATAAAAGTATCCGCCCCTTGCTGCTCCTTGTTGTATAGAGCGAGCAGAGAGCGGCGTGTATTCCCAAGCATCGGGAACGAGTGCCGTGTTCATTGAGCATGCTCCATTTACAGCTGATGAACAGCTGTTCAGGGTCGGAGATTTCCGTGGCCTCTGACTGCGCAAGCATGGCGCCTGCGCAGTCGAGGCCGGACCCTTTCCGATAGGGTCCAGCCGTTCATTTGAATAGGCTGCTGTGAGTGAGTGAGTGAGTGAGAAACTTGTAAAACACTACATATGTGAACTGAATCGCCTCAAGGCGCTTGGTATCCATTTCCTACATTTTTTTGCTTTCAGAATAGATGGGTTTTTAATTTTTTCTGAAAGCCTGATGATTCTCTTCTATTCGGATGCTGGTTGGTAAAGCGTTCCATAGTCGAAGGTCCTTGGACTGCAAATCGTCGTTCTCCTCTGACTTGTATCGGGCCTTGGGTATTTGGAGTAGATTTTGGTTGGTAGATTGGAGGACGCGGTTTGGGTTATAACATTTTCATTTTTCGCATAGATGTTGGGGTGCACTGTTTTGTACACATTTGTCCGTCAGTGCCTTAAACGTGATTCGATCTTTTACAGGCAAAAAAGTCTATGACCCCCTTTTTTTTTAATGCATTTTCCAATGCATGAGGTTGCAATTAAAAAAAAAATTGCTCTCCCAAGCATTTGCTAAAGAGCAGCGAAATTTGCCTGATGGTCAGGGAATACGTGCAATTTAGACTCATTCCTGAACCCTAACCCACTTTATTTGATCATTCCAAAATCCATCCTGATGTAATACAAATGTTTATTAAATCTTATTATTTTTACAACAAGCGTAATACCTGTACAATACAATACAGAAAAAGGCTGTCATATAGCACATATTTACTATATTTGTATAAATCCATCAAATACAGAATAAGTCCAAATTGTTCTAAGTAGCTGATTAACAATTTAGTTGGCAAATGTAGTGACTTGCTTCTGTCTATGTTAAAAAGACGGTAGTCAGAATATTTGTGCTGCCTGTAATAAATTCTATATTTTTAGTGTGTCGCACTTACCTTTTCTACGCTTCAGTTCAGAGACTTCTCACCTGTATGAGCCTGTTGCTATGCAGCCGAAATCAGCAGCTGCAGGCACCTCAGTCAACTCAGTTTTTATTAAATCTTATTATTTTTACGACAAGCACAATACCTGTACATTACAGAAAAAGGCTGTCGTATAGCAGATACTATTTAATATACTTGTACCTGGCACCCCGTGGCCAGGCCTGTCTTAAAGGGCCAGTACATAAGTTGCTAGGTATCCAAGCAACACGTCTTTATGCTTGCTTCCAAGCACCACATGTTTCCTACTGACTTTCTATATCTTCAGTTATCCTCTCTGACCCCTGCTAATTCCCAGTGTCACTGGTGTTCCTGATTCCAGAGATCCTTAGTGACTCCCGGTGTGTTCCAGCTTCCTGTAGGCAAGAAGGACATGCGCCAAACTAAGTGTAGTAAATTAGGGATTTAATAAGGTAAAATAGTAGTAAACAGTAGATTGGCTACTCACAAAACAATAGAGAGCAAGGGCACATCAGGGGTTAACGGCTGGTCAAGGGTCACAACGATCGTTTACAGCTGCAGGCAGGCTGACTTGGCCAAGTCATGGGAGATATGGAGACCCATCCTGGGGAAGCCTGGAAAAAGCAGCAGGGGATCCAGAAGCTGTATTTCCTGGATAGGACGCGCTATGCGTTCCAGCATGAAGCGCAGTCTGTCGCCGTACGACCGGAAGTGACGTCGAACCTCGGGCCAGCCAATGGGATGACGCGTTTCTCAGCATCCGCTGGTTCATCAGATCCAAAAAAGTGCAACCAGTACCTGTGTGATTCCCTGTGTTTTTTGGCCAACCGCTTTCATCCCAGCATTTGAGTGATTCTCTGAAACACTCCAGCCTGAAACTACTCTCTCTATGTGTATGTCTCCTGTACTTGTCTTATCCTTGGAGTCCAGTATCCCAGTACTACAGGAGACTTGTTACTATACTCATCAGTGAGTCCAGCACTCTAGTGCTGCAAAAGACTCAACCCAGTATATCTGTACTCATTCTCTGGGACCTGTCTACTTAGGTGTGTCCAAGGTCTGCAACCTGGGCGTCATCGGCCTCAAAATCCATGACTCCTTTCGGGGTGCTCTGGTTAAAAACAGGTAAACCCTGTACCTCAGCCCTTCTAAGGGCTTTCACCTTCAGCAGGCATGCTGACCCCATTCCATTCAGTGCCATCAGATATCCAGTCTCTTGGTACCCATAACCCCACAATGGGTTACCCTATTTCCTCAACAACCCTAGCACTAGAGCCAACAATAAGGTAAACAACCTGGAAGCCATGGACAGGCCATAGGATAATGCCGCAAACTGATAGTGGCAATCCTTCATTGCAAATTACAGAAACCACTGGTAATGGCGGAAATTCAGGATGTGTAGGTTGAAATCCTTAATTTCCACTGATGCCAGGAAGTCCCCCTGATGAAGTGAAGCAATTACTTATTAGGTGGATTCCATCCTGAAATTTTGAATTTGAGGCCCTTGAAGTCAAGAGCAGGATGGACATATCTGAACTCTCTCCCTCCCATACTGGTGCGATGACCCCTTGGGACAGTAGTCTTTTCAAGACTGCAAGAAAACTTCTTTCTTTTAAGGATCCAAACATACCCTTGAGAGCATAATTTAAGGGGAAAGCATCACAACTCCAAGTTTAGTAAGCTCTGTAACTATGCTGTAGAGCCAATTATCTGTCACTTTCTGGGTCCAGACGGCCTTGAAGGCCAACAGACTCGGCCAACCCATGTGAGTGGGAGCATCCCTTTACTGTATGAAGGATTCGCCTCTGATGCTAGAGGATTTGAGGGTTCAGTCCTTCCCATAAAAACTTAGATGTAAGCTTTTGCTCAGAGCTAAAGCCTGATCATTGATTTCTGACCTGCTATATTCACTCTTTTTAGAGATAAGCACATGCTTTTGTTCACAGTCATCTTCTAAATGAAGGCCCCCAAGGAAGTACAAACAAGCATTTGCTCTCAAAGGGCAGCCTCTCAATTTGCTTAATGCAGAAAATGTCCAAATGTCCAACCAACACTTGAGCCATTGGATCATTCTCTTGGGAACATACACTGTGGACACCTTTGAAAGCTGGTACCTGGAATCTTTATTTACCAAGACATCTTTTAGGAACTGCCAGATAGTAGGATCCTCTGGGTTGTCTCCTTCCACCACCTCTCTACCTGAGCAAGGCAGTGGCTTCCTGAGGATGAATAGGCATGTGTAATTCAGGAGAAAGCAGCCATCCAGCTGAGAGGCGTTTTGGACCAGAACAACTATGTAGCAGCCATCCCAGGATAGACACGTTTCCCAATGCTTGCTTTTCACAGCACTTGTAGCAGGCGGATGTAGCTGTGCAAGGCTAAGGCAAAATGCTGCTGGATCACTGAGCCATTCTGCATTGCAATGTGAAAATCTGAATGCATGTGTTTCTATACCCAAGAACTGGTGAAATGGTGCCTGTTGAATGTCATCATAGGGCCAGATTCTCAGCTGCGATACGACGGTGTATCTCAGATACACCGTCGTATCTCTGTTTTTTTCAATGGGTATCTATGCATGTGATTCCTAGAATCACTTACGCATAGATACACTGAAGATCCGACAGATGTAAAACAATTACACCGTCGGATCGTAGATGTAATGACAACGCCGGCCGCTAGGTGGCCTTTACGTTGTTTTCTCATTTGCCTATGCAAATGAGCCTAATACGCCGATTCCCGAACGTTTTTACGCTGCCCCGTCCTCGTTTACGTAGTTTCCGTAAGGTTTTTCCTGCGTAAAGATAAAGCAGCCCAAAGATGGCGCATCCTATGTTAAGTATGGACGCCGTGACCAAGGGAAATTTGAAAGTTTTTACGTTGTTTGCGTAACTCGTCCATGAATGGGGATTTACGTCGATTACGTTCACGTCGAACACACCGTCATAATTTGGAGCATGCGCACTGCGATTTTACTATGCCCGGCCCATGCGCAGTTCGTTCGGCAGGGGCGCGCTTAATTTAAATACAAGCCGCCCCCTTCGATTTACGCGGGGATACGCAGGGCCATTTAAACTATGCCGCCGCAAACTACGGAGCAAGTGCTTTGGGAATACGGCACTTGCTCTATTAAGTTGCCGCGGCGTGGTGTAAATGGCTTACGCTACGCCAGCGGCCATTCTATGAGAATCTGGCCCATAATGTCTACTGTCCTTCTGAGTTCAACTTTGTTCTTTATGTCACTCTGCACACAGAAACTGCCCTATTTCCCCCCTTACACTGGGAACATTGCCAAGCAAAAGCTGCCACATCAACACAATGTCAAAGGCACCAGTCCTGCTGCAGGGCCCAATCTTACCGCTCCAAGGAGTATTAAACCCAAAAGCAAATATTTATTATATTGTAGCTTACTAATTCTTAGATGTGATGGCTGCCTTAGTTTCCCTTTTAGGCTTTCTTTCTTCTATTGTCATTTGGTGATCCAGTCAGCAAGTAAGCTCAAGCTCTCCGCAGAATGTATTAGTTTTCACGGATAAGACAAATAACTTAACACTGACAGGGGTGAATAAAATGATCAGCTTTTATTTATTCTTACAAAACCTTTATCCCGGTAGGAAAAAAACTGCTGAAACTGATTATAAAGTGTGAGCCGATGTTTGGCTTCAATTTATGAATGTATCTAAATATGTTAAAACATTTAACAATACCCTCCTTACCTCCAGACTGACAATGCTGCTGTCTGCTGTGTTCATTCCTCCAGAGATGTGCCTCACTAATAAAAGAGATGTGTTACTGGCCAGATCACCAGGTGAAAAAAGAGGGAAAAGCCAAGTAAAAGAAAACTATTGCAGACACCACATCTAATGATAGATAAGCTACAATAAAATAGATTTGGTTTTAATACCTTCTTCATGGTGGGCATGCCCCAGGCTCCAGGCATTCAGGGACTCAACTTTCCTCCAGGGGGTTCACTGCCCTGGACCTGTTGAGCAGTGTTTTTCAACAATTGTTTAGCCGATGCATCCTTCAAAATTGCGCACAACCCGGGGCACACCACTTTGAGAGCTTGTTCATATAAAGAGGTGCAACTTTTTTTTACATGTTCCCACGTTTGGAGTTTTTAATAGGCTGATGTATGCTTGTGAAACAGGCAAAAAGGTATCATCATTTTTTAATTGCACCCCACCAAAATGCATGGTGCCTACAGTACCATGCATTTTAATGGGTGCAAAGATACATGCAATTAGTGGATTAATGGCACCCATGTGCATTTGCAAAAGGCAGTGCATATTTCTGCTGTGCAGGAAAACACACAACTTCACGAACATTGCCCCACTGCACCTGGTGAGAAAAAAGTCCTAAAATGTAGTTTGTAAGGCAGGTTGTAGGCTGTAAATCCCCTCCAGCTCTAAATTTCCCATCTCACCACATCCCTCTCATCACTACAGGAGTAGTAATAAAAGATATTCCCACGCTGGCCAAGTCTAAAAGGTGGGGTACTGCAGCAAGCACTGACGGTAGTACCAAGACCCAGGTAAGTATAAATGTAGAAGTAGTGCTGTGCTGTGCATAAATAGGTATTGCCTTTCAAGTGTACCTGTCACGTGAGCACATTTGCACTTTATCACCTATTTATGCACAGAGCAGCACTACTTCTACATTTATACTACAGGAGTAGTGACAGCAGCAGAGAGGAGGAGAGAGGGAGGTGTACTAAACCCCTTCCCCACCCCCAGCTCCTCTCCCTTCTGTCTGTATACAGCAGCTAACACAGAACTGTCAGATCAGGACTGTACAGGGTTTAATTACTGCAACACTCAAAATTTCTGCTGCCGTAAGAGGAGCTAGCGAAAGGTTATCAAGCCCTGTACAGTCCGATCAGGAAAGGGATCCATACATTTTATGTACAGAGGAGGGAGAGAGCACATCCTGCATCTCCTCCCAGCTCTCTCCTTCTCAGTGATGCTACTTGTACTCTTGCTGGCAAAGCTGAAAGCCACATGGGCCGCCCAACCTGTCCTTAGCAAGCGATATCGTCATCAGTTGGTAGGATGTGGGCCTGCATCTTACACAGCTTTCAATTTTGCTAGCCATGGTTCAGATAACAGCATAGAGGAGGAGAGAGCCGGGAGGAGGTGTGGGATGTGCTCTCTCCCTTCTCTCTATACACAGAAGTTAACAAAGGAATCTTTTCATGATTGGACTGTACAGAGCTTTATGTAATTTTAGCATGGCACTCTGGTTGAAAAACCCTGCTGTAGGGGACTATGCCAGGGGGGTAACTGGATACATTGTACCTTAGAAATCGCTGACCACAGCATCCAGTGTTGACTTTCAACATTACACGGTGTACCAATTCTTGCATGCAAGGTCTGTGTACAGTTTCTCCTGGCTGTAGTGACAAATTCAGATAAAGCCCTCCTCTACCCCAGCAGGGGTGTTAGAAGGAGGCCACGAATTGGGAAACTAAGCACTGGAATGGAGATCTTCAGAGAGACAGCTGTATGCACATCCATCACCTAAGGACACTAGCTATAGCCGAGTGGGCGTCTTATGGCCAGTCTTTATTCACCTGAAGGTGGCAGCATAACCCAAGTAGTCGTGCATATAAAATCCTCTATGTCACGTGATGTACAATTAGGAAATAATGTTTTATATGAGTAGGTATTCTTTGCAAAGTGAATGTTCACTACAGAGAAAATCAATCCCACTGAAAATAGACAACAAGAAATAGTAAAGATACCAGATAGAAAACCAGGCCCCAACACTAAAGTGCAGACCTGCGTAATGTCAGAAGTAAGATCACTACCATATTACTTCCTGTCTCAGGGGGGTTAAGCCATTGGCAACTACTGCCTTGATCAGCTAGTGCATATGGCTACCAGCCAATACATGGTAAGGTGTGCACAAGCACTCAAAGCAACAGAAGCGGCAATAATTTGAACAAAAACATAAAATGTTGCCTCCATCTATCCCATGCTTTGTTTGGATGTTTGAAACTGTGACTTTTATTTTACATTAATTTTCTGAGTTTTTAATATGTTTTTTCTAGATTTGATTCCACACTTACATAGCATTTGGCTTCACTGTGATATATTTCTTCTAGAAGACTGTTTGGGTTTTCACCTCCCCTGAGAATGTGACTGGCTTGTCAACTAATTGCAACTGCATGTATGTTATTTTCATGTCTAATCAAACAGATTTTGTTTAAAGCTGATTGACACTGGCTACAATTCACAACGTTCCCAAACATCACACTTTTGAGACATCTGAAGTGGTGTGGGAGTAGACTGAACAGTACACTTTTAGAAATGTTATACTTTTTTCTTTCTTTTTTCATATGCTATTTATTTGATGAGAATGGTGTGTGTTCTAGCTTTTATGACTTGATTTGGATTACTCAACTAGTCAAAGTGTGAAAACCTCCCAAATTCTATGATAAAATACTCCAACAGATTTTCTTAATTTTACATGTGGAAGTCAGGAGAACTGATGGCATAGCTCCCAACTGTCCCTGGTTTTGAGGGACTGACCCTCATTCTGAAGTCCCTCTCTCCCTCACTTTCCTCCTCATTTGTCCCTCATTTTGGTCTGATCTAAACAGTTGTATATAAAATGCACTACTTATCTATCAAAAAGTGTTTCCCAGTGCTAAACCTTTCATCCAATTTCGAAAACTGCTGCATTTGTAAATTCCAAAAACCAATGTAGCGCCCCTGTACTTTCAGTACGGACGCTATTTAAATTTAGAGGGGAATGAGAGAGTTACCTTACTCTTATTCATGTTGATTTGTATAAATTAGGTTTCTGCCGGGCTGGATTGCCTGTGGTCTTATTCTGTGTTCCAAAGATACATTTCCATCTTTGGTCGACAGGTGGCGCCAGAGGAGTGCAGGTGAAGACGCCTTTCTCCAACAGCCAATTAGAGGAGTGTTTCCCTCGCAGGGCATGCTGGGGGAGGGTATTTCTGGCGCAGATGCCATTTTGTGGGGTTCTACGTTCTCTACCTGTTCATGGTTTCCGGTGCGGCACCCACCTTTAGGGTGTGCGCACATTCACGGGCCCCGGCGTTATGGCCTACCAGGCCGGGGCGCACGTGCTACGCGGAGTTTCTGACTCTGGGCCCTTATGGCTCGGAGCAACTGAAGCTGAAAAAGGGGCCTCAGTGACTTACTGAGTCCCTACATCTATGAGAAGAGCGAATTTGTGCTGTTGGGTGGAGAGGTCGGTCTGAGGTGAGCCCGGAGGCAGGTGACCCAATAAGGTTTAGACAATCTATCGGGGATCCGAGTTGCCGGACACTGACAAATTATATGTGGTAACTTGTCAATCGGTGACTTGAAGTTCGAGATGTTGAGGTTGGATGACCATAAGTGAGGAGTGAGGTCACCAGCTGAGTTTGGTTTGAGCCAGGCTGCTAGGTACAGAATTCAGGTCAGAAGAAGGCAGGGGTTGCCAGTGTGCTGGCAGTGAGGCACAAAATCAGCAGTCAAAGTTCAGGTCAGCATCAGTAACATGAATCAGAAGCAGACAGGTGGTGGCCTGGCATATAGTACCCCAGCGGGGAGTGAGTGTACATTAAGACTTGTGGATACAGCACAATGTGTAAACACAAAGTTGCAAGTTGGCAAACAAACTTTAACAATGCAGATGAACCAATTATAGTGGAGCCTCACAGCAGGGCATATACAATGGTCTATCTCTCTACTGTAGAGGACACACTAGGCAGCTCACAGTGAAGAGTAAAAATCTGGCACTAGGACTTCTTGGCATTAAGAATTTTTATATATTTATTTAATCCATCAAACCATAAAAAGGAAACAATTCCTAAAAATTGGCAGCTTACAGTACCCATCAGCATCTGACCAAAGAGGAAGCTGTAGACCGGGGTGGCGGTAATAACACCTGAAGCAACAGAAGTTTCCACTGATGGACCAGGCTTGATGTGGCTATTCTGCCCCTCCTCCACTGAAACCTCTCCCTACTCACAAGCAGGGTCCTGTGCCTAACCTAAACACTGGCACAATGCACCCAAAATGCAGTGAGACAATGCTTTTATAAGCACTGCCCTCGCTAAAGATTGTCACCAGGGTCATCCAGTATTGCAGCGTCCAATCAGATGTGAGCATGTCCCTGCGGTGCATACTAGTACATTATGGCATAAACCACCTGGGCCCATTTTAAAAAAAATAAGTGGAGTTTATTTCTGCTTTAAGTGAAAGGTGTATGTTTTTTCCCCAGGTTTCTGTTTTAATAAATGGTAAGGGGTCCAAATGACTTTTTTCCCAGTTAATCAGGGCAAGTAGTAACTTATGCCACGTACACACGAAATTCCGACAAGAAAACCGTGGATTTTTTTTCCGACGGAATTTTGGCTCAAACTTGTGTTGCACACACAGTCACAGAATATTCTGACCGCCAAGTACACGGTGACATACAACATAACGACAAGCTCAGAAAATTTTTGATTTTGATTCCGAGCATGCGTCAAATTGATTTAGAGAATGCGTTTTTTTGCACATCGGAATCGTACAGACAGACGATCGGAATTTCCAACAAGAACTTTTCCCATCGGAAAAATTGAGAACCAGCTCTCAAATTTTTGCTGTTGGAAATTCCCACAGAAAAAGTCCGATGGAGCCTACACACGGTCGGAATTTCTGACCAAAAGCTCACATCAAACTTTTCTTGTTGAAAATTCAGACCCTGTGTATGCGGCATAAGTTGTTTATTTTTCGAATACCAGAGTAACTTGAAATGAACTTGTGATATAATTGTACTGTATTTGGTGTGGAAGAGCTGGAAATCTAATGTATTTTGCAATTCTTTGCATTTTTTAAAACAAAATGTTATGATGACTTATAGAAGCAGAAGTTTCCATGTCTCACTAGTTGAGATCCAGTGCTTTAGAATATGAGCTTATACAGTACATGAATTCTGGACAAATAAGGGATTTATCCTAGGAGCTTATTACCAGACTGGGTTCCCAAAAAGATGACAAAACCATCAATATGTTTGATGAACTTTGTAGGTTGTTACTTCAGAAGCAAATATGTAGGAACGGTGGTGAATCATGGCAGTAAAGTAGAAAGGGTGGTGCAAAAACATTTTGTTGTAGCAGAGTTTTTGAACAGTGCTTGTTTTCTGTGTATAGGTACGTTCTAGTATGGATGTTGTACATGTCTACAGCTTTTCACAGGCTAGAGCATACTTTTTCAATGAGGTAGACCTATGGTGTAGTGCAGGGGTCTCCAAACTTTTCAAACAAAGGGCCACTTTATTGTCCTTCAGACTTTAGGAGGGCCAGATTGTGGCCAGCAGGGGCAGAACATGTCATGGGCCCAGCATCAGCGAGAATAAATATGGCCCTAGGGTTGCTAGCCAATAGGAAGAGGTGTATTCCCCCTATTAGTAGGAGGTATAGTATCCCATCATTGGGATCGGTGGAAGATATAGTGCCCCATTGTTGGTGTCAGTGGGACAAATATTGCCTCATAACAGTGGGAGGAATTGTGCCCCAAGGGCCGGATAAAGACTAGCAAAGGGCCACACCTGGCCCTCGGGCCGCATTTTGGAGACCCCTGGTGTAGTGTGTGTGAACCCGGTGTAGGAATGTTGCATTACGTTTTTATGCACTTTTTTCTTGGAACATGCATAGATTTGGTTAATGACCCAACCACAACATGGAATTTCATAGGAATTTGAATGTAAGAAGCCAGAGTTACTGGACTCCTCTATTGAACCTTGTTAATTATTGCCTTTAAAAAATGTAAACCTTGATGTAGAATATAAGTGTGCTAAGCTCAGTTCTATATATTTAAAGTGTTAATGTAGCATGGCAGTGGCAGCTCTCACAGCTCTTACTGTTACAGTAATAACAGCAATATTCTACATTATGGCATATTTACCTCTGGTTTTATTCCCCTCCAGTGCTGACATGTTCTTGGATTCTATCACTGCTGTAATGCCCCGTACATACGACCAGTTTTCCAGTCGAAAAAAAAAATGATGGTTTTCTCGACGGAATTCCTCTCAAGCCTACCTTGCACGGTCACACAAAAGTCTGGTGAACTTTTGACTGCCAAGAACGTGGTGGCGTAAAAGACTACGATGAGCCGACAAAATTAAGTTGTAGGCTTCCGAGCTTGCGTCAAATTGTTTCCGAGCATGCATGTTTTTTTTCCCCTGTTGAAAAGCATACAGACGAATGGTTTTCCAGCTAGGATTTTTTCCTGATGGGAAAAAGGGACCCTGCTCTCTTTTTTTTCCTGGCAGTTTTCCTGTGAGGAAAAAGTCAGATGGAGCATACACATGGTCGGGATTCCTGACGAAAAGCTCTCATCGCAGTTTTTCCGACGGTAAAGCTGATCGCGTGTACGGAGCATCACTGTTAATTTCTTCTTCTCTCCTGCAAATTCCACACACAACAACGTCTTTCTCTGTCTATTGGGTGGCCACAATATAGACCATTTGTCTATATTTACTGGAGTTACTTGGTCAAGGCACCTGGTCCGTTCTATGCATCTTGCAAAGACCAAGAGCTGCGTTACGTAGGCAGTGTCCTGGGAAAAAACATTGCAAGAAAAGTATAGGAAAGGAGTTATTTGGCATTCAATGTTTGTTCCACGAAAATACTCCTTAGCAAATTTTGGGTCACTTTTATAAATGTATTTATTTTTTGAGTTTGATCATCGTTGGTGGCATCCGCAAATCTGAAAGAATATGTCCTCAAATATGCTACTGTAGGAGATAGTAGTAGGGCATGCAATAAAATGTATTTTAAAAAATAACATTTTATTAATTAAGAAATTGTACTTTACATTTTAAAAACTTCATGTTCCAGTGTTTGCCTAGTTTTCACTGTAACAAGAGGTTAAAAAATGGCATCATTTTTACATTAAACAATTATTTAATGCCCTTAGTGTTTGCTCTTGAAATCCCAGCACTACACACACAAGAGCAAAGTTTAGTCAAAGTTCATTAAAAGGTCTGACTACATGGACCCATAAATCTGAAGAAACTCTGAATGACCTGCACCCTCGTCCAGACAGTATATATGTCTCTTTGTCTAACAGAAGCATGCAGTAATTAATTGGTCTTCAATAGGAAATTATGCAGTCATGTAAAGTGTTATATGTGAAGTCACCAAGAGAAGCTCAAAGTTAAGTCTGTTTCTAATTCCAATGTTATGACATGTAGCACTGTACTCTGCTCTGACCAAGAAACGGACAGTGGCTTCTCTGGCTTTTGAAAGAATGCTGTAAACTATTCACTGAACACAACGAGTTATATATAACATGCCATTCCGTAAACAACAAAAACACTATACAATAAATACTAGCTTTATTCTGGCGGTGGAAGGAAATGCGCATTTTGAGTTTATTATGCAAACTGCACTCATAGAAAATAAGGCATCTAAATCGAAATAAGAAAAACACACCAATCTCTGTTTTAGGAGCTTTGCCGAGCTTCATGCTTAAAGCCTCCCCTTACCATCTTATACTCATTTTCACAGCAATCCTCCTGTGTTTTTTCTTCAGTGGCTATCTCTACGAAAATACCCAGTGCTTCAATGTATATATAGGGATGCATGCAGTGCTAGGTCCTAGTGGCCAATCGCTAGCCCTGAGCACTGTGAGTGAGTGAGTGAAAAACTTATAGAGCGCAACACATGCGAACTGAATCGCCATCACCTTTGCTTCCAAGCTTTGACACCAGATAAGGAGGAGGGGACTGTACCAGGAAGGGGGTTAAACTGTACTGGGAAGGGGGGAAAAATGTACTAGGAAGGGGGGGAAACTGTACTGGGAAGGGGGTAAAACTTTACTGGGAAGGGGGGGGGGGATGTACTAGGAAGGGGGGAAACTGTAATTGGAAGGAAGGGGGAAAACAGTATTGGGAAGGAGGTGGGGGGGGACTGTACTGGGAAGGGTGGGAGAACTGTGTTGTGGAAGGGTATATGTACTGGTGGGGACAGGGAGGAGATCTGTACTGGGGGAGATTTTGGCTTGGGGAGGAAGGTACGTTTTAGTTGTACTCGTTCTACTGTCTTTTGCCACCTGTGCTCTGTGTTAAAGGAGTTGTAAAGGATTTTTTTTTGTTTTTTTTTTGTTTGCTGAAATGACTGTTTACAGGGTAGAGAGACATAATAGTTAACTGATTCCTTTTAAAAATGATTAAAAATAGATAAAAAATCAATCATATAATGTGCCTGTAGTTTCAGTTTTGTTTTTCATCTAGTTTCAGGCTTCTGTAAAGGACAGAGACACAGTGCCAATAGAGGGCAGTATTTGTTTTTAAAATGAAATTGATTGGTGCTGTGGGGTTTTAGATACACAGTAATCACACCTTCTTCATTAGAGACCACAGAGAGAAGCTCCCAGTACTTTTTTCATAAGGAAACAGACAACCAGGAAGTGTGCAGAACAGAGAAGGATTACAGCAAAAACTAACAATGAGGACATGAAACCAGGACTGCATTAGGGTAAAGAAAGCTGTTTAGCTAAAAAAAAAAAATTTAGTGACCCTTTAAGCATTTCTAAACCCTCAACTCTGTACGTTACATACTCCTGACCCCCGTGCTCGGTGAGATGTGTACTTCTGACCCCTGTGCTCTATGTGTTTTTTTTAACCTGATCCCTACAAATCCATTTACATTGCACAGCCCCTCCCCCTCTATTTACATGATACAAACCATTTACATTACACAGCCCATTTTACATTACACAGCCCCCCATTTTACACTACACAGCCCATCTAAATTATAAAGCCAATTTACATTATACAGCCCCCCTGTACTCCCAGGAAATCCAATGCCTCTCCCAGGACAGCCCTGCCAGCGTACTCTAAAGTCAAAACATATCACTGTCAGTCCCTCATGTATTCCTTCCTATGTATGTAAGGGTTATTGTAAACATGACCGTTAGTTATTGCGCAAAAAATAAAAAACCACAGAGGTGATCAAATACCACCAAAAGAAAGCTCTATTTGTAGGGAAAAAAGGACGCCAATTTTGTTTGGGTACAGTGTAGCATGACCACGCAATTGTCATTCAAAGTGTGACAGTGCTGAAAGCTGAAAATTGGCTTGGGCGGGAAGGTGCGTAAGTGCCCGGTATGGAAGTGGTTAAAAACGATTGTGTGTAGGCTCCAGAGCATTTTTCTCGACGTGAGAAATGGGCATAAAAAATTTAGAACATGCTCTAGTGAGTGAAGTGAAAGTGAAAAGCGCAAATCGTCTCTCACTAAACTCAAAATCAGCAAAAGCAGCCCAAAGGGTGGCGCCATCTGAATGGAACTTCCCCTTTATAGTGCCATCGTCCGTGTTGTACATCACCACGCTTTGCTCGAGCATTTTTTTTCACGATCGTGTGTATGCAAGGCAGGCTTGACAAGAATCACGTTGAGAAGAAACTTTGTTTTTTCTAGGACATTAAAAAAGGTTGTGTGTACGCGGCATAATGCATTTACAAGAAACCCGCTTTTAAATAGCTGTCCACTGTAGTGGCCACTATGCATGAAAGAGTTAAAGGGAAAATATTTATAGAAATTTTAAATGAATGTGGTTATATGTGCAATTGAGAGTCTGGAGAAGTATGTTTGACATTTGTACCTGTGCTTTTCACAATGTACTGTATTTATTTGCGTATAACACTCACTTTTTTACCCTGAAAATTAAGGGTAAACTGTGCCTGCGTGTTGTACGCAGGGGCTGTGGAAAGTTTTTTTTCCTGAAACTTCCCTCTTAGGCATGCTTAGAAACTTTTGTCCGCTGGAAACCTGTCCGCTAGGCCGTACACACGATCGGACATGTCCGCGGAAACTGGTCTGCGGACCAGTTTCAGCGGACATGTCTCCTCGTGTGTACGCGGCCTAAGTTAGGATGCGTGTTATACGCCGATAAATACGGTACTTCTAGCAAAATGAAATTAAAGTATCACATAGCACTTTGGAATGTTCAAGGACCAAAAGCTTATATTGGTTTAAGTGGTGCAGTTTCATTCACTGGTTAAGGCAAACACAGTAATAAGTTTTGTTTGTGTGTACAAATACTAAAAGAGGTTCATCATAATTTATCATTATTATTTGATCTTCTCTGCACGTCTATGAACCCCCTGAATATAAGTACTTACCCTTCACAGTTGAAATATTCTATATTCATTTACTGACTTGTATGGAGTAAATAAGCTCAATTTTTATTTATGCTTAATATGAGAATGGCAAATAATTTGTTCATGCAGAAAAACACAAGGCAAATCCAATGTGCACTCCTTATGCACTGCAAGTGCACTTTGATGTGCAGTTGCTGTAGATCTGAGGGGGACATGCAAGTGTAGCACCCTGTAGATAGGGCAGGGAGCTACTCACAAATTTACTTGCTAGGAGTAGTTATCCTGGTTGATTGATAGAGATCTATTGATTTCTCCCTAAGTTTGGCCTTGTTGCACTTTTCTCTTCTACCACTAGGTGACTGGGTACTTGGTGGTACTAGATATGAGAAGGGCACCCTAATGTCAGGTTATGGGTATATTATTATTATATTATTATTATACAGGATTTATATAGCGCCAACAGTTTGCGCAGCGCTTTACATCAGGGAAGACAGTACATTCACAATACAAATCAATACAGCCTAGCCAGAAGTAAGAGGACAGCACAGTATTGGGACTGCGGCTTGCAGTGCAACTGAAAGTGAAGGTTCTGTTGGCCGGTGAGCCTGTCAGTGGTCAGAGGTAGAAGGGAAGCTGTTGCCACAAAGGGACCAGCCACCTTTACCAGGGACCGCAGTGAGTAACTGAAGAAAGTACCGAAACCATATTCTCATGGAACGGGCATGGTGGAGAAGTGGGAAACTTCAGGCAGTGGTCAAGTCAGGGACCCAACCCGCAGAGGAGACACTTGCAGGGTGACGCTTGAGGGAGATACCACCGCCAATCTTGGAGGAGCTCAAGGGATTCAGAGTTAGTGAATCAGAGGGTCTAGTGAGAGATCGGGAGCTCAGTGTTGAAGAACTACAAGAGGCAGTTGTAGTGAAGCTGAAGGAAATGTTACGTTTGAGTTTGGACTGTTAAAGGACTGTTGTCATATGAGACAGCATTTCTACATGTGCAGATGTGGTGCTTTGCTGGGGCCTTTCCCTGCACGGCTGTCATCCTATTGAAGTCTCGGAGTCTGCCAATTAAATCTATAACTACTTAAGGGCGTCCTGACCCTAACCCTCTTACCCCAAAAATATAAAAAGGACTGTCAAAAGAAATAAAACCTCTTTTACATCCAAGAAGTGTCTGGCTCCCAATGATTTTCACCATCTTTTCACCCACTATGCCTCAGAACCCACTACATATTGAAGGATATCAGCTATCTTGGGCCTTGGAGGTGCTCAGTAGACTGGACAAGGCCGGAGATCTTGCTACACAAAGAAAACAATTGTGTGATAGAAATCAGCAGAGCTTCCCCTCATTTCAGATGTTCCTCTCAGATCTACAGCGACTGCACTTCCAAGTGCACAGTGGATTTGCCTTTAATAAATCAACCCCTCTGAATCGCTTTGCCTATTTGGAAATATACAAAGTAAGTCAACTTAAAAACTATAGGCACAGAATAGGAAAGATGACTTTCAGTACTATTATTTTAACCTCCTTGGCGGTATTCCCGAGTCTGGTTCAGGGTAAGATTTCAATACCAAAAGCAGTAACTCCGAGCCAGACTCGAGGCCGCCTCGCAGCATCCACAGGCACAAGTTACTTACCTTGTTCCTGGATCCTGCGATGCATCCCCGCTGTGTGAGCGAGCGGCATCCTCGCTCGATTCACACAGTGCCTGTGTGCTGCCGATCTCCATTCCCTGCGACGTTACGACGCACGGGGGTGGAGAATGGTGCTGAATTCAAAAAAGTAAATAAACACATTACACACAGTATACTGTAATCTTACAGATTACAGCACTGTATGTAAAAAATACACACCCCCTTTGTCCCTAGTGGTCTGTCCAGTGTCCTACATGCATTTTTATAAAATAAAAACTGTTCTTTCTGCCTAGGACACGCTAGGAGTCTACGGAGTGTCGCTCGCTGCTGTCCTGAGAGCCTCCAATTTTAGATGCCTGTAACCTTATATGCCTGAAACCCTCTGGCTAAATGTCAGTAGCCCCCCTTTTTTATGCTAAATAAATAGTTTTTATCCAGCGGAAAGCATTTAGATCTGTAGTCTCTTCTTTTCATGTCCGGATTCATTATATGGCTGAACTATGAGGAAATAATTACCATCCTGCTCCCTGGTTTTCATTGATTGTCATACCTGCTTGTCCGACCATCTGGTAACACAGTGGTCATTTGCTAAGGTGAGAGTAGCCATCCACACTGGGTGAAGGGATTTCTCACAAGTTTTGTGTGCTATATGTCACTTGGGTGAAGAATTCTAAAAGAAGTTTTGTAGTCATCATACCATCTACTTATTATATTCGATTTATGTTGGACTGTTTTTCTTTTATTTCGATTATGGTTTGCGCTGCACTGTTTTCTATATTTAACTGTATATTGTCCATAGCAACCAAAAGTGTCCCTTTATGTCAAAAGTGATTTTAGAGCAGCTAGAAAACAGCGATAATAAATTATAATCACTTGCAGAATTGAGCGATTTGTGGGGAAATTCGTCATAAAAAAATAAAAGTAATGACAGCGACAATTCTGCAACTGAGCAAATTTCAGTGTTTTTGATTTGATTACATTATTGAATAATTTTTATTATAATTACATTATTATTTGTTATAATTATTTATAGTTATTTATTATATTATACAGTAATTTATGATTTTGTTTTTCAAACTTTATCATACCGGGGATGTTTACTAGACTCTTGTTTGGACAGATTTAAGTGAGTTATTCCTAAGAATTACAGGCCTACAATGTAAAACGCCAAATTTTCATGCAAAATAATTGTACTGCTTTCAGCACCTAAAACCAGAAATAATCATACTGCCAGGGAGGTTAAAGGCATTTACTACTTTCAGCTTCAGAAAGAGAGAGGTTCCTTAAAGCTTATAGTAGAACTATGGCCAACACTTTTTTTTCCATTTTGGATAGAGCAAGGCAGGGTTATAATAAATGTATATGATTTTTTGTCACCATTTGTGTCCGATTGCAGTGATTTCCCCCATTTCCTGTCCCATAGCCAAACAGGAAGTGAGAGAAAATCCCTGCAAGTTAAATGAATTTCTTTCATTAATAAATCTTGATGTCTCATTTTTTTCCGAGTGCCCCTACTCTATCACGGCTCCTTATTTTTAATTTCATAATTTTATTCTTTTATTTTTTAATTTTTTATTAAAGTTTTATAGACTTTTTTCATGACACACAGTTTTATTAAACTGTAGTTGCCATATATACACTAATCACGGATTTAAATTCCATGACCGTGTATAGTATTACATTCCAACTCACAGGTTTATTCTCTTTTTCCTTGTTATATTTGAGTAATTGGCACTATCTGTCATCTTAATAGGTGATTTGGATTTGCTGCCTGACACTGACATCTACTTATATTCCATCCCCCCGATTTTTTATATAGCCTTTTTTGTGTATTTAATTTCAGTCTGTGCTGACGTTTCTGTTACATTGCGGATTCGATTGCCTAAGTGTCAGTGTTGTGCGTGAAAACGCTTGATTGGGTCACACGATCCCCATGTGACCATACGTCTGACGATGCGCTCCGGTCTCTCTCGTTGACATGAGGCTTGGAGCGCATTGAGTCATCCACAATCGACATGAAGGCGGACGCGCTGTGATGACAGCTCAGCACCTGTTTATGCTAGACTGATAGACGTTGCTATCCATGCACGTCTTGATGTCACTACACCTATGCGTCTGGCGCTGCTCTCCAACTGGTCCTCCAGAGCGAGTGCTGGAACGCACGCCGGTTACATGCCACCTCCATACCCGTAAGTCATCTGTAATCAGTGATTTCTTGAAGCTGAAGCCGTGATTAAGGTAGGGGGACATGGCTATATATTGTGTCTTACTATAGCAGTCGGTCAGCACCCCAGATGATGATCGTTTGATCGAAACGCGTCTGGTCTTCTGCTGACTTTACTGCTAGATGTTTTTACATGCCCTTTGTATGTCTGCTGAAATGTGAGTGCAACCAACTGTATTTTGTGTATTACAGTAAAAGTACCATACGTTATTACACTATGTTTGCATCCATTTCTTTCCTCCCTAAATGTTGCATCTGAGTATTTTGGATCCCTGGTAAAGAACCTACGAGTCCTATATATCAGTCCTGGTGTTGTTACATCCCTCTTGGCCTTTTACCTACCCTATGAGGAGTTGATTTACACTCAAAACACATCCCTGTTCCCCGATGGAAGGTTGATGTCCGGACATCATCATTATAAGCCTGATCGACTCATTAAGTGTATACTTAGTTGAGTCCACGCTTTCTGGTAAGCCTCCTATTTTCTCTGGTGGTGGATCTGCTATCAAAACTTTTTCACCTATTGCTAGTTTTTTTGGACACTTTGAATTCAATTTTTTTTCATATCCCAATGATATGACCATTTTGAACACTTGGTGAATAGGTTATATGTTGCTTCACGTATTATATACACTAATTTATTTCAAGTCTTTATGATGCTTTATAGTGTTATATTGTTATTTCTCACATAATTTTAAGCGCTACACTTTTTGTTTTTTCAAATGCACATTTTATACCTGCTAATTTTGTGCTAGGAGTTTTTTTTTTTTTGGGGGGGGGGGGGGGCGGACATTTCTGCTGGGAGATTTGGGGGATGGGAGGGGCGATTTCAGGTGAGGGGTTGGGTTTGTACTGTGGGAGGGGAATTTGGCATGTTCGCCCTGGGCTCTAGTTGACCTTGTCCCGATACTATAGGAAAATAATTGTTTACTCCCACTGATGCCAGAACAGTTTCTACTAATAACCACAGTCCAGCCCCCCAAAAGTCTGAAGGACAGTAAAGTGGCCCCTTGTTTGGAAAGTTTGGAGACCCCCGGTCTAGAGTGTACTGAATAATGTGAAATTCCCACTTTATTCCTCACTCCAGCAGGCCTCCTCTCCAAAATTGCTCCTTTTCACTACTCAACCAGTTGCAGCTCTCTGAGGTCATCATGTACAATAGCAGTCCTGTATTGTACATAATGACATAGCGGGTCATCCCACATACCAAGAGTGTTGAAGAGCGTCAATAAGTGCTGACTGCCTGGGATGGGAGGAACAAGGGAAGAATTCCACGTTATTTATTACCCCCCAGACTGCACAAACAATTATCCTTTACAAGATTTAGCTGACTGAGTGCTGGTTTAACTGTTCGGCTTGTTTAGTGCTTCTTTTTTTTTTTTTCTTTCTTAGTTTTATTTTTAATGTTTAAAACATAAAAAAAATATATTTTTTTTTTGTGTTAGTAAATATGACATATGCATACCTCATAAATACCAAAACCACTTTTAGCCAGTAGGTGGAATACCTGACAACTATTTGAAAAGGCTGACTTTACAACTATGCCATTAATAGCCTTGTGATGAAAGGACCTGAATAGTAGAAGGTCAAATTTCATACCCTTTTCTTTTGTTTACTACACATAAATGCACTCAGGATTTTCATTATGATTGAGACAGTCAAGTCAATAAATGAGCAAGATTTTCTCTTTAGATTATTATTATGTGGACCTTTTTATAGCAGGTGTTTTTGGCTTCAGCCGTTTTTTTCTACAGCCAGTACACTCTTCAGCATGTTATCCTATGTATCCATGCACACATAGGCTGTTATCAGTGTTTTCGGGCTGAAAAACCCCCCAGAACTAGTGAGTTTTAGGAGCAGTTCTTCAGCTGTAAAATTGCTCTAACTCTGATAAAAGCTTAAAAATGGAAAAAAAAAAAAAAAGCAGCTATTCTGAATTTATCAGCACTTTGAGCCATAAGCTTTTGTGGGGGTATAGTTTTGCTAAAAAAAAAGAAGATGAAAAACCGCTACAGCTGAAAAATTCATTCTACAGGTACTGCACTATGAGGCATTACTGCACCAAAGGTGTATTCCCTCCCCCCCCCTCGTAAAAAATGCTGCTTTGTGCTCTCACACTCCAATGCATTGTACTGGCACAGTTATGCCGCATACACACGGTCAGAATTTCTAACAACAAATGTTCAATGTGAGCTTGTTGTCGGAAAATTTGACCGTGTGTATGATCCATCGGACATTTGCAAACTAGTTCTCAAACTCAAAAGTCGTCGGAAATTCTGACCGTGTGTACACAATTCAACGCACAAAAATTATACACATGATCTGAATCAATTTGACGGAATCATTGAACTTCATTTTTCTCGGCTTGTCATAGTGTTGTACGTCACCGCATTCTTGATGTTCGCAATTTCCGACAACATTTGTGTGACCGTGTGTATACAAGACAAGTTTGAGTAAAAAATCCACGGGTTTGGTGACGGAATGTCCGATCGTGTGTGCGTGGCATAAAAGTCGCTCCCCCATTACAAACGTCCTAACACAAACTTGTAATGCAGAGGAAGAGTGGGCCCAGTCTGTTACTCAAAGCTGATTACAAAGCACACTTGGTCTAAAGGAGATACACGATACAAAAATCGGATGGAAAAATTTGTACGACGAGCTGTCTGACAATTTTCAGATGGTTAATATGGTGCTTTCAACAGCCAATGTTGCTTTGTTGGCAGACGAAAGCTGGATGTGCAGACTATAATCTTTTTGTCGGATCTGAACTCGAAATCTGATTTTCATTTCATTAGTACAGTTTTTGTAAGAAAAAATTCGTAAGAGCAAGACTACGCATGCTCAGAAACGAAAGGATACATACAAAACTATTCAACACATTACGTCACTTCTGACGTTGTATGAAAATGTTCGTCTTATGAGCAACCTCTTCACTTTCGACATGAGACTAGCATGCCACAAAAAATGGATGTTCGGTGGAATTAAAATCGGATGTTGGATGTGGATGTTGGATGTTTTTTCCGATGGAATTCTGCTCAAGCTTGGCTTGCATACACACGGTTACAAAAAAGTTCTCTGAACTTTCGACCGTCAAGAATGCGGTGACGTACAACACTAATGACGAGCAGAGAAAATGGAGTTCAATGCTTCCAAACATGTGTCCAATTGTTTCCGAGCATGCGTCGGAATTTTGCCCGTCGGAATTGCTACAGACGTCTGAAAAATTGAGAACCTGCTCTCAATCTTTTGCTGGCGGAAATTCCGCCAGCAAAAGTCCGATGGAGCATACACACGGTCGGAATTTCCGACCAAAAACCCACATCAGACTTTTGCTGGCGGAAAATCAGACCGTGTGTACAGGGCATTAACGTGTGTATGAGGCTTTACTCTAGGACCTATTATACTGTACAGTCATGGACCCTGCACAACTACTGCTATAGGAAAATGGAGGGAAGAATAAGAAAGTTAAATGTCTGTCTGATTGCATATCTGTTTATCTAACTTGAACATCCTTTTATTGAGAAAGTAACTATTTTTTTGATTGCTGGAAATATAAAATAAGTGACCATTTACACAATAGGTAGATAGTTATAGGTGATTTCGATATACATTCGTTTAATGACTTATTAGACACAGCATGTCCACTTATAAAAGGTGGTAATGTTGTTTTTATTGAGAGGACCAAGAGGTCACCTTTTCGGTGATCACAGCGAGGAATGACAAGCACTGAGATGCATTTATCTAGGACAGAGATTTTTTATTTTTTTTTGCTTATATATAACCTACTCAGGAAATAGTGAACACAAAAGAATGTACTCTTTATGCCCAGGATGTATGGTGGAAAAGAAAAGCAGCGTACCTCAGTGTCCTTGGTTGCCTAGCATCCAAAACATCTCTTAGCTTCCCTGCAGCTGCTGGATTAAAATCCCTTTTCCAGTTATTTTTTGAATTCTTTAGAGATTTTATCATAGCTACCTCTGTTTCCAAAAAGCCAGGGCGCAGTGCAGTATACATTTTTAACCTGGAAAGTGTGTGGTCTTTGAAGAAGGTTTATAGTAGTTATTTTTTCATTACTAGAAAAAAAACATTCAGAAAAAGGTATACTTTGAATGAAAAACAAAATACTTTACTTTACGATTTTGCAATGTCATTTGGTGTTTTTTCCCCCATATTAAATGTGTTGCGAGCAAGTAATACATTGGGGAGAGTAATTAAATGGTTCACATTGCAGTAAAGTAATGTGCCTCGGGTACCGCAGACCTCAACTAACTCTCCAGACTGGTCATGAGATTGGGTTCTTCTTTGCTGTTCTGTAGAATCTCTTATGCCCCGTACACACGGTCGGACCTTTGACTGGCCAAAATCACATCGGAATTCCAAAGGAATTCCATCGGAGTAAAAGAGAACATGTTCTCTATCTAAACTCAAACGTAATTCCTCTGAATTTCCATCGAAAAAAGTCCGATGGGGCATACACACAGTCGGAATTTCCGATGGAAAAAGTCCAACTGACTTTTTCCATCAGAAATTCCGACTGTGTGCATGCCCCATCGGACTTTTTTCGACGGAAATTCAGAGGAATTACGTCTGAGTTTAGATACCGATCGTGTGTACGGGTAGTAGCAGGGAGCCTGCACATACTATAGTATGTATGTTCATGTGAATGTCACGTGGTATTGACCCACAAAGGTGTCCACAATTTTGGCAACTTTTGGCTGTTGCATTAAAAATGCTTTATATATATATATATATATATATATATATATATTTAAAATATAACAAGAGCAGTACAGATTGGCCACGCATTTCCTGTGATGCCATATTCACGGCAAGAGACTGCTTTTAATTTGACCTACACAATTTCAGTTTCAGATAAAAGCACCTACCTCAAACTCCAAACCCACTAACCTACTCTAAGCTACCACCAAGTGTCCACTTTCCTCCCTACAATGGTAATGGCCTCTTGTGGTGTTTGCATCCTCCATTCAGTAAGTTTCCCATAGACTTAACAAGGCCTAACTCTAATGGTACAGGCATGGCTCATTCAAGTCTTTAGGAAGTTATTGTTCAGGTATGGATTCTGTCAAGAAGAGTTCTGAATAGAGAAATTCAACACCCCGAAGGCAGCCTCTATCTGAAAGAGGAAGGGTTTGAATGTGGTAGCTGAAGACTTTTAATCTAAACATGAACTTGTCTTTTAACCACTTGCTTACTGGGCACTTAAACACCCTCTTGCCCAGACCAATTTTCAGCTTTCCGCGCTGATGCACTTTGAATGACAATTGACGTCCTTTTTTTCCCACAAATAGAGCTTTCTTTTGGTAGTATTGGCTGACAGCTGATCATGTGGTAAGGGGCCGGGATTTCAGTGACTCGGGTGATAACAGCGCGCACCACATGCGCCCTGCAGGGATGTGCGCAAAGTCCTCCCGGCAATTGTGGCCGTCATTCGGCTATAACGTGGACCCCTAGTGGTTGAATGCGTATAAAGTCCAGGGGAATGTAAAAATGACTGTGTTACTTAGGGTAGCCATAAACAGTTCATATCTCTGCAGGAACCGTCCAAGATTCAAACCATTAATGGCCAGGCTGAATGTACCAAGTTGATTGATCAATCAACTTGGGTACAACCAGTTTGCCGGGTTTTCTTTTGATTATCGATATTCACTGTCTTCCCCCTATCCATTCTCTGGTATTCAAGCAAATATTCTTATGGTGGATGCAGTAAAAAATACAATATTGATCTTAGGCACCTATAAGGCTCATGCACACAAACTTAAAAAAAAAAAAATCTATTCATGACTGTTCACACAGCCAGCGATTCCCTGGTATCTAAATCATAGTTGTAGCTTGGAGCTTGTGGGCCCTGATGCAAAAGTTGGCTTGGGGCTGCCCACAACCATCTGCCACTTACACTGCATGCTAAGAAACTCCAAGTGGCTAAATCGTTTTTTCAGATCTTTATATACATATTGAGAGGGTAATTCTAAATATTTAGGAGAAACTGTCCAAAATTTGACATACCTTTTCATATTCCCACCCCCTCTCCCTCTTCACTTGCTGTGATTGACAGTAGCAGTTAGGGTTGCCACCTCATCCCTTTAAAACAGAACACATATGAATTACACAGGTTCTGTGGCTGATTATGGTGGTAATTAAACTCACTCGGTGCCTAATCTGCATTAGCCTGAGCCTCAGAACCTGTGTAATTCATATGTGTTCTGTTTTAAAGGGATGAGGTGGCAACCCTAGTAGCAGTAGCCAGTGTTTCCAGCTGCTTCTTCTCTGTCCAGTAAGGAGAGAGAAAGATGCTGCTCTCTTGTACATCACTGGATCAAGATTGGGCTATAAGGTGGGTCTTGGGGGGAGGGGCAAAGAGCTGAATGCAACAGGTTTTAGAATGCATTCTTGCATAGAATGCATTAAGGTAAACAATCTTATGTCTTTAGAACCACTAAAGATTATTAATAAACACAGTGATGGATTTGTACTGATCCTTCACTGTGTTCATTCAGAAAAGGAAGGCCACTTCCCTGCTCTCCATCCTGAAATAATTAACTGCAGCAGCCGACGGGAGAGGAGAGGATGGGAAGCTATCAGCACTGCAAGGGGGAAAACCATGGGAGCCCACGGGGGGCCCAAGCACCAGAAGGAAGAGGAACTTGGACAGCAGGGGTGGCATATGCTGGAACCAATCCGTTGTATTTTTCTCCTGCACCTGCTGAATGCCGGTTGGAGGGAGAGGAGGAGAATCAGACTTTCAGTGGCAGCAGGAGGAATATACAGGGATTGGTTGCAGTAAATGCCACCACTGCTCCTGTCCTGGTGTAAAACCTAATGTGACTGGGAAGTTGCAGGGTCTCTCTGGAGCATTATCGGGGTCACAATTATGACCCGTTAAGCTTCGCCAGTGATTTGAATATTGTCTTCATCCTTATTTGAATCTGAGTGCTGCTCATCTCTCCAGCCTAATATATCTACTTCACATAACATACACTTACTTCATTGTTGGCTGCACAATATTGCTTTGGACCAGTTTACTGATAATAACACATGTGGAACATGCCTACATATTAAGCATCGGCATGGCCACCTAAAGTCTCCACCAGAAGTGCATGTGAAAGAGTGAGAACGCAGGAGCACAAATTGCCAACCTATAACGAGAAGTGACTGAGCTAGGACCCCCATGGCAGGATCACCAGGTGCCAATTAATAAAGAATGTTAAAGCTAATATTGTAAATGATTTTAGTGATTGGGTTGAGATCTGCTGTAAAATATGTGCACCAGTAGACTTTTATAAGTGACAGTATGTTCGAACTCTCACTTGGGACAAGTAAGAATCATTAAACCCCAGTTTCAAGTTTTGGTTTAACATCACTGGGATTTTATATACAAAATGATCTACTGTATGTAAGCCCCAATGAGCATTCAGATGCTGTCAAATGCATCTAGTATCTTGTTCCTTTACTCAGTGACACGTAGCGACAAATACTATAGCTGTAGGATATTTTTTCTTCTAAAACCAACATCCATACCAAACTAACTGAACAAATAAACATTTTCACTTGTCACCTTGCCAAACGTAAGAAAGTTCTAGTATAAATGCTTGTTCCAAGCCTTTCTTATATAAGAAAATGAAAATATTGGCTGCTTCTATATTTTGTTTGCTCAGACTTCTTCAAACTTGACATAGCATCAAAAGAGAAAAATCTGTAAATGAACCATCTCGGGTGCCAGACGTGTGCCGTGGGATTAGTTGTGATCCTTCAAGCAAAATGATTGATTAAGCACGTTACCAGAAGTCCTGTAATGAGCCCTCACCTGGGATTTCCCTGCCACTCTCTTCTCTAATTAATGGAATATTCCCGAGCCAGCCTTTTTTTTTATACTCTGCCCAGAAAGAGTTAAATGTGGGCCTCAAATCACATGAAAAGAAGGAAGCTCAATCTGTCAACTTGTGGGTATGACATCATCAGATAGTCTACACTTGTTTGTAGCTATTCACAGCACTCCGCCTGGTAGTCTTTGCTTTGAGTGCCAGTACTCTTTACAGGGTCAGTGGGCTGGAAAATTACCACACGCTGTCAAAGTTAGCTCAACCAGCCCTTGTTATCATTGTTTCCAAGAAGGCCATTCAATCTGTTATTTTACATATTGGGCAGACGTCCTGCGACTCAGGCTTGGGCTGCTCTAAGTTGGAGGGCCAAACGTTAATGAGCCTCTTTTGTTGGTAGAATAGCAGAGCAAATCGTGGGAAAAAATACCCAGACAGCTCCCTGACACTGGTGTAGGACCTCTAGACTTAGGGGGTAGGCTGCGAATATCTTTTATGTAAATATGAATTCAAAAAAACAAAGATTATGTAGCAAATCAATATTCATAACTAGGAAATGAAAAATTGCCCATTGAAAGAGCTCGGAACGCTTTATCGGCTGCACAGAGAGATCCCACACATTACAAAGCTTATTCTTCAGAGCAAAAGAAAGTCTAGCTGAAAAACAGGCAACAGTTGCAGTGGAACTGCAGAAAAGAAAACAAAAAAAGAAGGTTTCCTGAATGATTTCTAAAGCAACAATGCAATGTAAGGACAACCCAATGACAACAGATTAGCAGATAAATGAGAAAAACTTCTGTTCAAATTTCAGAGTTAAATCATTTATTTATAAATTAACCTCCAAAAGCGTATGAAGTGTGCTGCTGTTTATATAGCTTTGCAGAGCAACATAATTGTTTGGATACTGAGTAACATTTGGCATACTAAGTCAATTTACTAAGCTGTAATGATGAATATTTCTCACAGCGACCAATATTTTTTTTTAATCACTTAACCACTTCCATACCAGCCTATAGGGGAATCACTAACAAGTGTCCCCTTGCCGATGGAAGGATACCGTAACACATAAAAAATTAGCTTAGTGATTGCCGCCGGGCATTAAGGCAGGAGCGTGGACCTATGGTTCACACAGAATCAGAGGATGACTTTGTGTTCCCAGTACAAGGAACACACATCATCTCCTCCCCCTGTGATCCCCCTCCCCCTACAGTTAGAACATTTAGGACACATTTTATCCGTTCTAGCGCCCCCTTAAGTGTCAACCCCTCCCTGCCAAAAGCATTTACACAGTTTAGTGTACAGTTTTATAGCAATAATCGCTGTGAAATGGAACGGTCCCAAAAACGTGTCAAAAGTGTCCGATTTGTCCGCCGCAACTCACGGTCACAAAAAAAAAACGCAGATCCCCGCCATTATAGTAAAAAAATTAAATAAAAATGCCATAAATCTGAGTCACCTATTTGTAATGCTATAACTTTTGCGCAAACCAATCAATCTACGATTATTGCGTTTTTTTTTTACCAAAAATACGTAAAGAATACGTATCGGTCTAAACTGAGGGGAAAAAAAGTTTTTTTTAAAAAAAATATTGTGAGAGTATTAAATAAAAAGAAAAAATATTGTGTTTTTTTTTAAATTGTCGCTCGTTCTTTTGTTTATAGCGCAAAAAATAAAAACCGCAGAGATGATCAAATACCACCAAACGAAAGCTCTATTTGTGTGGGGAAAAAAACATAATGATTTAATTTGGGTACAGTATTGCCTGACCGCGCAATTGTCATTCAAAGTGCAACAGCGCTGAAAACTAAAAATTGGTCTGGGCAGGAAGGGGGTGAAAATGCCCTGTATGGAAGGGGTTAAGGACCGAGCCTCTTTTTCAGATGTGTTGTTTACAAGTTAAAAACACATTTTTTTTGCTAGAAAATTACTTAGAACCCCCAAACGTTATACATTTTTTTCCTAACACCCTAGAGCAGTGGTTCTCAACCTGGGGGTCAAATGACGATATGCCAGGGGTCACCAAATCCTAGGCTGCTCTCCTAGCCTTTGTGCAGCTGCCCAGCAGGGCTGTCCCTGGAGCCTGCGGCCGCCCACTCCGCCTCTTCACAGCTACCCACTCAGTTCACGGCATGGCTGGGGGGCAGAGACTAGAGGTCAGCTGACTGGTAAAGAATGAAGTGGGAGGGGCTGGAGGAGACCCTATCTCCTGATTTCGGCATAGGTGTCACTGCTGCGAGACACCACAAAGTCAAGACACACAAGTAACACTACCTGTGATTATAGTTGCCATTAAACAACAAGAAAGACGGCTAGAGAGAGTGATGGAAAAAAAAAAAGGAGAACAAAGAGAAAAAGTGGTACATCCTAAAATGTAGCATAATGGTATTTTAGACTGTATAAGTTGAAGGGACTCAGGGAGCGCTAAATGGGTGCCTACAACACACGCTACAAAATAATTTTATTGTTAGGGGTCCCAACAACTTGGGAAATTTTATCAAGGGGTCACGGGACTAGAAGGTTGAGAACCACTGTCCTAGAGAATAAAATGGCGGTCATTGCAATACTTTTTGTTACGCCATTTTTGCGCAGCGGTCTTACAAGCGCACTTTTTTTGGGAAAAATTACACTTTTTTTGAATAAAAAAATAAGACAGCAATAAAGTTAGCCCAATTGTTTTTATATTGTGAAATGTTACTCTAAGTAAGTTGATACCCAACATGTCACGCTTCAAAATTGCGCCTGGTCGTGTAATGGCGACAAACTTCTACCCTAAAAAATCGCCATAGGTAACTTTCAAAAAATTCTACTGGTTGCATGTTTTGGGTTACAGAGGAGGTCTAGGGCTAGAATTATTGCACTTGCTCTAACAATCATGGCGATACCTTACATGTGTGGTTTGGACACCGTTTTCATATGTGGGCTCTGCTCACGTATGCATTTGATTCTGCGCGCAAGCTCGTCGGTACGAACGCTTTATAAAAAAATCTTATTTATTTTACATTATATTCATTATTTTTATACTGTTTTTTTAAAAAATGGGTAATTTTTATTCCTATTACAAGGAATGTAAACATCCCTTGTAATAGAAAAAAGCATGACAGGTCCTCCTAAATATGAGATCTGGGTCAAAAAGGCCTCAGATCTCATATTTACACTTAAATGCTATAAAAAAAAGGCTCTTTTAGGCCTCGTACACACGATCAAATCTGTCTGCTGGAAATGGTCTGCTAGACTGTTTCAGCAGACAGATTCGATCGTGTGTATGGGCAAACAGACGGATTTGGCCACCCGACAGATTTCAAAGCATGCTTTGAAATCTGTCGGCTGGGAACCCGTCCGCCCGACATGTCTGCTGGTTAGTATGCTAACCAGCAGACATGTCTTCTCGCACACGCGCCGAATGATTTCGACGCATGCGCGGAAGTGTTTTACTTCCTGGTGTGGTGACGTGGCGGCGTCAATGTCACCGCCACGTCACCGACACGTCAGCGCGCTGTCTGCTGGCGGGGATTTTGGTTTGCTCGTGTGTACATGCGAGCAAACCAAAATGCCAGCAGACAGATCTGTTTAAATCGGTCGGTCCGACCGATTTGAACAGACAGATTTTTTGTTTCAAAAGTTTTATTATACTCAAAATATAATGTAGTAACATTAAGTACATTGAAGTCCAGGTGCAGAATTGCGGGCGCAGCCGCAGTACCTTAACAACAGTAAATTGAACTAACATTACAAGGTTAACAATCGGGCATAACAGTATAGGCCTTCAAAAGGGCACAGTTTAACCAAATGTACCAACAACAGGCAGTAATATATAACCACATAACCTTTCAGGGTATGAAAAAGGGTATGAATAGCCGGGGCCGAGGACGGGAGATATTGCACATAACGAAAGGGTTCGTCAGGTTATCTGCAATTGTAGAATGGGGAAATAAGGAAAAATGTCCGGCAGTGAAAATGGGGTTGAGCAATCATATGGGGGAAGTAGGTGTGTAGGGCAGCTAGGGGGATTGGTGATGGGCAATTCGGTATATAGGATATGGTAGTCTAGGTGGGGTCTCGATCAGAAACAGTACACGGTCAGCGGGATGATTATTGGTAGGGAGGGGCTGGTCTGGGAAGGGTGAACAGACAGATTTAATCGTCTGTACAAGGCCTAAGAGCTATAGGCGGAAGTGATGTTTTGACGTCACTTCCGCCCTGCTTTGGTATGGAGAAGAGGTGGGGGTCACCTTCCACTCGAATCCATACCAAGCAGGAGAAAGTATCAGATCGCCTCCGCCGCTACCGATGGAGGCCCTCTCCCGCTACCGATAACTGTGATCTCGCCGCAGAGACCACCATTTTTGTAAACCATACCGCCACCATACCGCCACCTGAAGACGAGGATACCGGGGATATGGCAGCTACCTAGCTGCTGCCATAACAAAGATATCCGGCTTCAAAGTGACGACGTATATGGTCATGTGGCGGTCCAGAAGTGGTTAAGCAAAATTACCCCATAGTAGGCCATGAATAAGCACTAACCAAGTGTGAAACGCGTCGGCTCTTTTTTGATTCTTGCTGTGTATCTGTGGTGCCTGCTTATGCTTTCTCAATAAAGACAACTCAAGAGTTTTCTGGTGTGCGGCCGTCCATCCGTTCTTTGTTATTTCTATTTCAAAGTGATGATGTATATGGTCATGTGGCGGTCCGGAAGTGGTTAAGCAAAATTACCCCATAAAGGACACAGGCAGCAATATTACATTTTTACTGAGTGATGACATGAGGGAGATTTCACTTTCCAGGTGAAATGTTTTGACATATACAGTATTCAAACGTTTCAAAATGTTCTTGTGGCAGGCACAAGAGATTTGTTGATCTTGCAACAAAAAAAAGAACTTTGTCTTATGTTGCCAGTTCTCCAAGTAGTTATTTTATATGTTTTCATGTTTGCTACACTCTGTTTTTAGGTGATGCCATTTATTAGCTCTTCTAGAAGCAAAGCTAGAAATCTAAAGTAAACCCTTCATTTTGCCCTGGAGGGGTTCACTTTAAAACAAAAGTTGGAGATGATTACAACCTTAAAAGGAACGTATAATAGTTTTAAATCCATTCAATTGTACCTTTTTCAAATGTTTACAAATTAATGATTTGTTCATAAAAAAAATAATAATGTTTTTGCATTTTAGATGCATATTTATTACAGCGTGTAATTATAATACTTTATTTGCAAAGCAAAGCTCAATAAAGCCCAACATTTCCATGTTCTTCAGTCAGCTGGTACCTCTACCAAGTCATTCTAAGAACATCTGTAATCTGATCTTTTTTTCTGGTTTATTGAACTGGATAGCTATTATCTGAGTTTGCAGAAAGTTGATGCTGCAAGCAAGAGGCAAAATATGAATATTGATATAAATACATGTTGATAAGACAGAACAAGTTTAGAGATGGGCAACACAATGGTAAAAGGTCTGGGGGGGGGGGGGGGTAAGCGTATCAGGAGAGGCTTCAGGAACTTAATGTGGTTGTAAAGTCCCTGTGCATAATTAGTAGAAACCCTTCTGTTAAAACTGCCATCATCCCGCAGTCTCTTCCTCTCCCTGCCTTTCAGCTATTAAGTCAGTGCATGGCTGGACTGGGATACAAATTTGGCCCTGGATTGACCGGCCCACTTTGACAGGTGACAGGTCTCAAACATGCTGGCCGGACAGATCCGCCCTTCCCTCCCCGATGGCCACTCAAGCCCCCACTCTTCACTAGCATTTAGTTGTTCTACTTTTTTTTTCTTATAGGCAGTACCAGTAGGGAAGCTAGACATTATTTTCCCCGAAAGAATCAGTTTGCCCCCCCCCCCCCCGTAATGGGACAAGATTAGGCAGAACAGTGAGAAACTTCCAGGCAAAAGCTGTTGAGTCAGTTGTCTGTCCCCTCCCCTGTGCTCCTTCTCATCCCCCATGCTCCTCTGTCCCCCCGTGCTCCCCCTGTACTCCTCTGGTCCTCCCCCTGCTTCTGTGCCCCCCTGTGCTCTTCTGGTCCCCCACATGCTTCTCTTTTGCCCCACATGCTTATGCGTTCTTCTTCTGCCCCTTGTTTCCCCCCATGCTCACCTGGTACCCCATGCTCCTCTGCACCCTTGTGCTTCGCTGGTCCCCCATGCTCCTCTGTACCCTCATGCGTTGCTGGCCCCCCTGTGCTCCTCTGGTACCCCCTGCTCCTCTGGTCCCCCACATGCTTCTCTGTTCCCCCACGCACTTTTGTGTTCCTCTCCTGCTCCTCTGTTCCCCTTATGCTCATCTGGTCTCCCCTGATTCTCTGTACCCTTGTGCTTCTCTGGTCCGCCATGCTCCTCTGGTCTCCCACATGATTATCTGTTACCCCACATGCTTTTGCATTCCTCTCCTGCTCCTCTGTTCCCCCCTGCTCATCTGTACCCCTGTGCTTTTCTGGCCCCCCCTGTGCTCCTCTGGTACCCTCCCCATGCTCCTCTGGTACCCTCTGCTCCTCTGGTATCCCCTTGCTCCTCTGTTCCCTCATGGTTCTCTGTTCCCCCCATGCTTCTCTGGTCACTTATGTGCTCTGCTGGTCCCCCTGCATGCCCCTCTGGTCCCCATATGCCCCTCTGTTTCCCCCATGCTCCCCTGCACCCTCATGCTTCACTGGTCCCCCCTGTGCTCCTCTGGTACCCCCCCTGCTCCTCTGCTCCCTCACATGCTTCTCTGTTCCCCCACCCACTTCTGTGTTCCTCACCTGCTCCTCTGCCCCCCCCATGCTCATCTGGTCTCCCCTGCTCCTCTGTCCCCTGTGCTCCTCTGGTCCCCCACATGATTCTCTGTTCCCCCACATGCTTCTGCATTCCTCTCCTCTGTTCCCCCTGCTCATCTGTACCCTTGTGCTTCTCTGGCCCCCCGTGTGCTCCTCTAGTACCCTCCCTGTGCTCCTCTGTTCCCCCATGCTCCTCTGTACCCTCCCCCCATGCTGCTTTGGTCCCCATGTGCTCTGCTGGTCCCCCGTGTGCTCCTCTGGTCCCCATGTGCCCCTCTGTTCCCCCCGTGCTCCTCTATTTCCCTGCATGCTGCTCTGGTCCCCCATGTGCTCTGCTGGACCCCCATGTGCTCTGCTGTTCCCTTGCATGCTCCTCTTGCCCCCCATGCTTCTCTCTTTCCCACTATACTGCTCTGGTCCCCTCTGCTCCTCTGTTCACACCCCCCCCCCTACACACAGGGATCACCCCTTCTCTCTGCCTAGTTATGCAGTGCGACTGACTAATGACATGATCTTCAGGAGTCTGCACTGAGAAGCTCAGCATACGATCCAGAAGGAGGGCAGCTGTAACATAAGATTCCTCGGCACTCGTTCTCCTGCTCTGACTTAGTCAGTCTGACTTACCTCATCTCTGATCTAGGTAAAGAGCATATGACGGAGGCTCTTGACCACATGATCAGCTGTATGTACAAAGTGTAAATTCTGCGCTGATCTACCTGAGAAATACCAGGAAGTGAATAATATTGATAAGAAAACCTAGTGAAACACAAAGCTGCAACATAAACACGTGATAATCATGTGGCAAAATACAAAACAAACAAATAGTTGCGCTAAGTATACAGTATGATAATACAAATAAAAATAAAACCACAAAAGTTGATTCTTGTGAAGAGAAATGGTGTCAGCACAGTTCAATAGACTACTGTGAAAATGGGAATTGCCCTAAGCAGAGAGCAATATCCAAAGTGACCAAAACAAAGTGAACAGAAGTCCTGCTCATAAACAAGCCATGGAACAACAGTCCGTGTGAAATAAAAAAGTTCCAAATCCCAAACAGGAAAGGGGATGGGTAGGTGAAGACAAGGATGAGGATGAAGCCACCACCACCATATATCTTTTCTCCAGTGTCAGGTAAATAGAAGGGGGGGGACCCTTACCACATAAGTTGGGCCTTAAGATATAAGGTCAAAAGCGCCTGTGCAGATATGAACCTCTGCGGAGGTTATGGATGCAGAAAATCCCTCTCAGCTGTAGATCTCCCGAAATGTCCTCCTAGATCGGTATACGTCAGCCCAGGGATGATGCCCTCTCTCCAGCGGATGTAAACCATAGACCATAGAGTTGTAACAGCAAAGAAAGAGGCAACGTGTGCATTATCCTCTTAAAAATAGGGATATTTATTTAAAAGCTCCCATACAAAAAAACACGATAAAAAATCCTAGCCAGCAGGCCTTTGAGAACGACAATTGTGTCGAAACTGGTCAGGGCGGTGCTGTGTACATGACGTCACCACGTCCCCACATGACCCCGCAAGCACGGGTGCTCGTCTGCTGATTTTATATTATGTAATTTTAGCCTGCTGGCTAGGATTTTTTATTGTGTTTTTTTGTATGGGAGCTTTTAAATAAATATATCTATTTTTAAGAGGATCATGCACATGTTGCCTCTTTCTTTGCTGTTACAACTCTATGGTCTACGGTTTACATCCGCTGGAGAGAGGGCATCATCCCTGGGCTGACGTATACCGATCGAGGAGGACACTCCGGGAGATCTACAGCTGAGAGGGATTTTCTGCATCCATAACCTCCGCAGAGGTTCATATCTGCACAGGCGCTTTTGACCTTATATCTTAAGGTCCAACTTATGTGATAAGGGTCCCCCCCCCTTCTATTTACCTGACACTGGAGAAAAGATATATGGTGGTGGTGGCTTCATCCTCATCCTTGTCTTCACCTACCCATCCCCTTTCCTGTTTGGGATTTGGAACTTTTTTATTTCACACAGACTGTTGTTCCATGGCTTGTTTATGAGCAGGACTTCTGTTCACTTTGTTTTGGTCACTTTGGATATTGCTCTCTGCTTAGGGCAATTCCCATTTTCACAGTAGTCTATTGAACTGTGCTGACACCATTTCTCTTCACAAGAATCAACTTTTGTGGTTTTATTTTTATTTGTATTATCATACTGTATACTTAGCGCAACTATTTGTTTGTTTTACACGATCAGCTGTGTCCAATCACATCTGATCATAGTGTAAACAGGAAAAGCTGTGTATCAGCTTTTCCTCTACTCACGCTGAGAGACGCAAGGAGAGTCAATTGGCTGCTCTCCTGACGGGGGACCGGGTCGGCACTCATTGATTATCAGTGCACCACCAGGGATCCCCACCCTTGGCCACTAGGGATGCCTACTAGAGCCCACCAGGGATGGCAATCATTGCCCATTAGGGATGTCACTATGTGCCTATCAGTGATGCCTGCCAGTGCCTCTGATCAGTGATGCCTATCAGTTCCATCTATCAGTGCCACCTATCAGTGCCACTTATGAGTGCCCATCAGTGTCACCTGTGAGTGCCACCTATCACTGCCCATCAGTGCTGTATATCAGTGCCACCTATGAGTGCTTATCAGTGCCACCTCTCAGTGCCTGTCAGTTCTGCATATAAGTGCCACCTCCTCAGTGCCAAACAGTACTGCCTCATCAGTGCCCGTCAGTGAAGGAAAAAATGTACTTATTTACAAAGTTTTGTAACAGAAATGAAGAAAAACATTATTTGTTTCACAATTTTCATGCTTTTTTTTTTATAACGCAAAAAATTAAAAACCCCAGAGGTGATCAAATACCACCAAAAGAAAGCTCTATTTATGGAGGGAAAAAATTATAAAAGATTGTTTGGGTACAGCGTAGCATAACCGTGCAATTGCCATTAAAAATGTGAGAGCACTGAAAGCTGAAAATTGGTCTGGGCAGGAAGGTGTATAAGTGCCTTGTATTGAACTGGTTGAAGTACAACTAAAGGTATATCTATGACAATCTAAACAGGTACCAATCTAGTTACTAAAACGTTCTCCTTTGCTGATTCTCCTCATTTGTGCTTTACACACTCCTCTACCCCGACGCTGCAGCCTACTTTGGAAATAAGACTTCAGCAACAGAGGTGGTGCTGACAATTCACGAAGAGTGGACATGACTAGGTTTGGCCAGATGAGGTACTGATTGACAAGCTACAGATTTTTCAATCAGCAGTGGGAATGCAGATAACCATGAGCCCTGCAACATTTTTTCATCCTGTTGTAGTGCAAGTGGTCACAGCCTACATGAGAGTGGCCACTCTGCTCTGAAGTCAGGAGCAGTGCAGCATTGTTGCCACTCCATCACAGGAAGCTGAATTAGGGGAACTTCACTGGGAGGCAATCAAAAGGTATTTAAGTGACAAAGAGAAAACTGTAAGTGCAGAAGCACTTCAAATTATACATCAATTATTACATACTTGTATATTAATGAGAGGTCATAATTTTACTTTTAAAATATGCACACAAGGAATTGTGGTGCGTTGTAGTTAGAATTACCACTATTTTTGTAATATACTGAGTATTTTTTAAGGACACTATAAAGACCAGATCATAAAGCTAGAATACAAGTATGCTCATTGTTAGGCAATGTAGCAGAGTTTTCCTGTGGTATGGATTTTACAAACACCATTTTTAAATTGAATACTTCTATTTAGAACATAATATAAACACAGAAGGCAACATATACTTACATATTTCCAGTGTTCACAATTATGAATATTTCTGGGCCCAGCCGCCAAGACCTAAGGTTCCCCCCTGGAAATCAATTCAGACTGGAAACTGTAAATATAGTTGCTCCACCAACTTATATTTCATTGCTAATAAAAGTGTACTTTGTTACAAAGCTTGAGTTCATTTTACTGATCTTGGAGAAAGCACAAGACAGATATTCCTGGGTTTATTAAAATAAAAAATATTCTCTGGACAAAGTATATTGACTTTTACATTTCTCTCTACCTCTACAGCCTGTTTTGGTGATGCCCCCAGATTATGATTGATAGCTGCATCTGCCAGATCAGGGTCAATATACACTTTAGAGAGCAGGGGTGTCCAAACTTTTTACAAAAAGGGCCAGATTTGATGAAGTGAACGTGCGTGACGGCCAACCATTTTGCCTGATATTCTTAGAACCATTAAAATTTGGTGTGTGTCCGAACACTAAGGCCTCGTGCACACGAGGCAATCGATTTGTTCAAAACGGTCTGTCCGACCGATTTGAACAAATCTGTCTGCTGGCATTTTGGTTTGCTAGCGTGTACACACGAGCAAACCAAAATCCCCGCCAGCAGACAGCGCGCTGACGTGTCGGTGACATGGCGGTGACGTTGACGGCGCCACGTCACCGCACCAGGAAGTAAAACACTTCCGCGCATGCGTCGAAATCATTCGGCGCGTGTGCGAGAAGACATGTCTGCTGGTAAGTGTACTAACCAGCAGACATGTCGGGCGGATGGGTTCCCAGCCGACAGATTGTAAAGCATGCTTTGAAATCTGTTGGGTGGCCAAATCCGTCGGCTTGCCCATACACACGGTTGAATCTGTTTGCTGGGACGGTCGGGCCGACCGTTTCCAGCAGACAGATTTGATCGTGTGTACGAGGCCTAATACATTGCCCAAAAAGAATTCTCCTACATTTGTGGCTGTGTGTGGTGAATATATCTCTCCTCTTTGGCCCCTAACAAATACCAGAGCTAAACTTAGTGTAAGGATGAGCTCAGGTTGTAAAAAATATATATTTTCTCTTTTTTATACCCTGAGAAATCTGTCCTTTATCTCTTCTGTAGCCCCCAAGCTCCACTCAGGGCAAGGATTTTTTTATATTTTATATTCTCTCTGGCGCCTACTTGTAATTTGCCCTTATTTGCCATTATCTCTTCTGTGGCACCCAATCTCCCATCAGGGCAAGGATGAGCTATTTTTTAAAATTCTTATATATATTTCAATTTTTATATACATCCATTACAGTAGTAAATGTATATTATCTCCTGAGAAATCCTCGAGTGTCTCTCACTGCAAGGATGACCTCGGACGAGCCCACTAGGATGCTGACAGCGCACAGTGCCACAGCCAATCACCGACGCCAATCACAACACTGAGACACTGAGAGCTCTGCAGCTGTGGACCGGGAAATGACTAAAGCCGCGTACACACGATCAGTCCATCCGATGAGAACGGTCTAAAGGACCGTTGTCAACGGTCAACCGATGAAGCTGACTGATGGTCTGTCGCGCCCACACACCATCGGTTAAATAACCGATCGTGTCAGAACGCGGTAATGTAAAACACAACGACGTGCTGAATAAAATGAAGTTCAATGCTTCCAAGCATGCGTCGACTTGATTCTGAGCATGCGTGGATTTTTAACCGATGGTCATGCCTACTAACGATCAGTTTTGACCGGTTAGGAATCCATCAGTTAAATTTAAACCAAGTTGGCTTTTTTTTAACCGATGGTTAAATAACCTATGGGGCCCACACACGATCGTTTTTTCACTGATGAAAACGGTCCATCAGACATATAACCTAACGTGTGTACGAGGCCTTAGTGTCTGTTATTGGCGCTGTGTGCTGTCAGCTTCCCAATGGGCTTTGGAACACAACTTTGGAAATTCCTGCTTTAGAGGAATAGAGAGAATGGAAGTGTTGTCACCCTCTGACCAAAGAATACCTATAACACCTATATTACCTATACCTAAAACCTATATCTAATAACATGTCAGTTGATTTAAGCTATACCTAATAACACAAGAGCTTGCAATGTTTGACTTTTCCAAGGCCAGATAAACACACTGATAGTTCTTTTTACAGAGGGTCATATTTGGATTTTGGGGTCCTTGGCATCTGCCTTATTGCCCACCTCAGAATAGGCTCTCTACATTCCAGTGTTAACTTTGCATATGTCATAACAGCATCCTGCTTCTGATATTGCCACCTTTCCTTTATTTTATAATAATCACATAAATTGTTTGGTTTAAAAAGTTGTAAAGTCTGTGTAAAAATTATCATTACTCACATATTCCAGGTAGCTTTATTTCTAAATCCAGAACTCCACTGAGCTGAATACATTTCTAAACATTTGTAAAATACAGGATTCCCCATTAACTGTAACAACTAACTGCTCACTTATGCCACGAACACACGGTTGGAATTTCCAACAAAAAATGTTCAATATGAGCTTTTTGTTGGAAAATCCGACCGTGTGAATTCTTCATTAGAGATTTGCTGTTGGAATTTCCGACAGCAAATGTTTGAGAGCTGGATCTCAATTTTTCCGTCAACAAAGGTTCTTGTCTGAAATTCCGATCGTCTGTATGTAATTCCGATGCACCAAAATCCTACGCATGCTCGGAATCAATTTGACGCATGCTCGGAATCATTGAACTTAATTTTTCTCGGCTCGTTATACGTCACTGCGTTCTTGACGTTCGGAATTTCCGACAACATTTGTGTGACTGTATTTTTGCAAGACAATTTGAGCCAACATTCTGTCTAAAAAATCCAGGGTTTTGTTGTCGGAATGTCCGAATGTGTGTACACGGCATAAGAAGACTATGGATTTGCACATCCTTTTTTTTTAAATGCCTGACGATGATGCTGATCTTCTGATTTTAATACACTCAGGCCGCGTACACACGACCGTTTTCCTCGACAAAATCCATCAAGATAATTGGTGCAGAGCTTTTTTGCTGAGGAATACAGTCGTGTCTATGTTTTTCATCTAGAAAACTGTCGTGGATCTCGACAAGAAAAATAGAGACCATGTTCTCTTTTTTCTCGTCGGGAGTCTCAATTTCCTCGTCGTGTTTCTCGTCGGGCTGGTTTACGACGAGAAACACGTTCGTGTGTATGCATAGAAACGCGTGCATGCTCAGAATAAAGTATGAGTCGGAAGCGCACCTTCAGTAAAAGTAGCGTTCATAATGGAGATAGCACATTCGTTACACTGTAACAGACTGAAAAGCGCAAATCGTCTCACACAAAACTTTTACTTAACACGCAGTAACATGAGATTAGTAAAAGCAGCCCTAAGGGTGGCGCCAGTGGAATCAAACGTCCCTTTATAGTGCCGTTGTACGTGTTGTACGTCACCGCGTTTGAGAACGACAAGATTTTGTCTTGGCAGTGTGTACGCAAAGAAAGCTTGACAAGATTCTCGACAAGCCTGACAAGAAACTCTTCGAGGAAAACAATGTGTCTTTTATGACCAGATTCTCAGTCGTGTGTATGAGGCCTAAGTAATTGACCTGGAATCAGGCACACTACTGTTTTTAATCGGATCTCACCTGCGCATGTTTCCCACTTCCAGTGATTTAGTAAATATGAAATCCCGATATTTAGCATGACAGCAAGGCTAATGGTATTTTGGATTGGTAGTAAACAATGGGGGTTATTTACGAAAAGCAAATGCACTTTGCACTACAAGTGCCCTGAATGTGCACTTGGAAGTGCAGTCGCTGTAAATCTGAGGGTCAGATCTGAAATGAGGGGAAGCTCTGCTGATTTTATCATCCAATCATGTGCAAGCAAAAATGCTGTTTTTTTTTTCCTTGCATGTCCCCCTCAGATCTATAATGACTGTACTTAAAAATGTACTGCAAGTGTACTTGTAGTGCACTTGTAGTGAAACATGGATTTGCCTTTCGTAAATAACCCCCCGATGATAACCTGTGCATTATTCTCATTCTCTTACGTGAAAAAAATAATAATAATAATTTGACAAATCCAGCCTTTATTATTTGCTCGCTTTACAGCTTTACATATCCTGTTCAGAAAGTAACTAACAGTATAAGGGGTATGGTTTGAGCTGTTCTTTAGAAACATTTTTTACATACAGTACATTTTGGTATAAAAGTACTATAAATGTCAAGACAATTTTGACAAACGCTGCCTTTTGCATTTGAATGCAGCTCCATTTTTATTTTCTTGCTTTCCTGTGCCCATTGTATCGGGCCTCTTCTGCCGGTGAAATAATTGATCCAGTACTGCAGTCCAGAAGCCGCCCCTCATTGTGATGTCATTATGTCATTGCTTAAGTCTTCAGGACCTGATAATACATTCCTGCAAACAGCCAATGGTAAGTGTTCACATCACTAGACAGCAATGCTGATATCCAAAGAAGCACTCTTCTACTCTGCAGCGAGTATGAGAGAAGATTCAAGATCCATGTGACCACAGATTTAATTACGGCAATGATTAGCTATAGAGAGATGGAGGCGTATTGTGGGCGGGAGGCGTATTGTGTGGGGGGGGGGGGGTATCCCTGACCGGAGCACTAAAGGCTCAGTTTAAATGCACATCAAATGCAATAAAGAAATGCCTATTTTTGTGCATCCTTATGATGATCCTTGTGCAATTACTTTATTACCCCAATGGAAAATAGATTTTTTTTTATCACTTAATATTTTTACTTAGGGTAGGATACTTGGTATTTGATGTACTTATTGCTTAACCAGGGAAATGTCATGTGGTATAAGCCACCGTGGGAAAGTGTAAACATGCATCACTGAATGACAGATCTAGCTCCACATGAATATTGCTATATTGAAGCCCTGGGCTGACCCTTCCTAGAGAGCCATTCTTCAACAAACCAGTCACCATATGGCATGAAAATAATAATCAGCAATAGCACTGTCTCATAAAACAGAACTGATTATTTGATGGATAATTACTGTAAGCTGTATATAGAATTAAAATAATTCTGTAGCTAAGTACACAATCTTTTTTTTTGTAAACAAGGCTAAATGTTCTGTGGTATTCAAAAGATGAATGCTTAAAACGTTGTGTACCTAAAATGAGACTGTTGCCTTTTAAGCCTCGTACACACAATCAGATTTTCCGACAACAAATGTGTGATTGAAGGGTTTTGTTGGAAAATCCAACCGTTTGTATGCCCCATCGGACAATTGTTGTCGGAATCTCCAACAACAAATGTTTTATAGCATGCTTTCAAACGCGTGCCATCGGATTATCCGATCGCGTGTACACAAGTCTATCGGAAAAAAGTCAAAAGTACAAACACGCATGCTTAATGGTAACCATAAGACAGCATTAGCAGAAGTTGCCCAAAGGGTGGCGCTAATGAGCTGATAAACAACGTAGTTTCTTGTATGTTGGCTGACAAAGTTTTGCCGTCTGTATGCATACCAAGTTCATGGCCAGTGCCCTTCACACAAAATTCCACGGATTTGTCCAATGGAAATCTGATCATGTGTACGAGGCTTTAGATATATTGTACAGGTAAATGTTTTCTTAGAGTGAACCAGTGGGTTTACTTTCCATTTTTCTATGTACCCTGTTCATACCATACATGTGTGGTGGTGTACAAAAAAAATAAAAAATTCTACGGACATGGTGTGAACAAGCCTATATAAATAGTAACACTGTCTTTCAAGGTCAAGGCTAGTCTTCTGTAGCAAGGCATGTCTACTGAAAGAGTGATAATAACCTCCTTGTGTTAATAAATCCTATTTGCACATGCATGTTAACACAGCAACTCTAGTTGGTTGAAACAAACATGCCAAGTAGAACGTACAGGCTGCCATTATGAACCGTTACTTTTGAAAATAATAGTTGCCTAGCTTAGTTGTCTGGATCTTCAATAAAACAAGTATTTTCTCAAGGTTTACAATACCCATCTTAGTAATTGAAAGCAAAGGAGTACTGGTTCATTGTTCATCAAATGCAATACATACAATTATAGTTGCATCTAACCAATGGAGCAGTTAAAGAAAAAATACAGGTAGAAACATAATAAATACTATAAAACCAAACAAATTCAGATTTGATCTTGATCTTATTTCCATTAATCTCCAGATAGTGACGTAAGTTGTGCTTTGTGTTGTGATTTGATTTTGATTTTGATTTTAAGCTTGGTTAGGCGCCAAATACCCACTGGGGGGTGAGCGTCTAAGTGCCGCTGGTTAGGTGTTACCTAGAATCAATCCACAGTAATAAAAAAGAAAAAGAAAAGAAGATGACAGAGACTAAAAAGAAAAGTATCCGGTTCTTAGGTAAACAAAAGAAAAAGGCCTAGGAGCTTCAAAGAATATGATAAGGAAAAAGAAACAAGGAAATCTATAGAAAGAGTACATAACATCATTGGTGTCTGAGTAGTCAGGGGCATAATCACTAAAATGGCATGACTGACCCCATCAATGAAGGAGCGGAGTGTATGGGGAAAAAATAACGCTCAATCTATCCATAAGCCTGGACAAATAGCTGTCTTCAGTTTTTTTCTGAAGAGGAGCAAGTTTGGTGTCATCTTAAGTTCCACGGAAAGCACATTCCACAGCATAGCTGTCGTTTGCCTCCCATGGAAGAAAGTTTAGATGGAACAACTACGGCTGGGTGTTGGGTCGTGGACCTTATTGGCCGCGTAGGTACATAGTGCATCGCTAGATTGTGTAAATATTTGGGGCCTAGTCCCCAGTATGCTCGGAAAAAGATACAGAGTGTTTTAAAGATCACTCTCTGCTCAATAGGGAGCCAATGGAGAGATCTCCTAGCCAGGCTAATATGATCTTGTCTCGCTAGACCCAGAATAAAGCGAGCAGCTTGGTTCTGCACCACCTGGAGCTTGTGGACCCATTTCTGCGGGCACCCAGTAGAAATATGTTAGCCCCATCTAATCTGGAGTGGATAAAAGCTTGGGCAAGTATAGATCTATTACTTTGCGTGAATAGGTGTTTCACTTTTCTGAGGAGTCTCAGATGATGATTGGCATTCCGCAGGATGTTTCTGAAGTGGGGCACGAACGAGAGGGTGTCATCAATGAGGACCCCTAGGTTTTTTACCTGCTTAGCTAGAATGGGTGTGGGCCCGAGAGATGGAGGCCATGCCGCCAGAAGTGCGGCTCCATCAAGACCAATTAGTAGAACTTCGGTTTAGGCTGTGTTCAATCCAAGCCTATTACCCGCCATCCAGTCCTGTATTTCTACCATGCATTTCGCCAGCTGAGCTGGCTGCTGAGGTCCTCTTGCTGAATCATCATGATGGAGCCGCACTTCTGGCGGCATGGCCTCCATCTCTCGGGCCCACACCCATTCCAGCTAAGCAGGTAAAAAACCTAGGGGTCCTCATTGATGACACCCTCTCGTTCGTGCCCCACTTCAGAAACATCCTGCGGAATGCCAATCATCATCTGAGACTCCTCAGAAAAGTGAAACACCTATTCACGTAAAGTAATAGATCTATACTTGCCCAAGCTTTTATCCACTCCAGATTAGATGGGGCTAACATATTTCTACTGGGTGCCCCGCAGAAATGGGTCCACAAGCTCCGGGTGGTGCAGAACCACGCTGCTCGCTTTATTCTGGGTCTAGCGAGACAAGATCATATTAGCCTGGCACTCCCCTGTGGGACACCACAAGTAAGAGGTCTTGTGGTGGACCGATGTGTTCCCATCTTAACATAATGAGTTCTCTCATGGAGAAAGGAGCTTATCCAGCTCAGAACCACCCCGTCAAGACCAAAAAGATTTTTCAGTCTGTCCAACAGAATCTCATAGTCGACAGTGTCGAATGCTGCGGAGAGGTCTAGCAGAATCAAAGCTGCCGACCCCCCTGCATCACGGATTGATAGTAATCTTTCTCGCATAGCCAGCACAGATATCTCTGTTCCTCTTCCTGGGTGAAACCCTGACTGGGTATCATGAAAGAGGTTTCCTCCCTCAAAATAGATTTGTAGCTGCCTAAAGACAACTTGCTCTAGAATTTTTGACAAGAAAGGGATGGCGGAAATGGGCCTGAAGTTAAGCGGATCAGTTATATCAAGGCCCACTTTTTTCAGAAGGGGTGTTACTATGGCATGCTTCATCTTTCCTGGGACGATGCCTAGTTGCAGCGAAAGATTGATAACTTTGCAGATGTCTGGAGCCAGTGTTTTGGAGTTGGCCTTCATAAGCCACCCGGGACAGATATCATCTGAATATGATGATGCTTTTAAGTCTCTCATAATCTTCAGTATCTCCTCGGGTGTAGTATCTGAAAATGGCATAAGGCCTAAATGAGGACCCAATATTGTGGGTTGGTCTAGAGCATGGGTCTTCAAACTACGGCCCTCCAGTTGTTCAGGAACTACAATTCCCATCATGCCTAGTCATGTCTGTGAATGTCAGTGTGTTACAATGCCTCATGGGACGTGTAGTTCCACAACAGCTGGAGGGCCGTAGTTTGAGGATCCCTGGTCTAGAGGTCGCACCGCCTGGTTGGTAGATGTCCGGATTTTCTGTATTTTAGCTTCAAATGACCTAAGGAGACTGGAGACTGGTGTTGTAAAGAAAATGTCTTTCTCGTCTGAGGGCTTTCCAGTTGCAGAGCCATAGAAATTGCCTCAACCCTTGGCTTGTATGTGAAGACTTATGCCCCGTACACAGGATCGAAATTTCCGATGGACTTTCGTAGGAATTCCGATGTGATTTGGCCAGGCAAAAGCCTGATCGTGTGTACGCGGCATAACTCAGCAAGTAAGAGGACCTGCATGTACCTGGAGGAGGGAGGATAGGGGTGGGTAGGCACTAGCTCCAGAATACCTGCTGTGTCTGGTCTGATGATGTCATCCACATCTGCCCTCCCACCTTGTGCAATCTTATGACCTGGAGGTGGTGAGGTGAGGAGGTGGAGGAGATGCCACCTCGCTCCTGCAGCACAGTGGAGGCACTTGAGTGGTAAGATAGATGCACAGAGTGACCAGGGTAATAAATAAACAGGGTTTACTAACTTTAGTTTGCAAGTCGTCAGTAACCGAGTCAGGCAGAAGGAAGGATATGTTAGTACCTTCATACTCTCTGCTTTAGTTATTACTGGCTGCTTTACTTTGCTTAACTTACTGCCGCCATGTAACTAGTAATAAAGGTCTGCACACCACTATTATCTATACCTTTTAGCAACCAAAAATGTATTATTTTTAGGGTGCCTAAACTCTTCCACAGTTTATCAATCTATTAGTAACAATAATTTTAAATATATAGAGTAAACACACTACATAACAAAATACTTTAGCAAAAAGTTGTTTTGGGCATATTTTACAATAGGTACAAATATCCAAGTTTGCCATATGACCTCAAGCATAACGCTGCATTAGCATTTGCTCCACTTTTAATTCCAACCAACAAAAATACACAGACACTTAGGTACTCTTAGGCCTTGTACACACGAGGGAATAGATCCGATGGGAACGGTCCGACGGACCGTTCCCATCGGATCTGTCCGCCGGATTGCTTTGATCCGATGGCTGTACACACCATCGGATCAAATTCCCCGCCGGCGGACAGCGCGGTGACGCGGCGGTGACGTTGACGCCGCCACGTCACCGCACCAGGAAGTAAACACTTCCGTGCGCATGCGTCGGATCCATTCACAGGATACGAAGCATGTGCGGGCAGATATGTCCGCTGGTTTGCCGTACTAACTAGCGGACATATCTGACGGCCAGAACGGTCCGTTTGCCCCTACACACGAGCGGATTTTTCGGCTGAAATGGTCTGTCGGACCATGTTCAGCGGATTTATTCTCTCGTGTGTACAAGGCCTTAGGTCACTGTTTATCATCCTGGTTGTTTGGTAATCCATCCTGGAATCTTGGCTCCTGATATCCATCTATCCCAAGGTGATACTGGGATAAAGTGCAGCCAGACCCTGTTCTTGCGGTCATAGCCGCTGGTAAGCTGTTTGAAAGTGGGGTGTGCACTTTTGGGTGTGAAGAATATTCTATCCACAATGGAGTATGGCATTTTGTTGATACACAGATGTATAAATGAACTTTGTACACAAGAGCACCTTCTTTTTTTTTCTGATGGACTTTATTGAATCATCTATGATTCATCTATGATTGATTAGGTACACCTTGCTAGTACCAGATTGGACTCCCTTTTGCCCTCAGAACTGCCTTAATTCTTTGTGGCGTAGATTCAACAAGGTGTTGGAAACATTTCTCAGAGATTTTAATCCATATTGACATGATAGCATCACACAGTTGCTGCAGATTTGTCGGTTGCACATCCATGATGCAAATCTCCTGTTCCACCACATTCCAAAGGTGCTCTATTGGATTGAGATCTGGATGACTGTGGATGCCGTTGTAGCACAATAAACTCATTGCCGTGTTCAAGAAACCAGTTTGATTTGATTTGAGCTGTGTGACATGTGCATTATTCTTCTGGAAGATGTGTAGACTGTAGTCATAAGGAGATGGACATGGTCAGCAACAATACTCAGGTAGGACATGGCATTTAAATAGGGCTGTTACTGATTAAAATGTTCGTGTTCGATTAATCAATCTTTTTTTAATCGATTAATCGACTAATTTCGATTAATTATTACCCACATACAGATCCAACTACTTTTAGCTGATTTCCTTGCATTGTAACTCTGCATTAGTCAGTGGTAAATGTGGTATACACTATATACAATCACCCGAAACTAGTTAGGTTCCACAATCCATGATTTAACTTCACAGTTCACACAAATATGTTTTAAATTCAAATTGTAGCACTGACATAAGTAATTTTTTCTTATTAAACTTTACCAAAAACGTAGAAAGTTAGTTTAACTTTAATTATAAAACGTATCCAGTATATTGACTCTCAGTCACTTTATAGTAGGCAAGTAGGCATCACTTTAGCCAGTCACACAGACATACCAGAGTTTTTTACATTTTCTGGAAGCAGACATGATCGCATTTTTTTTACAATTTACCCTGAAGAACTGAACAGTCTTTTGCACGAAACAGATGTTGCCGATACACAAAGAATTGTCTGCACAAAACTGCTTAGGACAGGAACACTATGGTTATTTTTGCCCCTTCCCCTGATGGAGCCCGATGCATCTTCCTGCTGCAAAGATGCAAAGATACCTCAATTCAATGGGTGCAGTTTGCTTGCATCCAGCAGGGTAAGTCTCACTGTCCAGGCTGTCCGGTAACGTCAAGAATTTTGATCGATCAAAATAATTTTTAACCTATCAAAACAATTAAAGATTAATCGAGGAATTAATCTTTAATTTCCCCAGCCCTACATTTAAACAATGCTCAATTGGTACTAAGGGGCCCAAAATGTGCCAAGAAAATATCCCCCAGACCATTACACCACCACCACCCTGAACCGTTGATACAAGGTTCAGGGTGGTGGTATACGGGCTCAGGAAGATCTGTAGGGTTGCCCCATCAAAATAAATTAAGGATGCATTCTGGAGTTTTCCCATTACCAGGCCCCTATTTGTATACTATTAAAAAGCAAATACCGTAATCACATTCCATGGGACATCTATGTTAAGGCTGTGGGGTCTAGGGGTTTTGAGCAGCACCCTGTGTTTTGCAAGTGTACAATTTTATTATTGTTTTTTTTTGCAAGTGTACACTTTTTTTTTGTATGTCAGAGTTCAGCTTTAAACTAGTTATATATGCCATGGCTACATGCAAGGAACATCCTACAAAGAAATATAGGTAATGCAACTGTTAGTTAATAAGAAGCATGAATAATGCTTTAAAGGAGCATATTAAACTGTAGAGACAAATGTATGTGCTATCTAGAATAATATCTTATTTAAATATCAATGGCTGCCATCAGTCCAGACAAATATATTTACAATATCCACTAATCATACCACTTCTAAACTGATCTGTCCTAACCCCCACCCCAGTTACAAGTCTATGAGGTCCCAGCACTGAGCCCTCATAAACTTATATAGGTCCATACTGGAATTAGCACCAGAATCCTGGGATGGCATCATACAAGTGTATGAAAGTTCAATGTGCTGGTGGGGCCGGCACTAAAGAGTATTTCTCTCAGAGGTGAAGTAAGCATTGCATTTTTTAAAGTACAGTTTTCCTTTTACTAATTTTGGACCTTGGGCATAGTAGCAATGCCCTTAACAACGTCCACAAATATCCTATTCCCTGTACCTCTTCTGCTTCACCACTTCCCAGCTTCTTTTGCCACCAAATCCTGCCTGTCAAAACAAACAGTCAGTGATGGTCAATGACAAGGAAAGGGGGCCTGCCATCCATGCATAAAAACAACTGCTACAGGATAATTACAGAGAGAGAGAGAGAGAGAGAGATATAGAGAGAGAGAGAGAGAGAGAGAGAGAGTGGTGAGCGGATTGCAGACCCACAGTTAGGCTGATCCTTTGTTAATACTGTCAGTACTCTCTTGCAAGCAACTGCAGATATAGATCCTACCCCCTTAATTGTGCTCATATAGTTTGCTAGGTTAGGCCCAGTCTACAAACACACCCTTATTTTCTTGCACACCAACATCTTCAGAGGGCCCCAACATAGCCGGCAGAAGATTTACATCACAGGCTATAGTCAGAATTCCTTTATCCTGAGGACAGACCTATACCTCCTTATCTCTCAGCCCTACACCTGGCGTATTTGTCTGAGAGCTCTTAAGTGACATAATGGATCTGTGTTGTTACTTTTGCTGGTCACTTGGGGCGACTCATATGGAGAGCTACTGTTTATGCCCTGTGAGGCCCCTGTGAAGCTTGTCATACATTCATTATTATGTTCATGCTGGTTTACTTTAATGTGCCAATATAGTCTGTGATACTGTAATTCTATGAACTTTACCTGCCAATACAATCTGTTATTCTCTTTAGAATTGTAAGTCTAATTCGTGTGTGCTGTGCAAGACCAGAGGACCCAATTTAACCAGCAGCTCCTGCGGGGTTAGCGCTACATAATATAGCAATATTTAAATGCTAATTAATGTGAAAACTTTAGTAATGAATGTGAAGGATGTGTGAATGCTAACACTGATACCTTGGAACACTAATGCCCTGTACACACGATCAGATATCTGATGGAATCTAAACCGATGGATTTTTTCATCGGATATCTGATGAAGCTGACTTTCATCAGTCTTGCCTACACACCATCGGTTAAAAATCCGATCGTGTCCAACGTGGTGACGTAAAACACTACGACGTGCTGAGAAAATTAAGTTCAATGCTTCCGAGCATGCATCGACTTGATTCTGAGCATGCGTGGATTTTTGACCGATGGATTTCCCCACAGACAATTGTTTTTTTCAATCGTTTTTTTAACAATAAGAAAAATTTAGAACAGGTTCCTTTTATTTTGTTACCGATGGAAAAAAATGGGGTTACGATGGGGCCCACACACGATCGGTTCGTCCGATGAAAACACTCCATCGGTGCGTTTTCATCAGATGAACCGATCATGTGTACAGGGCATAAGGACCTACTGCACATATAAACCATAGCAGGACTATATCTGCATTGTGTATTGTTGTTTTCTAACATTAGTGTACTTTTCCACCAATTTTTCCTTTCCTTTCACTTTCCAAAACATAATTGTAAAGTAACAGGCTTCTACCCTAATTGAATATGGAATTGGGGAGGATGTATGCGTGGCTGTATTGGATAAGGATATTGGATTGTAAGCTCTTTAGGGTCAAAATAGAATGCAGTGCACTGCAGTGTGTAGTATGTCAGTACATCAGTATACGAGTACTGTAGAAATATTGAAAATATTAAAATTACAAAAAAATTATCAGGAATACTTTCATAGATCATCACATTTTATTATTCTTTGTCATAGTGGACATTCAAAAAGAGAACAGTATCACAGTCAAAGTATTACAAGTGAACAAACCGACACTTACTACTACTACAAACCTTAATTTATTTCTTTAGCATATAGATAAATTTAACAGACAATTTAAATGTCATCCATGAACTTTAATTCATAAGAAAAGTTTTGCAAGTGTCATATAGGTTAACAGAAATTCTTCATTCTCTGAATGTCATCTGCTGTCATACTTCTGTGAAATCATTAATTATTTTCCAAAAGCTGATGTAAGCTTCCAGGATGTGGAGATGATTCATTTGGCTGGAATGAAATGGGCAGTTTTCATTTCATCACAGCAGAAAGTTCTGAGATTTATGTATGGTCATTGTTTTATGCTGTACATTTGGATATTGATATAAATAGCTTTAAAATGTAGTTATTGGGCACCTATAGCTGGAAGCTAATTGTCTATTAATTTGGACAATTTTAGCTAGATTAGAAATGACCATAGTGTTTATAGCTATGTTGTATCATGCTGGGTTCACACTTGTCCGACAAACGCTCCGACATTGGAAGCTCATGTCGCATGACGTGTGAAAATTAATGTTTCCCTATGAGAGCCGTCTTAACTGGTCCAACACAAGTCGGTCCGGCTTTGAAAATGCCCCCTGTACTACTTTGGTCCGACTTTGATCCTACTTCAGCCCATTGAATATCATTGAAGTTGGACCAAAGTAGGATCCTTGTCCTTACCATCCGACTTTTGACATCCGACATGATGATTACAACAGCAGTAAAAGGAATTTATCTCACACTGGGATTGTTTTGATTGGTCGAAGAACAAGTCAGGCTATCACAAAGGTCGGATCAAAGTAATATCCTGTTCATGAAAGTCGGATGGATGTTGGACCAATGTAGGACGGATGTCACAGAGCAAAGTAAGATTAAAGTCGTATCACTGTCGTGTAGTATCAGTGTGAACCAGCCTGACCCTGCTCCTTTGGTGAGATAGACAGCTGCCTTACATACTGTACAATTGTCAATAATTCCATGAGATAAAGCTAGCAAAGAGGTAGTCTGCACAGTATATACACAGTTCATGAACATACATGCTCATATAATACAAACATGCACATTTGTACACCAATTGCTAAAAAATATCCCCCCAAAAAATCAAAACAAAACAAATTATTAATAAGCATATGAGACCCATCTTTATGTCTGATTAGCATTTTATGTCTTTAGTCAGCTTTTCAGCTTCACTACACAGGTAAGCTTGTAGTTGTTTTGTATGCTGTTCATCCAAGAATTGCTGCTACTGTCTGCCAGCCCATTAAAAATTCTTTACCTAATTGGCATGAATGCGAGTGCCTTCATCAGTCAAAGGTATCCACATAAATAACAGATAATGACACAATGTTCATGTTTAGTGGCCCCTATGACTCCTCATCATTTGTTGCAGTTATGTACAAAGCCTGCAATCAGAAACAAGACATTCTCTTACAAGACTTCTCATAAAATATAGAAATATACCAAATATACAATACATCACATCTTCTAATACGCCATCGATGACAGTCAGCAACATTTCTTCACACTGTGAACAATGCATTTGGTCTTTCACTTCAATTATTTCTTCTATACTCTTTACATCCATTGGCACTAGAGATGTATGTACTGATCTTCAAAGTTGAAAGTGGGAAATGGGACCTGATCTACTAGTTAATCACCCACTGGTCTTTTTTTTAATTATTTTTATTGTATCCCCTTGATACCTAGGATCCCCCTGATACAAAGAGGAGATATACATCCATTGGCACTTGAGGGGGGAAACTTTTCAAGATGGGTGGTGACCATGGCGGCCATTTTGAAGTTGGCCATTTTGAATCCAACTTTTGTTTTTTCAATAGGAAGAGGGTCATGTGGCACATCAAACTTATTGGGAATTTCACAAGTTTCTTGTTTCTTTGTTTACAGCTGTTGACATGTCGCTTAGGTTAACACGTGCGGAGCGGATAGAAATTGTGTTGATGTCTGGTGAACGCAGTAACCGGGTCATTGCAGCAGATTTTAGTGCAAGACAGCCTACGAGACCACCCATCTCCCATGCTACAGTTAGCAAACTGCTTGCTAAGTTTCGTGAAACTGGTTCAGTGTTGGATTTGCCAAAATGTGGACGCATGAAATCTATCACTAATGTAGAAACATCAGTGGCTGTCCTAGCTTCATTCAGCAAGAGCCCACAGCGTAGCACTCGTCACATGTCACATTGAACACATTTTATAAGTGGTCAGAAACTTGTAAATAACCCATGAAAGAATAAAGTTACGTTAAAACCAAGCACACCATTGTTTTTCTTGTGAAATTCCCAATAAGTTTGATGTGTCACATGACCCTCTTCCTATTGAAAAAACAAAAGTTGGATTCAAATGGCCGACTTCAAAATGGCCACCATGGTCACCACCCATCTTGAAAAGTTTCCCCCCTTACATATACTAATGTGCAACAAACAGGAAGTTAATATCACCAACCATTCCCATTTTATTAAGGTGTATCCATATAAATGGCCTACCATGTATATATATATATATATATATATATATATATATATATATATATATATATACATTAGGGTTTTCCCGATACCAAAACTAGTATCGGTATCGGGACCGATACCGAGCATTTGTGCAAGTACTTGTACTCGCACAAATGCTTCCAATGCCAGATCTGGTATCTGGAAATGGAAGTCGGCGGATGGAGAGGGCGGAGCAGAGATTGGTCTGGCAGCAGCGGATCATGGGGGTAAGCTGGCCAGGGCAGGAGTGCAGGGCACTGCCGCATATTCTTTCCAAAATGATGGCCGCAGCAGTCAGGAACAGGAAGTGTTTGGTACAGGAAGTGACGTTCTGTGTCTCTGTCAAAAGATAAACATCACAACGCCCATCTTGGTACACCCTGCAGTAAGCCAGCAGCGGACATCTTGTTATACCCAGCTCATATAGTTCGGGTGTAACAAGATGTCCGCTGCTGGCTTATTGCAGCCAAATGCAAGGTGTACCAATTTGGGCATCAGAATACTTACTAGACGTTAAATTACATGAATGATGAGAGGAAAGGAAGGATTTTGCAATGCTAAATGCCAAATAGTATTGCAAAATCCTTCCTCTCCTCTCATCATTCATGTAATTTATTATACAATTATTATTTATTATTATCCAATCAGTGCTGCATTTCAGTGCCTGCCCATAAGTGACATCAGTTCCATCTATCAGTGCTAGCTTTCATTGCCCATAAGTGCCGCCTACTAGTGCCATCTAATAGTGCCCATAAGTGCCACCCATCTGTCAATGTCAATCTATCAGTGCCCGTCAGTGCCACCTGTCAGTGCCCGTCAGTGCCACCTATCAGTGCCAATTAGTCAAATTGTCACATGACATTTAAAAAAAGTACCGGTGAGTACTTGAAAAAAGTATCGGTACTTGTACTTGGTCCTAAAAAAGTGGTATCGGGACAACCCTAATATATATATATATATATATATATATATATATATATATATATATATATATATATATATATACAGTGCAGAAAATAAGTATTTGAACACCCTGCTATTTTGCAAGTTCTCCCACTTGGAAATCATGGAGGGGTCTGAAATTGTCATCGTAGGTGCATGTCCACTGTGAGAGACATAATCAAAAAGAAAAATTCCAGAAATCACAATTTATGAATGTTTAACTATTTATTTGTATGATACAGCTGCAAAGAAGTATTTGAACACCTGTCTATCAGCTAGAATTCTGACCCTCAAAGACCTGTTAGTCTGCCTTTAAAATGTCCACCTCCACTCCATTTATTATCCTAAATTAGATGCACCTGTTTGAGGTCATTAGCTGCATAAAGACACCTGTCCACCCAATACAATCAGTAAGAATCCAACTACTAACATGGCCAAGACCAAAAAGCTGTCCAAAGACACTAGAGACAAAATTGTACACCTCCACAAGGCTGGAAAGGGCTACAGGGAAATTGCCAAGCAGCTTGGTGAAAAAAAGGTCCACTGTTTGACAGTCATGTTTAGCTTCTTCCATTTTCTAATGATTGCTCCATCTCCCTCGGACTGGGGCTCCATGCAAAATCTCACCTCGTGGGGTCTCAATGAAAGGTGAGAAATCAGCCCAGGACTACACGGGAGGAGCTGGTCAATGACCTGAAAAGAGCTGGGACCACCGTTTCCAAGGTTACTGTTGGTAATACACTAAGACGTCATGGTTTGAAATCATGCATGGCACGGAAGGTTCCCCTGCTTAAACCAGCACATGTCAAGGCCCGTCTTAAGTTTGCCAATGACCATTTGGATGATCCAGAGGAGTCATGGGAGAAAGTCATGTGGTCAGATGAGACCAAAATAGAACTTTTTGGTCATAATTCCACTAACCGTGTTTGGAGGAAGAAGAATGATGAGTACCATCCCAAGAACACCATCCCTACTGTGAAGCATGGGGGTGGTAGCATCATGCTTTGGGGGTGTTTTTCTGCACATGGGACAGGGCGACTGCACTGTATTAAGGAGAGGATGACTTGGGCCATGTATTGCGAGATTTTGGGCAACAACCTTCTTCCCTCAGTTAGAGCTTTGAAGATGGGTCGAGGCTGGGTCTTCCAACATGACAAGGACCCGAAGCACACAGCCAGGATAACCAAGGTGTGGCTCTGTAAGAAGCATATCAAGGTTCTGGCGTGGCCTAGCCAGTCTCCAGACCTAAACCCAATAGAGAATCTTTGGAGGGAGCTCAAACTCCGTGTTTCTCAGCGACAGCCCAGAAACCTGACTGATCTAGAGAAGATCTGTGTGGAGGAGTGGGCCAAAATCCCTCCTCCAGTGTGTGCAAACCTGGTGAAAAACTACAAGAAACGTTTGACCTCTGTAATTGCAAACAAAGGCTACTGTACCAAATATTAACATTGATTTTCTCAGGTGTTCAAATACTTATTTGCAGCTGTATCATACAAATAAATAGTTAAAAAAATCATACATTGTGATTTCTGGAATTTTTTTTTTTGATTATGTCTCTCACAGTGAACATGCACCTACGATGACAATTTCAGACCCCTCCATGATTTCCAAGTGGGAGAACTTGCAAAATAGCAGGGTGTTCAAATACTTATTTTCTGCACTGTATATATATATATATATATATATATATTAGGGCTGTGCAAATTAACTTTTAATTAATCGATTAATCTTAAATTTTTTTGATCGATCAAAATCTATTTGATCGATTAAAATTCTTTTGATTTGTACTCACCTCTCTGCCGGGTTCTGGGCCTTCAGGGAGATCTGTCCGAGATCCGGTAACGTCACGGACACCAGTGGGGCTTGCCGTGTCCATCTGAAGGGCTCCTTTGCTGTGCCTTCATATCTGCATGCCGGCAGGACCTTACTATCTTCCACACGCTGTTACACTTCCCTCTATCAACCTGGGATTCTACAACCATCCACTGGGAGTTGTGATCGTTCCCTTCACAGGACATCTACATGGCAATGGACTGATGTTAACCCCACCTCATCTGTATTCAGCAGTGGTATCGCTGTACACATTTTTATACCAGTATCATACTTAGCTACATGTTTTTATGACTGCTTTTGCTACCGTCTGGTATTACTCGCACCATTTTTCCAGTTTATGTAGCTACATCGATTTTTTATCTCCAGTGCAATATTTATTTTGTTACCTACTTGAAGACTATAAAGGTTTTAATGCTATTCCCATCGAGCGCAGCCTTTGTGTGTTTTTTGTATCCAGCTATCCATTTTTCCAGTGGTTGGGAGCTGCACTGGGAATCAGCCTGCAAGGAGATCAGCTAAAAATAGTTGGATCTGTATGTGCGTTATAATTAATCGAAATTAGTCGATTCATCGATTAAAAAAAAAACTATTAATCGAACACAAAAATTTTGATCAGTAACAGCCCTAATATATATACACACATACTATATGTATATAAATACACACACTATTTTGTCAAAAGTATTGGGATGCCTGCCTTTATACGTACATAAACTTTAATGGCATCTCAGTCTTAGTCCATAGGGTTCAATATTGAGTTGGCCCACCCTTTGCAGCCATAACAGCTTCAGCTCTTCTGGAAAGGCTGTCCACAAGGCTTAAGAGCATGTCTATGGGAAAGTTTGGCCTTCTTTTCCAGAAGTTCATTTGTGAGGTCAGGCTGGTGGAAGAAAAGCCCTGGCTCACAGTCTTCACTCCATCTCATCCCAAAGGTGTTTTATCAGATTGAGATCAGGACTCTGTTCAAGCCAGTCAAGTTTCTCTGTCCCAAATGTGCTCATCGATTAAGGGAGTGCTACTACCTGCAGTTTCTAAAGTAGACTTCCATTTCCTGGGTGCCCGCAAAGCCACATGTGTCCAGTCAGTGTCACCCAGAGCATTTGGAAAGCCAACTTGCTGATAAAAAGTATGCTTGATGTCCCTCTATTTATGATCTTTCTGTAGAAAGTGAAAGTATCCATCATTGACCTGCATAAGCATCCTGGACACTGTTGGTTAACTTAGTCCATATACTATTCCTGAGGTAGTTTGGAAGGATCCGAAACCCAAAATATAAGGGATCACTAGTAACCTCACTTATCCAGTCTTCTTGGTGGCCTCTGGGCAGAGGAGCACCTTCCTCTTGATTTTGTGCTGGCACATGCTCAAGAGCGCACTGATAGCCTTCTGGTAATGGCATAATTCTCTTTTTTCACAATTTGTGATTCAAACTTATACTGCTGCACAATAGATCCTCATGATAACATTTGCTTAATTCACAGAAAAACATCAGAGAGTGTTGTCCTGCTGCAGAGAAGCCTTGTAAATATTTGCAACATTGGGTAGCATATTCCTTAATAAATGTGCAGATGTTTAAATCCTACTGGATACCTCTGCTGAAGCCATTCCAGCCTCTGCATCCAATGGTATGTAAAATCAATTTAACTTTTAAATGTTTCCTTTGATTATGACATACATGAATCGTTGTGGTCATTGTCTTGTTTTCAGGCAGTCCATAACAGCAATCACCAGCACATGAAGTAGATTTGCTTGGAAGATCTGTAAATGCTTTCTACCTTTAGCGTTCAGATTTCTATTATTCATTTAAAGACACGAGCAGTTACTAAGTAATAAGTAATATTTTGGCACAGTGATGTTGTCTTCAGCCCTCTTTTGTGTCCCTAAAACTAAAGCAAGGTGTACTTTTCCATTTACATTTTCTGTGCATCATCTTTTATCTTAATATTACATGAGTTTAGTGTAATCTATACCTAAAATGTGTGCCCAACTTTTTTTAGTATATAGTCAGCAGAAGCATGGGCATCATGTTAAGGTCATCTATGCAATATAAAAAAAAATTACATTCTCTAGGCTATATTTATATGGGCATGGTACGCCTGACCTGAGTCATTTCCAATACAAAGTGAAGCTCAATTATCTCTTATATCACACATATAATATACCTTTCCAGTGCAAAGATATATGTGTTATATAAGAGATAATTCAGCTTCACTTTGTATTGGAAGTTACTCAGGCCAGGCGTACCATGCCAATATAAACATAGCCTATAGAATGTACCAGTGGCCGTTCATCTATAGAGGGCGCTGGAGCGCCGCCCCCTCTGGCTCTCACCGCCACTGAGTCTAATAACATAGATTCATGCATTGCACGAATCTATGTTATTATCGCCGCTGCCGCTGTTATTCAGATGGTCGGCGCTCATGTCCGGCCATCTGAATAACGCCAGCTGGTTGGCTGTACGGAAATGTCAATCAGAGCCAACAGCTCTGATAGGCTTTCCCAGTACAGCCCTCGGGTCCCGGAAGCTTATTCTCGGAGCGCACAGACTATACGCCCCTTGGATAAGATGACAGGCGTCTCAGCCAATTAGGTTGGCCGGTTCTGGCTACCGGTAACCTGATTGGCTGAGACGCCTGTCAGTCATCGAGGGCGGGAGAAGACATCGTGGGACGTGGATGCCTGACTCCAGTAAAGGTAAGTGCCGGGGGGGAGGAATTTATAGGGAACAGTGGGGACAATTGGCACAGCGGTGACCATTAAAGGGCACAGTGGTGACAATTGATGGCACAGTGGCTGGTTTAATGGCATGGCACAGTGGTGCGAATTGATGGCACAGTGGCTGCATTTGATGGCATGGCACAGTGGTGCAAATTAATGGCACAGTGGCTGCGTTTGAGCACAGTGAGACTGCAATTTTTTTTCCTTTGTGCCCCCCCCAAAAATGTTGAGCACCAGCCGCCACTGGAATGTACATCTTTTTATATTGAAATGTATTGCAATACATCAGCCTATACAAAGTGAAGAAGATGAATTATCTCTTAACATACACAGACCTATCTTTTCAGTAATAGCTGTCCAACTTTCCAGCAATGTATAAATCAACTCCTCCTAACTGCTGTTACCTGTGGTTTGTCTTCTAAAAAGGCTGTTACCTGTGGTTCGTCTTCAGAAAATGCTTGCAACTGTATATGCCACTTATCATTTCCTGAGATGTTATGATGAGAAGACACTGGCAGCATATCACTCGGAGGGCTCGGCCACTGACTACACTGAGTAGGCGGTGCCAACGCCGGGCGGATATAGACAACATGCACATAGGCATTCAGCCAATCAATGAAGAGGAGTGCCGGAATGGCCTAGCTATCTCATCCGATGATTGGGCCGGGGTCGAGGAAGGGACATCAGATGTGTCAGGGCAGAGAGCAGCCAGCTGATTAAAAAAAAAAAAGTCAGTGGCGGCCACGGCAGACACTGCAGCGGACAACTACAACACCCTCTTGATGATTCCGGGGGGGGGGGGGGTAATTTCCCCCCTTGCCCCTACCTGCGGATGCCCATAAGCAGAAGATGAAGTAATAGGATCGTCTGTTAACTAAGCCACCGATGGCAGTAATTAGCACATAGGAGATTCCTTTCCTGCTCTTTTCCAAATATTTTTTTTTTAAATGTGACCTTGACATACAATGTAAGTCTAGATAAGTACCTCAAAACTGAACAACATCCATTTGCAGAGTGTGACATCACAGTTCTTAAAGCCACATTAAATAATTGCTAATGGCTCCCAAATTTTTTAAAAAACAAAACATTCCCACCCTGTTCTTCTTGGTTGAAGAGGAGATAACAGCAGTGTTCTCTGGATGTAGCTGGTGAAGTCGTGGATGGAGAATGTGGCTCATCATTCCATTGTTTAGATTGTTAGGTGTTGTCTAATAATTCTCAATTGTGTGTTTATTTTCACAATGGAACACTAATTCATCCTTTGTTTTAAATTATTAATTGAGCTTTGGCATACTTACTTGTCTTATTTTAAAGTGTTCAAAATGTATTTTTATTACATTAACATTCATTTTTCTTTACTCTTTAGCCCACATTTGATGCAGCTAGATCTTCTCACTAAAGAGTGCAGAGCTGATTTTTTAAATATAAGTGAAATGTTGACTGCTCACTGTGATAGATTCATAGATGGTGCTGTTCACTGAATCTCCTGATTTGTCATTGATAATTATGGTCCAAGTTGAGTTGATTCAGGACTGCAAAATGAATAGTAAACACATGCAAGGCAATATTGACTCTTTTTAAGGAACGCCAGTGACATAATGCTTAAAATAGCAACTCATGATAGCACTGCAACAATAAATATCTAAAACAATTTCACAAAAAATCACCGTGTGTAGCAAAAAACGACGTTTAAAACAACGTTTTTCAAACCCGCGCATGCCCAGAAGCTAGTTATGAAGCAAGCTTTAATGGAAAAGAGTGGTGAATGTAACCTCGCTTTTCTAGAGCATTGTGAAAAAAAACGATGGTGTGTAGGCGTTTTTGAAAATTGATGTTTCAAAAACGTCGTTTTTTTTTCATCACATAAAGTGATGGTGTGTACGCTGCATTACAGTAAATTTGTACACGGTTGAAGTTCGGACAAATTTTATTTTCAAAATCAGAAAGTTTGTTTTTTTGTGATCTGATGATGCCACCATTGATTTTCGAAATGCAACCAAACAAGCCTTCATGTTGCTACAGAAAAAAAAAATTGTGGCCAGAAATATTCTTTTCTTCTCGGGGAATTTTCTTTTCTTGCACATGTGCATTTTTTTTCCTATTACATTTCTCGCACGATTCTTCCATCATTGATTAGAAAATTGCTCATTTGAAATAAAATTCCAACATGTCCGATTCCTCAAATTTGATTGCTGCATGAAAAACTACTGTTGCTGCAGCCCACTAACGGTGCGAAATCCGTACAAAAATTCTTTGATACGATTTTCGAAATAAAATTCTTTTGAAAATTCGAACCGTGTATGGCTGGCTTTATTTTTTTTAAATTGTGATATTTATTAAATCAAAAAGTAAAAAATATTGTGTTTTTTTTTTTAAATGTCGCTCTTCTTTTGTTTATAGCGCAACAAATAAAAACCACAGAGATGATCAAATACCACCAAATGAAAGCTCTATTTGTGAGGGGTAAAAAACATAAAGATTTCATTTGGGTACAGTGTTGCATGACCGCGCAATTGTCATTCAAAGTGCAACAGCGTTGAAAACTAAAAATTGGTCTGGGCAGGAAGGGGTGAAAATGCCCTGTATGGAAGTGGTTAAAGTGGTTTTACTCCTTAGAGGTGCTTCTCTCTTCTATAGCCACTGCTGGAATCCACTTAAAGGAACACTCACATTTGAGCAGGTAAAAATCGCTTGTATAATGAAATGCAAGTTAACGCAATGGCATCAGCAGGCTGGAGGGACTCCAGATGTCTCCTTAGAAGAAACGCGTCGGGATGAGCCTGCTGATGCCATTGCGGTAACTTACAGTTCATTATACAAGCTATTTTTTCCTGCTAAATTGTGAGTGTTCCTTTATTTTAAATAAATTCTCATATGGAAAGGATTCAACCAACCTCCCTCTGAGTTTTCCTTCTTTGCTCGGAGTCTTCTGAGAGACAGTGTGATCACCATTTGTTTGTGCCTTCATTTGCAGATGCTCCTGTATACCGGTGTGTTGTCACCACAAGTCTTGACAACTCATTGGGCATATGCCTTGTTGAGTCCAATAGCTCTGGTAAACCTTCCTTGGTAGTGGCGTCTCCCATTATCTTCTCTTCACACGTGTCCTTCCACTGATGTCTTAAGGTGGTCATTCACTTACCTGGATTAACATCATATTTCAGTTTCCATCTGTGGATTTTATTCATTTACCTTACATCACGTTGTGGACTATATTTAGTATATTCATTTGCACGTGTGTTATTAAGACTGTAAAATGTCAATATTTTTTCACTGCATTATATACGGTCTTATCCTTTATGACCGTTCTTATTTAGCGCAGCAGATATATTCGGTACTTTCACTTGCAATTGTCTCTTGCCGTGCTGGCTGCTGTTCTATGTTTTAGGTGACAGCGCAGTATTTCTCTCTTTTTCATTGGAGAGGAATTACTACTGGAGTAGAGCATGTTCACCTAAAAATTTTTTTTTTTCCTTAGCGTTCCCTAAATGAAGTTAGACTGGATTTGTTTAGAATACTCAAACATGTGCATGGACAATTGACAATACAGAATTTTGACTTGCGCATGACTGAATGATATTAGTCAGCACAGATTCACTTTATTTACTAAACTAAGTGCTCTACTCCTGAAGTTGGTGAAGTGAAATGAGATGAATCTTAGACAAAAAGCATTATTCAAAACAAAATAATCATCTTGCAAAGAGAAAACTCGCTACTCTTTTAAATCGACCTTACTGTATTACAAAAGGTAAAGCTTACTAAAAGTGAAATATGAGGAAAGCAACAGCCACGTTATAAACTGTAAAATGTTTAAAATATAAAAAAAAAAAAAATACAAAAATCTAATAATTTATTAATCCTAATAAAAATAAAAATTAAATTATTACCAAAAAAACAAACAAACTAAAATCATAAAATTTAAGGCACAATTGTGTCAGAACTAATTTGGTAGAATAAAAAATAGGACATTATGGCAGCATGTTAACACCTAACAGCCTTAAAACCAAAAACATAACATTATTCCCACTTCCAACATAACTAATGCTGGAGTAAAGTAAAAATATTGTGTAAGATAGGTGTTGGTTAAATAAAGGAGTGTAGGCTGCAAGTGCAGCCAGAAAAATGTACACATAGAGGTTGATTTACTAAAGCTGGAGAGTGCAAAATCTGGTGCAGCTCTGCATAGAAACCAATCAGCTTCCATGTGTTTTTGTCCTCAGGGCCAGGACAAGGAGAGGGCAGCCTAGTTTCTGGGAACTAAAGTTCAGAGAGAAGTGACAGCAGGAGAATTGGAAAAGCGGGGAGGAGGTGAGGACTGTTCTGTGCTCTCCCCCTCCTGTCATAACAGCGCCCCTCCGTGCAGCAGGTGCCACAGGGTCGCTCTTACATTGGACTGTATATAATAGATTTGTCCCGATACCAATACTAGTATCGATATCAGGACCGATACAGAGCCATCCAGTGTATAAAAACCGCGCATCCTCCTCATCTGTGATAGGGGAACACTCCCAGCAAGTGAGTCCTGGTTAGGAGCGTGTTCCATAGCCTGGGTCCTTGGACAGCAAATCTTCGTTCTCCTTTGGACTTGTATCTGGCTTTGGGTATCTGGAGTAGATTTTGGTTGGTGGATCGCAGAAAGCGATTGGGGTTGTGAGCTTTTAGTTTTTCGCATAGATATTGGGGGGCATTTCCTAGAATACACTTATGCGTCAGACAGAGTGCCTTGAAAGTGGTTCTCAGCGCAAGTGAGATTGATTCCCATGTTTTTTTCCCAGTCACAAGTCGAGCGGCCGTATTTTGAACGACTTGCAGACGAGTGATTTGGTACTTTGGGAGTCCGAGATAGAGGGCATTTGCATAGTCAAGTCTGGAGTTGATAATTGTTCCCACCACGACTGCTATGTCTTCTTTTGGAATAAAGGGAGTGAGTCTGCGTAGTAGGCGCAGCAGATGATGGGATCCGCTGACTACCGCCCCTATTTGTGCATCCATTGTCATGTGGGAGTCAAAAATGACTCCGAGACTTTTGACTTTGGTGCTCGGGGTGATAATTTTTCCCAGGATGGGTGGTGGGGTCCAAGTTGAGGTTTATGAGCAGCATTTTGTATCTAGCCTTTCCAGAGTTTAATATATATATATATATATATATATATATATATATATATATATATATATATATATATATATATATTGGTAATAAACAACAAAATAATACAAAGGGCAAATAAATCAGAGTTAAAGTGGTTGTAAAGGCAGGAGGTTTTTTATCTTAATGCATTCTATGCATTAGCATAAAAAACCTTCTGTGTGTAGCAGCCCCCCTCAGCCCCCCTAAAACTTACCTGAGACCCATCTCTGTCCAGTGATATGCATGAGTGCCTTGGCCACCCGGGACTCTCCCTCCTGATTTGCTGAGACACAGCCAGGGCCGGTACAAGGCAGGGGCGGAAGGGTCGGGTGCCCCGGGCGATATAATTTGTGGGCGGGAGAGGGCGCAGATAAGGTGCCGGGCTGGCAGTGTGCTTTAGTAACTTCACAGTACATACTAGCCGGCTCTGCGCCCCCCCCCGCCCCCCCCCTCCTGCGGCTGCAGCGCTCCCCCTCCTGTGTATATCACGGAGCTGGCTGTGTTTGTGCGGACTTGGTCAGGCACGGGCAGGGAAGGCCTTGTAAAAATACCACTTGCATCGGTTGGACGGACACTCGCACCGGCGCTCTGCTGCAGATATACAAACACAGACAGTGTATCGGCGGCCGGCGGGTGTCACGGCTGGCCGCCGATACACTGTCTGTGTTAGTATATCTGCAGCAGAGCGCCGGTGCGAGTGTCCGTCCAACCGATGCATTCACTTCCTTGTTGGGCGGAGTGTGCTCCGCCCGACATGAGCTTCCTACCCGCCCCGCGTGACATTTACATGCCGGGAGGCGGGATGAGAGAGCCGAGGAGAGGCTGCTGCAAAGACCTACGAGGAGCCAGTGAAGCCCCATGCAACAGTGCAAGTAAGTTTGCAGAGGCTGAAAACCTTACATAAGGCAGTGTTGTCAACTTGTTGTCACAGTGGCTTTGCTATGTTAACTGCTTGCCCTGAGGTGATTAACACTTTGGGGGGGGGGGGTTTACTGTACAATGGTATTTTCAATATGCAGCATTGAGGGGGTTAATGTACTGCCACTGATGCACTGGTGACCAGTGGCAGTCAAATTAACCCCTCTGTGCTGCATTAGTGACACCAGTGTCAGTGTTTATTTCCCCTATGTGGTGCAGCATGAAAGGGTTCATAAACACTGACACTGGTGTCACTAATGCAGCACAGAGGGGTTAATTTAACTGCCACTGGTCACCAATGCATCAGTGACCAATGGTGTATTTGATACTGCCCACCTCCCATACACTCCGCACCCCTCTCATGTACATACCACCCACCTCCATACACTCCGCACCCCTCTCATGTACATACCACCCCCCGCCATACACTCCGCACCCTCTCATGTACATACCACCCCCCGCCATACACTCCGCACCCCTCTCATGTACATACCACCCCGCCATACACTCCGCACCCCTCTCATGTACATACCACCCCCCGCCATACACTCCGCACCCCTCTCATGTACATACCACCCCCCGCCATACACTCCGCACCCCTCTCATGTACATACCACCCCCAACCATACACTGCGCACCCCTCTCATGTACATACCACCCCCAACCATACACTCCGCACCCCTCTCATCTACATACCACCCACCTCCATACACTCCGCACCCCTCTCATGTACATACTACCCCCCAACATAGACACCGCACCCCTCTCAGGTTTTCTGCCATTGTACAGTACCATTATAATAGCATCATGGGCTGTGGCCCCTACTAGGTAGATGGTGACCTGTGTCATACATAAAAAAAACAGTGTGTGTTGCTAAGTTATGCTATATATTGGGCATGGTTTTTTAGTTTGATTAGAAATTTTAGTCAAACATTTTTATTTTTATTTTTATTTTTTTTACATTTTTTGGTGAGAGTTTTTTTGTCAGATATCATGGTTCTAAACGGACCCCTGAAGTCTCACTATTGAGACAGTGAAAGGGACTGAGGAAAAACATTCCCCAGTTCCTTTTCTCTGTAACCTCAGCTACACTGCAGTTGAATGGACAGGAGACAGAGGCTTCTGTTAATTCATAAACTTAAGCATAGGGAACACAGTTTACTGTGCGTCAATTATGAATGAACACAGTGAGTGATCAGTATCGATCACTCACTATGTTCCTTTAGAAAAGGTAGGGGCTGGTAAATGACAGGCCTCCATTCTGAATATCCCCAACAGCAGTCAGCGGGTGAGCAGAGGAGGGAAGTCAGCAGCACTGTGGGGGGCACACTGTTATTTTGTATCACTTGAATTATTTTTCCTATTATGAGCGTGAGTGGAGCCTTGTGTCCAAGTCAGGGGGAATAAGGAGGACATAATAAGGGGGAATAAGAAGGACATTCTCAAAAAAGGTCGAAGGAAAATCCCCATGGAAATCACGGGACTGGCTTCCAGGCTTCATGAGTACTTTATTTAAAGAACAAGAGCCCCCCCCAAGTAAATTACAGGGGTAGCAGGAGAGAAAATGTTCCATTCTTGCAAAAGCCCTTTATAAGGGAGAAGTATCTTTTAGCAAAAGGGAAGGATTCTGCACCCTTCCCTTGCGGGAATGCCTGCGGTAATGTCCAGGCAGGCACAAATAGTCACAAAGGTGACCATGAACAGTGACGATAATTGGGGGGGGGCACCGTTTGCCATCTTTGCCCTGGGCACCAAATTACCTTGTCCCAGCACTGGACACAGCAGTGGCACCATTGGCTCCTGATGTTGTCAGTCAATGTCAGTTAGCCAATCAGGAGAGAGAGAGTGGGCGGGGTGGGACCATGGCTTATTTTCTTAATAGACACACGGAGCTTCAGCGTGGGTGCCCCTATAGTAATCAGCTTGCTGTGGGGGCACTCGACAGGAGGGAGGCATCAGGAGCACCGTAGAGGGACCCGAGAAGAGAAGGATCCAAGCCGCTCTGTGAAAAACCATTTTACAGAGCAGGTAAATATAACATGTTAATTATTTTTAAAGAAAAAAAAAGAGACTTTAGTATAACAATAAGCATTTCATTATGGAAGCAAAGCTACAGATACATGAACATAGCTTTCTATCATCGAGATTGTAAAATTCAATAAGGAATCTCAATAGAGCGTATCTGAGCTTAAATTGTGAGGGGGACAGGGGAGACATATAAGTGTCCATCCGTATGTAGGCAGGTACAGTCTACCTTCTTCACGTCAGGTGGTGCTCAGCCACAGCATCATTGTAGTTGAAGGGGACATTAAGAGGACCCTGTTGCCATCTTCGGTCAGGTAGAGTCTATTAAATTCCCTCGCTCCTAGGCTTGGTGCGTATTTTGCCTATGGATAGTGTAGGGACAGAACACCTGTCTGCCAGGAACAGTATTGGCATCAGGGAGAGGTTTCAGATGAATAGGGAAAGAGCAAGGACATGCCAGCCTTTTTGGAAGCCTCCCCATTTGAGAAAGGATTGGCCAGGCCGTATTCCATCCCTCAAGACAGGTGTTGTTGTGCACCTGAGACCTACTGTTATATTCTTCACTGCAGCATTCTGTGAGTGAGTCCAGTCAGGTTGTCTTCCTGCTGGGTAGTTGTGCTTTATTGAACTTCATTTACAATGCAGTTCTGTTTCTGCAGTTTAACTCTGGGTGCTTACTGCTGCCGCACCATACCTCACCTCTCGACACACCTTAAACTAGCATCTGGACAATCTGGTGTTCATTTTGGGTATAAAGCATTATTGAACTATTTAAAATTATGGGGGTTGGTAAGAAAGATTTCACTTGTTTGGAATTGTTTGGAATGAGAAATTACAAGGCTTAGGAAAAGCTCACAATTGTAATTTGTTATCCCAGATTGATCTAAGTGACTTTCTCATGAGCAAAATACAGGCAGTCCCCGACTTACGAACGTCCGACTTACAAACGACTCCTACATATGAACGAGCCTCAATGACGGCTGCTTGTGCTCCACGATGGTCCTGGATACCTCCGAGCAGCTATCTTGCCACATTCTACACTGCAGTACTTCATGTACTGCATGGCCAGAAGAGCCCCAGAAGCACCCGAACATGCCACATCCCTGCACAGGTGGAAGACGGAACATCCCACATCTCTGCACAGGCGAAAGTTAAACTTACAAGCAGTGTTCCGACTTATGAACAGATTCCACTTACGAACAAACCTACAGTCCTTATTGCGTTCGTAAGTCAGGACTGCCTGTAATGGTGCTGCTATTGTCTCCCTGAGTTAGTGCTATATTTGTTCTAGGTCAATAGTTATACAGCATTGCTGCTAAAGCTTTAGAATACCAGCCGGAGAAGAAGCTATAGTAAAAGGAATTTAGAATGGCAGGATCTATTATTACCGTATTTATCGCCATATAACACGCACAGGCATATAACATGCACCATCATTTTAAGGGGGACGTTGAATGAATGAATGAATGAATGAATGAATGAATGAAAACTTATATAGCGCAGCACATGCAAACTGAATCGCCTCTGGGCGCTTGTTGTTCCTGTCTCCTTTGATATCAAAAGAGATGAGTCTTGACCTTTTTCCTGAATGCTAGGTGGTTCTCCTCCAACCGAATACTGATTGGTAAAGCGTTCCATAGTCTGGGACCTTGGATCGCGAATCTTCTATCTCCTTTGGACTTGTAGTTGGCTTTCGGAACCTGGAGCGGGTTTTGATTGGTGGATCGCAAAATGCGATTGGAATTATGAGCTTTTATTTTTTCGCATAAATAATGGGGGGCATTTCCATGGACACATCTATGCGTAAGACAGAGAGCTTTAAAAGCAATCCTGTCTTTAACTGGTAACCAGTGAAGGGCTCTCAGAGAAGGTGAGATGGATTCCCAGGGTTTTTTCCCGGTCACAAGTCTGGCGGCCGTATTCTGAACGACTTGCAGACGAGCGATTTGGTACTTGGGGAGTCCGAGGTAAAGGGCATTTGCATAATCCAGTCTGGAGTTAACAATTGCTCCCACCACGACCGCCAAATCTTCTTTGGGGATGAAAGGGGTAAGTCTGCGTAGTAGGCGCAGCAGATGGTGAGATCCGCTGACTACTGACCCTATTTGTGCGTCCATTGTCATAAAGGAGTCAAAAATGACCCCGAGACTTTTGACTTTGGCGCTAGGGGTGATGATTTTGCCCAGAATAGGCGGGGGTGTCCATGCTGTTGAAGGTTGATTCCTGCGCTTGGCGTGAAACAGAAGAAGTTCTGTTTTCGCTCCGTTGAGTTTAAGATAACTCTTTGTCATCCAGTCCTCTATCAAAGAGAGGCATGTCTCTAGATTGAGGTGATGATCCTTTCTGTTGCAAAACAAAATTACATTTTAGAAAAATAACTTTGAAGCAAAATAAGGGTCAGTGCCCATCACTGCAGCTTGATCAATGCCCATCTGCAGCCTCAAAATTGCCCATCAATGCAGCTTGATCAATGCCCATCTGCAGCCTCACCATTGCCCATCAATGCAGCTTGATAAATGCCCATCTGCCGCCTTCCCCATTGCCATGAATGCAGCCTGATCAATGCCCATCTCAGGGAGGCGGGCGGGATGATAGAACTTCTGGTGATAGACAGAACACAGTAAACAGGAGATTTTCGCAGTATGTAATCTGATGGCGCTCGTCACGCCCCCATCCCTGTTCTTTCCAAGGCAGCCCAAATTTCAGTATTGGCATATAACACACTATTTGCAACCGATTTGAAGGGTGAAAAAGTGAGTGTTATATGCCAATAAATACAGTAATTCCTCAGGACAATTCTAGAAAAATGTGTGGTGTGCGTGCTGCACGTGACTCAAACAGTCACCTAAAACAAATTTCTGTGTGAGCAAAGATCTTTCACTGTGGTGGACAGACATACATTTAAAAAAAAACTTGAGTTACCATAGCATTGGCAAGCAGAAAGCTCCTGCAAGATTACCACCACACATGCGCTTGCCCACTATTCCATCCTAGTTTTGGTGGTAACTCTGTTGGGCACAGGTCTGTTAAACATGTTGACAGGCTAAAGGTGCTGTAATTTGTACTTATAAGATGAATACCACTTTGCTAATTACAAAGATTTCAATTAGCTTGAAAAGAAATCAGCTTGCTTACCAACTCAGTTTGAAAAAATTGACCTTTATTAGCTAGCTGGTGGATTTTTGAACGCTGCAGGCACACTCATGACCCCTGTCATGAATCTGTTGTTCACTTTGCCAAGCTGCTATTTCTCATTAGCAACATTCATATAGAACTTCATAAATTCAGTGGCATATCCATTTAGGTTTATGCAAAGTAGCCCAGTCCTGGTAAATTCACAACAGCCATAGCAAATTAAGGCCACAGTCTTTCTATGTATAAAACATTGGCATTTTTAAATTCCTTTACAAAGTTTAGCTAAGTTAGGTATGGTCATTCTTAGACAAAAGAGAAGCATTTCAGACGTTCTTGGATGAAAAAAATTGGATCATGGCATCATGTGAAATCTATTTTGCATATAGTAAAGAACTGATAAACCATCAATATTTTAGATTAGTCCAACTGTCCCACCTGCAGGTGCCCACCTCACCCAGATTTCCTTAACGCAGTTTTGGTTTTCTGACCAGCCATTTGCCAGCACTCACAGGCAGACAGGAAGGAGTCCTTATAATTTGAACTATGATGTGAATTAGCTTGTTCTGGCTCAGTGATTCATTGCCCGACTACTGCAGTATACTTTATAAACTCCCGACCACTACACTTTGTAAGCTCTGCCATACTTTGCATACTTCTGACCTCTGCGATCTGTAAGCTGTGCTGTATATTACACACTCATGACTACTGCACAGGGTGTATTTTATTCTGGCCATGATTTCTTTCTTTGCCTTATTATTATTACAAATGTTTGCTATGCAAAGAAGAAAGTGTTCAAACTGTTGTTTATTCAACTACTATGAAAACAATAGTATTATGTGAATGTGTTATAATTTGATGAATGATCAAATTGGGCAAGGGCATGTTATTTTAGAATAACCACAATACAAAAGTCAGCTTTCTGTGGTTTTGAGCAAATAGTCCAAGGAATTTCAACTTGGGATTAGTTGCTGTGGGTAACCGCAATCTGCTTTTTTCTTTATCTTATTAACTATTACTCTGGTGTCTATATGGAGAACGCAGACATGTACGATTTATAACTTGTGCATCTTTACAGTGTCAGTACTATCCATATCCATCTATATGACTGACAGAAAAGAACAAACTAGTTGATTAGTTTTGTCGTAAGCTTCTATGACTATTTATGCAGCCTTGTACTTTAATTATGAAGGACACATACATCATACACTGACGCATAAAATTAATTCTATCTCTGTATGTGAGCTACACTCAGAAACTTGAAATGCAATCAAATATCATAGTCTAAATGGACATTCTATTCTTAACTCTGCAACATTCTCATCACAGTAACATTCTTTTTTTTCCTCTCTTATTAAATTATCCTCCAGAAAGTACAGCTTCTTAATTATATTTCTAAGCTTCATATACCTTTCCATAATTAGGGGAAAAGTGCTGTTTAGTAATCAAAGGGTGAAGTAGGGCATGATGAACATATGGATGTGGAGAACCTCAAGAAGGGGTGGGGAGGTCTTCAAAAGAAACACCTAATTAGTATGCATTTGATGTTCACTATACCAATTTTAAGACTATGGCTTGAATAAATTGCTATGTTGGATTTTACAAGGGGGGTGAGATTAGCATTTACAATAGATGGCAATTTTCTGTCTTCTTGACTCTGTTAAATGGAGGAAATAACTTTCAAGACTGGAACAGTGGTTAGAACATCAATCATTCTCACAGTTGGAAACTGGGGATCCCAAATGCTGGGATCAGTTAATCTGTCAGCTAATAAGTTCATAGAGGCACCATATGGTGAGGGGCCACTCTGCACAGGAGCAGGGACAGTTTGGTGTACACAGACATGCTGTTTTCTCAGGTAACACCCTGCCGGTTCATGGCTTTGTTCCATAGAATCAATGTACTCTGCACAGTAAATTGACTGAATTGATCAACTTAGAGCATATAATTGTTTGCTAATCTACTGGAATCATATCCTATGTATGTGCTATAGACAAAGGTCCTAAATGTGGGTTACTTATACTTAATAGTTTCATACCTTATTGTGGACGATGAGAGGAGCTCCAGCTTGTGGTGGCTAGAAGTTGGATAACCAGACCCTGTTCTCTAGTGGTCAGTTAGTGCCCAAAATGTTTTACAGCCCTTTTAACATTGGATTGGACTGTCCTTTGTATTGATTTATCAGTCTACATGAGAATGGGCAATCAGCAAGCAGTTGTTTAAATATACAAAAATATGCATTTATAGTCTCCCACGTAGTAGTACTTTTTTTGTCAAGCAAAACAGTACTTGCCCTTTATTGTAAATACTTTTTTTGGTTTGCTCAAATAAATCACAGCTCTATACACTTAGTGGTTGTAAAATTGCATGGGTTGAACAGAGTGCTAAGATTTCAGTATAGTAGCATTTGGCATGAGATAGACAAGTTCTAGCAATTAATGTATAAGGGGTAAAAAGGTAAGAACAACATTTTGGGGGTAAAGTGTATGTAAACCCTAATGTTTTTCTAAGTAAGCAAGTTTCAATCCAAAGATTTTTATTCGTTTTAAAACAAGGTATACAAAAGAAATTAACAAAATGTTTTCCGAGGTCGAATATAAACAAGCAATGTTTTCATGCCGGCAATCCTGATCCATGTGGTTGATAGTGTTAAGCCACTGCCTCTCAGCACTATCGGCTCTGCAGAAGACATGCACTGATATGCAGCCCTCCTCCATCCTACCCTGCCACATTTGGCAAGTTTTTTTTTGAGGATGGGAGCGGGTAATTAGTTTTGACAGGAACCGGCTCCCACGTCCGCTTGAATCGTCTAGTTGATCCGAGCGGAAGCTCTCCTCTCCCCCCTCCCCGGAGTCTTCTGAGACATGTCAAAGGGCCCAGAAGACTGAGGAACTATAAAAAAAAGTGTAGTGTGACTCAAACATGCGTAGTTGGCAAACAGCTCTGAAGCAGAAATCAGCATAGTCGGCAGCCCGCAGCCAGGTATCCAAAGGCTATTGAAGAACTAGCTCAGGTGAAGACATCACTGGATAAGTGTCCTTTTATTAAAAGTCAGCAGCTACAGGATTTATAGCTGCTGCCTTTTTTTCCAGAGTGAACCTCCTCTTTAAGGAGCATGTATAGCAGGCTGACAACTTTGCTGCTAATTCAGAGACAATGGTTTAATGTTGGCAACCTTCAACAGGAAGTACTGTAAGGTTTTCATGGTAAAAAAACTTTTGTAAAAGATTAACAAAAAATGATTTCCTAAAGAAAAGTGTGTACAGTGAGGTATAGTGCCAAACATACTGAAAAACAGATTGAGGCCCCGTACACACGACCATGCTTCTCGGCAGAATCCAGCGAGAAGCTCGCTGGGAGACATATTCTGCCGAGAAAATCGGTCGTGTGTACACTTTCGACGAGCGTCCCGTCGGGAAGTTCGTCGAGCCAAAATAGAGAGCATGCTCTCTTTTTCCTCGTTGTTCAATGAGGAAATTTGGCTCGACGACCTTTTCGACCACTCATCGGGAACCTCGTCGGGCGGAACGATGGGTTTAGCCCGACGAGGTTCTCGGACGTGTGTACGCGGCCTAAGGCCTCATACACACGAGGCAATTCATTTGTTCAAATCGGTCGGACCGACCGATTTGAACAAATCTGTCTCTTTGGATTTTGGTTTGCTCGCGTGTACACACGAGCAAACCAAAATCCCCGCCAGCAGACGGCGCGCTGACGTGTCGGTGACGTGGCGGTGACGTTGACGCCGCCACGTCACCGCACCAGGAAGTAAAACACTTCCGCGCATGCGCCGAATCCATTCGGCGCCGGTGCGAGACGACATGTCTGCTGGTAAGTGTACTAACCAGCAGACATGTCGGACGGACGGGTTCCCACCCTATAGATTTCAAAGCATGCTTTGAAATCTGTCGGCTGGCCAAATCCGTCGGCTCGCCCGTACACACGATCGAATCTGTCTGCTGGGACGGTCTAGCAGACCTTTTCCAGCAGACAGATTTGATCGTGTGTACGAGGCCTTAGAGTTTACAAACATTTTGTGATTCAAGCCAATTTGAAGTATCCCAGTTGTTTTTACACTCCAAAACCACCATATTTAATGATTCGTAACTAATTATCACTTGGAAATAAACTAAATTATAAATTTCTCCTACTTAAAAAAATCTTAACACTCTTGTTTTCTCTGCTGGCAAAGATGTGTAAGGCCGTGTACACACGTCCGAGAACCTCGTCGGGCTAAACCCATCGTTCCGCGGGGATTTTGGTCTGATGGTGTGTGCACACATCAGACCAAAACATCCCAGGAGACATGTCCGATGAAAACGGTCCGCGGACCGTTTTCATCGGACATGTCTCCTCGAGTGTACAGGGCCTGAGGAATAACTCACTTAAATCTGTCCAAACAAGAGTCTAGTAGACATCCTGGGTTAAAAAAAAGTTTGAAAAACAAAATCATAAATTATAATATAATAAATAATTATAAATAATTATAACAAATAATAATATAATTATAATAAAAATGATTCAATAATGTAATCAACTCAAAATCACAGAAATTTGCTCAGTTGCAGAAATGTCGATGTCATTACATTTTTTTTTTTACGACAAATTTCCCCACAAATCGCTATCGCTCAATTCTGCAAGTGATTATAATTTATTATCGCTGTTTTCTAGCTGCTCTAAAACCACTTTTGACATAAAGGGACACTTTTGGTTGCTTTGGACAATCTACAGTTTGCAGGCAGAAAGAACAGTTTTTATTATACAAAAGTACATGCAGGTCACCGGGCAGACAACTAGGGACAAAGGGGGGGTGTATTTTTTACATACAGTACTGTAATCTATAAGATTACAGTATACTGTATGTAATGTGTTTATTTCCTTTTTTGAATTTGGCGCCGTTCTCCGCCACCCGTGCATCGTAACGTCGCAAGGGAACGGAGATCGACGGCACACAGGGACACTGTGTGAATCGAGCGAGGACGCTGCTCGCTCACACAGCGGGGAGGCATCGCAGGATGCAGGGACAAGGTAAGTAACTTTGTCTGTTTCAGCTGCGAGGCGAGCCCGAGTCTGGCTCAGGGATACCGCTTTTGGTACAAAAATCTTACCTCGAGCCAGACTCAGGAATAACGCCAGGGTGGTTAATGTGACCTATAAACTGTATAACTCAGTTGAACAACAAACTGAAATATTTTAGGTGAAGGGAAGTAAAGATAAAAAAACTAAAATAATATGGTTGCATAAGTGTGCACACCTTTAAACTAATACTTTGTGGCACCTTTTGATTTCATTACAGCACTCAGTCTTTTGGGGTATGAATCTATCAGCATGGCACATCTTGGCTTGGCAATATTTGCCCACTCTTCTTTGCAAAAATACTTCAAATCTCTTAGATTGCGAGGGCGTCTCCGGTGCACAGTCCTCTTCAGATCACCCCACAGGTTTTCAATCAGATTCAGGTCTGGGCTCTGGCTGGGCCATTCTAAAAATATAATCTTCTTCTGGTGAAGCCATTCCTTTGTTGATTTGGATGTATGCTTTGTGTGACGGACAGTTCTTGGTCACTGTTGTGCCATACTTTCTCCACTTGATGATGACTGTCTTCACTGTGTTCCAAGGCATAGCCATTGCCTTGGAAATTATTTTGTACCCTTCTCCTGACTGATACCTTTTAACAATGAGATCCCTCTGATGCTTTGGAAGCTCTCTGCGGACCATGGCTTTTGCTGTAGGATGCGACTAAGAAAATTTCAGGAAAGACCTACTAGAACAGCTTAACTTTATTTGGGGTTAATCAGAGGCACTTTAAATTATGGCAGGTGTGTAATAACTCCTATTTTACATGAGTTTGAATGTGATTGCTTAATTCTGAACACCCCCAGTCATAAGAGGGTGTGCACACTTATGCAACTATATTATTGAATTTTTTTATTTTTACCCCCCCCCCCTCCCCACGAAAAAAAAAAAACAGTTTGTTTTTCAATTGATAGGTCACATTAAAGGTGGAAAAAGTTCCAAAATAATTTATCTTTGTCTCAGAAACCTGAGATTTTAAATAGACAAATAAAGTAAACGTGAAGGAGACCATGTCAGCTCCGCTGTGCGCATGCTCACAACTCGGGAGCGGCGCAATCAGTGAAATTGGAAATGGACTAGGGCAACGTTGTGAACTACGCAGACAGCATAAATAGACACACACAAACGCACTTGCATTGCAAAAGTACATCCCTTTGTGTCCCTTCCCATTTAACCAAGTGCTTTTGTTCCTGTTGTTCGTTGCAGTGTGTCTTGTAGTTGTCAGATTAGTGTTCTGTGTGATCAAGTTCTTGTTGGTATATTTGTGAAAGTGTTTTTTGATAAGTGTTTGAGAGACTGTTTGTTTGATTGATATATTTCTGAGCGTTTGTTTTCTTGCTTTATTTTTTATTTTTTATTTTTTTGCTGACATTTTTGGCATTTTTAATTTTTTTTTTTGCTGACATTTTTTTACAATTTTGGGTTGTGCATGCTGTTTGAATGTGGGGGTGACATTCCTGCTGGAAAAGGGGTGTCATCCTCAATTTTGGTGGAGAAGGGTTCCCCAGGACCAGGGAGAAGTGATTCCCAGGTCCGTGTGAATGGTGTATGAATGTACAGTGACATAATTGGAGCCTTGACGTGGCGTTACTGCTCACCAGTTGTGCATGGTGGACTGGTGCCAATCCAATTTGATGAGGATGTGGGGTGTGTGTGCTAGGGACCACAGTGGTGTGCATGCATGCATTCTCATTGTGCCATGATTAATGTGTGTGTTTAACGTGCAAAGATGCCCAATATGAGCTGTCTCCTGACTGCTCTTCCCTCAGAAGACGGGGTATCCTCGGTTAGGGGGGGATTGTCTGGTTGGGGGGTCAGGTCATCACGTAGCTCAACCTGTAGGCCCTTCCTCACTGCGAGATTGTGCAGCATGCAACATGCAACGATGATATGGCACACGAAGTTTGGGGAATACAACAGTGTACCCCCAGACTTATCCAGGCATCGGAAACGTGACTTCAGGAGGCCAAAGGTGCGCTCCACCACTGCTCGGGTTTTGATGTGTGCTTGATTGTATCTTTCCTCTCCTGGGGTTTGGGGGTTCCGGATAGGAGTCATGAGATGGGGTCCCAGTGCATATGCAGAGTCACCTGGAAGGGAAAAGACAGGAGAATGTTAGTCATGCATGTGCCACTTGTGAGGTGTGCATCACGGGAGGGGATAGTCATGCCTGACTCCCATGTCACTCACCAACCAGCCAGGTGTTCCCATACACGTTCTGATCGAATTCCATTCGGATGTGGCATTGATTGTAGATGTAGCTGTCATGGCTGGACCCGGGGTGTTTGGCACGGACGTGCCATATGAGGCCTTGGGCATCAACTATCACCTGTACGTTGATGGAATGCCAATTCTTCCGATTGCGGTACATGTGCTCTGTGTCATGGGGGGGCTGGAGTGCCACATGTGTGCAATCAATGGCCCCGATGGTGCGTGGGAATCTGGCAATTCTGTAGAAATCTGTCATTGCCTTCAGCCGCAGGTCCTCAGTGGTGGGTTTGATGATTAGGTTGGCCAAGCGTGTGAGGATTGCTGGGACAACCTGGTGCACACATCTGCTCATGGAGGATTGTGACATCCCAGCCACCACTCCACTTGTACGCTGAAAAGAGCCACTGGCAAGGAAATGGAGTGTTGCCAGTACCTTGACCAGTGGCTGCACTGGATGTGAGCGTTGTGTTGGGCTGGTGATGTCATCCTGCAGGGTTGTGGTTAATTCCAGGATGGCATGAGGGGGGAATCTGAAGATGCGATACACCTCAGAATCACTCATGCCAAAGAGGTCTATGCGTGTGCGGTATACCCTCTCCCGTGCCATCCTCCGTGCCCTCCTCCTTCTTTGGTCATCTAAATTCACTAGTGCAGCTATGAGCGACGATGCCCCTGGCATGTTGGCAGTCAAATTGTAGTGCAACACGTGTGTGTGGTCTGCTCCTCAGTAACGGTGTTGCTTTCTGTGAGATGTAGACGTTTTTTCAAAATTTAGACCAGCTTTTATGTGCTCTAACTTTAGACAGGACATTTTGCTGTTGCGCACATCGCGTAGCCTGCGCAGCAACTGCGTTTTTTTGTGGATCCCCGCAACTCCCTCATTAGCATATTTGACTAGCAAATCAATGGTGTGTCTAGCGCATTTTTGCGCGGACGGATGCGTCTGTCTAACGAAATTACGCCGGACCAAAAAAAGTAGATTTCTGGCGTAAATCGTTTTCTGAATCGCGCGCATCTAAACGCACGCGCACATTTAGACTTACGCACGCGCAACACCAGTTGCGCAGGCGTAATCGCTCTGTGAATCTGGGCCCTTGTTTTTCCTTTAGACTGTGGTCTGAAAGAAAAAACAATCTAACAGATTTCTCTATCCACACTAAACAGGTGGACAAATCTCCTGCTGCAGCTGTTGTGTTCTAACAGCCACCACCACCCAATGTTAAAATAAATGAATAATGCCTGCATTTGATTGGATTATGGCTCCTTCAATATTCCGATCAAAGTGTATGGCCAGCTTTGGGTAAGGATAAGGTTTAGCATTATGTGTGAATTGTTATGTTTCAGCATTAGTTTAAGGGTTAAGTGTAAAGGAAGCTATGACATTAGGGGTTATTTTTTTATACTTTACATTGCTGTATCTATAACTAAAACTTGTATGTTCTTATACACAGCAGAAAGTGGTTAAAACCCCTGTCAACATGTAGTAACACATGAAACACAAAGCAGGGCATTGTGCTGCTATTTATTTTAAAATCTCACCAACAGTGCACCACTACCTAGGAGCGCAGAAGTTAAAGAGGAAGTAAACTCTGATGGGTTTTACTTCCTATCTTTTACCCTGCAAAGTAAAAGCATAATGTGCTAGTATGTATTACATACTAACACATTATGTGACACTTACCTGCAAACAAAGCCTGTGCCGTCCCCGCTGCAGGCCACATCCATGTTTCATACTAGTATGAATAGACCCTAGTATTACAGGAGCCCTGTATGTGTAAAATAACACAGAACAAAGGCTTTCAAAACCAATCTGTCCAGGTAAGAAACAACTACCATGTCAGTATTGAAACTTGGCTTTTTATTCTGGCAGGTTGATGAGTTGGCAAATGTACAGTAACTCATCTGAATCCAATGAGTATTATGACTGTGTGACAATGTACATGTTTTCATACTCTCTTGGAGACCCTAACCAGAAATTTGATGCTCTAATGCCTAGACTGGCCATAGTGTACATACACTTCAAATGTTGAGATTTCTGCATTGGAGGGCATTAGAACGATCATGTCTTATTTTCTCCTTGATGTGAAACTCCAGGCAAATATTTTTTTCAGAATTTGGGTAGAGTAAAGAAGAGTTTGTAGAAAATGGGAAAGGGATGGATAGCCGCACTCCAAGGAAACTTCAAATAAGTAGTCTTTATTGATAAAAATGGGCATGCAAAACAAAAACACAGCCACAGGAGAGGACAGCCGACGGGTTTCACACTATATCAGTGCTTAGTCATGGCTTAATGAAGGGTTTGAATTTCTATTTGAGGGAGTAGAGTAGAAATCTTCTCCGAGGGACACATGTTACGATCATAAGGGATTTCAGGGTGATGTTTCCTCACTTCCTGTTGTGTCTCTGTAACAGGAAAAGATGACAATAACAATGATGAGGACAAAAAAATCAAAGGCCTCTTGCACATGGACATACTATTTTAGTTTCATAAGCATGGGTATAATATTTTACTTATATTTTATACACAGAATCTTGTTGACAGAAATATCCTTAGTAAGAATACAAGTTATGTTCCGTAAAGACCTCGCTTGTAGATACTAACACAGGTGTATTTACACAGGTAAAATTCTTCTTCATCCACTTTTAGCTGCCAGTGTTTCAATTTATCAAAATGTTTCAAATTTCATTGTGTTTATACTTGTATGGGCATAAATTACTGCACTCAAACGTAAAGTTTTTGTCTCTTTTTTTATGTCTCTGAGCACATTCCTAAATTACAGATCTTTATGCACCTGTGTTCAGATCCATAAAAAAAAAGACTAAAAAAATGGGGCCAGATTCAGAGAGCCATTACGCCTGTCTAACTAGTTTTAGACAGGAGTAATTTCAAATTTTGAGCGCCGTATCACTAGTTTGAATCCTCAAACCATGATACGGCGGCGTTGGGCTTCGATCTGACAGGCTTACATCTTCGTACGCCTTCGGATCTACGCTGCAATCTTTTTGCGGCCGCTGGGTGGAGTTTGCGTAGTTTTCAGCGTCGGGGTATGCAAATGAGCTTTTTCCGGCGATCCACGAAGTTACGAGCGTCGTTCGCTATCGCGGACGTCATTTTTTCGCTACGTAAAGTTAAACCAGCTATTAGCTGGTCTAACGTTACGCGGCCCATGTTAAGTATGGCCGTCATTCCCGTGTCGACTTTCACATTTTTTTTATTTTTTGCGTAAGTTGTCCGGGAATAGGAATGTCCGTAAACGATGCTACTCAAAAAAAAAATGACGTAACGACGTGATTTCGCGCAATGCACGGCGGGAAATTTCTGAACGGAGCATGCGCAGTTTGATCGCTGCGGGGACGCGCTTAATTTAAATGCCTTACGCCCCCTAATCGCGTAGTTTGATTCCGCCGGGAGAAATACACTACGCCGCCGTACCTTACGGGCCAAAATCTCTCTGAATTCCTCCTAGAGCCAGGTAAAGTACGGCGGCGTAGAGTATCTCTGATACTCTGCGGGAATCTAATTCTTTCTGAATCTGGCCCTTGGCATTTATTTTGCCCATGTGCAAGAGGCCTAAAACAGGTTCTTCCTGTACTCTCACAGTCTATCTACAAACAAAGTTTTACACTCTACACCAGAATTAGTAAATACAGTAAATATAAATTCCATGTAACTTCGTGTTGTAGAATATCATTTTGAATTAGATTCACTTTTAAATATTTTTGGAGCACATCAAATCTGCCAAAATCGGACTCAAAACTAGAATTATGGCACAAGACCTTATTACATACAGCATGATGCTTGTCAAATAATCCTATGGCAGCTGTCAGTGGATAAATCCTTTAACCAAATAAGGATGAAAACTGCTTCAAAAATTGATTCAGTACAGTATAAAATAAGTCAGATATGTATAGATGGGGGTATATTTTTGGATGTATATATTGTATGGCTCTATTTTAACTATACTTTTATATCCATAAAAGTGTATGTGTAACAGTTAATTTATTACTTGAACAGTTAATTGATTACTTGTACCTCTATTAGTGTATTGATAATTCTATTAAATCTGTGTATTGATACGGACAATGTGTCAAGACCTTTGATTTTGACATGTTTAATGAACTTGTATTGATTACTAAAGCACTTAATAGGGCAACATCTTCTATGAGTCAGTCAAGATCTTGTCATGCCGCTGTCCTCAAGTCCTCTTCTCCGATCACATTGATAGCAATATACAGATAATTAATAATATTAATTTGGGTTTTATAATTCTTTATCATCAGAAGTACGTGACTCGCCTTATAATGACGGCTTCACAGCATCTCAGGATAGCCAATAACAACAATGAACAGAATTAGGGTTTGTATACACAGGCATTTGCTCAAGTTAGTATTGCTTCCCCCAATACAAGTGAATGAGAATGCAAAAAACACTAAAGCAGCTCTATACAGTTAAGGATTTCAGAAATATCTTGAACTGTTTTCACATTTAAACTGAATATACGTGAATTTGCCCACCTACAGAAACCCCTTATACACAATACTGCCTGTGCCTGTATGATGTGAACCATATCTATCAATGTGTTTTTACTTATTGTTATATTGTGACATTGCTCATCCCATCTCTCAGTGGCCTCACCATACTTCAAGTCTGATCTCTTGTAATAGATAGCCATTAGCCACATTCAACGTGACTTGAAGAAATCTTGCTTCTTGTTTAAGTAGCATCCTGGGCCTGCATGTTTAGGGAAATGTGTTCAACTTTACAGAAAAACATGCAATTGAATGTCTTCTAGCTATACTATGACCTGGATGAATGAGAGCCTTCACAGACTCATTCACAATTATGGTGCATCTCCTCAAATGCTAGGTTCTGTATGTACTGCTTTTAATATTCTTATTTTTCTTACTAGAGGCCTATTAAATAGAATAGTGCACAAAAAATTAGGATGTTGAGCATGCATTAACAAATAACAACCAAAGACTTTCCAAGTGTGGCACCCTCTAGTGTGTGCTAGAGTGAGTGTAGGCAAACCATACTCTGACTCAGAGTTAAGCTGGTGCGCTTTAAATGGGTCAGGGTTTATTAGAGTTTAGGGCTGGGTGACTCATTCTGGCAGCTCTCTGGTGCCTCCCCCTGGTCTAGAAGGTTGGAGAATCTTCTAGAATTAGAGGGTGGGGGCTAGGAGGAGCTGCCTTGAATAATTTTGAAGCCTTGGTCAATCCTCAGCAGTGGGCTGGCAAGGGGCTGAGATAACTTAATAAATAGACATGGGCCATGCGAGCAGGGGCAGGCGGGTGTAAGATGGAGATTCAGTGTTGAGGAGGCTGTTGGGGCCCTCAGGGGTACCCCCTAGTCTGGGGGGGGGTGTCCTGCCTTGGGCAGGGGCCCAGGTGCTGGAAGAATCCTGCTAAACCTCACAAGAGGAGGTCTTCCTGGAGGCACAAGAGCAAGAGAGGACACAGTGAGTAGTGCAACACTGTTGGGGACTAACAAAAAGGGGAGACTGCCTCATGTAGCCAGTCTCCCTTGAAGACAGCTGCGTTCTTAAGTTTTCAGTCCTATCCCAAGAGATCTCTTGAGAGGCAGTCAGGAGGGCTGGTGAAAGGGCCAGATGCAGACAGAAGGGTCAGCATTGCCTAAAGATGTTGTGCTGGGATCAGTGGCCAGTGGCCACAAGGAAAGCTGTTTTACTCCAATTGTGCTACTTTTGAGGGACTATGAGTTTCTGCCTATAATGGGCTGCTACTGAACTGACAATGGGCCTGTCAGTTCCACCAAGAGTGAGGAAGTGAGCTGCCATCTGGAAAAAGGTAGGCCAGTGGATGTGGTGTATCTGGATTTTACAAAAGCATTTGATACAGTCCCCCACAAACATGTAATCTACAAGCTGAGGTCTGTAGGCATGGACCATAAGGTTTGTTCTTGGATAGAAAGCTGGCTATGGGGGCGTGTCCAAAGGTTTTTGATAAATAACGTATACTCAGAATGGTCTAGAGCAGGGGTGTCAAACAGGCGGCCCTCCAGATGTTGCAAAACTACAAGTCCCATGAGGCATTGCAAGGCTAACAGTTACAAGCATGACTCCCACAGGCAGAGGCATGATGGGACTTGTAGTTTCGGAACAGCTGGAGGGCCGCCAGTTTGACACCCCTGGTCTAGAGTGATTAGTGGGGTACCCCAAGGCTCTGTTCTGGGAGCAATTCTGTTTAATTCATTAAAAAATGAGTGGGATAAATAGCTTGATCTCAGTGTTTGCTGATGACAAAAAATATGCAGGGCTATAACAACACAGCGTGATATAGAAACTTTACAAGAGGACCTGAATAAATTAAGGGAGTGGTCTACTGCTTAGCAAATGAAGTTTAACATTGAAAAATGGAAGGTAATGCACTTGGGGTGTAAAAATATAAATGCAAGTTACTCATTAGGGAAAGAACCCCTAGGGGCTTCCAGGATGGAGAAGGATCTAGGGGTCCTGGTAGAAGACAGACTGAGCAATAGCATGCCGTGTCAAGCTGCGGCTATCAAAGTCAGCGGAATATTAACATGCATTAAAAAGGGGATTTACTCCAGAGATAAAATGATTATTCTGCCACTTTATAAAACTCTGGTCCGTCACATCTGGAGTATTCCATCCAGTTCTGGTCACCAATCCTCAAAAGGGATGCTGGAGCTGGAGAAAGTCCAGAGAAGGGCAACTAAATTAATATGGGAACTAGAGGACCTTAATTGTGAGGAATGACAGCAAGCACTACATTTATTCACCCTGGAGAAGATATACTTGAAAGGAGATATGATACTGTTATACAAATATCTCAACAGAAGTCCCAGCGTAAGTATAAAACTTTTCAGTTCCAGGGAGTGTAAAAGGACACAGTGCCATATGGTGAGACTGGAAGAGAAGCGGTTTAACCTTAACCACTTAAGCCCCGGACCAATATGCTGCTAAATGCCCAGAGGCGTTTTTACAATTCGGCACTGCATCGCTTTAACATACAATTGCACGGTCGTGCAACATGGCTCCTAAACAAAATTTGCGTCCTTTTCTTTCCACAAATAGAGCTTTGTTTTGATGGTATTTGATTGCTTCTGCGATTTTTATTTTTTGCGCTATAAACAAAAATAGAGCGACATTTTTAAAAAAAAAACAATATTTTTTACTTTTTGTTATAAGAAAAATTGAACTAAATTTTAGTCAAACATTTAGGCCAAAATTTATTCAGCCACATGTCTTTAGTAAAAAAAAAATTAGCTACCTAGCGGCAACAGCGACACTGATACAGCGATCAGAAAAATTATCGCTTAGTGACGCTGGTAATGGGGGGTGAAAGGGTTAACTAGGGCGGTGATCAAGGGGTTAAAACTTTATTAGGGGGGTTCGTGGCTACCCTGAACCTAACACTAACTGCCTGTCACACTAACTGTCACACTGACACTAAATGCAGTGATCAGTAAATATATGATCACTGCATTCAGTGACAGAGTGACAGGGGGTGGGGGGGGGGTGATCGCAAGGGGTTAAATGTGCCTATGTGTACAGGTGTCAGTGTAGTGTTGGTGCGACTTACTGTGAGTCTTCTCTCCTCTCGGCGGTTTGAAAATACCGCTGAGAGGAGAGCTGCATCACTTCCTCTGCCAGTGTTTACATTTTACAGGCAGAGGAAGTGACACGGCGGAGGCTCACAGGATTGGCTGGGAGCGATCATAAGGGGGTGAACAGAATCGAGCAGCCGCCCCCTCAGCACCGATTGCTCCCCAAGGTAAGCCGCCCGCCGCATGCAGCGGAGGGGGTCCCGATCAGACCCCCGACCCGCTAGAAGGCAGGGAGGTACATGTACGCCCATCTGCCTGTATGTGCCATTCTGTGGACGTACATAGGCGTGCGGCGGGCGTTAAGTGGTTAAGCTGCATAGGGGCTTTTTCACTGTCAGCATGTGGAACTCTCTTCCACAAATGGTGGTGTCGGCAAGAAGTATGGATAGTTTTAAAAGACTCTTGGACGTGCATCTTAGCGAAAACAATATACAGGGATATGTGAAATTATTTTTTTATGCACACACACCTACACAGGTTGAACTGGATGGACTGTTTTATTCAACCTTACCAACTATGTAACCAGCAGGAGCTGTACAGAGGAAGTGAGGAACAAAGTGTGTGCAGGTGGAAAGCTAAAGGAATTAGAGCTGTAAATAGGAAGCTGTATATAAGAGACTGTAAACAGGAAGTTGTCCCTGAAGATCTTGTTCAAGTCAAGTGGGCATACCAGAACCTCCCATCCCTATCCAAGTTATTAACCCCTTAATAAATAACAAAAACAAAGCTACGGAATTTTCTCTGACTCTGTGTGACTGTGAAGATTTGGTGTGCCTGGCTGTGCAGGAGTGGGGGATCCCTTTCATCTGCAGCTCCTATGTGGGGTGTGCTACACAGGTTACTGAAGGGATGGTTTCTGAACATTTCAAAGTTAACATTTTCTGAAAAGAAAAAGTGGAATGGTAAATAAAATGTTCAAATGTTTACAATAGATAGTCATGAGCCTCAGCCACTGTATATACTGTAGCTATAATCTCTAAGATAAAGTTTCTAGATGTATTCACTACAAACATTTGTTTGTTGATTTCAATATCCATTGGCACCTTACTGGGTACTTAAAGTGGTCAGAAATGTCAGTGTGAGTGAACATTGACTTATCTTGCCACCACGAGAGTTGATGTTCTTCGGTGGCTACAACTGTACATTAACAGGTAAACTTACTGCAGGTGTACACACTCTGGATGGAGATCTGTGAGTACAAGCAAATAAACAAACTTTGGTGACGGATAGTGATGAGCGGAATACGCCATATTTGATTTCGCAATATTTCACGAATATATAAAAGAATATTCGCGAAATATTCGTTAATATCGAATATTCGTGATATTTTATAAAAAAAAAAAAAATTACGAAATTTCGCTAATGTGAATGCGAAATTTCGCGAATGCGAAATTGATTGTGAAATTCTCGTCAACACGCGAAAACGGAGATCATTTCCTGGATTACTAAACTAATAGGCACTAAACACTAACTCTACTTACACAAACTTATATGACTAAACTAAAGCTAATTTTTTTTTTTTTTTATACACAAAACACAGAAGGGCAGAGAAAGTATTCGCGAATATTCGTAATACGAATATTCGCATTGCGAATATTCGGCAACATAAAAGGATCGCCTCAGCTACTCGGCCCAGTGTCTCTAATCATCCCAGCAATGCTTTTAGAAGTCGATGGAGATCACTAGGATGTGATCTGTTTTAAAAATAAATGTGAAAAAATATGAATATTCGCAATAGCGAATATTCACCACGATATTCGATTTATTCGCGAATACTCGAATATGCAATATTCGTAACGAATATTCGCGATGCGAATATTTGTGAGCAACACTAGTGACGGAGTTGTTGGGTGGACAGTAACAGTAACACAAATAAGAACTACATGATTTTGTTGTATGCGTCAGAACTGTCACAATGCTTTCATGAATTTTGTGCAGGGCATTTTAAAGGGACCATACCACCAGAAAAGTATTGCTAAACAGGTTGTAAACTCTTTAAAAAACAACAACCTGTAAGACAAAGTCATAATGCACTAGTATGTATTGCATACTAGCTCAATATGAAATACTTACCTTACAAAGAAACCTTCCAGTGGTGTCCGCACACCGCTGAGATGGCTGACATTTTCCCTGGAGTTTCTTCTGGGTTTGCAGGCTCCGGCGCTGTGAGTGGCCTGAGCCACGATGACATCACTCCTGCGAATGTGTGTAGGATTTGCCATTTACGGTACAGAGCTCGGGAAGGAATGGCACCGTGATGTCACTGTGCATGTACTGTACGGTACAGATTTAGTACATTTTTAACCTACCTATAGATGAGCCTTATTATAGGCTTACCTATAGGCACAGGGCCATCTTTAATGGTGATTGGACCCTGGGCAAAAAAATCCTTGGGGGCCCCCCATGCAATTTTGCCCTCCACCTGCTCTGAGACATACAATAAATATCAGCTAGACTTAAAATCTGTTTACTGTATCAGATTAGGCAGTGAATGCAATTGGTTGCCAGAGGTTACAACATATCATTACCAATTACTGACTGGTTGCTAGAGGTTACAGCACACATTACGGCTCACTGATTAGTAACTACTGGTTGCTAGAGATTACTGTACAGTAATAATGCTCACTGATTGGTTGCTAGAGATTACAGCACATCATCTCTTCACTGCAGAGGGGCATGGTTTACATATGAATGTCGCCTTTATTTACATATGAATGCAGCCAACCTTAGCTATTTACATATGAATGGTGACACTATTTACATATAATTGCTCCCATTATTTACATATGAATGATGGTTATTTACATGTAAACACAGGGTCTGCAGGTGCGTCATCTGTACACAACAATAGGGCAGAGCTGGGCAGAATTAGTAGCAGCACTTCACACTGAGATATCAGGACACAGTAAAGTACTAAAACTCCAAGACACAAGGGAATTTAAACTGGGATAGTTGGCAAGTATGAGGCAGCTGCCTTGGGCCCCACAACAATGACAGGGCCCAGGGCAGTTTCCCGTTTTTCCCTGCCTTAAAGATGGCCCTGTATAGGTAAATGTCTACAGAGGAAGTTTACTTCCTCTTAATGTTTTACTGAATCCTCCTCTTTGTGTCATCTTTATTCCTGATAAGCTTTAGCAGGTTTTGAATATTTACCAGATCAGAACTCATCTCAGTTCTGGTCTAAGGTACTGTGACTAGTCAAATGAAAATGACCTACCAGACAAGCCACTACAGTTCTGCATTCTATTTTTATTATGTGACCTATATAGCTCTACATCTTCTGATTTACACTTCAGATTTTGAAAATAAACTTTGTGACCTGAGTGTAAATATGAAGCAATCACCTGGGACTATTGTTACAAAGAGGCAGCCCCAGTCACAGTAACAGTGCCATTTTTGCATTCGAGAACTGATAACAAAAACAGAATTTATGTATAAAGTCAATAAAACTATGGAATTGAAACACATTTCGATTCATTTAAATATCTGTAAGCCAGCTTCCTTTTCTTCTTAAATAATTTATTGTTATCCTGTAGTTATTAGAATCATAATGTTTTGTGACAATATGAAATGCTTAAGAAATAATACGCATATTGTTTACCCCTTGGGTGCTGTATTTGTGTCTCTTTATATGTAGGGAGAGGTGTTGGAAAACGAAACCTATAATAAATAAATTAAGTATTTGATAGAAGTGAAGTTTCTGCTAAGTTCCCTCTATAAATAGACTGGATATCTATGTAACATTTTATTATCATTTCTACAAATATTTTTCAGCAGTTCAAATAGTTGAAAGCACCACAAAGAAAAACAAGCCCCAATGAGGGTAGAAACGTTAAACTAAACTCCAGACAGATATAAAAAAAAAAATTACAATTCATCAAGTTTTATATTCGTTAAAAAACAATTAAATGTATTTTAAATACAGCTAACATAACTACCTAAATATGTCTCCATGTAATCTTTCTTGAATTACATTTGTACCAGCGTGTCTATTTTCTTACTATGCCCAGATGCATTCCGAGGCCCCTTAAACTTGATCTCCCACAACTTCCTGCGTTTCTGGACACACATTACTCAGTTTTCCTCCCTCAGCAGCTCATAGTGGCTACACCCAATGAGGCAGAGGTAAATAGGCAAATGATCTGCAGATACCGTGTTTCCCCAAAAATAAGCCTGGGTCTTATATTAATTTTGGCAACAAAAGACCCAGTAGGGCTTATTTTGGGGGTAGGTCTTAATATATTCTCTCTCTCTCCCTGCCTGTCAGGAATTCCCAGTTTAAACAAACTTAAAATGGCCAAATTCTTTCTTTTAGGCCTCGTACACACGGACGGACATATCCCATGCAAACGGTCCTCGGACCGTTTGCATGGGATATGTCCGCCGGGCTATTTTGGTCCGATGGCATGTACACACCATCGGATCAAAATCCCCACCGGCAGACAGCGCGGTGACGTAGCGGTGACGTTGACGCCGCCACGTCACCGCACCAGGAAGTAAACAACTTCCACACATGCGTCGCATCCATACGACGCTTGCGCGGGAGGATATGTCCGCTGGTGAGTGTACTGACCAGCGGACATATCTGAAGGACTTGTGTCCAGCGGAAAAGTTTCAAAGCATGCTTTGGAAATTTTCCGCTGGACAAATCAGTCCAAATCCGTCCGTTTGCCCCTACAGACGAGCAAATTTTTCGGCTGAAATGGTCCGTCAGACCATTTCCAGCGGAAAAATTCCATCGTGTGTATGAGGCCTTACAGTAGCACACAATACAGAATGTGTGTGCCCCTGCAATCCACACAGTGCCAAACACCTCAGACTTCCTCCACCTCTCCCAGCCACCAGCGAGGGACCCGGCCCCCCTCCTTCTGCAATGCTCGAAGCAGGGAGGAGGGCACACCAGCATGTGAGGAAAAAAAATACCTGTAAACCTGTAAATACCTTGTGGATAACGGAGTATACATGCTGCTTACCGCATACATGTTGATTGCAGAGGCTCTGCACCGTATGGTACTTTCAGTGACCCGCCAAAGCTCTATGAAGGGAGGGGGGCCAAGGTCCCCGCAGACAGGCAGGAGAAGAGACCAGAGTATCTATGCTGCATACCACACACATGTTGATTGCAGAGGCTCTACACCGTAGGTACTTTCAGTGACCCGCTGAAGCTCTGTGAAGGCCAAGATCCCACACAGACAGGCGGGAGAAGAGGAGACCAGCAGGGAGATCAGCTGAGCGCAGCTCTGTATCAAAGGCACCTGACACCACTAAGAGAGACACACACACAGCACACTGCACACCACGGTAACAGGATTATACCACATTTCCTCAAAAATCACACAATCACATCAAACTAGGGCTTAATTTCAGGGTAGGGCTTATATTGCAGCTCGCCTGGAAAATAGTGCTAGGTCTTATTTTCGGGCTAGGTCTTATTTTTGGGGAAACACGGTAGGTTAGAGACTCTCCACTGTCACAACTGGCATGTGGGCATCCAGACCAGAGCCAAATATCATGCAACTTCTCCATAAGGCGCAGTCACTATGGGGAGCCCCTTTTTGATTGCTACCGGAGAGTTCCAGTGAAGTGGACCTTTGTCCTTGGGCCTGGATCCCTCCAGCTGCTCACCTGTGTTACCAGAGCTACCCTGGGCTTCACTGTCAGGAATGAAAAAATCTCACAAGAGTCTCCACCTCTGTGCCAGTATACACACCTAGGAATGTAACACACAAAATCTCAGGTTCCTGCACACCTTGTATGTAAATTTTTGAAAAGAGAGCTGGAGTTTGATAACAGTCCTTAACAATACTTTGTTTGGTAAACGATAATTGATCTGGGACATCCAAAAAAATGAATTTCAGCACACATTTCAGCAGAAGCCTTAGTCATAGCTATGAGCTAATCGTATTCTGCTGTTTTTTTTTGGATGTCCCAAATCACGTATCTTTTAACCACTTCAGCCCCAGACCATTTGGCTGCCAAATGACCGGGCCACTTTTTGCGATTCGGCACTGCGTCGCTTTAACTGATAATTACGCGGTCGTGCAAAGTTGCTCTCAAACAAAATTGACGTACTTTTTTTCCTACAAATAGAGTTTTCTTTTGGTGGTATTTTATCACCTCTGCGGGTTTTTTTGCGCTATAAACAAAAATAGAGCGACAATAAAAAAACAAAAAGCTTTATTTTGTACTTTTTGCTATAATAAATATCCCCATTTTTTTCTCAGTTTAGGCCGATACGTATTCTTCCACATATTTTTGGTAACATTTTTTGCAATAAGCGTATATTGAATGGTTTGCGCAAAAGTTACAGTATAGCAATCATAAAATAGGGGGTAGTTTTATAGCATTTTTATTATTACATTTTTTTAAACTAGTTATAGCAGCGATCTGAGATTTGTATTGTGACTTCGACATTATGGCGGACACATCGAACACTTGGCGCTATTTTGGGACCTTTCACATTTATACAGTGATCAGTGCTATAAAAATGCACCGATTACTGTATAAATGGGACTGGCAGGGAAGGGGTTAAGCAGTAGGAGGAAGGGAAAGGGTTAAGTGTGTCCTAGGGAGTGATTCTAACTGTTAGGGGGCATGGCTTACTGTGACACGTCACTGATCACTACTCCCAATGAGACGCCACCGGTGTCCTGCGATCGGGTCACAGGAGCTGAAGAACGGGGAGAGGTGAGTGTAAACACACCTTCCCCATTCTTCTCTGTGGCAGCGACACTAATGGTCTGTTCCCTGTTATAGGGAATGACGATCAGTAACGTCACACCTACAGCCACGCCCCCCCTACAGTAAGAATCACTCCCTTAGGGCACACTTAATCCCTAAGCGCCCCCTGGTGGTTAACCCCTTCACTGCCATTGCCATTTTCACAGAAAGCACTGCATGTTTATAGGACTTTTTGCTGTGAAAATGACCCAAAAATGTGTCTGATGTGTCTGCCATAATGTCGCAGTCACGAAAAAAATCGCTGATCGCCGCCATTACTAGTAAAAAAAAAATATTAATAAAAATGCCATAAAACTTTTGCGCAAACCAATAAATAAACGCTTGTTGTGATTTTACCAAAAATAAGCAGAAGAATACGTATCGGCCTAAACTGAGGAAAAAAACATATTGTTTTATACATTTTTTGGAGATATTTATTATAGCAAAAAGTAAAAAATATAGCATTTTTTTAAAAACCCCAGAGGTGATCAAATACCACCAAAAAAAAGCTCTATTTGTGGGAAAAAAAGGACGACAATTTTGCCTGGGAGCCACGTCGCATGACCGCGCAATTGACAGTTAAAGCAACGCAGTGCCGAATTGCAAAAAGGGGCAAGGTCCTTAACCTGCATAATGGTCCGGGTCTTAAGTGGTTGCATTTTTAAACTGTTTTAGAAAAAATGGTAGCTTGATTTTATTTTTTATTTTTTTGGGCGACAATGGATACCACATCAATGCAGTAAAAAAAAAAGTCTAAATTATGTATTACTGTACTTTTACTAATTCATAATGTGATTGCAGCCATATTAGTGCTTTTGCTACAACACAGTTGACTTTGTGATATTTTTTTTGTACTAACAGTTTCATTTTCAGGACTCTCAAGGTATATCCCCTTTTTCTTGGTAACTGTTGTTGCAATATCATTAAATAAGTTAATTTTCGAATATGCTGTTTAAAAATAACAGGATATGTTGTACAACAATCCACAAAAGGGTATAGTTCAGTCAGGCTAATATAAAATGGTGTTTGGTATATTGGTGCTTGGTTACTGTTGGCAGCTGCACACCACTGCTCCTTGCGCTTTCGTAATAAGTTCATAATAGGTATATTTTTGCTACTCTATACCAAGGCTTAAAAGGTGATATCAACTTTAAAGTTGGCAAGCTGGGCTATGACACTAGATCCAATATTTTCAGCTTTACTACTCAATAATGATGAAGAAGGAATGAGTAATCCAGGTATTGACGATGCAATATATTCAGAACATTCACCGAGCATCACCCTCAATCAACATATGGTAATGAGAACTTTAGAAAGATGTTGCAAGATGTCATCTACCACTGACTTTATACTGTGGTTTATATTTGAAATGTATTACTTTTATGAAAGAGGGTAAATATACATGAAAAGGTGGACAGTTCTATTCCACTGCCAATGATAAATGCAACAAACAACTTTGTTCTTATTCTGGTTTCTTTAAAAGTCACCGTTATTAATTCTCCAGATATATAACAAGAACACTTAGTACAGATTCTGTAATCTATTCCGTATTTATTGCCTTCATTCTTACTTAGTCACAGCTGTCTCATCTTACTAGTTTTCGCTCGCTAGACTAATCATCAGTCTTTTCTGCCCTGAACACTTCAGACATTGTCTTCTCTAAACAGCCTCTTCAAAGAGGTTTGGGGAATGGAAGTTTCAGTAACTGCACATATAATAAAATAACCTTATCTACTTGATAGTATATTGTTTTTTCCTTTTTTGTGATAACTCAAGAGTGAAAAACTGATATGGTTTTTCAGCTTGGGCTTGAAATTTGCTTTGTGTCTCCGAAAAACATAATGGGTTTGGAGCAACATATTTCCAGATGATTTGAAAATGTATACATCTGTTTAAGGGTAAATACAATTTCGGCTACTTGCCCTTCTATTTGGAAGCGTTAGTCTTCCTATTTGTACTCGTAAACATTAGACAGCAATTAGTCATAACAAGACAATTGAACTGATCCAATGCTTTCTTTTTGCAAATGTACAAATGTGCCCAACATTTCCTATAACTGTGTATGTAATATAAATATGGCACTTTTCTTATCTCTGTACATTAAATTAAATCTGTAGTGAACAAAAATATTTAGGCCACCATTGCTGAGCTGTCTTTCTGAGGATGGCAATTGCTTGGCTATCATGATGACCTTTTTCCTTCACAACTCTGAAACACTGACCTGACACCAGGCTGTAAATACTGTATATACTCGAGTATTTCAGCACATGTTTTTGTGCTGAAAATGCCCCCCTCGGCTTATAATCGAGTCACCTTTTTGCGCCTGATCTCCCGGACTTTGGGGACACTGTACTTGGCACACATGTAGCCCACTCTTCCTCTACAAGTGTGCAAAGTTTGTTGTCTGGGGGACCTATGGCTGGGGGCACCCCTTCCATAGATTCCCATGTTAAATGTCAGTCTAGTCATGAACACAGTAAGGCATGGGCACAGTGAGGCATGGTCACGGTGAGGCATGGGCACAGTGAGGCATGGACACAGTGAGGCATGCACATGGACACCCTAGGCTTAGGCCGCGTACACACGATGAGTCCATCCGATGAGAACGGACCGACGGACCGTTTTCATCAGTTCACCGATGAAGCTGACTGATGGACTGATGTGCCTACACAGCATCAGTTAAAAAAACGATCATATCAGTACGCGGTGACGTTTACGTGTTTTAAACACAATGACGTGCTGAAAAAACGAAGTTCAATGCTTCCAAGCATGCGTCGACTTGATTCTGAGCATGCACGGCCTTTTAACCAATGCTTTTGCATACTAACAATCGGTTAGCCGTCCATCGGTTCAATTTTAAAGCAAGCCCTCTGTTTTTTGACCGAAGGATAACGGACCAATGGGGCCTACACACGATCAGTTTGGACCGATGAAAACGAACTTCAGTCCGTTTTCATCGGTTTGAACCGATCGTGTGTACGCGGCTTTATACTCGAGTCAATACGTTTTCCCAGTTTTTTTTGTGGTAAAATGAGGTGCCTCTGCTTATATTCGGGTCGGCTTATACTCGACTATATACGGTAAGTAATCCTGACTTTTTTATTTTTTCAACTCTGCTCATGTACATACTACTCAGGGACTGAAAGTATTCAAGTAATGTGTTAGCATCACAACCTAGGTGACTAGCATTTTCAAAATAAAAGTTTAGCAATGTCAGTCTGAACAATCTTTGAGCATAGGTTCTCTTCAATAAGGAATAATGAAGGCCTTACTCAGACATGTGCAGTTCATTTCGTTCTGAATTGCAATTTGGACACATTTTTCGTTATTCAGAAATTCAGATGTATCCAAATTTCTCAATGCAATAGTAACAAATTTAAACAAATCTGAAATAACAAATCAAAATATCAGACAAGATTAGAATTTGAATAGTTTTCAAATCAAATTCGAATTTCCAAAAATAATACAATAAAATAGAAAATAAAAGAATAGAATAGAAAAGAATATACTACAATAGAAAATAGTAGATAAGAATAGAATAAAACAGAACAGAATAGAAAATAAAAGAACGGAATAGAAAATAAAGGAATAGAATAGAAAATAGAATAGAATAAAATAAAAAAGAATTTAACTATCTTCTGAAATTTGAGTTTCACATAGAATACATTTGAATTCTGATTAGAATAGAAAAGAAAAGAAAAGAAAAGAAAAGGATAGAAAATAAAAGAATATAACCATTTCACAAAATTCAAATAAAATATATTTGAATTTGAATAGAATATAAAACAATAGTTTAGAACAGAATAGAAAACAATAGAATATAATAGAAAATAATAATAGAATAAATTCAAATTCGATTATAATGGAAAATAATAGAATATAAAAGAATAGAATAGAAAAGATTAGAAAATAATAAACAATAGAAAATACTAGAATAAAATGAAATAGAAAGAATATAACAATATAACCATTTTCTAAAATCTAATTTCAAATAGAATAAATTAGAGTTCAAATAGAAAAGAAAAGAATAGAAAATAAAAGGACAGAACAGATTTTGAATTTCGAATAGAATAAATTCAATTTTCGAATGGAATTCGATTTTAATTTGACTGCAATTCAAATGGAATTAAAAATTTTTTTGAATCAATTCAAATAAATAAAATGAATTCCAAAAACGAATTAAACAAATTAAATTGAACAAATTTATGTAAACAACTAATCAAAAAAAAAATTGTTTTTTTCGTTCTGCACATGTCTAGCCTTAGCCAAGACATGTCAAACTCAAAGGCAACGGTGAGCCAAATTAAGTGGATTAAATTTGCACAGAATTATATTAGGTTTACAAGGGAACATTCCTACTTAAAAACCCAAAAAATGACATCCCTTTTGTAATTAACTCTATAGTGATTACTGTACAACATTTTCCCTTGAGAATGGCACCATGAACATGTAATAAATCATTCAGCTGTAAAATGATTTAAGAAACAGTAGCTTTTATGAATTGAATCCTCAGATAGTTTAAAATCCTAAAATGACCTCAAGGAGTGAGAAGGCCCAGGAAGGCCCAAAAACAGAAGTTAGAAATGCATGCTTTAGTCAAACCCAGAACGCAGATTTTTTTTTTTCTTTTACACAAAAGATTTCCAAAGTAAAAAAATAAAATAAAGATAAAACTTTACATATATCAGTAGCTTAATTTTGTTTTCTTTTTTCATTTTAGATAAAATGTTTAAAACATTTGTCTGATTCCAATCCATGTATAGTATAAAACATTACGTAAACCACTGGGATCTAGCCCAAAAAATCGTATCTCGCAGATATTTAACTCCATCTTGCCTTGCCAAAATTTTCTCCTACAATTTTTTTCTTTGCCGGTTGTAGCCACATAGGAAATACAATCCATATCATTTGGTCATGGAAAAGCTTCACAAGCTTCTGGTGGAGGATTTTTCCGCTTATACCTAATATTACTAGCATTTTGATTGCTCCAGATTCTGCCTTGGCAATATTAAACCAGGGGATTGGATGTTTTCCTTTGATTGTCATGTAGATATAGCCGATGTGTTATTGGCAGCAAAGATAATTATAACAAGTTCTTGAAAGAAAAGTGCTGGCTCCTAATCTATCCAAAGCTCTTGCCTTAGTGAAAATGTACTCTTTAAAAAGTGCTTGCTCTCAGATCTGACTCCCTTCCTGCATTTGAGAAATCCTGGAATATATGGGCAATTTGGTGCAAGACATGATTTATTGTTAGAAAGGGACTACTTTGTATTAAGATAGAGTTACTTATAGACTAGAGATGAGCTTCGAGTTCGAGTAGAACTCATGTTCGACTCGAACTTTCCCTGTTCGCCGAACAGCGAACTATTTGGGGTGTTCCCGGCAAGTTCGTGTGAACTTTAGAACCCTGTCAAAGTCTATGGGACTCGAATGTTTGAAGGCTAAAGGCTAAAATGCAAGTTATTGTAATAAAAAGTGTTTGTGGACCTGGATCCTGTCCCAGGGGACATGTATCAATGCAAACATTTTTTGGCAGCAGTTATTTTAATAATTCCTTTAAGTTAAACAATAAAAGTGAAATATTCCTTTACATTTCATGCCTAAGGGGGGGGGGGTGTATAGTATACCTGTAAAGTAGCGCTTGTTTCCCATGTTTATGAACTGTCCCTGCACAAAGTGTCATTTCTGAAGGAAAAAAAGTCATTTAAAATCACTCGCGGCTATAATGAATTATCGGCTCCCGGCAATACAGAGAAAAGTCATTCATGAAAAAAAAAATGTGTGGGGGTCCACGGCATTTTTTTTTTAAATTTGGGGTGGAGTTCCCCTTAAAATCCATACCAGACCTGAAGGGTCTGGAATGGATATTTGGGGTGAATTCCACATATTTTTTTTTAATTTGACGCAGGGTTCCCCTTAATATCCATACCAGACCCGAAGGGCCTGGTAATTGAATTTGGGGGGACCCTTACGCATTCTTTTTTTATGAATGACTTTTCTCTGTATTGCTGGTATCCGACAATTCATTATAGCCACAAGTGATTTTAAATGACTTTTTTCCTTCAGAAATTACATTTTGTGCAGGGACAGTTCTAAGCACAGGAAACAAGCGCTACTTTACAGGCATACTATACACCCCCCTAGGTACAAAATTTAAAGGAATATTTCAATTTTATTGTTTCACTCTAAGCATTATTAAAATCACTGCTCCTAAAAAAACAGACGTTTTTTAAAACTTTTTTTGCATTGATACATGTCCCCTGGGGCAGGACCCAGGTCCCCAAACACTTCCCTGGGGCAGGACCCGGGTCCCCAAACACTTTTTAGGACAATAACTTGTATATTAGCCTTTAAAATTAGTACTTTAGATTTCAAAGGTTCGAGTCCCATAGACTTTAACAGGGTTCTAAAGTTCACACAAACTTTTGGTCTGTTCGCAGGTTCTGGTGCGAACCGAACCCAGGGGTGTTCGGCTCATCCCTATTATTGACTTGTCTCTGTTTCATAGTTGGCTTTAACAAAAAACAAACTGCAAGATAAAGGCATAATGAGTTAGTATGCATAGCATAGCATTCATTATGAATTACTTACCTTAGATCAAAGACTTCCGCAGCGGTCCTCGTACACTGCTCCACCCGGTGACATCGCTCCCGGACTTACTTCCGGGTATCATGGGCTACACTGATGTGATTGGCCAGAGCCAGAAACCATGTAGGTTTAAGAGATATCCAGGGTAGCTACAGGTAAGCCTTATTATAGACTTACATGTAGTAAAAATTGGTTGCAAAGGGTTTACAACCATTTAAAGTCTATTTGTTGAATGTTCCACCTTATGTACTTTTCCCTTGTATCTTTTTACCCTTTATTTTTTTTACTTCTACGCTTTTGCACTTTGATATGACTTGAACTCCTTGCATATGCTATTTTATTTTATTCTGCTTTCCAAATCTGTATTAGTTGGAAATCAATAAAAATGTATTAATGGAGAAAAAACACAACTTCAGAATTTTCTGCCATTTGTATCCTATTGAGATTTTCCTTTATATACTGTCCTGTAGACGAAACAAAAAGTGAGATAAAAATATCTCTAAAGTGAAGGAAACTTCACTTTAGAAAGCTGTTACCAGAATAAGTGTTACCAAAACAAATGTCCCTCTAGTCTTGTACTGTTGAAACAAATTTTAGATTTTCCATCACTGTCAGTGCCAGTGACAGTGGTTACTAGCAGAGGCCTTGTTAGGGGGTGGCTATTGGGACTATGGCCCCAAATCTGGGGCCTGTAGCCCCGAGTCTCTTGCCCCAGGGGTCCCTGCCTAACCAGCGGGCTGTGGCCTCTCTGCACCCTGGCCATGCGTGTGAAGGGCAGGCTGAATGAGAGAGCCAGGCAGGACGATGAGAGAAGCAAGCGGGCGGACAAGCAGAGATGACATCACCTCTCTCCACCCGCCCCCTGCATCACTGCTCTCCTGCCCTTACTCGGAACCGACGTGTCCCATCTGGTCTATCCATTAGCGGAGCTTTCCTCACATAAACGGTCTCCCGGCAACCTCTGTGTCCTCTGATCGGCTGCTTGTGATCCTCCCTGATGGTTTCTTCAGTCCATTCTTCAGTGAACCCCTTCATGGATAGACGGGATCTGGTGGCTCCTGACACTGACCTGGTGACTCCTGACAGGTATTTCACATACACTCAGATTCCCCTGGCATCCCTGGATCTAGATCCTAATGTTCTGGAACAACACCCTTAAGGTGTTGCATGCTTAAAATCCAGAGGTGTCTGAATTGTACTGAAGATGCAGGCAGAGGAAACGTTCACTGTTTTGGTTTTCTGACAATGGCTCTTGATACAGCATTTCTGTCAGGAAGTCATGGAGATACTTGGACAAATATTAATGGTCTCCTTGTCTTCAGACACCATCCATTGCTTTATTGGCCTCCCTTTCTGAATCTTAAATTACTCTAAATGAGTACCCACAATTTGACTGCTGCTAGACAGATTATTCCTTTACATTGGTGAACCACTCACACTCTGCCCCAATCACAACTTATAGACATCATAATGGATATACTTTATATGAAGGGCAGAACACCTCACAGCCAACTTGAGGGACAGCTTGATCTCCCTTAACTGAATATAGGACCAACAGGACCACTCTTCTTTTGGCCTTCTACCTATGTAGTCTAGTTGTTCTGGACATCCCTGTTAAATATCTTGGACTGCATATCCCCCTAGGTTTTTTTTGGGGTGAAAACTGAATTTTTTGCCTAAAACTTGCATTTTGTTTAGTGTGATGGATCTAGGCGAGATAACCCAGACTGGTCATTTTTAATCTGTTTATTATTCTCGGTTTAAACTTTTCTCTGTATCTTTTACATTCTAAATTAGAATCACAGGGTTGCATATTTTATATGTGGGCTTGATTTATGTCCTTGTACTATCCTCTCCCAGCGGGAAAAACTATGTAGGTCACTTCTCTTAGTATTTTGCTTTGTTTAGTTTCATGGTTGCCTGGATGGAAACCTCTCTGAAATGTATACAATGTACAATCTGATCCTCTATGCCTACAATAGTCAATGTTTTAGTGCTTTTCTGTATTGTTATATATTTTTTTAAATTTAATAAAATAGGGTATCTGTAGGATGTACAGTATGTGACCTACTACAGCAGAATGTACATTTAAAAATAAAAAAAGAGTGTTTAAAAGAGAAGTATGGGTTTTCATTTTTTTTCAGATTCATACTTACCTAGTTGGATGAAGCATCGGTCCAAACCTAAAGTTCTTTCTAAATCCTGCGATAACTCGCCGCAGACCTCCGCAATGTCTCCTGGGAACAATGACGAAAGCTCCCAGGAGACATTGCTGGATCGAGAAAGTGACAGAATACCTGCACACTACCCGATGAATCCATATACAGGAAGCGGGCAGTAACATAAAGGATTACTAAGGTACAGTGTATAAAAAAAAAAAAAAAACATGCGGTTTAGTAATTATGCATATGAGCGTATCATTTTTTATTTATTTTTGGTGGGGGGGTGGATCTTGGGTAGGAGTTCCCACACTTTTTTCCCCAGGACTTGACCCCTGGTTATGTCCATATATGGTCAATAGCGTCATATGTTCTTTGTTTGTATCAGCTGTCATCGATGGACCTTTAATTTGGCAGGAGTGTAACATCACGACCCTACGGTTGGCACTTTTTTTTATTTCTAGTTAATGGGTGTCAGGCATGACTGAGGTTGATCTACATCGCTTGATTATGGATGCAATGGGTGTGCAAAAGTTTTAAGCAGGTGTAAAAAATTCTGTAAATGAAGAATTCTTTCAGAAATAGAAGCGTTAATAGTTTATTTTTTATCAGAAAGTAAATAAACAGAAGAGAACTCCTAATCTAATCAATATTTGGTGTGTCCACACTTTGCCTTCAAAACAGTATAAATTCTTACATTTTCTAGGTATACCTAAGCACAGTCTTTGAAGGAACTCAGTAGGTTGGTTGTTCCAAACATCTTGTTGAACTAACCACAGATCTTCCGTGACTGTAGACTGCCTCAAATCCTTCTGTCTTTTCATGTAATCCCAGACAAACTTAGATCATGGCTCTGCGGAGGCCAAACCTTAATTTCCAGGACTCCTTGTTCTTTTTTTACACCAAAGATCGTACTTAATGATATTGGCTGCTTGTTTGGGATCATTGTCCTGCTGAAGAATACATGTGGGGCCAATCACATGCCTCCCTGATGATATGGCATTATAAATAAGTTTCTGCCTGCATCTCTGGACATTGAGGGCACCATTGATCCTGACCAAATCTCTAACTCCATTTAAATGCATCCCCAAACTTGCAAGGAACCTCCACAATGCTTTACTGCAGGCACCCAATATTGTACCACTCTCCAGCCCTTAATGAACAAACTGCCTCCTGCTACAGCCAAATATATCAAATGTTGACTCCTCGGTCCAGAGCACCTGCTGCCATTTTTCTGCACCCCAGTTCCTATGTGTTTCTTGCATAGGATGAGGAAACAAGGCTAAGTTGATCAATAATGCACAACAATATAGGAACTGGGGTGCAGAAAAATTCTGTGATAGGCGGAACAGTAATTTTCCCAGCAGAGCCTCTGTTTAGTGTTCAGCCTATCACGGATGCCTTCTCATTCTCAGCCTCGGACGAGAGGACATCCGGGATAGGCGGAATACTGAGCAGAGGCTCTGCTGGGAAAATTAATGTTCCGCCTATCACGGAACAGCCTGAGGAGGAAGCGCGGCTTTTGAATAATGGATGGCCGCCGTCTGACATCTCTGCAAACAGGAGAAGGTAGGGAGATCGTCGAGGCAGGGAATGGAATGGCACAGTGAGGCATGTATAGATGGCACAGTGAGGCATGTTACTAATGGCACAGTGAGGCATGTATAATGGCACAGTGAGGGGTCGTCTTATACAGTGAGTATATCCCAAAACCAACCTTTTAGCAGGAAAATTAGGGGGTCGTCTTATACGCCCAGTCGTCTTATGCGCCGGCAAATACGGTATATATATATATATATATATATATATATATATTTATATATATATATATCATATTATCAACAGTATTGGGATGCCTGTCTTTACACACACATGAACTTTATTGGCATCCCAGTCTTAGTCCGTAAGGTTCAAGATTGTGTTGGCTATGACAGCTTCAGCTCTTCTGGAAAGACTGTCCACAAGGTTTAGCGCATTTGTGAGGTCAGGCACTAATTTTGGACAAGAAGGCCTTGCTCACAGTCTCTGCTCTAATTCATCCCAAATGTGTTCTATCCGGTTGAGGTCAGGACTCTGTGCAGGCCAATCAAGTTCCTGCTAAGGACAAAAAAAATCCTAATTCAATCACCTTAAAACAAGAACAGAAATTTGTTTAGGATCAATTGGAACTGTTTTTACCCTGAAACAAAATTTGTTATTTTTTATTGTACTGTATATGAAAAAAACTGTTTATTTCTTCATGCACCTTTAAAGTCCCCTGTTCCATTTCCTATTTTTTTTCCAATTATTTGGGATGTGGTGCCTTACTCCACCCATCCTTGGCCGACTCGCCTAATTTTCTAAGTACATGTATCTAGTAACCAATGCTGAAATCAACTGATATGCTCTAGGGCCAATATGGTTAGATGTCAGTTAAATTAGTACTGTGTTTTAAAAACGAAAGCACCTAAAGAGGCCAAGACAATCAGGGGGAGAACATTCAAGCTACAAGCAGACTCCATGTTTCTGGTGATAATTAAACTCAGGAACAAGCAATTAAAGCAAAGAGAACTAACAACTTAGCCACTATACTACACATCTTTGCTGTATTAAGCTTTTAAAATATGTTATAGTATTCTGATATGTTCATAGTAGAATAGATCAGTCAATGTCTAGTCCATTTCTGTGTGAAATAGAAAGTGTAGTAACAAAAAAAAAAAAAAAAAAAACACTACAGAAGGTCAGATTCTTTTCATTAGAGCTAGTGATAAAATGTAAGGCATATTATACACCGCATGACAAACAGTAGGGAATATATTGATATTTAAAATGATGGCATGCCATTGAAAAAGCAATGAGGAGCACGTGAAGGAGCTGCATATATGCAATTATCAGACATAGGACTGCACAAGACACTTCTCTACAGTACATTCTCTTTGATGAAACAGTTAAAGGATGAACATGCTTTTGTTGTCTTCACTTCCCTGCTGAGCTCTGGGGAAGCTTCCTAGTCCCATTAACTGGTAGGAAATACAGTTCAGAATATTATCTAGACTAATCACCTTACCTATAATTATTATTCATTTGCAATATTAATTCAAAACAGTCGTTAAGACATTTTTTCAAATACATGGCTTCATTTAATATTCATGCACTGAACTGAAAACTGTACACTCCAATTAAACATGAACATTTTGTACAGAAAGAAAACCTGTACTGAGAGACATACTGTATGTAGGCTCTACGATCGCGTACATACGATCGGAATTTCCGACAACAAAACCGTGTTATTTTTCCGACGGAGTGTTGGCTCAAACTTATCTTGCATACACAAATGTTGTCGGAAATTACAAACGCCAAGAACGCGGTGACGTACAACACTACGACGAGCCGAGAAAAACCAAGTTCAATGATTTCGAGCATGCGTAGGATTTTTGTGTGTCGGAATTGCATACAGGCGATCGGAATTTCCGACAAGAACTTTTCCCGTCGGAAAATTTGAGAAACAGCTCTCAAAATTTATTATCGGAAATCCCGACAGAAAATGTCCCATGGGGCCTACACACGGACGGAATTTCCGACCAAAAGCTCACATCAAACTTTTCTTGTCGGAAATTCTGATCGTGTGTACGCGGGAATAAAATTTGTATTGTTGGCAGGCAACTAGCGTTTTTGAAGTGGGCCACCAATGGCAGCCTCTATAATTCTCCCTCAACCACTTGACCTGCAGAAAGGTGACAAGGCCATTTTTCCATATGGCACTGCTTTACTTTAACTGTCAATTGCATGGTCGTGCGACAATGTACCCAAATGAAATGTCTTTTTTTCCCCCACAAATAGAGCTGTATTTTGGTTGTATTTGATCACCACTGCCGTTTTTATTTTTTGTGCTATAAACAAAAAGAGACCGACAATTAAAAAAACATCAGCAATATTTACTTTCTGCTATAAAGCACATCCAAAAAAAATAATAATTAGGCCAAAATGTATTCTGCTACATATTTTTGTTAAAAAATCCCAATAAGCATATTGGTTTGCGCAAAACTTATAGCGTCAAAAAACAATGGGATATATTTATGGAATTTGTATTTATTTATTTATTTTTACTGGTAATGACGGAGATCAGTGACTTATGAATGCGAAATTGCGACGGACAAATTGGTCACCGGACACTTTTGACACTTTTTTGGGAAACACAAATACAGTGATCAGTGCTAAAAATATGCACTGTCACTACTAATGACACTGGCAGTGAAGAGGTTAACATCTAGGGCGATCAAGGCATTAAATGTGTGGCCGACATGTGTTACTGTGTACTGTGTGTGCTGTATTTACTAAGCAATGTGCTTTGCAGGAAGACAAACACAACACGTTGTTGCTGTCAGAAGAGAGCCCTGTGTTTGTTTACCCACACAGGGCTCTCTTTGGTAATGTCCAGAGCTGACCGTCGGGTGCCGGTGACCAATCAGCGGCTGGTACCCGCTGATTGCTTTGTGCTGCAGCCAATCGTACCGGGTAAGTGATCCTGTGCTGAAGAGCTTCCTTGCCGCTGTATACATACTGGTTAAAGTTGTTCTAAAGACTGAGGCCCAGATTCAGAGAGAATTGGATTCTCGTAGCGTATCAGAAATACACTACGCCGCCGTTTTTTACCTGGCTCTACGTGGAATCCAGGTAGATTTTGTCCAGTAAACGATGGCGGCGTAGTGTATTTCTCCCGTCGCAATCCATCTAGACGAGTAGGGAGCGTGAAGGATTTAAAATAGGCACGTTCCCGCGGCGAGCGAACTGCGCATGCTCCGTTCGCAAATTTCCCGCCGTGCATTGCGCGAAATCACGTCGTTACGTCATTCGTTGTTTGAGTAGCGTCGTTTATGGACATTTCTATTCCCGAACGAGTTACGCAAAAAAAAGAAATTAAATTTGACGCGGGAACGACGGCCATACTTAACATGGGCTACACACCGTTAGACCAGCAAAAAGCTGGTCTAACAGTACGTAAAAAAAACAGACATAAGCGATTGCGAAGAGCGCTCGTATCTTCGTGGATCGCCGTAAAAACACATTTGCATATCCCGACGCATAAAAACGACGCAAACTCCTCCCAGCGGCCGCAAAAATATCGCAGCGTAGATCCGAAGGTTTACGAAGACGTAAGCCTCTCGGATCGAAGCCCGAAGCCGCCTTATCATGGTTTGAGGATTCAAACTAGTGATACGGCGCGCAAAATTTGAAATTACTCCTGTCTAACACCAGTTAGACAGGCGTAATTGCTTTATGAATCTGGGCCTGAAGGTTTTCTATCCTAATGCATCCCCGCAGCCTCCCGCTTATATTTACCTGGGTCTGATCTTAATCCAGCTCTGTGCACAAGAGTAGTGGCTCTCTCTGCTCGCTCCCTCTTTATAGGCTCAGAGACATCATCCGGAGTTATTGGCTCCTGTCAATCACAGGCAGTGAAGAAGGAGGAAGGGGTGGGGTCAATCCACGCTCTGTGTGTCAATGGTGCATAAGTACCCCCCATAGCAAGTGACTTGCAATGGTATGCACTTGGGAGGGGGAAAGAGCCATTCAATGTCAGCATCTTGCTACTTATTTAAACCAATTTTACTGCCTGTGCCAGTTGGTTCTGCACGTGTGGAGCGTGTTTAAGTTTATCAGGCATGTGTTAAGCACTAGTGAGTGGCCCCCCCTAGAGAGTAATTTGGTGTTTGTGTGAGCAGGGATTGGGGCACCCTAGTGGGGACACTCAGACACTGCACTCGCTAATGCCTAAATATTAGGCAGGAGTTTGTGGTCATATGAAATCAACATTAAGACACAACGCCAGACTTACAAACTGGCAGCAACTTACACAGTTAACTTCTTGTAATCCGTGGCTGATTTCATTACACTGATGACATTTGGACACTTCTTTTGTTAGAGGCACCACTTCCCAGGTGTGTAGAATTTAGGGACCAGTACCGCAGAGCCTGTACCAGCCTCCACTAATCCAGCATTAGCATCACCCATTTGAAGGTGGATAATCCCACAGTTGCTATGGTATACAGGAAATGCTCTCTCTCCTTCTCCAACCACTGTACTTTCTCTTTTTCTGCTGAGTTACCTCATACACCTCTATCCTGTGACTCCAGGCTTGGTCCCTAGGCACTCTGTGCCACAGGTCCGGTCCCAAACAGTGGGTAATCGGGTGCTAATGGAGGTGCCAAGCACTTAACCCCCTCCACTCCCAAAGTCACTGCCACCTCCGGGAAGTCACCCATCAGCTGGCTGATTGGCTGCCCTGCATGTGACACAGACACCATAGACCTTAGCTATGACCCATTAATTCCATCTGTATAGCACTCTGTGTGTTAGACCTATGTACTATATCTTGCTTTAATGCTGTCACCTTGTTGTGTTGCAAGCCCTGTTCTTTTGATACACTGTGCATGTACCCTTTTAAGAAACTATAGACCAGGCAAATCAGAAGAACAAGTAAAGATCCTTTAATTAGGTGATTGCAGATAACAGTAACAATGGCAAAGACAGTTCCATACACCCCTGTACAGAGTTCTACTAAGGGCTCATAAAGTGTACGTACCTTAGGCAGAAGGCAAAGACCTTTTAGGCAATAAATCCACAAGAGATGTTGCACGTCTTTAGAGTCCATGATTTGGCAGTAATCCACAAAGGCAAAAAGTCCATCAATAAGTCCAAGAGAATCTCCAGGTCCAAGACACCATAAGGAACTCTGACTGGCCCCCATCACCAAAGGGAGTGATCACCCCACCAGAGTAACAAGCTACGTTTTTGGCAATATTCCCAGGAACATGACCTAGGGGCTTGAAGCAAGCTCCTTTAATGTGGGTTGACCTGTAGGGGGCAGTAATTTTGTTAATGGTGAGAAAAACGTTAATCCTTAAGCCCTGTACACACGATCAGTTTGTCTGCTGAAAACCGACCGATGGGCAGTTTTCATACCGATCGTGTTTGGGCCCCATTGGTTTTATTGCCATCGGTGTAAAAAAAATAGAACATGTTTTAAATTTTTCCTATGGATAAAAAACCGATAGAAAAATACGATCGTCTGAATGGAACTTCATTCTTGGAAGCATTGAACTTAATTTGTTTGGCTTGTCGTAGTGTTGTACATCACTGCGCTTGGACACGATCGGATCTTTGACTGATGGTGTGTAGGCAAGACTGATGAAAGTCAGCTTCATCGGATATCTGACGAAAAAATCCATCGGATTAGATTACATCAGATATCCGATCATGTGTACAGGGCTTAACAGCTTGGTTACCCTTAGTTCACAGGTAAACCCCAAGGACAGAGTGCAACATCAAGACATTGTAACATACACCTAGCTGGCTCAATTACCATGAGGACACAAGCACAGACAGGAAAAAACAAGAACTTACACAGGAAACTATGTTAACCCTCTTGTAGGCTCCCTCCTACACTTGCTAAGAATTGTAGAGCTGACTGATCAAAGAGTCATACAGTACCCATAGCCCTGTAAAGAAATCCTGCAAGTCTTGCAGAGGTGGGAGACCTACTATCATCTGGTGTGGCTTCCCCTCACTACAACCCTTCCAAGGTGCAGATTGTGTTAAAAATCTTTCTTCATCTGTCAGCAGCACATAGGGAAGGATGGAGAGATTGCAGTTACAGAGAGCTGATTGGAGGAAAGGAACACACCCCCTCCACACTACAGAATAACTGTGTTGTTAATAGACAAGCTCTGTTCGGAGCACTCCCTTCCTCTACAAACTTATCTCATGTGTCAGGAAAACTTCTCAGAAGTGACTCAAGCTGATAACAGAGGAACTAATGCCGCGTACACACGATCACTTTTTGTGATGTAAAAAACGTCGTTTTATCTCATGAAACAAAACGAAGTTTTTCAAACTTCATTTTAAAAAACGATGTTGCATACACACCATCGTTTTCTGAAAATGCTCTTGCAAAGCGCGGTTACGTAAGACACTTTCGAGGGCACTCTGTTCCATTGAAGCTCCCGTCTCATAACTTGCTTCTGAGCATGCGCGTGTTTAAAAACGTCGTTTTAAACGTCGTTTTGCCCACACACGATCATTTTTTGTGAAACAAAAGACGACATTCTGAAAAACGACATAAAAAATTCAAGCATGTTCGAATTTTTTTTTGGTCGTTTTTTTGAAGACATAAAACGACGTTTTGCCCACACACGATCATTTTAAATGACGTTTTTTAAAACGTTGTTTTGTTTCATCACAAAAAACGACCGTGTGTACGCGGCATAAGCACCAGAGAGAGACTACAATTAGAGCTTTGAAGAGAGATAAGTAAACACTGCAGATATATGTGATTTGCCTAAATTCCATGACTGGGGTGTACAACCACTTTAGAGTGCTCATTTAGAAGCTTGTGTATATGGGTAAATTCAGCATACTTTGTGACAAATTCAGCTTGCATTCAAAATAAGACAACCTCTTTAGGAAACCAATGGTGGGTAATATAGAGTTAATGGCCAATAGCTTCTATCCAAAGCCCCTCATAAATTCCATTTACGATATTTGCGACTTTTTCAAAACTGTAATAGCGAGATAAATTCAAAACAGCGGCAATCTAAATTTGCTTATTAGAATGAGGCTATTCAAAAATAATGCCTGTGAAAGTCCTTTAACTGCTTCCCGACCGCCCGCCGTCATATTACTGTGGGACAGTGGTTCTGTCTCGCGGGAGCACGTAGCTCTACGTCCTCTCTTTTTCGGCCACTAGGGAGTGCGCGCCCCCCCGCACGCCCCCTAGTCCCGCACGCGTGCCCAGCGGGTATGATCGCCGCCGGGCACCCGCGATTGCTCGTTACAGAGCGGGGAACGGGAGGTATGTGTGTAAACACATACCTCTCGTTCCTGTCAGCGGGGGAAACGCTGATTTTCTGTTCATACAATGTATGAACAGAAGATCAGTGATTGATCGCTATAAAAATGCCAATGGTCCCAAAAATGTGTCAAAAGTGTTCGATGTGTCCGCCATAATATCGCAGTACCGAAAAAAACGCTGATCGCCGCCATTACTAGTAAAAAAAAAATATTAATAAAAATGCCATAAACCTACCCCCTTTTTTGCTATAAAATCAATAAACGCTAATTGCGATTTTTTTTTACGAAAAATATGTAGAAGAATACGTATCGGCCTAAACTGAGGAAAAAAAAAGTTTTTTTATATCTTTTTTGGGGATATTTATTATAGCAAAATGTAAAAAATATTGCATTTTTTTCAAAATAGTCGCTCTATTTTTGTTTATAGCGCAAAAAATAAAAACCGCAGAGATGATCAAATACCACCAAAAGAAAGCTCTATTTGTGGGAAAAAAAGGACGCCAATTTTGTTTGGGAGCCACGTCGCACGACCGCGCAATTGTCAGTTAAAGCGACGCAGTGCCGAATCACAAAAAGTGCTCTGGTCTTTGGACAGCAATATGGTCCGGGGCTAAAGTGGTTAACAAAGCCATATAGCATTCTCGTACAGATATACTGTTTAGAAATTTGAGAAATTTGCCTAAAAAAAAACTCTTGAGAATTATTACTACTTACAATAATCAGTATTTAACTATAAAAAATATATATTAAGAGGTATTGGCATCTTTTAGCATCTGATCCCAAGATATCTAGAGTCATCACCTCTAAACCTTTCATTTACTGACTGGCATATAAATTGAAGGATAAACTTTTTTCTACTACATTCAGATCTTCAGGTCCCTAAGTCGAGACCACCAAAGGGTACTTTCCCATGGGGTACGTGTAACCCCTTTCAGTTTATCTGTACTAATAATAATCAGATCCTTCTAAATGGTCGGACCTTTGTTTAAAAAAAAAATTGCCAATATTCAAAGGGGGTCATATATATTATGATTTGCCCCTGTTGATCATTTTACATTATATAAAAATATATTGCGCTACTCCAAAATGTGAGAAAAATGTACAGATAAGTGAAAAAGGTCTTTATATATATGTCTTTAGTATAAATTTAGACCTATGATCCCAATGGAACGCACTGGTGGAGCGCAGATGCCACACAGATATGACGCTGCACGCTTTGAGCGTGCATTGACATCCGTCATGCTGTCGAGATGGATAGGGGTGGAGTGCTTGACGACGCACATCCCCATTCGCCGCTCTGTCGACAGCGTGATTGGTGGAGCGCAGGACGGCGTCACGTTTCCTCCCCTCAGACATAATGCTGAGGTCTATTGGTGCAGTTCCTCACGCCCCTCCCCCCATTGTCGGCGGGGATGGCTATTGGAGGAGGTCTGTCGAGTGGCAGTATCCAACTCCATTCATCTTATAGTAATGAGTGGTAATTTCCTGGCGCTTGGAACGCATACAACAAGGAAATGAAGGCATTTGGAACGCATGCCGGGATTCATGTAGGCGGAAGAGATCAGGGTCTCATAGGATTAATTGGGATGGTTATTTATAGTGCAGTGTGACTCATAAGATCCAGTCCCATGCCCCAGTTGAAGTCTTGTGACGAAACCGGTCGGGTTTTCACTGGAAGTTATCTGATTTCCACTGCGCTCTTGGACTCTCTCCCTTTTTTTGCATATGTTTTCTTCGTTCCTAGATGTGGAATAGTGCTGTGGTGTGATGAGACATTATAAGATTTTTTCAGTTATTTGGATTTACCTGTGCAGGAGTTTTCACCTTTCCCTGTACTAAGGAGTGTTTGTTTTTAAGTGTGAACACCTTTTAATACATTTTTTTACACTATGAGGAGACGACCCTCTCTTTTTTCTCATCTCCCATCTCCTTCCTGCTTCAATCTTGAGTGAGGATACAACAACATTGAAAACTCCGGCTGTCCCTTGGGAATATCTTCTGGATCGTCCACAGAAAGATTTACACGGCGACAGGGATCGGGAAGGGCAACAAGCCCATTCAAGCTCAGGGGACCCCCCACCGTAAGGTGAGCTGTGGGTCTACATCAGTCGGTAAGCGTATTGATTTCACCGTTACCTTACGTCTACTTTCTAGGAGTGTGGAGTATAGAAGAAATGTTGAGTATCGATCAAAAATAAGGGTCTTCTAATTGGAACAGGATACATGCAACCCCTAGGTGTTGGAATGTTATTTGAAAGAGGACATTACAACTGATATATATGAATATAATCTACCATTGTATATGGACTGGCTTAGGACTGATTAGTCCCATTCCCTCTTTTGTTTATATTTATGGACATTGACATTTACATCACTGGATTGATTTACATATAATATTATTTTTACACTGTCTATATATTAGGGGTTTATTGTTACCTCGATACATATATATATTTTTTCCTTTGCACTATTTAATTAGCACGTGATTGTGGTGTGGATTGACACCCATTGATAACTGGACCCAGAGTCCAAGTTCCTTGTGGATTACAATCCTCTTACACGACTTGGGGTGTTCCCTTATGAGGGATACCTCGGTTTATTGTTACCCCGATACATATATATATTTTTTCCTTTGCACTATTTAATTAGCACTTGATTGTGGTGTGGATTGACACCCATGTTAACTGGACCCAGAGTCCAAGTTCCTTGTGGATTATAATCCTTTTACACGACTTGGGGTGTTCCTTATGAGGGATACCTCGGTTTAATTGGCGCTGCACATTTTACATGATCATTTTACATTGACAAAACAATTAGGGAATTATGGAGAGGGATCAACAAGCACATGGGGGGGGGTAATATTTGCTCCCCCATTGGGTATCAAGTGCATAACTATCACATGCCCAAGCTACGCTTCTGGGTATTGGAACAAGTTTTTCAGGATGCCAGAAGCAGAGACTGGAATAGAGCCATCCTACAACAGGAATCCAGAAGGATTCATGGATTCACAAATAAAGGGCCACCCAATATCCTGGCTTAAATTAGGTTCTTAGCTTCAGACTGTTCTTGGATGGCTTTATTTCTAAGAAAACAGTGCATTTGATGTAAATGTTTATTTTTGGTATTAATGTGGAGATTTAAAATAATGCATGTTTTTCTGTTTTTTGGACAACTTTAAAAGTTTTTAGCATGTTACATACTGTAATCAGGATACTCCTTTTGGAGTAACTTTGGAGTAACTTTGTAAAGGTGGATCCATGCACTATATGTCAGATGACTTTGGGGGACCTGGGCAGATTCCTAGCCTCACACCTAATTAATCATTGGTTGTGGGGGGATTCTCTGCCTTCTTTTTACCAGTTCTGTGGGTTGTTGCTTCCTTGCCAAGCTGTTGGATATTTTTGGATGTGCTGGCAAAGCTGTTGGATATTTTTGGAAATACAGGTGCCTTGCCTTCACCAAAGATGGCCATGCGGCTATGTCCTCCACATTTTCTGGTTCATGGATGGTCTCACCAAGAATGATGTCCGATTGTACAAGAAATGTGCCTCCTTACCTTTTGCATGTAGTCCTCATAGTCTACCCCTGCTCCCTCCTTGCCTATTTTGTTGTGCTTAAACTAGGATTGACTTGAAGGGGAAATGTGCTGGGTATAATGGGTTTCACTGTGTTTACATTTATTTTAAATTCACAGTTTTTATATGTTTTGTAAAGCAATCCTGTAAAGGTTAAAAAGAATACATTTCTACTGATCCTTGTGTTCTTTTATTACTAGGTTTGTCATTCTTATCACCATAGGAAGCCACATTTAGGGGTTTAAAATCTATCAGTTTGACCACTGTTGGTCAAGGTTATTTGTTTATTTCTGATTGTTATTCAGCTTACAAATTGCACTGATTCCATATTGATATCTCTGAACATTAGTTAACAAGCTCCTTGTTGCAGTCCACCATCTACATAAATCCTTCCTCATTGCTTTTGTGATTAAAACATTCACGCAATCTATTCTTGCATATAAGTGCAAAGAGATGGAGTTTACTGTCCTATGAGTCTTAAACTGCTGGATTTTCAATACAAGAAACTTGTTTATAACATGCACATATTATTGCTGTCACTTATAGGTAAATGAATAGGGTATTTTAATTGGTTTACCATTAAATAACGTGTTTTTTCTGTTAATGTGTACTACAATTGATTTCTTTCTAATTGTATTCAATATCCCTTTATACCATTTATTTTCTAGATACCCCTTGTGCATGTTGGCTTATCTCAAGTGCCCTCAAAACAGTTTGGTAGTTTTGCCAGTCCCCTTCAAATGAGTCTTCAAGTCATTCAAGCAATTCCATTATATTTTTCAACAATGGCAAATATCTTCTATATTTTTTTAAATAAGGATTTTTTTTAGGATTTGTTAAAAAATGTAAATATGATTCTGAATCTGAAGTAATCAGCATACAGGCCCCTTGAACCTGTCAGGACTGTCCCTGAATGTCTGGGTAATATTGAAGAAAAAAAACTGCAATATAAAAGATAAAGAGTTCAATTTTAATTTATCCTTCAGCTCCACCCACATTTACAGTATGCATGCTCTGCTGTATTTATGTAGAAATCATTGTCATGAAATTCTGTATCTGAACAATGTTTTTATATTCATTCACTCACTATATATTTCTATACTTTTTAAAAAATTCTGGGGAAAGAAGATCAATTATTTTCCATCCCCTCTTTGTTTCATTATACGTTAGTTAATCAACATAAAAATCCAGCTTACAAATACTACTGGAGGCAAAAAAAGTAAATAACCTAATAAAACGTAATTCTTTTTGAAATCATAACACTTCTTTACAAACAATTAAAAATGAATTATCATAAAATTCCTTATTTTGCACAAAATTGCCAAGCGTATGAACGTAATAATTGTGGCAAAAAATAATTGGCAGTTTCCTGCGGTGTCGTTTATAATAATGACACAGAACATGCAGTCGTTTCTATGTGTGGAATTAACCAGTATAGAAATTGTTCGCTCAAATTGTCCTGCCTTCTGGGTACGATGCAGACATTTTCCTCCAACAAAAGTTTACAAGTCTAAGTGTTAAAGAAAATCTTCAGATCTTAGCTGTGTTTGGTTTGTGTGAATAGAAGTATTCTTTACTCAAGCCATGCTGCTATTGTTGATTTTAGTTTAGCCCCTTCTCAATCAATATCTAGCAGGGCAGGATTTAATAAGGTTTTATAATCTTCCAAAATGTATTGGGGGAGGCAACTGTGTTATTGTCATTTACCAAAGAAAACCTTTCAGATTTCTTTGCTTTCACCTGCTGGGACCCATTTGGTCTCTTTCAAAGAGAATGCAATGGAAAAAAAAACTGAAAGAAAATGCTGGGATAACAGTCCCTTATTCCAGCCAATAATATAATCAATGGGTACTTGTGTTTCCTATTGTACTGCACAGAAGAAGTTGTAAGACAATTAAAACTTCCTTCTCAGGCAAATGATGTCTGTAGTTAACCTGAAGGATCTAACAGGAACATGAATACATTAGGAAGAGTGATGTAATATGATACTAAGAAAAAAAAAAAAACTAACTAAAGCAATCATAATGCATTGTTAATATATGTATTTTTTAAATTAATTCCAGTAGACACAAGGAAACTAGGAGGTACAGGAAAAGAAATTGTTTTCTGTCTTGTTTCATGATGTCATGTTCCTTGCATTCATTATAGTTATATATTTGTCAGCACAATTCAATAGGAAAATGAAGCTTAATATGCAGGAAACATTTAAACAGTTAACCTCAGCTTGATGTGACATCCAATTTAGACTTCATTACATTTGCATGAGCTAAATTCAGCATCTAATATTTCCCCCTCTTGCTTTATTCCTTTTTATGTCAAGAAAGCTTGTACTGTTTCGAAAAGACAAGCATTCATTTAGACGCTTAAAAAAACATCCACCTTTTTTGGCCCTGGTCTCTTTAAATTATCATTTTGCCAATGGGCTACTGTAGCTATTCAAGCACTCGCTCTCATTATTCTAAAAGAGTGATTGCAGAGGGATACAACACATGACTAAGAATGCAAATGGGAAGAACTGCGATTTTAATCTCTTCATTATCAACGATTTTATATTCCGAACCTTAAGGCTGGCAGGATTGAAGTATAAAGAGAGAGAGAGAATATCAGCTGGGTACTTGTGTAATAAACTAGACAACCACCTACCCATTATTTACATTTAATAATATATATATTAGATAGATATTTTTCTATTTCACAGTTTTTTTCTACAATATTTCTTATGTACAAACTCTAATGGCGCATACACACGATCGTTTTTTTAACTGATGGTGTGTAGGCAAGACTGATGGAAGTCAGCTTTATCGGATATCTGATGAAAAAATCCATCAGACCGCTTTCATCGGATGAACCGATCGCGTATACAGGGCATTAGTGTCTATAATATATTGCCTGACTAAGCAAATTACCATTTTCAAAATGTACAGCCAGAATGTCACATATATGTATTTATACTGTATATATCATGTATCTATCTATCTGTCTATCTATCTATCTATCTATCTATCTATCTATCTATCTATCTATCTATTTATCTATCTATCTATCTATCTATCTATCTATCTATCTATCTCAGTACAGAGATAGAGATAGATAGACAGATATAAGCACACATTCACATATACATTAAGGTAGCAAAATAACATAACAAAAGGTGTTCTATTGTCACATAAATAGATATGCTCTTTTTTGGGAAAAAATAAGTAATCTATTACTCTATCTATGTATCTATGTATCTATCTATCTATCTATCTATCTAGATATCTAGATATCTATAATATGTATTATAGATAGATAATATATATATATATATATCTTAATTATCTATCTATAATATATATATATATATATATATATATATATATATATTATAGTTATATTATAAATATATCTATAGATATCTATATCTATCGATATATCTATATATCGATAGATATATCAATATATATATATATATATATATAGATATATATCTAGATAGATAGATAGATAGATAGATAGATAGATAGATAGATAGATAGATAGATAGATAGATAGATAGATAGATAGATAGATAGATAGATAGATAGGTAGATAGATAGATAATAGAGATTGGTAGCTTTACGTAACCAGAATTGTATTTTAAAAAAAATATGTCATAACAAATGAACCAGTTATTTACTGTCTGTGCTAAGCAAATAAATGCTACAGTATCTCTACTGTGAGAAACAAATGACTCTGACGACTTGGTCAATATGTAATATCTCTTCTAAGCATATGCAAATTTGCTGTAAGAGGCTTGAAAGCAGTCTTTTAAAACATAACCAAAGCAACCAGTGATTTATTATTCATGCACTGCTGAGCATACAGGTTTAATTTTACCCCTTTTTGCTATTGTTTTATATGTGCTCACTTGACTAGGAATTAAATAGTCATTTTTATTGATGTTTTGTCAGGGGCAGAACCCAATAAATAGGGTGGAATGTGATATTGTCTCATACTGGGAAAGTGCCCTCAGCCACAAAAGCATAGCTAGCCCTATAAATATATTTATAAACAAATTTAAGGGTGGCAGAGAAATATAGAATAGCAGGCGGAAATTAGGATAGAAGGATAAGCTTCTGAGGAATGTAATAACAAATTTGGAAGTCAAACACTTGACTGTTCTGGAATAATAAGAACATAAAGAAAAGGATGATCAACTAGCAGTTTGAAAGACAGAATTATTTTATCTGCTTTCATATTCTGTCTCTTAATGAGGAGCATCACCAGACTGCCAACAGACAAAGAGAATTTTTGATGAAAAAATAGGGGGAGTTGAGAGGTGCGCTTAGGAATCTGCAAACTTCAGATGTATGTACAGTATGTTAGCAGTCCTACCCAAGCACTAATTCATAAACCTGTGTGTTGAGAAGACCTTTTATGTAAGACACTAGAGAAGAAACTCTTCCTACATACCAAAAAAAAAAAGATACGGGCAACTTGTAAATTAAAATGCCAGTGATCTTCCCTGTGTGATGTAATTGTGTTGTGTTTAAATACCAGAAATAGTATTGGCTATTCACTTATATGGTAATGATAAATTAAAGCAAAATGATTTTGAAAATAAAGCATTGTACATGACTGGATCTCATTTAAATCAAATCAAGATGATGTGTAGTATAAGCTGATTACTATGATGTTGATACCCACAGGTATTGCGGTGCTGACATAGAGAATTAATGCCATCTAGTGGAGTCAAGTGGTATTTTTCATGGGTGGCTTGGATCAATGTTCACTGGGAGACAAGCTAGAGTAACTTAGTAGTGATGCCAAGCAAACTGATAGAGTTCAATAATAAATAAATAAATGTAATGTAAATGTATATTTGTTTGCACATGATTGGATAATGGAAGCCAACAGAGCTTCAACTCATCTGCAAAGTGAAAATTCCCTTGCAAAGTGAACATCTTTTTTGTCTTTAGTAAACCGACCCTATTAGATCTCTGCCAGGTCGGTTAGTGTCTGGATTCAAGTTTTTAACGCAGTTTTCTCTGGGTTCAGTTATATTTTATATTTTAAGTGTCGTTTTCAGGTGCACAACAGTTAAAAGAGCTTTGACCATAAAGCCTCGTACACACGCATGGTTTTCTCAGCCAGAAACAACAAAAAAACTGCTGGCAAAACCGTGCGTGTGTACGAGGCTTTGAGGTTCCTCGTCGAGAAAACTGCCCAGAATCTAGATGAGAAAAATAGAGAACCTGCTCACTATTTTCTTGTCGTGATTTTCGTCAGGAAAACAGGTTTTCCTGCCGAGAAATCCGTGCGTGTGTATACTTACCTGCCTCTATGGAAACCCGCAACTGCTCGAAATGACTTTGACGCATTGAATGTGACGAGCGCATGCTCGTCGTAGTCGATGATGTCACCGCGTTTGTGCCATTCAAAAAACAGCGGTTCTTTTGAATCGTACGTATGAACACTCGGCCGGCAATAAAATTTTGACAGGAATCTCGACATTTTTTCCTGACGAGAATCCCGGTCATGTGTACAGGGCTTAAGGCTACATTCACACTAGTCTGTACAGTAAAATACAGGGGTTTACCATGCAGACTAGTGCAATGCTGGCACTAGTAAGGAGCAGTGTGATGTGCATTGTAGTGCATTGCACTGTTTCTGTTTTTTCTCTTTTTTTTTAACATCATTCATGTCACTGCACAGCAGCGTGGTGCATTGCACAGCAGCGTGGTGCATTGCACAGCAGTGTAGTGCATTGCACAGCAGTGTGGTGCATTGCACAGCAGCGTGGTGCATTGCATTGCACAGCAGTGTAGTGCATTGCACAGCAGTGTGGTGCATTGCACAGCAGCGTGGTGCATTGCACAGTGACATCCAGTGCAATGTGGAAAAATGCAGACATGCTGCTTTTTTCCACACTGCACCACACATCATGCCAGGGTTGTATTATGAACAGGGCACATGGAAATGTATGCGCCCTATTAGTGACCTGTATTTATCCAGTGTGGATAAATGCAGATCACAGCAAGTAGCATGAACAAGCCCTAAAACCGCTTTCTGCAAAGGTGGTGGAGATTTAAATAAAAGCCTTATACCTGCTGATTTTTCACTGCTGAATATTGAGCAATGACAGAATAATGTTAGCAAGTAAAAGTAAAAATTACTTCTGAATTGGTTCTTCTTTGGTTCTTTTTTCTTTGGTTCTTCCTAATTGGTCTTGTTTACAACACAAAGTTTAAAATAGATTAATTTCATATAACTCAAACCCTGATAACATAAAGAGAAATAAAAAAGGGTTATTATAAACACAAAACAAGATGAGGGGCATAACAAGGAATACTAATCTGCCCAGAAAGATGTCATACTTAGCACTTTTTTTCCCTCATTATAAAAAAGTGCAGTGCTCCATCCAAAATAATATATAAAAATACAAAAAACGTATCACTTCTATCATAAACGTTAAAGATAACAATAATAAATGACATACACCTATGGGGATAACCACTATACAAACACCAATAGTAATAAATCACAAGGGCATAATCAATCCCACATTTTGCATAATGAAAACATACACATATATAGTGATATCAATGTGAGCAGTGGGTGGGCTGTTTAGTAAGTTCTGTCTGGTCTTGGGAGGGAGATTGTTAAGTAGGTTTTCCAAGGGAAAGGTCTGATAGGAGTGGTAAATACAGTAGCATGATAATCCGGCCTCAAGCTGCACCCTCTGATGAAGTCCAATGGACGTAACATGTGAGGTGGAGCCACAGGTGTGATGTCATTATGCTAAGGTGCATTTCCCCCTGGGGTGTTTTGAGGATGTAGGATTGATCTGTGCAAGCCTTATATAGAACAATATATGCAGATGTGATAAGTGATCCATTGGCTTATACAATGCTGTTTAGGTGTCAATCACTGTTGGTGTTCAGACGCTCTTAGTTTGCAGAGCTTAGACATGTTCTTTGCTGTGCAAGGATTTGCGATAAATTAATGTTTTGTTTTTTTTTATGTTGATCCAAGAATTACCTAAGGACTTATTTAAAAGAGCCAACCCACACTAAACCAAATAGCAAAACAGTCCAAATTACTTTAATAGTGCAACACATTTCAGGGGCCGAACCAATGTTAATAGCAGAAATGATCTCCCTAAATAATCTAGCTGGATCTCATGCAGATCAGTCTGGTAAAGTGTATTACTGAACCCATTTAAACAGTTCCGCCCAGACAATTTCACTGGTCATAGACCAGGCCACTTACTTTTTGCTATAATAAATATCCCCCCAAAAAATATATAACATTTTTTTTTTCCCTCAGTTTAGGCTGATATGTATTCTTCTACATATTTTTGGTTAAACTAAAATCACAATAAGCCTTTATTGATTGGTTTGAGCAAAAGTTATATTGTCTACAAAATAGGGGATAGTTTTATGGCATTTTTATTATTATTATTTTTTTACTAGTAATGGCGGTGATCAGCAATTTTTATTGTGACTGCGACATTATGGCGGACACATCGGACACTTTTGACAAATGTTTGGGACCATTTTTACAGCGATCATTGCTATAAAAAAAAATAACTGATTACTGAGAAAATGACACTGGCAGTGAAGGGATTAACCACTAGGTGGCGCTGTAGGGGTTAAGTGTGCCCTGATGAGTGCTTCTAAGGCCTTGTACACACGAGGGAATTTCCACTGAAAATGGTCCGACGGACCATTTCAGCCGAAAAATCCGCTCGTCTGTAGGGGCAAACGGACAGTTTTGGACGGATTCCTCCGGCGGAAAAGTTTCAAAGCATGAGAGCTGCCATTTGGATATGTCCGCTGGTTAGTATGCCTAACCAGCGGACATATCTGCCCGCACATGCGTCGTATCCTGTGAATGGATCCGACGCATGCGCGCGGAAGTGTTTTACTTCCTGGTGCAGTGACGTGGCGGCGTCAACGTCACCGCCACCTCACCGCGCTGTCCTCCAGCGGGGAATTTGATCTGATGGTGTGTACAGCTATCGGATCAAAATAGTCCGGTGTAAATATGCGCTGTAAACGGTCCGGGGACCGTTTACAGTGGATAAATTACATCGTGTGTACAAGGCCTGACTGTAGGGGAGATGGGCTACATGTGACAAGACAGTGATCACCGCTTCCATTTACAGGAAGTGGTGATCACTGTCATTGTCACTAGGAATTCTCACTATCTCCCTGTGAGATGATCACGAGTATCTCCGCGGTTATCGAGTCCGTGGGCCACGCAGTCAGACTCACGGAGAAGGCGGCAGGGTCGCGAGCGCAACCACACTGCGGCATCTTAAAGGGGACATACTTGCATTCCCTTATGCTTGCTCGTGCCATTCTGCAAATGTAAAAAGTTGTGAGATGGTCCTTAAGCGGTTAAGCTCTGACAGCATGTCTATTCCCTGATGAAGGGGGAGTGCTTTAGCCTCTGAAACAAGTGACTGCGACATTATGGCGGACACATCGGACACTTTTGACAAATGTTTGGGACCATTTTTACAGCGATCATTGCTATAAAAAAAAATAACTGATTACTGAGAAAATGACACTGGCAGTGAGGGGATTAACCACTAGGTGGCGCTGTAGGGGTTAAGTGTGCCCTGATGAGTGCTTCTAAGGCCTTGTACACACGAGGGAATTTCCACTGAAAATGGTCCGACGGACCATTTCAGCCGAAAAATCCGCTCGTCTGTAGGGGCAAACGGACAGTTTTGGACGGATTCCTCCGGCGGAAAAGTTTCAAAGCATGAGAGCTGCCATTTGGATATGTCCGCTGGTTAGTATGCCTAATCAGCGGACATATCTGCCCGCACATGCGTCGTATCCTGTGAATGGATCCGACGCATGCGCGCGGAAGTGTTTTACTTCCTGGTGCAGTGACGTGGCGGCGTCAACGTCACCGCCGCCTCACCGCGCTGTCCTCCAGCGGGGAATTTGATCTGATGGTGTGTACAGCTATCGGATCAAAATAGTCCGGCGTAAATATGCGCTGTAAACGGTCCGGGGACCGTTTACAGCGGATAAATTACATCGTGTGTACAAGGCCTGACTGTAGGGGAGATGGGCTACATGTGACAAGACAGTGATCACCGCTTCCATTTACAGGAAGTGGTGATCACTGTCATTGTCACTAGGAATTCTCACTATCTCCCTGTGAGACGATCACGAGTATCTCCGCGGTTATCGAGTCCGCGGGCCACGCAGTCAGACTCACGGAGAAGGCGGCAGGGTCGCGAGCGCAACCACACTGCGGCATCTTAAAGGGGACATACTTGCATTCCCTTATGCTTGCTCGTGCCATTCTGCAAATGTAAAAAGTTGTGAGATGGTCCTTAAGCGGTTAAGCTCTGACAGCATGTCTATTCCCTGATGAAGGGGGAGTGCTTTAGCCTCTGAAACAAGTTGGCTGTTTTATGTGATAATACTACGAAACAATAAAGTGTTTTGGACCTTTTAACATTTTGGTTTTGCGCATTTTATTAATGTGCTTTGTTTTTTTTAGTGAGTGTGTTCCCACTTTACACAATTAAAAAAAAGAGAAAGAGAAGAAGGCGCCTCCAGGTTAACGACAAAATAGCTTTAATAAATAATAAGTGACAGCATCCACTTACATCAAAAGTAATCGAGATCCGGCATGTGAATCCTTTGTTGATAGTTCCCAAGTGTAGCGTACTTCCGCACTAGATGAAGGCTGGAATAGTGCTCTGGTGCCTCTCTGTGTCAGACCGTCCATGTTGCACGAAATCTAGCTGGAACAGTGAGACCATAGGGAGCGAGGCGTGGAGCGCAGCATGAGTCGCGGTGACGTCACTGGAAACTTTTGGCATGCGACAACATTTCGAAGCTGGCGCTGTGTATAGCTGGGCGCGCTTCTTTTTCAAGCATTTTTTCCTCATTGCCCCCCTCCATTTCCAGATTTTTAAACATTTATTTTAAATACCCTAAGGAAAAGAAAATGAGAGGTATCAAAAATGTGTCTCCCAAAAAATAATGGGCCAGATTCAGGTACATCTGCACATTATTGTAGCGCACCGCCTTTACGTTAGACTTGCGCAATGTAGCCGCGTAATCACCCTATTCTCGTAGCTTTTGCGCAGAAAATTGCGCATGCGTAACGTTATTTCAGAGGCGTAAGGCGGAGTTATACAAATTGGGAAGGACGTGGGCGTGTTACACTAAAATGAGCCGTGACCCCATGCAAATGAAGGGCCGGCCGGCTCGCGCATGCGCGCTTGAAGGAGACCATGGTCAGCACCTCTGTGCGCATGCTCACAACTCAGGAACGGCGCAATCAGTGAAATTGGAAATGGACTAAGGACTACGCAGACAGCATAAATAGACAGACACATCAAAGTACATCCCTTTGTCCCTTCCCATTTAACAAAGTGCTTTTGTCCCGTTGTTAGTTGCGTTGTGTTTTGTATTTGTCAGATTAGTGTACTGTGTGATCAAGTGTTTGTTAGTAGATCTTTGAAAGTGTTTTTCGATAAGTGTTTGAGAGACTGTTTGTTTGATATATTTCTACTGTTTGTTTTCTTGCTTAATTGTTGCTGTTTGTTTTTGTGACTGATTTTTGCAGAGTGCTTGTGTGATTTTTTGGGTGTTAGTTTTCTCTTTGTGTGTGTTCTTGCTTGATTGGTTGTGCTTGTTTTTTTGACTGATTTTTGTTGACTGGGAGTGAGTTTTTGTATGAGTATGACAGAGAAAGAGAAAACTAAATTTCACTTTGGGGGAGAAACAAATTCTTGCCCGGGCCATTAGTGATTATGGGCGTTTCCTCCACGGCCCGGACAGTGCCAACACCACCCCAGCCAGGAGGAGGGAGATTTTGGACATTATCACTGAGCAGGTCAATTCAGCGGGGGAGGGGGAGACACGGAAGCGGTCTGGGATTGATAAAAAGATTAATGACCTCCGGCGTCTGGTCAAAAAGAAGCTGGCCAAAATGCTTGCCCATGCCAGGGGCACAGGAGGGGGCCCACCATGCCGTGTTAGGCTGACAGCGGAGGAGCGTGCGGTGGCCCTGACCTTTCATCGGCATGAAGTGGAGGGCCTGCCCGGCTTTGACTCAAGTCTGGAGCCTGTGGTGCCAGGTAATTTATTTTTTTGATATCAGGTGTGTAGCATGTGTGGGGGAGGGGGTGAAAGGGAATATGTGGCAAGTGTGTGGATCCTCCAACCTGTGAATGTTTTGTGTCATCCACAGATGTGCAGAAGGGTGCAGGGCCATCTGGCCTGACCGCACCATCCCCAGGACAGCAGCCTAATGAGGCCCCCCGACAAGGCCGGAGTCCGCGGAGGAGGTTGAAGAGGAGGAGGAGGAGGAGGTTGAGGAGGAGGAGTTTGAGGAGGAGTCCATGTCAGGCACTGGCCTATTGTTGTTGGAGGACCGTTCCCCTCTGGCTGGCAGCAGCCAGCCCTCCCTAAGGGGAAGCCCCCCCTCCTCCCCCAACATGGCTCCTCTCCCAAGGGCCTCCCCTTCTCCCCGGCCACAAGCATCAGCTGGAGGCAGGAAGGCGACCCAGAAGACCAGGGGGGTGGCCGATCTTCTGCCCGCCACTCTGAGAAGGGACCAGTTCCTCCAGACCCGCCATCTGGGACAGGTCAGCCAGACATTGGTGCGGATGGAGGAGAGCCTGTCCTCCATCAAGGATACGCTGGGGAACCTGGACTGCCACTCCCGGGCTTTCACAAACTGCCTTAACGACCTGCAGACTACATCAGCAGGCATTGGGCAGGATGTGAGGGCCCTTACCCAGGCTATCCAGGCCAACACGGCAACACTAGGTGGTGCCCTGGACAGAATAGCCGTGGCCTTGGAGGGCAGGCCGCCAGGTGGGCAGAGATCAGGGGCTGCTCCTCCTTCCCCGGTTTCCCCCCCCCCCATGAGTCTCCCCTGAGGAGCCGGGGGCGTGGCCGGGGGCGCCCCAGGCGTGGCTCACGTCAAGGGCACTAATTTCTTTTTCCCCCCTTTTTTTTTTTCTGGAAATTTTTTGATTTTGCTGGTCATATTTTTTTTTTGGGGTTGTGAATGCTGTTTGAATGTGGGGGTGACATTCCTGCTGGAAAAGGGGTGTCACCCTCAATTTTGGTGGAGAAGGGTTCCCCAGGACCAGGGAGAAGTGATCCCCAGGTCCGTGTAAATGGTGTGTGAATGTTCAGTGACATAATTGGAGCCTTGGCGTGGCGTTGCTGCTCACAAGTCCTGCATGGTGGACTGGTGCCAATCCAATTTGATGAGGATGTGGGGTGTGTGTGCTAGGGACCACAGTGGTGTGCATGCATGCATTCTCATTGTGCCATGATTAATGTGTGTGTTTAACGTGCAAAGATGCCAATGTGAGCTGTCTCCTGGCTGCTCTTCCCTCAGAAGACGGGGGACCCTCGGTTAGGGGGGGATTGTCTGGTTCAGGGGTCATGTCATCACATAGGTCAATCTGCAGGCCCTTTCTTACTGCGAAGTTGTGCAGCATGCAACATGCACCGATGATCTGGCACACAAAGTTTGGGGAATACAAGAGGGTACCCCCAGACTTATCCAAGCATCGAAAACGTGACTTCAGGAGGCCAAAGGTGCGCTCCACCACTGCACGTGTTTGGGCATGTGCTTGATTGTATCTTTCCTCTCCTGGGGTTTGGGGGTTCCAGATAGGAGTCATGAGATGGGGTCCCAGTGCATATGCAGAGTCACCTGTAAGGGAAAAGACAGGAGGATGTTAGTCATGCATGTGCCCCTTGTGATGTGTGCATCATGGGGGGGTACAGTCATGCCTGCCACCCATGTCACTCATCAACCAGCCAGGTGGCCCCATACACGTTCTGATCGAATTCCATTTGGATGTGGCTTTGATTGTATATGTAACTGTCATGGCTGGACCCTGGGTGTTTGGCACGGACGTGCCATATGAGGTTTTGGGCATCGACTATCACCTGTACGTTGATGGAATGCCAATGCTTCCGATTGCGGTACATGTGCTCTGTCTCCTGGGGGGGCTGGAGTGCCACATGTGTGCAATCAATGGCCCCGATGGTGCGTGGGAATCTGGCAATTCTGTAGAAATCTGTCATTGCCTTCAGCCGCAGGTCCTCCTGGGTGGGTTTGATGATTTGGTTGGCCATGCGTCTGAGGATTGCTGGCACAACCTGGTGCACACATCTGCTCATGGAGGATTGTGACATCCCAGCCACCACTCCACTTGTTCTTTGAAAAGAGCCACTGGCAAGGACATGGAGTGTTGCCATGACCTTGACCAGTGGCTGCACTGCATGTGAGCGGTCTGTTGGGCTGGTGATGTCCTCCTGCAGGGTTGTGGTTAATTCCATGATGGCATGAGGGGTGAATCTGAAGATGCGATACACCTCAGAATCACTCATGCCAAAGAGGTCTATGCGTGTGCGGTATATCCTCTCCCGTGCCATCCTCCGTGCCCTCCTCCTTCTTTGCTCATCTAAAGTCAGTAGTATAGCTATGCGCGACGATGCCCCTGGCATGTTGGCATACAGATTGTTGTGCAACACGTGTGACTGCTGAGCTCCTCACTAACGGTGTTGCTTTATCTAACATGTAGACGTTTTTTCTCTTTTTAGACCAGCTTTTATATGGTCTAATTTTAGACAGGACATTTTGCTGTTGCGCACACTGCGTAGCCTGCGCTGTCCCAGCGTTCTTTTGTGGATCCCCGTAAGTCCTTCATTAGCATATTTGACTAGCAAATCAATGGTCTGTCTAGCGCAGTTTTGCGCGGACGGATGCGCCAGTCTATCGAAATTACGCTGGACAAAAAAAAGTAGATTTCTTGCGTATCTCGTTTCGGGGATGCCGTGCATCGAAACGCACGCGCACATTTAGACTTACGCACGCGCATCTCCTGTTGCGCAGGCGTAATCGCTTTGTGAATCTGGGCCAATGCATTTAGGGGATATCTTCCAAAAACTTGGTTTGATTAGACCTTGAGATCCACCATTCATTTTCCCTGGAACGTAATTTAATTTATGACTCAACACAGTAGAGCCAGGACCATCATCTTATTGGTAGATTAGCTCTGATGCCTAGCTACAAAAAAAAGACAGTTAAAGCATGAAATAAACAAGGGTTATGCTGATAACTTCAATGACTTTGATCTAGTCTCAGCACAGGTGAAGTGGATTTGTTGGGTATGAAATGTTGGTATGAAATGTTGGGTATAAAATGTTGGGTATAAAATGTTGGGTATGAAATGTTGGGTATGCAAGAAACTCAAAATATAAATATGATCTCTATTTTTTATAACAAAATGTTTACAGAATAATGGCGGTGAAAAAAAATAATATCCATTAAAAATTTAAAATGTAAAAATATTTTTTAACGCTGCTTAGTAACACCATTTTTGGCTGGATATACTGTATGTTTTTTTTTATGTTTTCAAGAACAGTTTAGGGGAGATTTACTAAAAGTGGCGCACACAGAATCTGGTGCAGCTGTGCATAGTAAACAATTAATGTCTAACTTTAGCTTGTTCTATTAAGCTTTGACAATAAAACCTGGAAGCTGGTTACTATGGATGGCTGCACCAGATTTAGTACATTTTCCCCCCTTGTCTTATTCATCAGGCATGGGATCAAGAGAGTATTACATTCTCGTATAATTAAAAAGCTATCACTTCTTTATATATTTTTCTTCCTACTTACTATGGTTGACATTATAACACATATAACAAAAAATAGAGCAATCGCTAATATTAAAATACCAGCCAATCCTTTGGGATCCTCTTTGTCAAGCATATATTATGAATCTGATCAGCATGTAGCGAGCTAGTGAAGGGGTCCTTTGAGGCTCTTACAAGTACATCAAGAAAATCCACACTTTGTCTGGGAATGTGAGCACCCCACCCCTCATTAAGTGTTCTCCAGTTGGTGAGTAAGTTAAATCCAATGATTTATAGATTGATGGAGATTCTAATGGATTATGGGCTGCTTTGTCCACCTCCTGTGATGTCCTTTCCCCAGTGGCAAAGTATATTGTCTGCTTCTTACATCTCTCTTTTGTAACACACAGACGTACCTTAGCGTATCCTTTTAAACATTTGCCTTGACTAAGTGGTAGCTTCACCTGCTGGTTAATTCAGATATCACAATGCAAAAACAGATATACCCTAGAAAACGATTTATTTTATAGGGTGATCTTTCCATCCTGTTGCACAGCATGATTAGAGTCAAGAGGTGGATTCCAGTATAAACAAAATACTACTCTGTTGTGTTTACTGTCATGCATGCCTTGCAGTTGGGCTACTGGAGCATTTAACAAAATAGTCAATAATGAGGCCCTCTTAACCACCTTAGCCCCAGACCATTTGGCTGGCCAAAGACCAGGCCACTTTTTGCGATTCGGCACTGCGTCGCTTTAACTGACAATTGCACAGTCATCCAACATTGCTCCCAAACAAAATTGACATCCCTTTTTCACACAAATAGAGCTTTCTTTTGGTTGTATTTGATCACCTCACTAAAACGTGTGACAATTTTGGGGGAAAAAAAAGCAATATTTTTGACTTTTTGCTATACAGTAATAAATATCCCCAAAAAATATATAAAAAACTATTTTTTTCCTCAGTTCAGGCTGATATGTATTCCTCTACATATTTTTTTTATAAAAAAAATTGCAATAAGGATATATTGATTAGTTTGTGCAAAAGTTCTAGCGTCTACAAAATAGGGGATGGTTTTATGTCATTTTTATTATTACATTTTTTAACTAGTAATGACGGAGATCTGCGATTTTTTTTCGTGACTGTGACATTATGGCCGACACATCGGACACTTTTGACACTATTTTGCTACAAATGTCATTTATGCAGCGATCAGTGCTAATAAAAAGGAACTGATTTCTGTGTAAATGACACTGGCATGAAAGGGGTTAAACACTAGGTGGTGATCAAGGGGTTAAGTGTGTCCTAGGGAGTGATTCTAACTGTGGGGGGATGGGCTACCACTGAAATGACAGCGATCACTGCTGCCAATGACATGGAGCAGTAGATCCCTGTCATGTCACTAGGCAGAAAAGGGAAATGCCTTGCTTACATCACCCCGTTCTCCCCGATCTCCTCACCAAAATCGCGGGCCGTCGGTGAACATCGAGTTTGCGGGACCAGCGAGCACATTCAAAGGGACGTACAGGTAAGCCCATTTGCCTGACCGTGCCATTCTGCCGACGTATATAAGCATGCGGCGGTCAGGAAGCGGTTAAACATTTGCTTTGACTGAGTGGTAGCTTCACCAGCTGGTTAATTCAGGTATCACAATGCAAAATCAGATATACCCTAAAGAAGGATTTATCTTATAGGGTGATCTTTCCATCCTGTAGCACAGCATGATTAGAATCAAAGGGTGGATCCAGTAAAAAATACATACTACTCTGTTGTGTTTACTGTCATGTATGCTATGGCAGTTGGGCTACTGGAGCATTTAACAGAATAGTCAATAATGAGGTCCTCTTGACAAACTGCTAACAAAAGCAGAGAAAGCTGCGCATTTTAAATGCTTACATGCAGCATTTTGTCTGTGAACAAACATTTTTCATTTACGTGAAATGTACTTTTGAACTTCACATCCAAGATGGTGAAATGTCTACACAAGGGAGGATTTTACAGGTAAATAACATGCATTCAATGCGTAATTATAATTAAATATAGAGTGATACCTCGGTTCATGAACGCTTCTGTTCACAAACAACTCAGTTCGCAAACAGAAGAGTTCACAAAAATTAGCTTTGGTACAGCGAACTCTGCTTCGGTTCACGAACATGTGCCGTATCCAGCTTCCCTGAAAAGGGGGCATTAGTTAGTGCCCACATCATGGGATTGTGGCTGGCTGTACAACAGCAATTAGTTTAGAATAATTTTATATTTTAAATAAAAAGAGAGGAAGGTCAGCAGTTTAAAAAAAAAAAAAAAAAGTCAGGCAGGTGAACGTATGTTTTGTCTGTATGAGTCATCCCTGGCGCAGGTGTTAAGTCACATGTTTCCCGGGCTATGGCATGAGTTTCAAATCACATGTTTCCCGGGCTCAGTACAAGTGTTATGACTCACCTGTTTCCCGTTTTTTTACACGTGCAGGGGGCTATATAAGCCCCACTGCTCTGAGGCTTAGTCAGCAGTGACAAGTGCGGTAGAGTGTGCTCCGTGTGCACTCCCCCCCCCCTCTCTCTCTCCTCTCTCTCTCCTCTCTTACCAGCAACCATGAAGGACCTCGTCAGGCGAATCCTGGAGCGAGCATCAGAGGAAGGCGGCGAGGAATGGCTGAAGAAGTGCCTGGCCGAACTGGAGTCTGACCCGCCCTCCGTCGCGGAGGAAGACGAGGCTGTTGCGGGAGCATCGGATATTTGCCAGGGTCCACATCCTCCCCCACCTCCATCTCTCCCCCACAGGTACCTCAGGAGCCAGCCGCCTGAGCGCCCATCCACATCCCTTGCCGCACGTGAAGAAGAGGAATCCATCCGGGGCGGAACATCCGGCGTCACCCCACAACGCTCCAGCCTACGGATCCAAAAGAAGAAGAGGTCAGCCTCTCCCTCCCCAGCGCGCGTCACTGCAGGGAGGGGTAAGAACCGTCAATCACCTCCCAGGGGAAGGAAGGGGTTTTTCTCTTCACAGGTTCCCACGTATACGGAGGAGCAGTCAGCGTCACCAGTTGCTAGGCAGATGCGGCTGGATGGTGCGACGGCGCTTCAGAGGCTGGAATCTCCTTCCAGGCCAGCTGGCATTCCAAGCAAAACTAAGAAGAATGATAGCTCAGCGGTACAGGCTGGAGCGGGTCTTTCCACCAGTGGTGAGTCTGATAATCAACAAATGTTAAAACAATTATTGGATTCGGTTAGTAAATTGCAAGATGCTGTTTATCATCAGAGACATTTATCTCCAGCAGATGTTTGGTCTGCACATTCATTACCTGCTACTTCTCAGCTGGATAACGCTGTTAATGTTATTCCTATACAGGACCCTACTTCTGTTCCTCAAATCCCAGAGATTTGTTTTAGAGAGCCCTTACCATGTGAAATCTCTCCTTTAGGTTTTCACTTAACCTCCAGCATAAAGGAAAAAATTTGGAGAGGTGATTTCATTGAATTATTAACGTTACTCCCTGGTAAGGATTTTTCTGGAAAAAACGATAGAAGGTCGGACGAATTATCAGATGATCGGCGTCGCATTGCGCCCAAATCATTTTATAATTGGTTGCAATCTTTTTGTATTTATTCCGCTATTATGGGCGAGAAATTTCCGGAAAAATGTAGCGGTTTATTTCAGCATCTGGAGAATATCCTGGAGGCTTACAAGAACTTTGGTGGCTTTGGGTGGTATAATTATGATGAATCATTCAGACAAAAAATGTCGGTTTACCCAAACTTGAGATGGGGTATGAAAGATGTTGGTTTGTGGTTGAACCTTATCCTTCCGCAGAAACCGTTTTTTTCAAAACAACCACCGCCTCAAAATGCGGCATCTGTTTACAAAAAGGGTTTTTGCTATGCATACAACGAATCCCAATGCAAGTGGGCAACATCGTGCCGTTACAAGCACGAGTGTTCCTTTTGTTTCGGGACTCACCCCGTCGCGAAATGTTTCAAAAGAAGCTTTCCTGCTGCCCAGGGTAGAGAAAAGTCCAAAAGCTTGCACTCCAGTGAAGCTGGAAAGGATGTACCCATGGCTAATGCTGTACCCAGACAGGGAGAAAGCGGAGGTTTTAGTTAAAGGTTTTTCCTCGGGTTTCTCTTTGCCAATATTTTCTGGTATTGGCTGCAGTACAGTAGACAACCTAAAATCGGTAACGGCACACAAGGAGATTGTAAGGGAAAAATGAATTAAAGAGATCTCAGCTGGGAGGGTCGCGGGTCCTTTTAATGCCCCTCCTTTCGAAAAATTCCGGATCTCCCCTTTGGGTATCGTCCCCAAAAAGGAGCCAAATTCCTTTCGTTTAATTCATCACTTATCATACCCGGTGGGTGATTCATTAAACGATGAAATTGATAACTCTTTAGCCTCTGTATCCTATGCAAGTTTCGACGACGCAATTCACCTTATAAAAAAATTTGGCAGGGGTGCTTTGTTAGCTAAAGCTGACATTAAATCAGCTTTTAGGCTATTACCAATTGCCCCCGAATGTTTTAATTCTCTAGGTTTTTGTTTTGAAAATAAATTTTTCTACGATATGTGTTTACCCATGGGGTGCTCCTTATCGTGCCGGTATTTTGAAACTTTTGCTACCTTTTTGCAATGGGTTATCTGCCATGAGTCAGGTTGTGACGGAGTTATCCACTATCTGGATGACTTCCTTTTCATAGGCCCCCCTGATTCCCCCATTTGTTTTTTATTACTAAAGTTATTTTTAAGTATTTCACAGTTTTTTGGCATTCCAATTGCCAATGAGAAGACAGTACTTCCGGTCACTACCTTAGAATTCCTAGGTATCAGCATTGATACCGTCATGTGTCAATTTCAGCTCCCTTTAGAAAAAATTTCCAGAATCCAAAATTCTATTTTTTCATTGTTACGGCGGAAAAAGGTATTATTGAAAGAGCTTCAGTCTTTTTTGGGGTTGTTGGCCTTTGCCACTAGGGTAATGCCAGTAGGCAGAATATTTTCTAGACGGTTAGCCTTGGCCATGTCCGGTCTTAAGTCCCCCTTTTCCCATATCCGCCTTACTTCTGACTTGAAAGATGACCTTTTGGTCTGGTCTCAATTTTTATCTGATTTTAATGGTCGTACTTTCTTTCAAGAAGACTTTGTTTTTTCTGACCACTTGGAGCTGTATACAGATGCAGCAGGTTCTCTTGGTTTTTCAGCCATTTGGGGCACCCACTGGTGTTGTGGTTCTTGGCCTCCATTCTGGATTACCAACAAGGCAACAAAGAATATAGTATTATTAGAGTTATTCCCCATTGTAGTCGCTTTCGAATTATGGGGAGAATTTTTTGCAAATAAAAGAATCCTGGTGCATTCTGATAATAAAGGTGTCATATATGCGTTAAACTGTCTATCCTCTAGATCTATACTGGTCATAAAATTACTAAGATATTTTGTTTTACTGTGTTTAAGGTTTAACATTTGGGTAAAAGCTAGGCACGTTTCTGGGAAAGATAATCTGATAGCTGACAGCCTGTCTCGTTTTCAGATGGCTCGTTTCAGGCAGCTTTTCCCGGAGGCGGACCAATTTGGCTACACATGTCCAAGTCATTTATGGGATCTGATCTAGCCCCTGTTATAGCGTCTATCAGGGGCTCGATTGCCCCAAAAACATGGATCGAGTACTCGGTTGCATGGAGAAAGTGGCTCTTGTTTGTCGAAGAATTAGGATTAGTTGATTTTTCACACATTGAACAATCAGTTCTTGCTTTTCTTTGTTCACTCATGCAACAGAAGTTATCTTTCAATCACATTAGCAAAAGCTTAGCGGGTATTTCCTTCTTCCTAAAATTACACAACCTTCCAGCCTGTAAAAGTTTCTTCTCAGTACGCCAAGCTCTGAAAGGTTATCGGAGACAGACTTTCACGCCTGACACACGCAGGCCCATCACAATTAAACTCTTAAAAAGAATTTGTTTAAGCATGACCCAAGTGTGTAGTTCAGATTACGAAGCATTACTTTTTCATACAGCCTTTGTACTGATCTTTTTTGCTGCTCTAAGAATTTCCGAACTAGTCCCAAACAATAAAAAGGGTATTTCTGGGTTGAAATTCTGAGAAGTTTGTATCACGCAAGGTAAAGTCCAGGTTTTTGTCAGTAGATCAAAAACAGATTGGTCAGGCAGGGGTCATTGGCTCACGTTACACGCGTGTGGCGACCATATTATTTGCCCTTATTTAATCTTATCCAGTTATATTTCAGTAAGACCCCCCTGTTCTGGTAATTTTTTGGTCCATCTGGATTCTTCCCCACTAACAAAATTTCAATTTTCAGCCATATTCCAGCGCTGTTTGATTTCTCTGAACCTTGGTCATCTAAAATTTTCATCCCACTCTTTCCGTATTGGAGCAGCTACAGAAGCCGCTAGAATGGGCCTGAGCGAGTCAGTGATTATGAGCTTGGGTAGATGGGAATCTAGGAGGTTCAGTTTATATGTCCGCCCTAACCTTTCTCTCTGATTCTAGGTTCAATATCTTCCGTCTGGATCATTGGACATTCATTTGTTCACTGGGCGCACAGACGGGCTTGTCAACGCTGCTACTCTAGTAATCTGTCTCTCTCTCCTGATTCTTTTAAAATTTCATGGAAAGGTATTCGTGGTCTTCAATGGGACAATCTTTTTTATCACATTTCTTTGTTGTCTAATAGCTTGTCTTATCCTGATATTTTAATAATTCACCTCGGTGGTAATGATATTGGCAAATGTTCAACTCTAGAGTTAATTTTCAAGTTAAAGCAGGGTTTGCAGCGCATTCAGTTGTCTTTTCCAAATACTAAGATAATTTTCTCTGAAATAATTCCACGTCTGGTTTGGTTATCTTGTCCGGAGAAAAAACCTTTGGAGAAGATTCGGAGGCGTGTTAATCATTCAATTCAGAGATTCATGCCTATGCTGAATAGTTTTTCGTATAGGCACACGGAGTTGGAGGGAGGTTTCCCTGGCCTCTATAGGCAAGATGGGGTTCACCTATCGGACATAGGTCTAGATATTTTTAATGTAGATCTCCAAAATATGGTAGAAATGGCCTCGGTGTTGGGGTAGGCGGACAAAAACCGGCTGGTGGGGACTTTGTATTTATTATTATTTATGCTATTCGCTCGAGTTCTATGACTGAGCGAGATCTTAAGAGATGATTTGAAGTTTTGAAAGTTTTATATTAAGAATTTAAATAATATTGAAATTTGTATTTTATTAAGATTTAAATAATATTAAATAGAATATTTATGTTTATAAAGATTTATTTATACCAATAAAGGTGCCGCGGCCATTTCTATTACCATTGAATTTAAAAATTTATTAAAGTTATTTGAATCTTTCTTTCAGTCTATAGCCTATTTATTTTATTTAAAGCTAAGTTGGGCTTGTCCGGCCTACACTCCCATGAAAAGGGGGCATTAGTTAGTGCCCACATCATGGGATTGTGGCTGGCTGTACAACAGCAATTAGTTTAGAATAAATTTATATTTTAAATAAAAAGAGAGGAAGGTCAGCAGTTTAAAAAAAAAAAAAAAAAAAAAAAGTCAGGCAGGTGAACGTATGTTTTGTCTGTATGAGTCATCCCTGGCGCAGGTGTTAAGTCACATGTTTCCCGGGCTATGGCATGAGTTTCAAATCACATGTTTCCCGGGCTCAGTACAAGTGTTATGACTCACCTGTTTCCCGTTTTTTTACACGTGCAGGGGGCTATATAAGCCCCACTGCTCTGAGGCTTAGTCAGCAGTGACAAGTGCGGTAGAGTGTGCTCCCCCTTCCCCCCCACCCTGTCGCAAGCACCTATTATGTGGTTTGTCACCCTTGAAGTCAAGGGGGGACTTTGTATTTATTATTATTTATGCTATTCGCTCGAGTTCTATGACTGAGCGAGATCTTAAGAGATGATTTGAAGTTTTGAAAGTTTTATATTAAGAATTTAAATAATATTGAAATTTGTATTTTATTAAGATTTAAATAATATTAAATAGAATATTTATGTTTATAAAGATTTATTTATACCAATAAAGGTGCCGCGGCCATTTCTATTACCATTGAATTTAAAAATTTAATAAAGTTATTTGAATCTTTCTTTCAGTCTATAGCCTATTTATTTTATTTAAAGCTAAGTTGGGCTTGTCCGGCCTACACTCCCATGCTCTTAGAAGAACCAATCCACTCAGATAGGGGTTTCTGCCCCCTGACTACCATGAGGGTGGGCTCACTTGATTGGGAATCATGGAAAAACAGTTCTACAACTTTATCGTGCCCTCAGATGATCTTTTACTGGATACTGTTTTTTGCCCCCTAGATTAGTCATTAGAATTGGGGTTTGGGATTGTTTCAAACAAGAGATAAAGAGGAGCTATGTTTTTTATTTTAGATGTACACATGAAAGAGGTCAGCTTAATGTAAAAGACTGTATGTAATATATGCCTAAAATCCTTTTTTTTTTGTACTGTATATAATTTTCATAATTTTCTATATAAACAAAAAAAAGTTCAGAATGTATTAACCTGATTTACATTGACCCCTATGGGAAAATTTGCCTTGGTTCACAACCAACCGATTTGATTCGCGACCAGAGTCGTTTCACAAATTAAGTTTATTAAGTTTGTGAACCGAGATATCAATTTACAAATAATCTTATGACAAAACTGTTGTTGAAATGAACTCTTCTGGGAAGGCTGTACAAAAGGTTTAGGAGTGGGTCTATGGGAATGTTTGACCATTCTTCCAGAAGTACATTTGTGAGGTCAGGCACTGATGTTGAACGAGAGGGCCTGGCTTGCAATCTCTGCTCTAATTCATCCCAAATTCGTTCATCCATGTCTTCATTGACCTTGCTTTTTGCACTGGTGCGCAGTCATTTTGGAACAGGAAGGGGCCACAAAGTTGGGTGCATGAAAACAGTTTTCCTGACATGCCAAAAAATGCTCAACCAAAGCACAGTGACGTCCAACACATACGACGGGACTATAAAGGGGAAGTTCCATTCAAATGGTGCCACTCTTTGGGCTGCTTTTGCTGATCCTCTTGTTAGTAAAAGTTTGGTGAGAGACGATTCACGCTTTTCATTTTTAGAGCTTTTCAGTTCATTACAGAGTGACGAATGTGACGAATCTCCATTCCGAACGCTAGTTTTACCAGAACGAGCGATCCGTCTCATACTTGATTCCCCTCAGAAAAGCATACACACGAGTGGTTTTCATGACAAGAAAAAGACTGAGGGGAAACACGACGGGAAAACATAGAGCAGGTTTGAATTTTTTTGCGGGCAGTTTTCTCGTCGGGAAAACTTCTGTGGAGCATACACATGACCGGTTTTCCTGACCAATCTAAAAATGGCAGTTTTCTCATCGGGAAAACCGGTCATGTGTACGAGGCATTAGAGTTCCCTTCACTGGAACTAAGGGACCAAACCCAACCCCACACCATAATTCCCCCTCCACCAAATTATTATATACTGTGGCACAAAATGAGAAAAACCTTCCTTTTACTCTTTTTGTCAAGTAAACTCACGCAGTGTGCAGGTGCCTCTACTTTATTCTATGGAGCTGACCCCCACTGCTGTTTATGTGCATTTTCTGAATGCTACACTGTATCCCCAGCAATGGCAGTACACAAACATGATTTCCCTATTAGGCTTAGTGAAGCTTCAGAGTTGATCTTTTAAATGAAATAGACACAGAGGAAAGCTAAAGGTTTTTGTTTTATTTTTCGATTGCTAGATCATAAATTATTTTTATTCACTTGCTAGCAAATTTGACCACCCCATTAAGAGTCACTTCCCTAGCTCACCCACCCTTCTTGCACGTTATAGCCCTCTCCTTATATTGGAGCATCTAATTACTGTTTGTACTAGCCCAGCATCTCTGCCGCTACCTTCACCTGCCTACATGACTTTTTATGTTGCCAGGGAGGATAGAAGGAGAATACTATTGTATCACTTTAGTGAAAGCTCTGAACCTGCTCTGGCTGCTGACATCACATCCAAAATGGTGGCACCCAGCAGGAGCCTCAGGTCATTTGGATATCCAAATATGGGAGGATTGTGCAGGTAAATAATATGCATAAAATATGTTAACTGTACATATAATCTTTTGGAATATTATTGTTTGTACCAAATAATCTGTCGACAGTCTTATTTATGTATGTAAAGATTTTAAACAATTTGTTTCTATGCATGGGTTATTTTCTTTTACATATATGTACATGTACCTACTTAATAGAAAATAGCTTTCCTCGTATTCCAGTTTACAACTTGGTTGAATTCCTACATGAAGAAGGACCCATCCTCAGTGCAGCACTCTCCTAGTTGTCAATTTATTCTGCTATCGTAGTAAGACACAGCACATTTGGACAGCTGCACTGCACTGTCCCCAACTGGATCAGTTTACCACTTTGCCCTTGGTGTTGATGAGTCACTTGCCATTGATTACAACGGCATGCTACTCCCCTTCTTTTGAATTCAGTCTTAAAGCGTTTGTTAAACCCCCCCCCCAAAAAAAAAAAATGGATCCTGTTCCTTTAATTCCTTTAAGCATGTTATATGACACAGTTCTTGTCCTGTGTCATTTGGCCCACTGTAACACCTAAAAAACCTGGCTGATCCTGCCAGTTTCTCCCCACCCTTTTGTAAACTGACCACGGTGTGTCATGGCTGCTGAGACCAGACACCGTGGTCAGTTTACGTGCCTCTGTCATCAGCAGCCTGCTATCTGCTCTCCTCTCTGCTCCTGTGTCCTCCTCCCCCTCTCTGTCTGTGTGTGAGCCGCCCCTCCCCCTCTCCCTGCTTCTCTCATAACACTAACCTGTAGACACCATCAACACTGCCTCCTATTCCAGTGTCCCCCCTCTGTGACTGATTTATAATTATAAATGCTGTAAATACCTCATTTAAGAGCCGAGGTTGCAATCACATGAGCAGCCAGCTCTCTCCTCCTCCCCTCCAGACTGATATCAGCTGAGGAATCTCAGTCCCCGCCCAATGCATCTCTCAGAGGAGAAAAAAGAAAGCTGGCCGGTCATGTGATCGTAGTCTGGCCAGTGAAATTAGGTATTTGCAGCATTTATTTTTATAAATCACACACAGAGGGGGACACTACAATAGGAGGCAGTGCTGATGGTGTATACAGGTTAGAGTGGCTTAACAACCACTTTAATGCCTAATTGAACAAAATACAATCTATAGGTGGCTTATCCTGTTTTTGGTTTTATCTGAGCAAGTGTTCAGCAAAAGAACTGATTTTATTGCATGATGTATACAAAGCCAGTAATGGGATAGACTATATCAAGAAGGTACATTATTAAATGATGGTACTGAAAGGAACTAAAACATGAGACAGTGGAACCTCGGATTACAAGCATAATCCGTTCCAGGAGAATGCTTGTAATCCAAAGTGCTTGTATATCAAAGCGAGTTTCCCCATTGAAGTCAATGGAAACAAAAATAATTTGTTAAGCATTGACTTCAATGGCATTCAATACCACATGTTGCCAGGGGAGAGGGGTGCTGGAGAGCCTCAAAAACACACGGAAAGGCCCAAGGACAGCTGGGCTGACCTCGGAATACCTCGGAAAGGCACGGGAACGGAGTATTTCCGAGTCTTTCTGAGAATTTCCAGACAGTGCTGTTCGGCTCTGCTCTGCTCCGGTATGCCCCCCCTACCTCAGGCCAAACGCGGTACTGCACATCGCTGTGGCTTGAATCCTGCTCATTCGCAAACCGAGTCAGGATTTAAAAAATTACAGTGCTTGTATTGTGAAACGCTCATTAACAGCGTTACTCGAAATCGGAGGTTCCACTCTAGTTGCAAAATGCATTCAGGTAAACTTTACAATAATAACTCGACATTTGTGCGCCCTTCTCATTGATCACACACCATACACAGATCAGAATATAACTGCTGCTTGAGACACCAATCTCCCTCTACGTCGGGTCCAATTCATCTTGTGAAAGTATAAACATATTTCTACAATTAATAATGATTTGCAAACGTTTCTTGTAAATACATTCTCTTCCCTTTGTATGCTCATGAATGCAATGTAAATTTAAGACTGTTTACAAGTACTATTTTGCAGTATTTTATTAAAGCCCAGAATGATGATTCGCCTGTTCTTAGAGATAATTGTCTGCGCTTTCTACTTCTTTTTTTACCTCTATAGAATTCTCTTTGTAGTGTTTACTGGCTTCCTCCTACACCACTGCACAGTTTTCTTTAAGAACTGAAAAAATACGTTGATATTTGGTTGTATTTTTTTCAATTAAACTCCCGGCTAAGCACTTCCCTGATATATACTATAGATTTTCTTTTATCAGAATTAGATATGGCCTATGTGACTGCACCAAGGGATGAATTCATTTTAGTGACTTTCATGTGTATGCCACATACTTTTGCTGATTCATTGAGATTAATCATATATGACCTCCATATTGTCAGGCTTCCCTCTTTCAGATCATAATCTTTGAAACCTCCTATAAAAAATGCCCCGAGGATATACATCTTCATTTGAAGTCCAGAGACTCGTAAACCACACCTACTCCAAGTTCAAAGCTTCCTATGTAACCATATGGGCATTTGATATGACAAAACTCATCACAAAAAGAGATATAACTGGAACCTGTTTTTGATTATTATGATTATTATGATAATAATTATTCTTTTTTTTGGGATGTGAAAAAAAAGGTGAACATTCACCTATATCTATACTTTTTATTATAATTTATATGTAAATAATGGAACGTCATAGGATATTATCAGAACTGGATATAAGGGGCCAGATTCAGATACACTTAATATTGCGCTGCGTAATCGAAATACTCTACGCTGCCGTATTTTACCAGGCTCTACACCGAATCCTGGTAGATTTGTGCCCGTACGCTACGGCGGCGTAGTCTATTTCTCGCCGCGTAATCGAAATACGCGATTGGGGGCGTGAAGCATTTAAATTAAGCGCGTCCCCGCGGCGATCGAACTGCGCATGCTCCGTTCAGAAATTTCCCGCCGTGCATTGCGCGAAATCACGTCGTTATGTCATTCGTTGTTTGAGTAGCGTCGTTTACGAACATTCCTATTCCCGGACGACTTACGTAAAAAATAATAAAAGACGTCGGAAAAAACGTAGAAATTCAACGCGGGAACGACGACCATACTTAACATGGGCTGTCTAATATTAGACCAGCAAAAAGCTGGTATAGTGTTACGTAAAAAAAAGATGACTAAAGGTGCCGTAAGAGATTGCGAATGAAGATCGTAATTTCGGGGATCGCCGGCAAAAGCTCATTAGCATACCCCGACGCGGAAAACTACGGGAAGTCCACCCAGTGGCCGCAATTTTATTGCAGCGTAGATCCGAAGGCGTACGAACACGTAATCCAGTCAAATTGAAGCCCGCAGCCGTCTATTCATGGTTTGAGGCTTGCGACTAGCTAGAAAACGCGCGTAATTTGAAATTACTCCAGTCTAACACCAGTTAGACAGGCGTAATGGCTCTGTGAATCTGGCCCAAGGTTTTTTAGTAGTGAAGGTGTTTTTATTACAGCGCATAACTAACTGTAACAGAATACCTGGTAACGTTCATACATGAGATTGCATGAAAGACTAACTAATCTCAGAAAGATTGAAGAAGACAAGAAAAGGGGCAGTTTTGTGTGATCACCGGCAAGTTGAATCACAATCGGAATTTTTTTAGCTCCTAAAACTTCTGAAAAAATATTTCCAAATAAATGTGCCATGCTACCTGATGGATTGGTTCTCCAGAATATCCTATTGTAGTAAGGTGATAATTTCTAGACATGTGCAGACTGGAATATTTTGTTTCGTTTTTTCGTTTTCGTTTGGAAAATAAATGTATTTAGTTACTCCCGTTTTCGTTTTTCGTTGGGGAATAGCTTTCGTCCGAAAATCCAATAATACTTGGTTTCTGTCGAATGGTCAAAAGGATATTCGACGGAACGTCGAATCTTTTTGGTTGCTGTCGAATGGTCAAAAAGAATATTCGACGGAACGTCGAATCTTTACGAATCATACATTTCCATTCGAATATTCCGCCTACAAGAATTCTAATGTTGTATGACTAGTAATAATGTCGAATCTATTCTCTTTAATGTCAAATCTATTTTCTCATAAATCGAAATCTATTCTCTGTAATATGGAATCTATTATTTCTATAGTGTCAAATCTTTTCTCTATAATGTCGAATCTTTTCTCTATGATGTCGAATCTTTTCCCTATAATGTCGAATCTCTCTATATCAAATTTTTACCGCAACGAAAATGAAAATAAAGCATTTTTTATGTCGGATCTTTCGGTTTTTGTTTCTTGCACTTTCGTTATCATTTGTTAAAACGATAACAAAAAAAACAGATTTTCGGACGAAAATGCATTCTAACAAAAACGAATGCACATGTCTAATAATTTCATTATCCTAATGAATGTAGGTGGAGACATGACTTTCTGCAAGACAATTTCTTGAATGGATTCACAAAGAAGTCACAGGCTGACTCGGCACACTGGTGCCCCCTTTAACCAAAAATCTATTTTGGTGACAATTTGCCTTTAATTGTTAGGCATGAGATGATTTTCAAAAGAGAGAAAACAGACTGCGCAAAGGTACAAGCAATTAGCAAAGCAGCTGAACACTGGAGGTCAATAGAAATCCTTAACTGAAGTACATAGAAAAAAGCAGTGCAGCACTAAAAAACAAAAAACAAACAAAAACAGACCAAACCAAAAGTAAAATGATAATAATAATATATCGAGTCCAAAAAGTGATCAATCAGAGTAGTCAAGCTGACTCTTGCGCCTCACTGAGGTATTCAGATGTAACAACTCATCAAACACAGCAAACAGGTGTCCTAAAATGGAAGTACATGCTGCTCACCTGAACAAATGGACCTGTGTGTGAGCAGCAGGTCAAATGCGCTGTCCCTCAAAAGAGGGGATTATAGGTTCAGCGGTGTCTCCTTGGACGCTCCCTTTCTCCAAAAGGCTCCAGGTGATAGATGGTCATCCGAAGCACTCTCTCACGTGAAGTGGTGTCATGGAAAGGTATAAAAACTACACATAGTGCTCTCCGTATGATCACAACGACAGTAATATTTATTAAAAGAAAAGTACTCACAAATAAAGCACTATGTCCTAGTGCATGGAAATGAGCATATAGCAATAAAAGACCAGGTAGGTGGCTGTCCTGACATCAAATGAAAGCCCCCCGCACGCGTATCGTCCACAGGCACAGGACTTCTTCAGCGGATAAGGGGCTACTGTGTCAGGATTCATTATATAACAGCAAAACCTAATCAGGCAAATTAAACCAGACTCCGCCCCCCCCGGGTAAGGGTACGCCCACCTCTAAATGATAGAAACAAAACCATCACAGTAATGATGGAAGGTATTAAAATAAATACAAACAAAACCGAGTAGTCTATGCATGTAATGACAGTAAGCAGAGAGGTAGGTACAGAGTCAGCCCTCCAGTGTTTAGAGATCGCAACAAAACATGCAGTATCTGAACAAGTGTATATAAAAGACTGATCAAACACAAGTTTACCTCATATCCAAGCCCGATGATACCGATCAACAAAGGCGTACAGAGTGAAGTTTTCCACGCCATGGATGGCGGCATCGTTCACACAACACGTGACCATAGTTGGTCACATGACATGCCATCACCATGGCGCTCAGCTAGATACAAAAACACAGGAAGGAGCGTTCATCCTGGGCGGCAGCCTGTGTGACTTAATCCGCCCATTATGGGCGGCAGCCTCACAACACTGACGTCAGGCAGGCCATCATTAGCATAACACTGCTAAGACCGCCCATCAGCTCGATAGTCACAACAAGCAAGTCGTCAATCCCCTCACACACCGCTCACAATTAGAGCATAGACGTGAAGTGGACAGCACCATAGCCATCAGTCTAGTGTAGGGGAAAGGTTTAGCAACACTGCAGACAGATAACTGTCTGTCGCCGTAGGACGAAGGGACTGCAAAGGGGGGACTCAATAGCTAAAAATAAGTAAAATTGTTAAAAGGGATCATCACCTATATCGCTAAAACGACAATCAGAATCAAATTGTGATCGGAGCAATTAGAGGACACAGCATGCAAAGACCAAAACCAATTGTGCAATAGGTGTCCATAGAGCAAAATGAAAATAACTCAGCGGTGGGTGACAAAAACAATTTGAGAATAAACTTTAAAATAAAATTAAAATTAAAAAAGACATCAGCACAGCTATCTAGTTTACAATAAACAAAAATGTAAATAAATGATACAACAGAAACTCAAAATCAAGAAAAGCACCAAAATATAGATATTAACGATCTGAAATAAAACAATTCAGGTCAAATTCTACATTTAACCCTAATGGTACTCCCACTTTTAATTCGTAGACCCAGAAGGATTCCCGTTGGCTGAGATGTCTAATGAAATTTCCACCTCGCCAATGGTTCGCTACCTTCTCAATTGCCCAGAACTGCAACCCAGCCGGGTTGCGGTCATGGAACAATCTAAAATGTTTAGACACATTATGAGTAACACGGCCCTTTTTGATATTGGTTACATGTTCACCAATCCTCACATGTAAAGGTCTGGATGTTCTTCCCACATATTGGAGTCCGCATTCGCATTGTAATGCATAGACTACCCCTATGGTATCACAAGTAATAAGATCCTTAATTTTATAGTGATGGTTTTGTTTCTATCATTTAGAGGTGGGCGTACCCTTACCCGGGAGGCGGAGTTTGGTTTAATTTGCCTGATTAGGTTTTGCTGTTATATAATGAATCCTGACACAGTAGCCCCTTATCCGCTGAAGAAGTCCTGTGCCTGTGGACGATACGCGTGCGGGGGGCTTTCATTTGATGTCAGGACAGCCACCTACCTGGTCTTTTATTGCTATATGCTCATTTCCATGCACTAGGACATAGTGCTTTATTTGTGAGTACTTTTCTTTTAATAAATATTACTGTCGTTGTGATCATACAGAGAGCACTATGTGTCGTTTTTATACCTTTCCATGACACCACTTCACGTGAGAGAGTGCTTCGGATTACCATCTATCACCTGGAGCCTTTTGGAGAAAGGGAGTGTCCAAGGAGACACCGCTGAACCTATAATCCCCTCTTTTGAGGGACAGCGCATTTGACCTGCTGCTCACACACAGGTCCATTTGTTCAGGTGAGCAGCATGTACTTCCATTTTAGGACACCTGTTTGCTGTGTTTGATGAGTTGTTACATCTGAATACCTCAGTGAGGAGCAAGAGTCAGCTTGACTACTCTGATTGATCACTTTTTGGACTCGATATATTATTATTATCATTTTACTTTTGGTTTGGTCTGTTTTTGTTTGTTTTTTGTTTTTTAGCGCTGCACTGCTTTTTTCTATGAGATGATTTTCACCCAGACCTACATAGATTTTAGCCACAAGGAAGATTTATCTGTAGGACCCTCTACTTTAGGTAAATGCTAGAAGTAGGATTCGTATAAGTGCAGGTAAATTTAATCAGGCCTAGCTGCGTGGGCTGGGAGTGGCTCAGAGTTGGCTGGTGACTAACAGTTAGCATTATCTTTCAGTTACCTCCCTTCTGCTTCTAGAGGATTCTAAAGAAAAGAGCTGTCTGGAGTGTCTCAGGGAACCCTGACCAATCCCCAACTAGGATTGGCAGGGGGCAGGCCTCCTTGATATACCCAGGGTCATCCCAGCAGGGGAGGAGTCATCGGGTGGAAGAAGCTGGAGATGGAGCACCAGGATGTCTGGGAATTTGAGGCGCTCTCCAGTCTGGGGGGTGACCTTGGGCCTGTGGGGTTTGGGTGCAGGTCGGACCACTGAAAGCATTTTGTAATATCTGTTTAATAAATTTAAAAGAATACCTGTTTACCTTGCTGATAACTACAGAACCATGTCCCTCTTTGCTATACACAGGGCTTTTTTTCAGCAGGAACGCGGGGAACGCAGTTCCGGGACCTCCTGCTCTGAATGTATGTAATGGTGCTCGGAGGTGGGTAGGGGGTGGAACCAAGAAACGGTGCTCGGAGGTGGGTAAGGAGTGGAACCAAGGAATGGTGCGCAGAAGTGGGTAGGGGGTGAAACCAATTAATGGTGCTTGGAGGTGGGTAGGGGATGGAACCAAGGAATAATGCTCGGAGGTGGGTAGGGGGTGTAACCAAGGAATAGTGCTCGGAGGTGGGTAGGGGGTATAACCAAGGAATAGTGCTCAGAGGTGGGTAGGGGGTGTAACCAAGGAATGGTGCTCGGAGGTGGGGAGGGGGTGAAACCAATGAATGGTGCTTGGAGGTGGGTAAGGGGTGGACACAAGAGGTGACTCAGAAGGAGGGAGTTCCTGCACCTATTCTCTGAGAAAAAAAGCCCTGGCTATACATAATATCAAAGGGGTAGTGTTCCGTAGTCCTATCTTGTCTCTGTTGTCCTGATAAAGAAGAGTGAGAGCATTGTCATCAGAGGATTGGATGCACGATACTGGCAGAATAACTATAGCTTTATTGAAAACACAATGAATTATTTTTAGCATTAAATGGTGTTTTTATGTTTTATTTTATTTTAATATTAGGAAACAAAATCCTAGTTTTTTTTTTTTATAACAGCTCACAATACGCATTAAAATACATATGTCTAGAAGTTCATGTATGTTTAAAGACAAAGGGATTCATGTAGAATACAGAGCATAAATCAAGAACACTTTGTGAAGCATTTACTGCAAAATATTTGATTGTCTCATAAAATAACCCACTAAACATACAAGAACCGCTATAAAAGTATGTATGTTTGAAAACTATGTTTCATAAACCATCTGGAATTGCGTAATGTAACTTTTTGACAGCAACATTTCCTTAAAATCAATGTTATGTATATATTTTCCATAAATGTATTCAGAAGCAGAATTTATTTGTAGAATATTTGGAGCTTACGGCACTGATAGCAATGTCCAGTGTTTGAGTGGTGACCATAAATCCATCACATTGTAGGTGTTGGAGGCATTGCATTTAATTATCACTCTTTACAAAGCAGCCACTGGAAAGTAGCACTATTCTGTTAAACAGTAAAACGATTTGAAAGCATTAAAGTTTTATATTTTATGAAAACTGTCTTTTTGAAAACTTTAAGGACTAGTGCTCAAAACTTTACAATACTACTCAGGATGAGTTTTCCAGTACAGTAATAGCATTTAATAGCATTTAATGGCAACATGGCATGTTGTTTCTGTTAAAGCAGAACTAAACTCTTTCAACCAACATTAGCTATTTGTATGTGTCATGCTGCTAGCATTAGTAAATAGATAGGTAGGCATATTATACAACTTGTTTTAAACTTTTTTTTTTCTTTTACATTTTTCCAGTTGCTTCCTGGTTTCTGGCCCAGGCTAAAATGATGCCATACCCCAGGAGTCCTCAAGGGCATTTTTTTTTTTGCCATCTAGAGGAGGAGAGGAGGGGCTTCCTCGACTTAGGATACCCTCCCGTCTGAAAGCCTGAGCTCAGATTCCAGGAAGTAAATTCTACATGAACCATCTGCCCTTACTTAACCACTTCAGCCCCCGGAAGAATTGGCTGCCCAATGACCGGGCCATTTTTTGTGATTCGGCACTGCATCGCTTTAACTGACAATTGTGCGGTCGTGCGACGTTGTATCCAAACAAAATTGACATCCTTTTTTTCCCCACAAATAGAGCTTTCTTTCGGGGGTATTTGATCACCTCTGTGGTTTTTATTTTTTGTGCTATAAACAAAAAAAGAGAGAACATTTTGAAAAAAAGAGCAATATTGTTTTATTTTTGCTATAATAAATATACCCCAAAAATATATTCGAAAAACCTTTTTTTCCACATTTTAGGCCGATATGTATTCTTCTACATATTTTTGGTAAAAAAAAGACTGCAATAAGCGTATATTAATTGATTTACAAAAAAGTTATAGCGTCTACAAAATAGGGGAACGATTTCTGTAATTTTTTATTCATTTTTTATCAGTAATGGTGGCGATCTGTGACTGTGTCTTTATGGCGGACACATCGAACACTTTTTACGCTATTTTGGGACCACTGTCATTTATACAGTGATCAGTGCTATAAAAATGCACTGATTACTGTGTAAATGACACTGTCAGTGAAGGGGTTAATCACTAGGGGGCAAGGAAGAGAGTGGTTCTAACTGTGGGGGGGCTGGGCTACGAGTGACATGACATTGATCACTGCTCTCGATAACAGGGAGCAGTAGATCACTGTCCTGTCACTTGTTTACAAAGGCTGTTCTGCAGCTCCGTGGACATCGAGTCTGCGGGAACCATAGTCACACTCACGGAGCTTGTAGCGCGCATGTGCCCGCAATGCCACAATTTAAAGGGGATGTACAGGTACGTCAATGTGAGCAGCTGTGCCATTCTGCCAATGTAAATAGTCGTGCAGTGGTCGGCAAGCGGTTGAACTTGTTTTTTTTTTTTGTTTTTATTTCTTCAGTTGCTTCCTGGTTTCTGACCCAGGCTAAAATGATGCCATGCCCCAGGAGCCTTCATGGGCATTTTTTTCACCATCTAGAGTGGAGGGGCTTCCTTGGCTTAGGACAGGAAGTAAATGCTACATGAATTATCTGCCCTTACTTAATATGACCTCAGCTAGAAATGTTAGGGGCGTGTTTTTCAAAGCAATTCCTCTCTCAAAAAATAAAAAAAGCATTAAGACATGGATGGGTAGGTGAGTTTGCTTTGGATATTAACCCCTTCACGCCTAAGTGTAAAACAAATCTTGATGCCAAAGTCCAATTTTGCAACTTTGACATGTGTTAGTAAAACTGTACATATCATCACAACTAATTTGTGCATCCATTTGGATGGATTATACAGTAAAACCTTGGTTTGCAAGTAACTTGGTTTAAGAGCGTTTTGCAAGACAAGCAAGGTTTTAAAATTAATTTTGACTTGATATACAAGCAGTGTCTTGATATACAAGTAGCGTCATGTCACAACTGAGTATAAAACAGAACAGAGGCACCCCTTAGTGTAGCAATATGGTTACAGGCAGTCCCCAAATTATGAACACAATAAGGACTGTAGGTTTGTTCATACGTGGAATTTGTTCATAAATTGGAACACTGCATTTGTAAGCGTATTTTCCGAGCGGAACACTGCATTTGTAAGCGTACCTTCGGGTCGGAACACTGCATTTGTAAGCGTACCTTCGGGTCGGAACACTGCATTTGTAAGTGTACCTTCCGGTAGGAACACTGCATTTGTAAGCGTACCTTCCTGTCAGAACACTGCATTTGTAAGTGTACCTTCCTGTTAGAACACTGCATTTGTAAGCGTACCTTCCTGTCAGAACACTGCATTTGTAAGCGTACTTTCCTGTCGGAACACTGCATCTGTAAACGTACCTTCCGGGAAGGAACACTGCATCTGTAAGCGTACCTTCCTGTCAGAACACTGCATTTGTAAGTGTAACTTCAGCCTGTGCATGGATGTGGGATGTTCTGGAGGCTTATGTTATCTACATTTAATAAAAGTACAACATTTAGCAACTCACATGGTTGATGATTAAAACAGGCACATCCAAGTATGCAGGCATCTGGGGTAAAGCTGCCCACATAGACCGTCCTCCTCACCGCCATCAATGTCATCCCTTTCACGCTGAGGTCCATGAGCGGCTCAAGCCTCGCATTCAAATCGCTCTACTGCAGGGTAGTCTTCCCAGTCACGATTGCAGACAGACAGAGGTAAAAGTCGGCGGTGAGGAGGACGGTCTATGTGGACCTCCTTACCCCGGATGCCTGTATACTTAGATGTGCCCATTTTAATCATCGACTATGTGGGTTGCTAAATGTTGTACCTTTATTAAATGTAACCATATTGCTACACTTAGGCCCTGTACACACGAGGAGACATGTCCGATGAAAACGGTCTGTGGAACAAAATCCCAGCAGACAGAGAACGTGGTAACGTAGAAGTCACCAACGTCCTCTCACCAGGAAGTTCAATGCTTCCACGCATGCGTCAAATCAATTTGACGCATGCGGAGGATTTCGGTCCGCTGGTTAGGCGTACTAACCAGCGGACATGTCCGACGGACAGGTTTCCAGCGGACAGGTTTCTAAGCATGCTTAGAAACTTTTGTCCGCTGGAAACCTGTCCGCTAGGCCGTACACACGATCGGACATGTCGGCAGAAACTGGTCTGCGGACCAGTTTCAGCGGACATGTCTTCTCGTGTGTACGCGGCCTTAGAGGCGTCTCTCTTCTCTTTTATACTCTGGAGCTCCTGTAGAATTTTGCTTCTAATCCCCTTGTGGAGGCTTCCATTTGTGGATGGACATTTTATGGTTACACAGCCATCACATTACTATAATATTTTTATAAGGACTATAAACTGAAGGACTTCTGAATTAATGGTTGTGGAACAAATTATCTGATTTTCTTATGGGGAAATTCACTTTGATATACGAGTGCCTTGGATTACAAGCATGTTTCCGAAACAAATTATGCTCGAAATCCAAGGTTTTACTGTACTTTGTTTTTTTCAGGACAAATTGGACTTTGATTTGGTGGTAAATGGTAATGGATATCTCCTGATTTTTGTATTATTATCATAGGAAAACTGTCCCAATCAGAGTGATCAGTGATCACAGTGATCAGGTGACCTGGAATCTAAGGATCCAGGTCCCGATCATTTGAACAGGGCCCATGGCTCTCGATGAGACCCCGGTCACTGTACTAGAACTGCTCCGTGCGATGCGCTCCCATCACAAAGGGAGGTGAACAAATTTTCAGCCCCTTCAAAAAGCCCAATGTAATGGGGCAACATATTTGTGTGACGTTGGCGCCAAGGGGTTAAAAATGAGTTAACCACTTGCCAACCGTATGTTGTACATATACGGCGGCAATTCGGCTTTCTTATGCAAAATCATGTACCTGTACGTGATTCTGCACTTTCGGGTCTGGGACACGCACGATGTAAACAAGGCAGATCGCCGTTCTGTGAGAAGGGGAGATAGAGATCCTGTGTTCCTGCTGCGTAGGAACATGAATCTCTTTCTTCATACAGTAAAAGCACATCCCCCACAGTTAGCAATCACTCCCTAGGAACACATGTAACCCTTTTATCACCCCTGATGTTTTCCCCTTCCCTGCCAGTGTCATTAGTACAGTGACAGTGTATATTTTTAACACTGATCACTGTTATGGTGTCACTGGTCCCCAAAAAAGTGTCACTTAGTGTTGAATTTGTCTGCCGCAATGTCGCATCCCCGTCACCAATACTAGTCAATTTTTTATAAATTAATAAAAATTCATCCCATAGTTTGTAGACGCTATACATTTTGCGCAAACCAATCAATATATGCTTATTGGGATTTTTTTACCAGAAATATGTAGCAGAATACATACTGGCCTAAAATGATGAAGAAATTCATTTTTTTTTTTTAATCTGATGTGTTTTATAGTAGAAAGTAAGAAATACTTTTTTATTTTTTGTCTGTCTTTTTTTGTTTATAGCGCAGTAGATAAAAACCGCAGAGGTGATCAAATGCCACCAAAAGAAAACTCTATTTGTGGGAAAAAAGGACATACATTTTATTTGGGTACAGCGTCACATGATGGCGCAACTGTCAGGTAAAGTAACGCAGTTCTGTATCGCAAAAAATGGCCTGGTCAGCCGAAGCTGAAGTAGTTAAATAACATTTTCACTTTGTGGTGCTCAGATATAGTTTAGTTCTGCTTTACAGTATAAGTAAACTCTGGGCAAAGACCTTAGTAGTGGGTTATCAGTACTCCCGTACAGTTGAACATAAACATAAGATCATAAATTAAAGTAGATGTAAGCCCTAAATAATTGACGTTTAGTTTACATAAGCACTTAAGAAAATACTTGTTTTTACCTTTTCTCATGCATCTTTATGCTGCTGGTCTCCTGCAGCCCATCTTAGGTACTTCCTGTCCTCATGCACTCACTCTAATGGCAGCTGCATGTCATTCCTCCAGGCAGGCTTCATGATGGCGACAACAGCAAAATATACCTGCACAGTAAGCATCAGCTAGTGTCCACTGGAAGCAGGGTGACAATGAAAACACAAATGCAAAATTTTTACACAATACCAATAATAACAAGACAGTACTTACTGCAAGAGGACTCACTGCAAGCTAGAAGGAAAGAGTCAAAAGTACTTAGCAGATGTTGTTTTTATTACAATGATGGCAATGGAGACGAGGTATCCCATGGTGTGCCATGTACCCCATGGGTATTTTATAGAGAAAACCTCTTGAAAAGCATCCCCAATTGCTAAATATGCTATATTCACTTTTCAAACGATTTAGAAACGTTTTATTTTTTTTGCCTTCTGTGTCCCGTTGCAGAGATTTCCCTTCACTTCCTGTCCCATAGCCACACAGGAAGTGTCAGGAAAGACGTCTGCAGAGTACAGCTGTCGTCTCCAGGTGCACGCCTGTGCGCAGGCGCCAACCAAGAATGACTAGAACAGCCACAGGCGCTTCTGCAGATGCACGTGCGTGACCACGCGTTAGCGCGCGCCTGTCACCAGGACTGGTGCCAATCGGCTTATTTAAACGGAGCTTCAACGCTGACTGATTGCTGCTTGGTCTACAGAGTTGACCTGAATCCTGATTCCTGTGTGTTGACTTTTGATATTGATCTGGCTTGCTCCCGACTACCCCTGTCTGCTTCCTGCCCTGACCTCTGGCTTCCTACAGACTGATCTCCGTCTCCAGTTCCTGTTACCCAGCACCTGTTGCCAAATCCTGCCTGTGACCCGACTACGCTTCTGCCTGCTGTTCTTGATTAATCTGCCTGTCTGTTGCCAAAACCTGCCTGTGACCCGACTACGCTTCTGCCTGCTGCCTTTGCCTGATCTGTTTGTTGTCAACCTGGCTCGTCTGACCCTGCTTCCAGCCGTCCAGCCTGCTCCAGCTCCTGCTTCCTGTGGTGCATCTCTGCTTGTCTCCTGCCAAGTTTGTCAGCCTAGCTGCTATTCCGCTTACCTGATACAGATTCCTGTATATGAGTTCCCGTCTTCTACTTGCACAGACTTCTTCACCCACCAGGTACGTGACAGGGAGTGAGAGGAAATCCCTGCAAATAAAAGGGAACTAGTGTCTCCATTGGAATATTTCCCCTCTATTACTTTTCCTGGGTACAAGCCAAAATTTGGGATTTTCCTTTACAGTGGAACCTTGGTTAATGAGTAACGCGGTTAATGAGCATTTTGAAAGACAGCACCACTTTTTTTTTTTTAAATCCTTCCTCAGTTTGCAAAACGAGAAGGATTCAAGCTAATGGGGTGTGCAGTACAACATTTAGCCAGAGGTTCGGGGGGCGCTGGTGACACTCTGAACGGTTCGGGGCTGCTTGGAAATACTCGCAATCACTTGGAAATACTCAGTTCCAGAGTGTTTCCGAACCTTTCCGACGGTTTTCGAGTTCAGCTGCGCTGTCCCCAAGTATTTCTGAGGCTCTAAGACGTCCCCCACCTCTGGCCACATGTGGTATTGCATGCAATAGAAGTCAATGCGGAACAAATTATCTTAGTTTCCATTGACTTCTATGGGGAAACTCGCTTTGATATGCGAGTGCTTTGGATTACAAGCATTCTCCTGGAAAGGATTATGCTCGTAATCCAAGGTTCCACTGGACTTTCACTTTAAATAAAAATGGTAAACAGGACAAATAGGGAGGGGGGATCTCTCTAACGGGGCCACAGACAGCAATAAAAACCTGACAGGTGTTCTAATCCCTCACCGCCCTATAAAACAAAAAAATAAATGTTTTGCCTTTAGTTATACTTTAATTGAACAAGCTGAAGTTAGAAGCTGATTGGCTACCATGAACAGCTGCACTAGATTTTGCACTCTCCAGTTTTAGTAAATCTCCCCCTCTGCTCCATGGCTCTACAACTGCTGTCTTAACCACAGTCCACCTATTGATACCTGTGCCATGCTAGAACAATAAATAACAGTTCTGCATACTTAATGCCATTCATTGCAATCTATTGGACGCATCATAACTAGCAAAACATTTATTTTATCCAATGATATTACTGCCTGGATAAATCCATATGTAGCTAGGTACAGGGCCGTCTTAATAGCATCATGGGCCCCTGGGCAAAGTAATGCTCTGGGGCCCCTACAATAGAGACAGTGCCGATAAACAGAAATCAAGAAGGTAGGAGGTAGGGGATATCTTGTGTGTAGAGGGGTCAGAGTGCTGGGGGGATACCGTGAAGGAACGGGTTCTGTTTAAGACTGGTTGCATGGTGCACAGGGCTACCCATGGCAAGGGGCCAGTGTACCTGCAGGATAAATTCACCAAATATGTGCCTAACCGTACCTTAAGGTCGGCTAAATCAGAAACTTTGATGATCCCTAAATTTCGAAAGAAAAAATGCGGAGGGAGGACGAGTGCGGTTCAGGGAGCACTGTTTTGGAACTCCCTGCCTCTAAAATTAAGGCTTGAGAATGATCTTTTTAAGTTCAGGAAGCTTCTAAAAACTGAGCTTTTTAGTCGAGCCTATGGAATCACATAGGTTTATAGTTTTTTTCTTTTGATCTGCTAACCATTTTAAAAATTGATTTGTTCCGCTGCCTGTGTGTCTTTTTGGTTGTTGCTGTATTGTTGTTCTTGGCGCATCGAGGCCTACGGGTAACTGACTGTGTTTGTACTATTTTGTACTTTTAAGAATTTTAATAAATAAATAAATATCTGGGATGTAGAGGGGTCAGAGTGCTGGGGGGATATCTGGGATGTAGAGGGGTTTAAAGTGCTGGGTGGATATCTGTGATGTAGAGGGGTCAGAGTGCTGGGGGGATCTCTGGGATGTAGAGGGGTCAGAGTGCTGGGGGGATATCGGGGGTGTAGAGGGGTCAGAGTGCTGGGGGCGATATCTGGGATTTAGAGGGGTCAGAGTGCTGGGTGGATATCTGGGATGTAGAGGGGTCAGAGTGCTGGGGGGATATCTGGGATGTAGAGGGGTCAGAGTGCTGGGGGGATATCTGGGATGTAGAGGGGTTTAAAGTGCTGGGGGGATATCTGGGATGTAGAGGGGTCAGAGAGCTGGGGTATATCGGGGGTGTAGAGGGGTCAGAGTGCTGGAGGGATATCTTGTGTGTAGAGGGGTCAGAGTGCTGGGGGGATATCTGGGATGTAGAGGGGTCAGAGTGCTGGGGGGATATCTGGGATATAGAGGGGTCAGTGTGCTGTGGGATATATGGGGTGTAGAGGGGTCAGAGTGCTGGGGGGACATCTGGGGTGTAGAGGGGTGAGAGTGCTGGGGGGATATCTGGGGTGTAGAGGGATCAGAGTGCTGGGGGGAAATCTGAGGTGTAGAGGGGTGAGAGTGCTGGGGGAATATCTGGGGTGTAGAGGGGTCAGAGTTCTGGGTGGATATCTGGGATGTAGAGGGGCAGCCCGGGCTCAAGGACCAGCTCCTTTGGGGAAAGGGCAGGGGCCCCAATGCAGCTGGGGCCCCTGGGCAGTTCCCAGGTGTGCCCTCTCATTAAGACAGCCCTGGCTAGGTCCTGTATTGCATAGTGTGATATAGCTATGACTGTGCTATGCCAGGCTCGTGTTGGCTCTGTATGTTTGAAATGAATGCTAACTTTATAGGCATCTTCTAAACAATTCAAGCCAAGTTAAAGTGGTCACTTATAGCAACCAAAAGACTGCAATGCTGTCACTGTCAGGGGCTTTATAATTTATAAAATACCCCTATGCGATGTAAAAAGTATGACCAAGCTCTGCAACCCATCTCATCACTAATATTTTTATTTCATTATTCACTGAATGAATATTTTTTACACTCTCTAAAAGTTTGCTTTTTTACACTCATTCAAGGAAAAGACTCTGAGCCGCAGTGTGGTGGATTGACATGTACTAATTTTCCACTAATTGCATTCTTGTTGCCTGCAGAGGAAACCTTTTTGCTTTCTAAGAGCTTTGCATGAAAACACAACTGTGGGTATGAAGTTTAAAGCAGTGAGCATCAACAAACCCCCATGTCTTTTCCAGAACATATGTAACAGACATGCTGAATAAAGGTTAACCATCAAAGAACATCAATACCTTCTGCAGTAATGTACATAAGGGCATTAGGAGGTAGTTTTAATGATTAGTGATATTTTGTAGCTCTGTCTGAAGGGCTTTAACATTGCAAGTACACATAAGATGTATTTTAACTGCTGTGGATTTCCAACAAGCAATTTTTTTTTTCCTTACAAAAAATATGTACTTTATCTTTAGCCAGTACGAAATTCTTCCAGACTAGTTTTATAATAAAGATGTTGTAACTTAAATCATTATTTTTCAATTTCTACATTCTAAAGCCGCGTACACACGATCGGTTCAAACCGATGAAAACGGACTGAAGTTCTATCCTTCGGTCCAAAAACAGATGGCTTGCTTTAAAATTGAACCGATGGACGGCTAACTGATAGGTCAAAACCGATCGTTAGTACGCACGAGCATCGGTTAAAAATCCACGTATGCTCAGAATCAAGTCGACGCATGCTTGGAAGCATTCAACTTCGTTTTTTTCATCACGTCGTCGTGTTTTAAGTAGGGTTGTCCCGATACCGATACTAGTATCGGTATCGGGACCGATACCGAGTATTTGCGGGAGTACTTGTACTCGCGCAAATGCTCCCGATGCCTGGCCGAATACTTTTTTGTATTTATCAACATGTTCTGTGAAAATTCTTTGAGTTTTTTATTACTGCGTGACAAGCAAATAAACATTTTTATTCATTTTTATTCTTTTATAATGTCTTGAGTTAGAGTTCTTCATAATTCTAAAGAAAATATCCTTAGTCTGTATTGTGGTTTGAAAACTGTCACATGAGATTTAAAAAAAGTATCGGTATTCGGTATCGGCGAGTACATGAAAAAAAGTATCGGTACTTGTACTCAGTCCTAAAAAAGTGGTATCGGGACAACCCTAGTATTAAGTCACCGCGTTCTGACACGATCGGTTCATGAACTAATGGTGTGTAGGCACATCAGTCCATCAGTCAGCTTCATCGGTGAACCGATGAAAACGGTCCGTCGGACCGTTCTCATCGGATGGACCGATCGTGTGTACAGGGCTTTAATACAAAATGAATTAGATTGTAGTGAACTATTTGAATATACCATTTCACAATGTGACAAATCTATCCCAATCATATTTAAATAAATAAATTAAAGCTAACCAATTGTATGCAAAAATGTAATAGTCTAAATAAAAAGTAATGTATACTGTTTAACAAACTTTTAATTTATTAAAATATAATGTAAAACCTACACCAATACATGTTTTTGCATGTAAATATCCCAAACTCCTTTCCTCTGCCTACAACCATGTTCTCCAGCATGTTGTCCTGCACTGATGCCGCGTACAAACAATCGTTTTTCGGCATTAAAAAAAACATAGTTTTTCCAACTTCATCATTAAAAATGACGTTGCCCACACACCATTGTTTAAAAAAAATTATGAACAAAGCGCGGTGACGTACAATACGTACGACAGGACTCTAAAGGGGAAGTTCCATTCAAGCTCCCGTCTCATAACTTGCTTCTGAGCATGCGCGGGTTTAAAATGTTGTTTTTAACATCGTTTTAGCCCACACATGATCATTTTTTACAACCCAAAAAACAACATTTTTTAAAACGACGTTAAAAAATGCAGCATGTTCGAATTTTTTTTTGCTCGTTTTTAAAAGATGAAAAACTATGTGAAGCCCACACATGATCATTTTTGTTGTAGCTACTAGATTGGGATGCCACATTTCCACCATGTTCTTTTCCCTGCCTGCTGTCCCTCCTCTCGGTTCTATGTCCTCCTTGGCCATGTGGTTTCTCCCCACTATGGTCACACCCATAAGGTTTTCAGTTTTCGTGCTTTTCAGTCTGTTACAGCATGACAAATGTGCTATCTCCATTACAAACGCTAGTTTTACCAGAACGAGTGCTCCCGTCTCATAACTTGCTTCTGAGCATGCGTGTTTTTTTCACATCGTTAAAGCCTACACGCGACCGTTTTTCACAATGTGAAAAACGACAACGTGAAAAACGACGAGAACATTTAGAGCATGTTCACGTTGAGAAAAATGCTCTGGAGCCCACACACGATCGCTTTTAATGACCATTTTAAAAAACTGCATTTTCACGCCATGAAAAACGGTTGTGTGTATGCGGCATTACACATTCCTATTGACCACTAAGGCCTCCTACACACATCAGAAATTCTGACTGTGTGCATGCCCCATCGGAGAAATTTCATTGGAAAGTCCGATGAATTCCATCGGAGATTACATAGAAAACATGTTCTATTTTCCTCCGGTGGAATTCTATTCCGTAATTCTGATGTGAATTTGGTCAGACAAAGGTCCGATCGTGTGTACAGGGCATGAGTCTGCCTATTACAGTAACAAGTCAATAGAAATGTGTGGAGTTGGGAAGTAGTGGGAAACTCAAACAGTACTCAGACCTGTCAGTATGGTCCAGCATTGGACAATAGGAGAAAGATTTTGGAGGATGCTGTATGTATACTTGCAGTCTGTTTAAGTGCAAATGCATATTTTTAGTGAAAGCGAAGCAATATTGATTATGGCAAGCGATATATTTAGCCTTAAACCTGTCCAAACCCATGTCAAAATAGTGGGCTTGATTTACTAAATGACATGCATGTACACCAGACATTGTGCACAAACAAGCAACCCATATGCTCACAGAATTAATTAATAAGTGATCTCATTTCACTCACAGCATATATACAAAAAAAAAAAAAATCTCTAGCATTTCACACCAAATTGAATATGTACAGCAGGGGTGGCAAACACAAGGCCCGCGGGCCGAATCCGGCCCGCGCGGCCTTGTCATGTGGCCCGCGGAGCGGCCACCGTCAGCAGGGGAATCTGTTATGGCATTATTCAGTGAGGGGCCGAGCCGAGGACAGATCCGAGGCCTGAGAGCCCCGGAAGTCAGGAGAATAGCTCAACCACGGCCGCCTCCTCCTTGACCTCTCCCCACCCGACCCTGCCCCCCGAGAGGTGAGAATCGGCGGGCACAGCATCTCCTCTGCCTCCAGAGCATGGATCCCAGAGGACAGGCACGCTGCCAGGGAGCTGCTGAAAACATCAAAGGTAGGGCTAGCAGTCTCTCGTCACCTCACTGCCTCCCCCTCCTCCCCCTTTCCCTCAGCTCCACTGTCTCAGTGATCCAAATCACCATTGCTGCAAAAAACACAATTGTACAAATATATAAATAAACACATTTTATATAATTATTAATTAAAATGTTCATTCACATCCATGTTGTTTTTTGGATGGTTTTTATTGATTGTTATATTGTTATATTCGTTTGTTTATTTATATATTTGCACAATTGTGTGTTCTTGCAGCACTGGTGATTTGCATTCACTACCCAGTTAGGGCTATCTTAGAATTATAGATTTTGATGAATTGTTTTATGAAATTTTCTGTACTTTATTTATTTGCACAATGAGGTTGAGGTTTCTTGCAGCACGGGTGATTGGGACTCACTACCCAGTAGGTCCCATTAACTGAAATATTATAAAATCCCGCTCCTAATGCCTATGATGGCTAACCTGTGTAGAAAATATGTAAACACCCATTTTTAGGCTGTCCGGTCATGTTATTCCCTGTGTGAGCTAGTGGTGTATGCAGGGGAGAGGAAGGAGCACCAACAACAGATGGGACACAGGAATCTATATTTGATGTCACCACTCCAGGCTTTACCAGTCATTGACGAGCACGCTTTCCTCTCCCCTTACCCCGGGCGCTTACAACCCATGCTACGCCACTGGTGTGAGTGCAGATACAACCGGCCCTTTGAGGGCAACCAAACTGCTGATGCGGCCCTCGATGAATTTGAGTTTGCCACCCCTGATACAGAGTGACTCCAAAGCCTCTTTCTTTCAGGAGATGGATTGGCGACAGTGGAAGAAGAGGAGGATCAGAGAAGACAAGCCTTTTTACATAATGCCGAGGATTAACCCCTTAGGTTCCACAGTGAGTACAACAAGCATGCTTTTCTGCATACACAGACTGATTTTACTGGTTTGGGTTTAGTAACACTTTAAAATAAAATTTTCTGTAAAGTTTTTGTATATAAAGGATGTTGGCATTTTTAAATAGGAATACCATGTAGGCAGGTTGCCAAAACTATTATTATTATTAATTATTCCCAATGAACCACACAGAGGGTTTTTATAGAGTATATGCATAAAGTATTATTGTGTGCACATTTCAGCAATAGGTAGTGCACAGGATTCCTAATGCTGGTGCTTGAAATGCAGATTGCACTGATAAAGACCCATACATATGCTGCCTGTTTTCCAATGACAACATGGAGTAGATTTTTTGACATGCTGTTTAGCTTGGCACATTTTCATGTCATTGATTAGTAAGAAGCTCACATCATTGTTTTTGTTTAATTACTACTGCATTCACACCTGAGCCGAGAGATTGTTATGCATTTTTATCTGAGCTCTTTTGCAGAATATGAGTGTTTTGAAGTATATTACAAATGTTTTATATGTGTTTTAAAGCTTTAGGCATCTTTGTTTGTAGACAATGGAAAGCACTAGGGAGAGAAGATCAGTTAAAGGGGTGTTTTATGCTTATTAACCACTTGTGACCGGCCCCACGTCCAAAGACGTCACGTTTTTGAAGATGGATATCTCGGTAACGGCAGCAGTTGCTGCCACAACCGAGATATCCATCTCTTCGTGGGGCGGTCCTGTTAACGATAACGGCGGTCATCGCGGCGGATTCGCCGCGAGATCGCCGTTACCGGCGGCGGGAGAGGGTGCCCCCCCCCCCCCTCCCGCCGCTCTCCCGCGCCCTCCGCCGCTTACCGTAGCCGTCGGTAGCGGCGGAGGCGATCGGGTCCGCTCGTTGTCTGTCCGGGGATGTGACTGAGGGAAAAAATGTCCCTCAGCCGTCCCCCTCTCTCTGCTGGGCGGAAGTGACGTCAAAACGTCATTTCCGCCCAGCGTCTTAAAGAGACATTTAATATGTTTACATTTTGACTTTTATTTTTTTTTATTTTTTATTTTTTTTTTTGCATTTAAGCCTGAATATGAGATCTGAGGTCTTTTTGACCCCAGATCTCATATATAAGAGGACCTGTCATGCTTTTTTCTATTACAAGGGATGTTTACATTCCTTGTAATAGGAATAAAAGTGATAATTTTTTTTTTTTTTTTTTCAGTGTTAAAAATTATAAAATAAATAAAAATAAAAACCAAAACCAAAAAAAATTTTTTTTAAAGTGCCCCGTCCCGACGAGCTCGCGCGCAGAAGCAAACGCATACGCGAGTAGCGCCCGCATATGAAAACGGTGTTCAAACCACACAAGTGAGGTATCGCCACGATCGTTAGAGCGAGAGCAATAATTCTAGCCCTAGACCTCCTCGTCATCTCAAAAAATGCAACCTGTAGAATTTTTTAAACGTCGCCTATCGAGATTTTTAAGGGTAAAAGTTTGACGCCATGCCACGAGCGGGCGCAATTTTTATGCGTGACATGTTGGGTATCATTTTACTCGGCGTAACATCATCTTTCACAATATATAAAAAAATTGGGCCAAATTTATTGTTGTCTTATTTTTTAATTCAAGAAAGTGAATTTTTTCCAAAAAAAGTGCGCTTGTAAGACCGCTGCGCAAATACGGTGTGAGAAAAAGTATTGCAATGACCGCCATTTTATTCTCTAGGGTGTTAGAAAAAAAAAATATATAATGTTTGGGGGTTTTAAATAATTTTCTAGCAAAAAAAACTGTTTTAGTCTCGTAAGCACCGAATCTGAAAAACAGGCTCGGTAATGAAGTGGTTAAAAGTCAGCAGCTACAAAAAGTGTAGCTGCTGGCTTTTAACTACTTGAGATCTGCGCTATAGCCGAATGACGGCTTCAGTGCGGATCTAAATATCCAACACGCCGTCAATTGACGGCATGTCACTAGTGCGTTCCCCGCGCGCGCTTCAGAGCGAGCCGCGGGGAAACTCTGTGTTGGCCGTGTCCCTTGGACACAGCCAATAACAGATCGCCGCGAACGGCCAATCAGAGTGGCCGTTTGCGATGCGATCTGTGCGACAAATGAGAGATGATCTAATATAGATCATCTCTCATTGCCGTTTTACACAGAGACAGCGTCCTGTCTCTGGAGAGGAGGAGACCGATCTGTGTCCCTTGTACATAGGGACACAGATCGGTCACCCCCCAGTCACCCCCCTCCCCCCACAGTTAGAACACTATGCAGGGAATACATTTAACCCCTTCCTCACCCCCTAGTGTTAAGCCCTTCCCTGCCAGTCACATTTATACAGTAATTAGTGCATTTTTATATCACTGATAACAGTATAAATGTGAATGACGCCAAAAATGTGTCAAAAGTGTCCGATGTGTCCGCCATAACGTCGCAGTCCCAATAAAAATCGCAGATCGCCGCCATTTCTAGTAAAAAAAAATAATAAAAAATAATAATTCTGTCCCCTATTTTGTAGGCACTATGGCCCAGATTCACAGAGCAATTACGCCAGTCTAACTGGTGTTAGACAGGAGTAATTTCAAATTTCGCGCGCCGTATCACTAGTTTGAATCCTTAAACCATGATACGGCGGCTTCGGGCTTCGATCCGAGAGGCTTACGTCTTCGTAAGCCTTCGGATCTACGCTGCGATATTTTTGCGGCCGCTGGGAGGAGTTTGCGTCGTTTTCATGCGTCGGGATATGCAAATGAGTTTTTACGGCGATCCACGAAGATACGAGCGGTCTTCGCAATCGCTTTCGTCTATTTTTTTATATGTACTGTTAGACCAGCTTTTTGCTGGTCTAACGGTGCGTAGCCCATGTTAAGTATGGCCGTCGTTCCCGCGTCGAATGTAAAATTTTTTTTTTTTTTTTACGTAACTCGTTCGGGAATAGGAATCTCCGTAAACGACGCTACTCAAGAAAAAATTAAGTAACGACGTGATTTCGCGCAATGCACGGCGGGAAATTTGCGAATGGAGCATGCGCAGTTCGATCGCCGCGGGAACGACTAAGCACTGATCGAGTGCGAAACGCGTCAGCTGTCCTGTTTTCTGTGATTGCTGTGACTGTACATGTTTTTGGATTTACAATAAAGACAACTTTTTTCGTTGGAAAATCCTTGGAGTGCGGCCGTCCTTCCCTCTTTTCTTCATCATCATTGCCATTTGCATCGCCAGCACCTTGGTAATCTAATTATCCTTGATCGTCTACAGGTCTCACCTGGAGCGGTGATTTATTTTCTTTTATTTTAAATGATTCACGCCCCCTACTCGCGCAGATGGATTGCGACGGGAGAAATACACTACGCCGCCGTCGTTTACTGGACAAAATCTACCTGGATTCCACGTAGAGCCGGGTAAAAAACGGCGGCGTAGTGTATTTCTGATACTCTACGATAGTCTAATTCTATCTGAATCTGGGCCTATAAATTTTGCGCAAACCAGACGCTTATTGCGATTTTTTTTTTTTTTTTTACCAAAAATATGTAGAGGAATACGCATCGCCCTAAACTGAGAAAAAAAGGTTTTTTTTTTTTTTTTAATTGGGATATTTTTTATAGCAACAACTAAAAAATATTTTTTTTTCAAAATTGTCGCTCTTTTTTGTTTATAGCGCAAAAAATAAAAACCACACAGGCGATCAAATGCCACCAAAAGAAAGCTCTACTTGTGGGGAAAAAAGGACGTCAATTTTGTTTGGGAGCCACGTCGCACGTCCGCGCAATTGTCAGTTAAAGGGACAGAGTGCCGGAAGCTGAAATATCACCTGGGCAGGAGGGGGTATAAGTGCCCAGTAAGCAAGTGGTTAATAAACATACACTTACCTGCTCCAGCGTTCCAGCGACGCGCCGGCCGGGGCTCCGCTCCGCTCCCCCCCTCCCCGGCCTGCATCCTCATTGCTACTGTGGGAACCCCGGCCGTGACAGCTTTCGGCTTCACGGCCGGGCATCCACTGCGCATGCGCGCGCGGCGCGGCCTGGCGCTGCGCCGTCCCATTGCCAAAAAAAATGTCAAAAGTTTATTGCCGCGTACACACGGAAACATTTTTTTTTAAATGGTCATTAAAAACTATCGTGTGTAGGTTCCAGAGCATTTTTCATGACGTAAAAATGGCCATTAAAAATTTAGAACATGCTCGCTTTTTTGCGTCGTGTGTAGGCTTTAACGACGTGAAAAAAACGTGTATGCTCAGAAGCAAGTTATGAGACCGGAGCGCTCGTTCTGGTAAAACTATCGTTCATAATGGAGATAGCTCATTTGTCATGCTGTAACAGACTGAAAAGCACGAAGACTGAAAAGCGTGAACCGTCTCTCACCAAACTTTTACTAACACAAAATCAGCAAAATCAGCCCCAAGGGTGGCGCAACCCGAATGGAACTTCCCCTTTATAGTGCCGTTGTACGTGTTGTACTACACCGTGCTTTGCTCAAACATTTCTTTTTCATGATCGTGTGTATGCAAGGCAGGCTTGACAAGAATCACATCGAAAAAAACGTTGTTTTTTTCTACAACATTTAAAATGGTCGTGTGTGCGCGGCATTTGGGAGAAAAATGCCCAAATCTGCCTGATTAGTTTCTGATGTACTTTTTCGAGTGACAGGCGTCCAGCTACAGGCTACTCAAATATGAACAGGGGCTATTGAAAACAATGGGATTTGGCTTGTTGAGCACTTCGGAGCTTTGAGCTTCAAGCTACAAATCACTCAGTTGTAAATCGGGCCTACTTGTTAGCAAAATGCCGATTCTGTATTACACTGTTTACAGATTCAGATTCTGAAAACTTTATTAATCCCAAGGGGAAATTACTAAGATACAGTTACATTCAACAAATACGAATGAATGAATGAATGAAGAACTTGTATAGCGCAGCACATGCGAAGTAAATCGCCTCTGGGCGCTTGTTGTTCCTGTCTCCTTTGAGATCAAAAGAGATGAGTCTTAATCTTTCTCCTGAAGACTAAGTAGTTCTCCTCCAGTCTAATGCTGGCTGGTAAGGCGTTCCATAGTCTGGGACCTTGGACAGCGAATCTCCTGTCTCCTTTGGACTTGTATCTGGCTTTCGGTATCTGAAGCCGATTTTGATTGTTGGATCGTAGAATACGATTGGGATTGTAAATTTTTAATTTTTCGCATAGATAATGGGGAGCATTCCCATGGATACATCTATGCGTTAGACAGAGTGCTTTAAAGGTGATTCTGTCTTTGACTGGTAGCCAGTGAAGGGATCTCAACGAAGGTGAGATTGATTCCCAGGGTTTTTTCCCAGTCACAAGTCTGGCGGCCGTATTTTGAACGACTTGAAGACGAGCGATTTGGTACTTGGGGAGTCCGAGGTAAAGGGCATTTGCATAGTCCAATCTGGAGTTTACAATCGCTCCCACCACGACCGCTATGTCTTTCTTGGGAATAAAAGGCGTGAGTCTGCGTAGTAGGGGCAGCAGATAGTGAGATCCGCTGACTACTGCCCCTATTTGTGCGTTCATTGTCATGTTGGAGTCAAAGATGACCCCAAGACTTTTGACTTTGGCGCTAGGGGTGATGACTTTGCCCAGAATGGGCGGGGGGATCCAGGTTGTTATCGATTGATTCCTACGCTTGGCGTGAAACAGAAGAAGTTCTGTTTTCGCTCCGTTGAGTTTGAGATAACTCTTTGTCATCCAGTCCTCTATCAAAGAGAGGCATGTCTCTAGGTTGAGGCGGTGATCCTTTTTATTGCAAATGTGGAAATACAGTTGCGTGTCGTCTGCGTAAGAGTGATATAGCAGTTTTTGGCTGCTGATGATTTCAAAAAGAGGACGCAGGTAGATGTTGAATAACATCGGCGACAGGGGAGATCCCTGAGGGACCCCGCACGATAATGTGCGTTGTTCCGAAGAGAATGGTCCTAGCTTGACTATTTGCGATCGGTTTTCCAAAAAAGAGGAGAACCAAGATAGATCGCTTTCTGCGACTTTGGCTATTTTAGCCAGCCGAGTCAATAACAGCTTGTGATCAACTGTATCAAAGGCTGCGCTTAGGTCCAGCAGAACCAGAAGAGAAGATTCTCCTTCGTCTGCGGCCTCAAGAACGTCGTCCCATATCTTAAGCAGTGCTGTTTCCGTCCCGTGTCCGGGACGGAATCCTGATTGCAATGGGTCGAGTAAGTTGTGGGTATCTAGATGCTGTTGCAGCTGCTGTACCACTGCTTTCTCCATTACCTTGGAGAGAACATTTAGGCCTGTTATGGGGCGCCAGTTGAGTGGATCCTTAGGATCCAGGGTGGCTTTCTTCAAGATGGGTTGAATGAAGCCCTCCTTCAGCTGGGAGGGCATTTTGCCCTCCCTGAAGGATTGGTTAATAAGCTGCGTGACAGGAGGTGCCAGGATGTCGGCGCATTCCTTCAGCAGTTTGGTGGGGATAATATCATTTGGCGCAGTGCTGTTGCGCAGAGTGCCGATGATATTTTTAGTGGTCTGAATGGAGATGGGTTCCAGCGTGAACTCACCAAACTGTGGTGAATTGTTGCCGGTGCTGTGTAAATGACTACGGGGGGGGGGCTGGGAAAGCAATTGTTCTGCTGAATGCTTTGCCGGATTGCCTCAATTTTGTTAATGAAGCAATCCGATAACTCATCGCAAAATTCTTGTGTATCCAAGTTGAGGGCTTCAAGACATCCTGGATTCATGGTCTGAGTGACCAGCTTGAAGAGTTCGCGGGGGCGATTTAGGGCACCGTTGATAGCCTCAGAAAAATAGTTTTTCTTGGCTTCGAAGATTTGCTTGTGGTATTTTCTGGTTATTGCTTTGTAGATCGAGAGGTTCTCATCTGAAGAGCTTCTTTTCCAGGCTGCTTCTGCCCTTCTACGCTCTTGCTTCAGTGACGCCAGCTGGTTGTTGAACCAGCCGGAGTTATTTTTCCTGATCTGGGTCTTTCGTTTCGGCGCTATCAAGTCAGCTGACTGCAGTAGTGCTGTGTTTATGGCCTCTAGTGTTTCTTCCGCTGTTTGATGCGGCTGAATTGTGTTTATTTTTCCCCCTAACGTGGCTTTGAAGAGTTCCGAGTGGAGCTTCTTCTGACATCTGGTCCAGTGTGTTGTCACTGGATTTGTTGTTTTTGTTAAGGGGGGAATTCGGAAATAATGAATTTAATTGCATGGTGATCTGTCCATGGCAATGGTTCCTTTTCCAAGATTTTTATTTCCAGATCTTGTCTGAAAATAAGATCGAGCGTATGACCTGAAGCATGTGTGGGCTCACATACTAGTTGCTGAAGCCCTAATCCTTCCAGGTGGTCGATGCAGGCGTCTGCAATGGAGTCTTGCGGGGAGTTGGCCCAAAGGTTGAAGTCCCCGAGCAGCAAAAGGTGTTTGCTATTCAGGGTATAAGTGGAGACAAAGTCCGTCAAAGATGGGAGCAGCTGCGACTTGGAGCCAGGTGGCCTATAGCAGAGTAGAATCCGGACGGTCTCCTGGCCGTTTACTTGCAGTTGAAGAGTAAGGGTTTCCATGAATGGAAGAGGGTTTTGGAGGCTTGGTTTTGTGATCGCAAGACGCGTCTTATGGATCACCGCCAGTCCTCCTCCTCTTTGCCCTATTCTGTTTTCCGTTATAATACGGTAGTTTTCTGGCACCAATTCTCCTAGAATGGTGTTACAGTCGGCTGTGAGCCAGCTCTCTGTAATGAAGAGGCAGTCTAGGTCGTGTTGTAGAATGAAATTATGGATGGATCAAGTCGGTGTTTTACTGCCGATCTTGTGTTGATCAAAGCACATGAAATGCGCTTAGGTTGGGGTAAACGGCTAAATTTTGACGGTCGATCGTCGATCGATCCTCAAAAGGTGCTCAATTCTTAGGGTCTTTTTGGTGATGGCTGGCAGTATTGCGGCGAAACGCCTCAAATTCCAAATGGTTTCTGCGGAGTACCGCAGATTAGCCATGGTCGCCATTCACCGGGGAAAAAGTCGTTCCTTTTGGTGGCGATGAAGAGAGGATTCAGTGAATCCTCCCGGCTTGGTCCAGAGGAAGGCAAAAAACCCCTAACCATGCTATGCCAATTTGCATTTGGTAGGGGAAAAAATTCCTTCCTGATCCCTGAAAGGCGATCGGGCGAACCCCTGGATCAAGTGCTATTAAGTTGTAAACAGGGGGGGTGGGGGGGGGAAGCTGACACTGCTGACACTGCTGCTGGGTGTACCAAGATGGCCGCCGACCAGGAACAGGGCATGGGGGGGGGCTGGTTGTTGAGGCCAGGGGTGGATGAGTATCTACAGGGGCTGGGGGTGAGCTCCTGGGGGCTACTACCGGAGATTTGGCCGAAAATGCGGCGCGCCGCTAGGCCGCGGATGAAGCCGCAGCCTTTCCTAAGATGCGGCGGCCGCGAATCAGTGATGGCTGGCGCGGTTCAGGGGAGAAGACGGGGAATCGCGGGGAGGCTCTGAGGCGAAGGTTAAATTGACAGGTGGGTGGTAATGTGGGGTAAGGAGAGGGAAGGAGACCCCAGCGTTCAGCCGATTCGGCGGCTTATCCTGATAAGGACGGCCGCCAATCGGTTCCAGGGGAGGTGATGGAAGGTAGGGCCTACCTGGGGAGGCTGAAGGAGATCCGGATCCAGATGCAGGTAGGAGATACGGTAGGAGCTGAGGCTAGATGGCTGGGGGAGACCCTGCCTGCCTGCTGCCTACGCCTGCCTGGAGCTAAAGCAGCACGCTCCTACTTCTAGGAGCGAGTGCCGATGGGGGCTCCTGCTGCTAATCCGCTGCCTGACTAACTGACTGACTGACTGATCCAGTACGAGATCCAGTCCTCAAGGGGGCAGTGTTGAGACTTGTGTACAACACACAAATCACAATACCAAGGCATAGCAATACAATTATCAATAACAACAATAAATATCACATACAGCTAAATGAATACTGTACTGTAAGCAACCATACCATCCTATTACATACTACAAAGATTAAAAAAATAAATAATAGAAAATCAAACTACCAACATGCATATATTACATCATTTTCTCTAACATTACCTTAAAATCATTACACATAGTTAACCTAATACCAACATAATATAAAGACTAGATAAAAATCTGTATCATAAACCAGATTAAGCCCAGGTTCACACTGAGTTGCGGGAGTAAAGCAGTGTGAATTCAGCTAAACTCACACAATTTCACTCCCGCTGACAGTCCCGATTTCGGCCGCGATTCCAGACACATCTGTGCAGAAACCTGCACAGATGTCAATGTAAATCGCGGCCCAAAATCGCAAAAAGTAGTACAGGAACTACTTTTTTAAATCGGTGCAGCGCTGCAGATGCGGCGTCGCACTGACTAGGACGGTGCCTTTGCCGACAATTGCCGGTAAATGCCGCCGTTTTTAGATGTGATTTGACATGTCAAATCTCATCTTAAATCGTACCAAATCGTACCCAATGTGAACCAGACCTCAATCCTCATGTCCAGCACTCACAGAGAAATATTATATCATTTGATGGCCTCAGATTGTACTCCTCAGCAAATTATGGAATGGATGGGAGGTGTTGTTTAAGATTGAATGTACCTTGGACAAGATTCTCCTTTCCAACTCTGTTGATGGACTCCATCTCCAATCCAACAACATCACTGGTCTTGCAACTCAGTTTATTGAGTCTGTTGGTGTCGGCTACCCAAAGTCTGCTTCCCCAACAAGAAACAGCATACAGGAGAACACTGGCCACAACAGACTCATAAAACACCTTCAGCACCGTCCAGCAGATGTTAATAGGCCCCAGCCTCCTTAAAAAAGAGAGGCAGCTCTGGCCCTTCATATAGAGCAGTTCAGTTTTCTTGCTCCTTTCCAGCTTATTATCCATGTACTTCCCCAGATACTTGTAATTCTCCACTACGTCCAACTCAGCCAAAGCCGCAGATCAGTGCGATTTACACCGCCAATTTCATTGCAACTTGAGACTTCAATTTTTAGAAGTCTTTGCAAGTCACAATGAAATTTGGAAAAAAGAAATGCAGGAACCTTTTTCATAATCGCTACATGAGATATGGCGATGTGAGTGATTCTATTGCCGGCAATTGGGTGCTACTTGCCATGTATTTTGGAACTCTCAAATTACATGATAAATGGTTAATAAAAGCAATTTAAAAAACAAAAAAAAAACAAAAACAAACATGTCAAACTTGCCTGCTTTGTGCAATGGTTTTGGCTCACTAGCTGTGAGAGCCAATGGCTCCCACTGCTGTCTCAGCCAATGAGGAGGGAGAGTCCATGGAGAGCCGATGCTCTTGTGCACATTGCTGGTTTGCGAAGGGGCTCAGGTAAGTATTGGGGTGTGTTGGTGGGCTGCTGCACAGAGATTTTTTTTTTAAGGTAAAATACCTTGACCCTTTAGAACCACTTTAATGTTAGTAAATAGGAGGAGTTGTGTTCAATTTGATGTGTTTCTTTATGCATGATTGGTTATTCAAAATGAACACAGCTTCACCTTATTCACTAACATTCACTTTGCAAAAGAACATTCATTTTGCTACATAAACGGACTCAACTCGTTTAGTAAATCAACCCAATTATATTTTTGTAGTCATGCATGTTTCCATTTTAGAATATTCTGGGTATTAGTTTGTCTAGTAACATGTCAGCTCATCTTACAATTATTGCAGAACTTAGTGAATGACACACAGTTCTGCACTTTTCAAGCTAAGCCAAAATATTCTGGACCGTTTCCACAAACTATTTTAAAGTGGAGGTTCACCCTCCAAAAAAATTCTAGCAGGGCATGGAGCCCACACACCCGACCGGCAATATGCCAGTGTTTTTTTTTAAATTTTCCGTAGATACCTTTTTACGGCCTTTCTTCCGATCCGGCGATCCCGCGGTACTGGGCGTGATTGACGTCTCCTCAGCTCGGCGCATACAGCGCATCACGAGATGCCGAAGGAACCCGAACGTCGGTGCGCAGGCGCCGTATAGGGCCGCACCGACGTTCGGGTTCCTTCGGCATCTCATGACGCAATGTATGCGCCGGGCTGAGGAGACGTCAATCACAGCCGCCGGATCGGAAGAAAGGCCGTAAAAAGGTATCTACAGAGGAAAAAAAAAAACACCGGCATACTGACGGTCGGGTGGGTGGGCTACATGCCCTGCTAGAAATTTTTTGGAGGGTGAACCTCCACTTTAAAGTATAGTCAGATTTTTTTATATATATATTTCCTTCATAATATTTCTTGTTTTATTATTTTCATCATGTTAAAAACATTATAAACCATTATTGATGACATTTTGTGAAAGTTGTGTGTATATATATATATATATATATTTGTCACTTTTGGTCAGAAATGTAAGTATTTTAATATAAGAAATGATTGCATGCTTCTATCAAGGGAGAATCTACTTTTTTGTTTCTGGCTTGCGTCTGATCCTAGAATATTTGCAGTGAGGTGTAAACACATTCTATTTCCCTTCTTGAAAGCACAATTTAATTGTAACAATATAGGTACAGTACAGTGCATTTTTCACAAGTATATATAGAATGTTATACTAATATAATGGTTTTGCCCAAGGGAATGAAGAGGACGTGAAGCTTGTCAAACTGGCAGCAGAACAGACATCAGTAGGTGACCCTTATAATGAATACATTAAATGCCCTGCGCTGAAGGACAGAAGTATAAAACTGGATAGACAAAAGTGAACACGCCATGGCTCTCATGCATTCCAATATCACTAGAAAGATAGAGGTTGGAGCAGTGACAGGCACACAGATTTATATAACAAGGAGACTGAATGCATGTCCCTCACATTCCTTACTATTTATCTCTATGCTATTTTATATATTATTCAATTTTGTTTACATGCTGTTCTACAAAAAAAAATCCAAATTTAATACAGCAAGTCTGATAGACCCTTGACTTTTGAAACATAGAAAGAATTATTTGGACACAGTCAATAGGTCCTATGTTTTCATTGAAATTAGATATTATTAAAGTTGTTTTCATTGAACTTAAGTGTATTATTAAAATTCTTTTGGGTGTAGTTTTGTGCTAATATACATTTTACAAGCCTTTCTTTATCACCCTAAAAAGTTATCTCTACTTTTATTTTTGACATTAAAAATCATAATCTGCAACTTTTTATTTTACGGTAATTTTAAAAATGCAACTGGCTTGTTTTTTTGGCTTGTTTCATATGGGAGCAGAGTGACATATGCAGCGTACAGACTCTTCTGTATACAGCTTGAGGTCTCTCTCAGTACATGGGTCTACTGCTAATATAGGACAGCTCACCGATGCATGATTATTGGCTGCAGGCTTTATATAAGCAGACAAACATATTTGAGAATTTTGAAAGAAGTATGAAACAGTATGGGCCTTTGCCAAACAAATGCTCCCTCAAAGTTGTATCATTATGAATTCTATTGATAGGGCATTAATGGGGTTCATCTTCAGTCAGGGGCTTTAAAGGAGAAACTCCCACTTTTTTTAGGATTACAGACCCCAATATGGACGTCCCCACATTCCCTTTATTGGACTGTCGAAAACATTGTCATTGTCAGTTAGGAATTAGTATAACTAAAGTTTTTAGTAGTTTGGTTTTCCTTTACATGTGGATAGCTAGTAACAAAACAGCTAAATCGAGAAAATCATAAGGCTTTTTATTATATATAGTCACAAAAGAACAGAAAATGGTAAATACACATGCTAGAGCAGCCTCTTTCAACCAGGGTGCATCAAGGTTTCTTCAGGGGTGCTGTGGAAAAATGCCTAAAAATGTCCCAAAAATTGTATACAAGCCGGTGTGTGGATGAAGACTGCCTTTTTAGTTAAACTAAATCACAGGTTTTCGTTATGCACGATTACAAGCGTCTAGCTGAAGGCGTCCTAATGACCAATGGCATCATCAGTTGATAAGGAGGTTGTCAGTTGCCTACATAGTGACCCTCCCCTGCTCCTCTCAATCAGCGTTGGGGTCACATTAGCTGAGTGATGGATAAAAACTGAGGGAGAAGAGAAACATTTGTATACCACTAGTCAGTACCAGTTTGTATGTTTGTTTTGGAAGAATAAATCACCTCTAAAGTTGGGTGTCCTACTTGGACTAGTGGATGTTGCTGCATTTTCTAAAACTATTAGAATAACTTTTACATTTTAGAATGAGGTGTCTCAAGACTATCCATAATTTTTAAAGGTTACCTCTGGATTGTACAACATTTTTAAAGGGTGGCTTGACTGAAAAAGGTTGAGAAACACTGTCTTAGAGAGATCAAAAAATGAAATCTAGACACAGAAACGTTCTTTATTGCCTCATTTACCTATTTCTATGAAATTCAAAAGATTGGAGAAAGGAAGTGTTAGAACAAAATGGGTAGGTAAGTATGGCTTATAGGCAGTTAGGTTCATCTTCACCAGAAATCCTGATTAGGGGGCATTGATGGTCCATGGGTTTTGCAGAATTTGCAGGCAGAGGAATAAAATGAACTAGCCAAGGCAAGCTCCATAAATTAAGCAATTCTAAAGGTTAGCAGTGCATTTAACCTCTTACAAAGGCTTTAAAGGAAACCTGTACTGAAAGAATACGGAAACCGACACTGCTGAACTCTCTTTTCAGAAATACTGTCATGCTGATCCAATTGTTTCAGTACTATCCCTGTTACTAACTTGGAACAAGCATTAAGTTAAAGGCGTTGTAAAGGTTTATTTATTTTAATTTTTTTAAATAAGAAACATGTTATACTTACCTCCACTGTGCAGTTCGTTTTGCACAGAGTGGCCCCGATCCCCCTGTTCTGGGGTCCCGCGGTGACTCTCGCGTCTCCTCCCCGCAATAGCTAACCCCCTCTGGGAAGCTGTCTCCCGAGGGGGTTACCTTGCGGCCGCGCTCCCGTGTCATACAGCCAAGGTCCATAGACGCCAAATGTATGAATCGGTCCTGCCCCAGGTGCTGCGTCATTGGATTTGATTGACAGCAGCGAAAGCCAATGGCTGCGCTGCTATCAATCTATCCAATAAACGCTGAGACTCTGTGGAGAAGAGGACACCGGGGGACTCACAGAGCAGGTGAACAAGCTCGGGTAAATAAAACGGGGAGGCTAGGGGGCCCATAACATGTTTTCACTTTAATGCATTAGGTTAAGAAAACAAACCTTTACAGCCCCTTTATGGAGTTCTAAATTTAACAACATACCAATGTTTCAAAATGTATTGAAGCTATAAAAACAGCCAGGCAAATACCATGTTCAGAAAGGGATCAACAATGGCAGTCTACATACAATCCTTAAAAGGGTTTACTTGTGTATGTCTGTAATTGAACTTCCAATAAATCAGTTTGGAAGTTGCTTCAAGACCATCCTGTTGAATTAGGGTTGTTGATCATAAGCCTTGATGATTACTGAACACCACAGGCCATCCCGTTATAAATTTGATTTGCTTTGGATCTCTTTATGTTGATAAATGAAGGAAATCTACAATATGACCCCATGATCCCCCCCAGCTGTGGCATATTGTGAGTTGGTAATGCTGTCAGGTTATTGTGCATACAAACTTTGTGAGATTGACTGGAAGAACCTCAGTATTGGGTGTTGCTTCAGGCTAAAATCTCCCATGCTGTTTACACCAAACTAACACTGAAAGGAGCTGAACTCTCTCTTGATGGAATGATGCATATGTGATCTCTGTTTTTAACATCTGACATATCTATGTTTTTTTCTCATATATTCCCAAAGTCAGCTGCCATACATATTCTAACAGAATTTTGTTGCATAATGCGTCACGCTTTTAACTGTTCGTTTTACTCTGTGATGTCCACATGTGTAGTTATGAAATGTCACTCATTTATGATTTGTCACCAAGATTCCACTTGTCACTCTGTATAGCTTTCTTCTTTTTGATAAGGTCAGTTTGCTGGGAAGAACAAAGTACAGGCGTGTAATTCATTACTCAACCACTTGTATACATACATCTATTTTTCATAGCAGGCCCCACAATCCAGCAAGGTGCAGACATGGCACCATGATAAAAAGGGTCATTTAAAATACTTTGCAAAAGCTCTGTACTGTGAAGGATTGAATTTTCACTTGAATGCCTACATTTTGACATTTTTCAGGCAAGAAATATTCTTTCTGAGTAGTAGCCTCAAACAGGCTCCTTTATGTGACCAAGTTCCTGTAAAGCAGGTACACAATTGAAAAAATAATATAGAGCAAATGTACATATCTTGAAGTGATGTGTTCCATAAGCACATATGTTTAATATATGATCATATTCACATAAGTAATTAATGTTAAAAAAGATTGTCAGAAGATTTGAGCTAATTGATTCACAATATGCAGAATTACAAGTAAAGTCATAAATCTAACAATGCAATGAGCCAGATTTTGCTGGTCTGGCACAGTGTGTGTGCAGGCTCCCGATAAATGAATCCTATTGCCGCAAACTTCTGATACATTTTGAGTTGACACATTGGGCCAGATCCACAGAGATGGGACGCCTGCGCGGCGTATCCCATTTACATTACGCCGCTGTAAGCCACACTGGCGTATGTCGAATCCGGCGTAGCGTAAATGGGCCGGCATACGCGGGTGTAATTCAAATTTACTAGTGGGGGGCGTGGTTTAGTATAATTATGAATAACCCGACGCAAACAACGCTTTTTTTTTACATGGGGAAGCGCCGGCAGTGGACGTACCCTAGTGCGCATGTGTGAAATCACGTCGCAAATAGTCAATGAAAACGACGTGTATGTAATATACGCACTTCCCTATTCGCGAACGGGTTACGCAAACGACGTAAACGATGTCCAATACAACGCAGTCCCAAAGTCCATACTTAACATTGGCTGTGCCTCACTATAGCAGCTTTATCTTTATGCCGTACAGACGCTTACGCAAACGACGTAAACACACTGCGCCGGGTGTACGTACGTTCGTGGATCGCCGTATCTACCTCATTTGCATATTTTACACGGACGCGCCCCTAGCGTCCAGCATAAATATGCATCTAAGATACGACGGTGTAAGAAACGTACGCAGGTCGTATCTTAGCGTAAGTCCGGCGGATCTTGTTTTCTGTATAGAAAACAATGATACGCCGGCGGAAAAATTCGAATTACGCCGGTGTATATGTAGATACACTGGCGTAATTCTCTGTGGATCTGGCCCATTATTTCTAATCAGATGTGTGCATTGTGACATTGTGAAGTCCACAGCCTTAGTTGCAAAGATTTACAGACCAGCCTAAAAATTGTGTGACAAAGAATAATTCAAATTCAAATTTAATCACGTCAATGCTGTAAAAATGAGATGAGCATTAATGATTGCCCTAAAGTATACTTGTAATGTGGACATGCAGTAGAAACTCAGCCTAAAGTCTGATAGCAAGCACCATAAGATGTCAAATCATCCTGTAGCAACAAAGCAAGTTATACCCACCCCAGTAAAGTAGGTCTCCAAATAAACCATGCTTTCGGGTAATGGGAGAACAGATGTGCCCTCTACTAATTCCCAGTATGCAGTGCACAACTTAGGAATTTACGATGGCCTAAAATCTGATGGAATTTTACGTCGGAATTCGGTTCACGCTGTCTTGTATACACATTGTCAGACCAAATGCTGACCGTCCAAAACGAGAAAAATGAAGTTCAATGCTTCCAAACATGCGTCGACTTGATTCTGAGCATGTGTGGGTTTTTTCTCCATTGTAGTTGTTTTTTTCTCGATTGGAAAAAAATAAAACATGTTCTATTTCTAAACACTGACACAAGAAAGTCTGATGGGGTCCACACGCGATCGTAATCCGATCATGTGTACACGGCATTAGGCCCATATACATACACAGACACAATTATCTCAGGGTATGACTCTTTTTATATGGTGGAAAAAATGGACACCAATCACTTTAAGGATGAACTAGAATGTATTTATTGCAGTGCTACATTGAGGAAAGGGGGAGCAGAGTGGAGGGAGCACATGATATCTAAAGGATTCTTGGCAGAACACAAATTCTGGTCTTAGACCATGGGTGCTCAACCTGTGGCCTCCCAGCTGTGGCAGAACTGCAAGTCCCATCATGCCTCTGCCTTTAGGAATCATACTTGTAACTGTCAACCTTGCAATGCCTAATGGGACTTGTAGTTCCAAAACAGTTGGACAGAGAGAGAGATATAATTTTGCCCCTGTACAAATCATTAGTAGGAAATCATCTGGAATATGCAGTTCAATTTTGGGCCCCAGTTCTCAAAAAGGATATCGGGGAACTGGAGAAAGTGCAGAGAAGGGCAACCAAACTGATAAGAGGCATGGAGGAGCTCAGCTATGAAGAAAGATTAGAGGAACTGAATCTATTCCCTCTTGAGAAAGGGAGAATAAGGGGGGGATATGATCAACATGTACAAATATATAAGGGGTCCATATTGTGAACTTAGTGTTGATGTATTCACTTTAAGAGGACAAGGGGCACTCTTTACATCTACAGGAAAAAAGATTTAATCTCCAAATACTGGAAAGGTTTCTTCACAGTAAGAGCTGTGAAAATGTGGAATAGACTCCCTCCGGAGAAGGTTTTGGCAAATTCAGTAGATTGCTTTAAAAAAGGCCTGGATTATTTCCTAAATGTACATAATATAACTGGGTACTAACATTTATAGGTAAAGTTGATTCAGGGAAAATTTGATTGCCTCTCGGGGGATCAGGAAGGATTTTCTCCCCTGCTGTAGCAAATTAGAGCATGTTTTGCTGGGGTTGTTTGCCTTCCTCTGGATTAACTGTGGGTATAGGATAGTGTATATGGGATTGTATTTTTGATTTTATTTTTCTTGGTTGAATTTGATGGACTTGTGTCCTTTTTAAACCTGGCTAACTATGTAACTACTGTATTTGCTGGCATATAAGACTACCTTTTACAAAAACTGGCCAAAAAGCAGGGGTCTTCTTATACGCCGGGTCAGCGGCTCGGATGTCTGCTGGATTTGCGGTAATACTTTATGTAGCTTCAGCTAAATACAGTATATACCGCTTACCCAATCCCGGTGAGCGATGTATTCAAATGAATACAGAGCCTTCTCTGATTGGAGTAATAACCTCTGCCAATCCAAGCAGGCTATTGGCTTTGAGAGTCAGAGAGGCATGGGCTGATGATGTTACAGCCTCTGCCAATCCAAACAGGCTTTGTATTCATTAATAGAATACATCACTTGCCACGATTGGCTCCAGCTCCAGCAAGAAGGAAGAATAATATGGCTCCAGCTCCAGCAAGAATGAAGAAAGAAATATGAAGCGTTGGAAGTCTCGAAAGGGGGGTCGTCTTATACGGTGAGTACAGGCAAAAAATCGTAAAAAACTGTAAAATTAGGGGGTCGTCTTATACGCCCGGTCGCCTTATATGCCAGCAAATATGGTATGTAACTATGTAACAGCTGGAGGGCCACAGGTTAAGCACCCATGTTCTAGACGGTTTCTTCTTTCACAGGTTATTCTGGGTGGAATACAGACACAGAAAACTTGAATCCTTGGAGAATAGGTTCAGATTAGTACATAAATCCTATTCCAAGACTGGACAGATGAGAATGTTCATATGTCCTATATAATTTCCACCTAGGAAGGATAGTAAAATGGATGCTAAGGTAGGTGCAAGGGAAACTATAGTATATTTTAAGCCAGGGCTCAAAATTTCAAGTCCTGAGCTACTAGCCAGGCCTCAAGACTTACTCGCCACCAGTTGCCCCACCTAATTCATACACTGCCCTGCGCCTAATTGCACCTGTAAACACGCCCTTGTAGATTATCTCATGGAATGACACTGTTTTATGCAGAATCAAGTTACAAAATTAAATATTACCAACAACAACTTTAACAAAATGGGACAGGGCACTGGGGGCAGACCAGAGGGACAGGGCCAGAGGGACAGGGCACTGGGGGCAGACCAGAGGGACAGGGCCAGAGGGACAGGGCAACTTTCAGTGAGCACGGCACCGGAGTGGTAATTTTCGCAATCCTCCACCTAAATCATTACTTTCTGCTCTCCAGCTACATTGGTCAGGGCCCGGGGGAGGGGGCAGGCTCAGAGAGGTCATACTGTAATAATTGTAAGGAGAGCACCTGTGTACTGCTCTGCCTGTGCGCGGCTCACCAGACTACTTTTCCCGAGCATGCACCTTTCCTCTTCGGCCGCCAAACTCATCGGGACTCTAAGTGTAGGCACAGATTGCAGGGAGATTGGTCATGCAGCCCTGTCATCACTCGCCCCCAGCTTAAATCCACTCGCCAAATGCTAGTAGGCGAGTGGAAATTTTGAGCGCTGTTTTAAGCTATTTTGGTAAAATAAATAAATTAACTTAATTAAATCATTTAGCTTCTAAATCAATCATCAATACATCCTTGATTGAAGCAAATTACAAGGTCTTGTTAAGATGGTATATGGTTCCAGTCCGTATAGCTTCCTTTGTCCAACGTGCTTCACCATATTGCTTTAGAGGTTGTAATACTGAAGGAACCATGTACAGTATCACATATGGTGGACTTGTCAAAAAGTGAGAAGGTTTTGGATCCGAACCTATAATTTTATATACTCCTTAACCCATTTAAACCTTGTGAAATCACCGCTAAATGCAAATGTAAAAGAAACATCAAAACAAATGGTAAAATTAATAACTTTCATATTTATCCCAGCTAGAATATCCATCACTAAATCCTGGAAGACATCTACAATTCCATTTAATCTATTGAAAACCAAACTGTCATGGATAATGATTAATGAACGATTGTCCGCTCTTAAAGACGATAAAAAATGCTTGGTTTGATACTGTATGGGAACCCTGGATTAATTATAATATTAATGCTTAATGTTATATGACTTCCCATGTAGTTTGTTGTCTTGACTCTAAATTAAAGAGCACTATCTTCCTCCTACCCCCTCCCCCCCTTCCCCCTTTTTTTTTTTTTTTATTCCCCCTTCTCTCCTTCTCCCTCCTCCTGTCACTTTTTTTTCTATATTAACAATATATTCCTTCTTTACTTGAAGTTTAAAGTGGATGCTCTACTTGTTAGAATGGACCTTAGGGCCATATTAAGACTTAATATTTGAATCCTAAATCTGACCTAAGTAATGGTCACTAACTTTTATAATGCTATTTTTATTTGTTCTACATCAATACTTATGTCTAAACTTCTGTTTTACTGCAATATTTGATTATATTGCTATGTTTATCTGAAAAATTTCAATAAAAACATTGAAACACATAATTAACTTAAAAGAAAATGTTGGGGGGCGTGGCTTGGCTATGGAGGAGTGAGGACGTGCATTGCTTCAGCTCCTCGTACACCGCGGCACTAATCCATAGCACGGAGGGGCGAATCGCTCCCTGAATAGCGCAAACAATGTCCCAGGGACGGAGGGCACTCTCCCAGCAGGCGAGAACAGATGGGACCCGGCAGGAGCAGCTGGAGGCCTTCTTCGGCGGATCCCGAGGACCAGGCCCGGAAGCCTCCAAGATGGTGCCGACACCTAAGGCTGCTAAGACGTCTAAGGCAGCACAGAAGGCCGCGCTCCAGCAGCAGCAGATGACGGACTCCCAGATCCCCTCTCTGGAGTTGGTGAGTGATACTGCTCCCCCTCCCTCCCCGGGATCCTCCACCTCCCATGGACAGGGCCCTGACATGGCAGAGGTATTGAGTGATGGGGACCTGAAGCGCCATATTTGGTCTCTCCCCACACGTGCTGACTTAGAAAGATTTACTGCTCGGGTGGAGAAGGCCTTAACTGCAGACATAGCACAGCTAAAGGCAGATACCAATCATCTGGGGGCCAGGATGGAGTCCATGGAACAGAGGCTGGACGAGACCTTGCCAGCAATCTCTATGCTGCAGGACAGGTGCAGTGCCCAGGACCAAAAAATTGATGCATTACTTTGCCAGCTTGATGATTTTGAGAATCGCAGCAGGAGGGCTAATATTCGCATACGTGGCCTGCCAGAGGCGACTGCCCCTAAAGATATTGTCCCTACACTGGAGGATATATTCCGGGAGATTTTGGGTCTGCCCGCAACAGCAACCATTGAGATCGATCGTGCCCACAGGGCCCTTAGACCCCCCTCTCAGGATGTAGACAATCCCAGAGACATAATATGCAAGCTCCACAAGTATACCCTGAAAGACAGGATTATGCAAAAGATGCGAGGGAGACAATACTTTGACTTTGATGGGGCCAAACTTTCCTTCTACCAGGATATCTCGCGGCGAACACTCATGCAGCGCAGAGCCCTTCGTCCGCTGCTTGAAGCTATACAAAAAGCGGGACTGACCTACCGCTGGGGGTTCCCTTTTTACCTCCAGGCAACCAAGGATGGCCGGCAGGCCACGCTGCGCAATAAAGATGACCTCCCACATTTTTTGGATACCCTGGGATTGGAGCCGGTGGACTTTCCTGACTGGAGGGGTCTATCTGAACACCCCCACTTGCAACTTCCTCAACCATGGATGTCGGTCAGCCGCAGGAGTCGCAGGCGCGACCGTAGACGCCCCTCTGCCAACTCCCCCCGGGGCACTGAGGAGACTGTTACCACTCATCCCTTGTTGCTGCTCCCCAGCGGCTGTTGGCACTCCCCCCTTTCCCTTGCCTATTGCTGCCTGTGCAGCCCCTTCTATGCCTGGACTTTGTGGGGTTGATTTTGTTATGGGGGGGAGGGTATAGCCATAGTTGCGTAATGCGCCTTTGTATGATCTGCTGTAGGGACTGGGGCTTCTGTTGATGCTGCTGGCCGGTTCTGGACTTCCTATCCTCGGCCCTGATAGTTGAACTTTAGCTGGGGTCCGGTCCCTATCTAGACCTATCTCACCGGAAGGTTCCCCTGGTATCCCAGTTCGAGTGTGTCTACTTTACTAGTTTAATTCTTACTCATTGTTTCATATACATATATATGTATTTTCTATTTTATTTTTTATTTTTTTTTGAAACCCGCTGAGCTGCATCCCTCTCCTAACTGAATGCTCTATGTTAACTAAGCGGTGGTGTGCGGGGAGTGGCCCTCGCGTCTTGCCCTCTCTTGTTGGTCCACGTTCCCCCCGTAGGCCGTACCTTACTAGGTACACTTTCCTTTTAGGAAATGGGACTGATTCTCGGGGACCCCTCCCATAGAGGGTTGACCCCGGGGCTCACCCCCTTGATGTTTTGGTGGGGGGTTAGCACCCCCCTACTATCATATGTTTTGTATGTTTGTTTCTCTGATACTCATCGTTTCTCCTTTTCCTCCTATTTTTCCCTTCTTGTTTGCTTTTCTCTCACAGGAACGACCTCCGGCTCCGCCCCCCGCTCTACAGCCACCCCAGGGTTAGGACACCTTTCCACGAACGGATCTTATGATGGCGTCACTTAAGGTACTATCTTATAATGTCCGAGGTCTTTGCTCCCCGTGTAAACGTAGTAAATTGTGGTGGGAGCTAAAGAGGTCTGGGGCGCAGGTGGTCCTTCTGCAGGAAACGCATTTTACCCCCCGATCTCTGCCCAAACTCCCAACTCATTTGTATAACCAATGGTTTCTGAGTAACTCCCCGGATACCAAGTCTAAGGGCACCGCTATTGCCATACACAAATCTTGCCCCTTCCAGGTCACTGAGAGCAAAATAGACCCCTTGGGACGGTTTGTTTTTTTAAAGGGTTCAGTTATGGGTCAGAGGCTCACTGTGGCCACGATCTACGCCCCTAATTCGGGTCAACTTTCATTCCTGGACAACACTCTAGATGCCCTGGCGGATTTTAGGGAGGGTGTTTTAGTCTTGGGAGGCGACTTTAATGTTAGTCCTGACCCACAGCTTGACACTTCCCGCAACCGACCCTCCCATTCGCACGCTTTCCTTAGACACTTTCGTCGGTCCCTTCAGACCCACCGTTTGTTCGATAGTTGGCGTGTACTGCACCCCTCTGACAGAGACTACAGTTACTACTCGAAGGTCCACAACGTTTATACTCGTATAGATCTCATCTGTGTAGACCACCTAGCCCTGGAGGTATTGCAGGCTTCGTCTATCGGGAACCTTACTATATCAGACCATGCCCCGGTGTCAGCCACATTGGCTTTGCAACCAGACACCCGTCGGGCTTGGTCGTGGCGCCTAAACGAGTCCTTACTGGACGATGAAGTAGCTGTCTCGAAGGTGGCAGACGTTTTGTCTCACTACTTTCGAGAAAATACTACGGAGGGAGTGAGTAAGGGAATTGTTTGGGAGGGACACAAAGCGGTAGTGAGGGGTGAACTGATCTCCCAGGGATCTAGACTAAAAAAGGCCCGGCAGGCAGACTTCAACAGGGTGCTACAGGCCCTTCAAAAAGCTGAACTCAGACATAAACATACCGGTGACCCGGAGGCTTTGAGGGAACTGACCGACATGAGAGAATTATTTTTACGTTTGCTAGATCGCCAAGCGCGTAGACAACTGCGCTTTCTGTCACATAAATATTATGAGCACGGCAACAAATGTGGTCGTATGCTCGCCAGGGCACTCAGGAAGAAGCGTGCGCAAATGGTTTGTATGGTACATAAGCTATGCCTACCCTCTGGGTTACTGGCGGTTTACTAGGTCCTCCCCCCAAATAGCCTCTGGGTTCCGAGATTATTATGCTGCCCTGTATGACTTGGGTTCGACGCGCCCCCCCGGGGTTAGTGATGCGAGACTCACTGACATTCAGGACTACTTGAAGGCTTCTGGCCTGCCCTCGCTGACGGACGAACAGGCCACCCAACTAGAATCCCCTATTAACCCCCCGCTGAGATTGAGGCGACGGTGAAGTCTCTGCCCAATGGCAAGAGCCCTGGCCCTGACGGATTCACCAAAGCCTACTATAGACAATTCCTGACTCTGCTGTCTGGTCGATGTGTGACTACTTCAACTCCATAGCAGACGGACATGTCGTCCCTAGTGAGGCGTTGCTAGCCCATATTTCAGTCATCCCCAAAGACGGGAAAGACCCGACTCAGCCCCAAAGTTACAGGCCCATATCCCTCCTGAATGTGGACGTTAAAATTTTAGCAAAGATTCTCGCCACTAGACTGAAACATCTGATCCCGTTAATTGTCCACCCTGACCAGACGGGGTTTGTTGCGGGCCGTGAGGCCCGAGACAACTCTGTCAGAGCAATACAGCTCATTCACTGGGCGCGTGCCTCAGCTGACTCCCCCCCTTATCTTATTCTCTCCACAGACGCGGAGAAGGCTTTTCACCGGGTGGACTGGAGCTACCTCCGTGCTGTACTTGAAACTATGGGTCTCCGTACACACATGCTGACTTGGATTATGGCGTTGTACTCAGACCCCAGTGCACAAGTCAAGGTTAATGGATTCCTTTCCCACAGATTCCCGATCAGAAATGGCACGAGGCAGGGGTGTCCACTGTCGCCTATCCTGTTTGCTCTGGTGCTTGAGCCCTTCTTACGCACCGTCCGGGCAAATGTTGACATCAAAAAACTGACGGTGGGCCACACTGAGCACAAACTCTCAGCCTACGCTGATGACGTGCTGTTTCACTTGACGGAGCCTCTGATCTCACTGCCAAATCTGCTGCGGGAACTCAACCATTTTGGGTCACTTTCGAATTTTAAAATCAATTATTCAAAGTCTGAAATACTCCCTGTTCAGATGTCGCCTTCATTGGCTGACCGGTTGCAGACCGCCTTCCAGTTTACTTGGGCCAAGTCCTCTCTGAAATACCTAGGTGTCCGGCTGACGGACAGATATGACACTCTTTATGCAGCCAATTTCCCCCCCTTGCTGGCTACAGTAAAAAATGACTTGGCCACTTGGACTAAGACGGCCTTCACTTGGCTGGGGAGGCTGGCTGTAGTAAAGATGAACATCCTACCGCGCATTCTGTTCTATATGCAAATGATACCCATGTCCCTCCCTAGGGGTTTTTTCACTCAGGTGTCCAGCCTGATATCCAAATTTATTTGGAATGACCGGAAGCCAAGAATTGCGCTTCGGCTGCTCACACGCCCGAGAGAAGCAGGGGGCCTGTCTTCCCGGATATTCAGAGATACCACAGGGCGATTGTTCTCCAGAGGATGCTTAATTGGCGCTTTCACACTGCTCCAAGATCTGGGTTTCTCTGGAAAAGTGTATGGCGGGTAGGAACCTCTCTTATGCCCCTTTGGCTGTCCCGGGAGATAGAGGGCTGTCGGACTCTGCTTCCCCGCTAACAACCCAGACCTTGAGAATCTGGGACCGGCTAAATGCCCGCTGGCATTGGCCCCTCCTGTGTCCCCTTTGGCCCCGCTGGGTGGTTTTCTGTGGTTCCCACCGGGGGAGCAGAAGACAGGTTTTTTCGGGCCATGGGTGAAGATAGTAACGCTAGCTGTGGTACGCTTCTGCGAGATGGTAAGCTTTTGCCCCTAGAGACGCTTAGAGGACGGCACGGGTCCTTCCCCATGGACTTTTGGCGCTATCGACAGCTACATCACTTTTTTGCGAACCCACGGGGACTTAATAAGAGACACCCCTCTAAGCTCACGGCCTTTGAACGCCTCTTTACTGAAGAAGATCCGACTCCCCACATGATCTCGGAACTTTATCGCTTGCTTAGCTTTACGGTCTCCACACAGAAACCCACTTTTGTCCGGACCTGGGAACGAGACTTGGAAACGACTTTTACCCCCTAGCCAGCTGACGCACCTGTATCAATTCACCCGATCTAGCTCGATTGATTCCAGGACCCAAGAAACGAACTATAAATTGTTGTCGCGTTGGTACCCGGGTGCCTGTGGACTTGGCTAGGATCTACCCTTCCACGTCTGACCGGTGCTGGAGAGGCTGCGGCCACAGGGGTACGCTCCTGCATATCTGGTGGGAATGTCCAGTGATCAGACCTTTCTGGTTGGACGTACAGTCCCAGATTAAGGAAATTCTAGACCTGGATGTCCCTTTCTCCTCCCCGATCCACTTTTTGTTGCACATTCCTCCCATGCCGGCGAGCCAGTACAAACGCAGTCTACTGCCCCATCTTTTAAACGCAGCGAAACGGCTACTTCCGATATACTGGAAGCGCCCGCAGGTCCCCAGCAGGGAGGAATGGATTCGCAAGGTGGGTGAGATACGGGAGGCGGAGGACTGGATCGCCACTTGCAGGAACACTCGGGAGCGTTACTCTAGCACCTGGTCGGCGTGGACGGCATACTTCTTGGACCCGGGACTTGTCTCTTCCAGTTTAGACGTGGCATTGTTGGAATTAGCAGACCCCTCCCTTAAGCAAAGACCTCGGGCCCGATAGCCTGCTGCTGTACCCTTAGTTGAATTGCTTTGACCTTTTTAGGTGCCGTTTTCCCTCAGCTGCTAGCATTGCGAGAGGGTGGTGGCAAGTGGTGCGGGGGAGGAGCTGGATGCCTGACCTCAGGTACGTTCCCTCAGATTCTAATCCCTCTCAATCTCTTCTTTTTTCTGTCTCTTTCTCTTTCCCCCTTGTCTCCCTTTCCCTATTCTTCTCTGCTATTCCCCTTGAGACCTATGGCACTATGCTGACACTGAGGGTCCTGGTGGCTGGTGTGCTGGGGGGGTGGGCGCTGGGGGCCCTGGCTGGTAGTGCAGACTCGGAGGCCTGCTGTCGGGATGCAGCCCGACCCTCTTGGGGGTTGGGCACTTGTTTGCACCCCCGGGCGGGCCTGCCGACCGCTGTGGGAGTCGGTGGGGGTTGCTGCGTGGGGGAAGGTAAGAGGGAGGTCCATGGTGGCCCCCCTTCCCCCATGCGCACCTAGCTGACTTACCCTTTCACCTCGCACGACATCTAAAGTTTCACTTGTTGTCTGTTGGATTGGCCGGGTTGGCCTCTGGCCCCTTATCCCTCCTTTGAGTACCGAAAGATCCCTTTTATTACCTGACAAGATGTTGGAGGTGTGTCGCCCCTATGTTTTAAACCTCAATTTATGTACTTTGTATGGTGAGGTGATCGTCATTTTCGGCCCGCTACATGGCCCCTTGACCCCTTGAGATACTACCATGAGTGCTGGGTCCCAATGTGTTTATGTGCCCCCTCTTTTTTAAGTCTATTTTGTTCTTCCTTCTATGTTATGTTGATGAAACAAAAACGGATGGCTTATTGTTTGATGTAAGATGCTTCTGTCAACATGAGTTGTGATGTATTACTATGCCGTCCACAAATAAAGATTATACAAAAAAAAAAAAAATTAGCTTTAGTTTAGTCATATAAGTTTGTGTAAGTAGAGTTAGTGTTTAGTGCATATTAGTTTATTATTTGTAGTCCTCGTCTTTGTCCTTGTCAATCAGTGTAAAAAAAATAAAAAATTAGCTTTAGTTTAGTCATATAAGTTTGTGTAAGTAGAGTTAGTGTTTAGTGCATATTAGTTTAGTAATCCAGGAAATGATCTCCGTTTTCGCATGTTGTTCGCGCGCATGCGTGGACGAGAATTTCGCAATCAATTTCGCATTCGCATTAGCGAAATTTCGCAAAAATATTTTTTGATAAAATATCACGAATATTTGATATTAACGAATATTTCGCGAATATTCTTCTATATATTCGTGAAATATCGCAAAATCGAATATGGCGTATTCCGCTTAACACTAGTCACAGCTAATCTTATTGTGGAGTAGTCCTTTTTTTTAATATGTTTTTTAATAAATTCGTATTATATTCCAATTTCCCCTTTTGGTGTTTTTTTCTTTGCCTGCGATTGGTCCAGACTGGGCGTGAGGTATCAGTATTTTTATGGCATCATTTAGATTGACGTCATATAATGTCAGGGGTTTAAACACATCAGGTAAACATCACCAACTTTTTAGGGAAATGGAACAGGAAGGGAGTTCTATGTTTTTACAGAAAAACACATTTAACACATTCAACCTCAACTAGACTTTATTCACCTCGGTACCACACTTAGTATTATAGGGGTAGATTCACATACACTTAATATTCCGCTGCGTAATCGAAATACTCTACGCTGCCGTATTTTACCAGGCTCTACACCGAATCCTGGTAGATTTTTGCCCGTACGCTACGGCGGCGTAGTCTATTTCTCGCCGCGTAATCGAAATACGCGCGTTTGGGGGGCGTGAAGCATTTAAATTAAGCGCGTCCCTGCGGCGATCGAACTGCGCATGCTCCGTTCAGAAATTTCCCGCCGTGCATTGCGTGAAATCACGTCGTTACGTCATTTGTTGTTTGAGTAGCGGCGTTTACGAACATTCCTATTCCCGGACGACTTACGTTAAAAATAATAAAAGACGTCGGAAAACGTAGAAATTCGATGCGGGAACGACGGCCATACTTAACATGGGCTGTCTAATATTAGAGCAGCAAAAAGCTGGTATAGTGTTACGCAAATAAAAGATGACTAAAGGTGCCGTAAGAGATTGCGATTGAAGATCGTAATTTCGGGGATCGCCGGCAAAAAATCATTTGCCTACCCTGACACCGAAAACGACGGGAAGTCCACCCAGTGGCCGCAATTTTATTGCAGCATAGATCCCAAGGCGTACAAACATGTAATCCAGTCGAATTGAAGCCCGCAGCCGTCTATTCATGGTTTGAGGTTTTCGACTAGCTAGAAAACGCGCGTAATTTGAAATTACTCCAGTCTAACACCAGTTAGACAGGCGTAATGGCTCTCTGAATCTGGGCCATAGTCTTTAAGATACCAATAAAGCAAAGGTTGCTATTGTCCCCTTTAATCTAGAACAAATTATATCTGGTTCCTATGGGACATATTTTCTCATTAGAGGTAGAAAAGAAGGATATCCCTGCACATTAATTAATGTGTATTGTCCAAATATACCTCAACCAACATTCCTTTCACAGGTATTAACTAAATTAAGGGACTTTACTATGGGAATTGTTATAATAGCAGGAGATATTAATATGCCGCTTGACCCTGTACTGAATACGTCTCATGGCCATACCCATATCCCTTCCAAGCATTTATCATACATTAAAAAACGTTTGCATGAGGTGCAAATCATCGATGCCTGGGGGGGATCTCCACCCAAAGACAAGGGATTATTCATATTATTCTACAACTCATGATTCATGTTCTAGCATAGATAAAATTTATATAGATCACTATCATTAAATTGTTAAATCCCCCTTTATAGGTGCTATTTCCTTCTCGGATCATGCTCCTTTGTCCATGTTTAGATTTTCCACATGTACCTAAGCGACAGAACAACTGGAAACTTAATAATTCTCTCCTTTTCGATCTAGTGGATGTAGAATAACCTTTCTATCTCTATAGTTCAATTATTTAATGATCAATCTAACACTAATCTTCCTAAATCATTGATTTGGAAAGCACATAAAGCTTATATTCAGGAGAAGATTTATCGAGCTTGGAGCAAGGAAGAAGAAAGAGCAAGGGCGGAAAGTGACTGAATTACTACAGGTAGCAGATCTGGAGAAGGCACATAAATTGTCTTTATATAAAGCAGTACTGATTAACTTAATGCAGAAACGTGAAGAACTTAAATCTTTATTATATCTAGACCAAAAAAACTATATCAGGTTATTATTGGGGGGATAAATCGGGTAAGATGTTGGCACAATCTCTAACCCTTCCACTGCCAAGTCCGTACGAACCTACAAAAGTGTCCGCAGGTGGCCAAGTCAGTACGGCCTATGGACCACCTTTCTCCATCTCCTATAAGCTTATATTCACTTCAATGACCATAAGCTTATATCAGAATTGTTAAGCAGACTCTGCTGAACAATTCTATAACTCTAATCAGCAGATTACAACCCCATGATCAGAGTTATTAACCCCTAATGTGACTGCCCCCACCCATGCCGCTGCTTCCCTGTCCTCTCCACTCCACCTCCCGCCACTCCCTTTTATCTTACACTGTCCCCCCCACTCCCCTGTCCCCTTCACCCCCTTCTTCCCCCAGGACTGATACCCCTCTCCCCCCGATCGGACCCTCCCCCAAACTGGATTCCAGCAGCCACCATCGTTAGCCGACATCCCTCCTCTGCCGCTCCCACCGTTTCAGGTGCTTCATAGAGCTTGGGGGGATCACCCCTGACTGCACCGCACCCCTGATCGATGGCCATTCCGAGCAGCATCTCTCCTTCCCTCCCTCCCTCCTGCAGATTCTCCCTGCACAGATCTCAGTGATCTGTCAGCTTGGAGAGCGCGGCGGGGGGTTATGGTGCAGGTGGGGGTGAAGTAGGGGCTATTGTCGCAAGTGGGTGGGTTCAGGGTGCTATGCTCTGCGCCCCAAGCCCAACCTTTTACAGGCCAATTAGAGCCTCAGGCTCTAAACATGTGGCTTGAAAAAAAAAGCAACTAATGCAAACGTATAAGTCCGGCTCCCTGCAGGAGGGCAGGGCCCCAACACCCCTAATGAACCGAGCGCTCCTTGTAAGACCCCTTTCACATGGAGCAGACTCTGTCAAGCATATTTGCCTGCTCACCAGGGGATCTATCTGATGATTACCGCTGAACAGGCAAATAACGGTTCTGCGTCTGCTCCTCTGATGCAGAGCAGACACGGGCACAGCTCGCTATTCTCTATGGGGCGGTCAGATCGAAACAGACTACCTGTCCAGTTCCAATCGGATACCATCTGATCCGATCTGCTAGATGGATGACACATGTCCATTTACATTAGCCTCTCCATAGAGAACAATGGGTGGTCCGATTGGGCCTGCCTAAAAAACGGATAGGCAGATCTGATCGGTGTGTTTGTGTGAAAGGAGCCTAAGGCCCTGTTCACACAGGGCATACACAGCGTACCTTTATGGGGACACATAGGTGTTCCGTGCATCTCTGTGCAGGCAGTTCTATAGTGTCATTTGGGATGTAGCACCTGCACGAACAGAGCCGCCCAATTTTACATCAATGGTGTTCCGCATGCATGTCCCTGAGCTTACACTGTCTGCGTTTGGGGTCATGTACCCACACGGATGTCAGATTGGGAACAGAAGCTATGCCTCCTGTGCAGCTGTTGCATCCCAATTTACATAAATGGGACTGCCTGTATGGGGGGTGCATGGAACACCTGTGCATCCCTGTGCGGGTAAACATGGCCCTCCATGGGTGTACACTTTAGTATGCCATATGTGATTGATGCTTTAGTAGCAATGTAGCAGGAATTTTGTATGGTATGTTGTGTTTATGTGCACTATTAATGATTTTAGTTTATTTGTAGCGAAAATATTGTTTTGATAAACATTTGTGCAAAAATTGTGCTGCATTAAAAATCAGTAGCACCTTCTTTTTATTCTACTGGCCATGTGCTTTCAGAAAATGTATGGTTTTGGGGGTCTGAAGTTCAGACCCCCAAAACCATACATTTTCTGAAAGCACATGGCCAGTAGAATAAAAAGAAGGTGCTACTGATTTTTAATGCAGCACAATTTTTGCACAAATGTTTATCAAACCAATATATTTGCAAAAAATACACTCAAACCATTTTGAGCAGATAAAAACACCGTTAATTTTACAAAATTTCCTGCTAAATCCCTACTAAATATAAAAATCTTAACCTGTATTGAGTTAATAAATAACAAATATTTGTACATTTTAAATTGCGCTATTTTGAGAAATAGGGAAAATCGGAGGTACGCAAAAGATTTAGAAAATCTGGAGGTTTTCCTTTTTAACTTACAGCGTTCAGACTCTGAACGCTGTAAGTTAAAAAGGAAAACCTCCAGATTTTCTAAATCTTTTGCGTACCTCCGATTTTCCCTATTTCTCAAAATAGCGCAATTTAAAATGTACAAATATTTGTTATTTATTAACTCAATACAGGTTAAGATTTTATATTTAGTAGGGATTTAGCAGGAAATTTTGTAAAATTAACGGTGTTTTTATCTGCTCAAAATGGTTTGAGTGTATTTTTTGCAAATATATTGGTTTGATAAACATTTGCGCTAAAAAATCTGTAGCAACTTTTTATTCTAGAGGTCATATACTTTCTAAAAATATATGGTTCTGGGAGTCTTTCACACATTCTGAAAGCTGTAAGGGAAAAATGAAAACCTTCCGATTTTTTGAGAAATTCGGATATTTACATTTTTGCGCACGTTCGATTTTCACCATTTTGCACAAAGGCGCAATGTAAAAATAAAATGTTTTTGTTATTTATTAAATTCATAACGGTTAAGATTTTATATTTAGTAGGGATTTAGCAGGAATTTTGTAAAATTAGCTGTGTTTTTATCAGCTAATAATGGTTTTAGTGTATTTTTTGCGAATATATTGGTTTGATAAACATTCGTGTAAATACCGCAGAGTCTAAAAAATCAGTAGCACCTTTTTTTTTTCTAGAGGTCATATGCTTTTAAAAAATATAAGGTTTTGGGGGTCTTTCACAAATTCTGAAAGCTGTAAGGAAAAAATTAAAAAGCTAGGGAAAAATTGCAAAAATGGTCTGGCCATCCGAGTGTACAAAATGGAGCACAGGGCCTAATGTACAAAATGGAGCACAGGGCCTGATAGCAAAAGGGTTAAAAGAAAAAAAATCCAAAAAACCTTTTAGCTAAAATTAGATCTTTAGATCTTAGAGATTTAGACCACACCACCACAAGTATTTCAAAAGCTGGATCCCAGCAGCCACCATCGTTAGCCGACATCCCTCCTCTGCCGCTCCCACCATTTACAGGTGCTGCATAGAGCTTGGGGGGATCACCCCTGACTGCACCGCACTCCTGATCGATGGCCATTCCGAGCAGCATCTCTCCTTCCCTCCCTCCTGCAGATTCTCCCTGCACAGATCTCCGTGATCTGTCAGCTTGGAGAGCGCGGCGGGGGGGGGGGGGGGGGTTATGGTGCAGGTGGGGGTGAAGTAGGGGCTATTGTCGCAAGTTGGTGGGTTCAGGGTGCTATGCTGTGTGCCCCAAGCCCAACCTTTTACAGGCCAATTAGAGTGTAAATACCGCAGAGTCTAAAAAATCAGTAGCACCTTTTTTATTCTAGAGGTCATATGCTTTTAGAAAATATAAAGTTTTGGGGGTCTTTCACAAATTCTGAAAGCTGTAAGGAAAAAATTAAACAGCAAAGGAAAAATTGCAAAAATGGTCTGGCCATCCAAGTGTACAAAATGGAGCACAGGGCCTGATGTACAAAATGGAGCACAGGGCCTGATAGTAAAAGGGTTAAAAGAAAAAAAATCCAAAAAAACCTTTTAGCTAAAATTAGATCTGCCTCGGGAGATTTAGACCACACCACCACAAGTATTTCAAACGTTTTCCGCATGTTTTATAAAGATCTTTACAACGTGAAAGGAGAAGGTGTGATACACGCCCCTGAGGAAAAATGTAAAAAAAACAATTACAATATTTAAAAAAGGCAGGATTGCCTAAACTTCCTTTGAATATCATTAAAAGGTTGGAAAGAAAATTTTTCAGAAGAAAAATTTAATACCGTTTTAAAATCTATGGCCTAGATTCACAAAGCGATTACGCCTGTGTAAATGTTGTTAGACAGGAGTAATTTCGATTTACGAGCGTTTTTACGCTAGTCGAAATCCTCAAACCATGAAAAGACACCTGCGTGCTAAATTTCGACTTTATTACGTGTTAGTACGCCTTCAGATCTACGCTGCCTGAAAATTGCGGCCACTGGGCGGACTTCCTGTTGTTTTTTTTTTCACCTTCATGGTATGCTAATGAGCTTTTGCCTGGAATCCACAAAATTTCGCTCTTCAAACGCAATCTCTTACGGCACCTTTAGTCATCTTTTTTTTCCGTTTCACTATACCAGCTTTTTGCTGGTCTAATATTAGACAGCCCATGTTAAGTATGGCCGTCGTTCCCGCGTCGAATTTCAACGTTTTTCGATTTCTTTTATTATTTTTAACGTAAGTCGTCCGGGAATAGGAATGTTCGTAAACGCCGCTACTCAAACAACGAATGACGTCACGACGTGATTTCGCGCAATGCACGGCGGGAAATTCCTGAACAGAGCATGCGCAGTTCGATCGTCGCGGGGACGCGCTTAATTTAAATGCTTCACGCCCCCTACTCACGTATTTCGATTGCGCGGCGGAAAAAAAAATACGATACAATAGCGTACGCGCAAAAAAACTACCTGAATTCGGCGTAGAGTCTGGTGATAGACGGCAGCGTAGCGTATTTCGATTACGCAGCGGAAGATTACATCTATGTGAATCTGCCCCTATGTCCCTAGGTAAAGCAACAGATCCAGACAGATATACTGTTTCATATTATAAAAAGTGTCAGCGTATATATTAATACCACATTTAACTTGATATGCTAATTCCATTGTGGGAGCAGCGGGTTTATGTCTGGAACCATTAACAGCATATATTTCTGTTCTCCCAAAATCAGGAAAAGATGTTACATGTTGTGGGAGTTATCGACCTACCTCTTTACTCAATGTAGATATAAAGATATTGGCTAATAGATCCACTGGATTAACCTGGATCAAACAGGCTTTATTCCCTGTCGTGAGGCACGAGATAACTTGTCATGGACTTAGTCCATTATTTATTTTTTTAGGATAAATTCCCAGCCCACCCTGTTACTATCTACCAATGCTGAAAAAGCATTTGACAGGGTTGACTGGGACGATTTAAGGACAACTCTGAAGTTTATGGGTTTTGGCCCAATGATGCTTCATCCCATTTTTGCTCTTTACGCATTACCGTCCACAAAGATAACGGTAAATGGCTCACTTAGTGAATCATTTGTATTCAGTAATGGCACACAACAGGTATGTCCTCTTTCACCCCTGTTGTTTGCCATCTCATTAGAACATTTTCTTTCAACAATAAGGCATAATCAAAACATCCATGTAGTGAAAATTAGACTGGTAGAGCATAAATTTGCTGCATATGCAGATGATATTTTATTCTATATTCAGCAACCTAGGATTACTCTTCCAAACATAATGGCTTCCTTATGAACCTTTCAATCTTTTTCTAATTTAAAATGAATATGTTAAGATCTGAGGTATTGAATATTTCTATTCCTTTGAGTGAAGACATGACGTTATTTGCATTTACCCGGCAGCCTAGAACCTTAAAACATTTAGGAGTCAATTTAACAGCCCGCCTGTCAGATATGTTTTAATATAATTATTTTCCTCACTTGAATGAAATTCAATCCGATCTATGAAAGTGGTCTTATATTTCCCATACTAGGTTAGGAAAATAAATATAGTTAAAATTAATATTTTACCATGTATCTTATTCATGTTTTAAATGATTCCTTTTGGAGTCACTTCTGGTTTTCTACCCTTCAATCGTTGGTTTCCCATTTTCTATGGAAAGGACAGCATTCTAGAATCTCCCTGTATGTACTGTACCGCACTAAAGGAGCCAGAGGACTAGCTCTTCCTAACATTAAGCTTTATTACCAGCCAATCGTTTTAAGAATATCAGATTGGAAATATCCAGGGGATTCTAGGGTGTGCATATAGATGGAACATACTATGGCAGAAACCGACTTTTCGGCTATCGTATGACTCCCGCGTAAATATAGGACCTTAGCACCTTCAGTATCGGCTCTGATTGTATAAACATTGGCTATATGTGACTCGCACTCCTGATACTCATGGAAATTCAGATTGCCCCCGGGTGGCAATGGCGGGTGTGAGGGGGGGCCTCCCACTAACCCCACCCTACCTGCTCCACTTGGGAGCCCAACTGGGGCCCAACAGGACCCCAACGGGGCAGAGGGACTCCCCCTATGAGGGAGTGAGGAGGTCTAGCCCACCCAGCCAGCCCCGTAGGTCCTTCGTCTTTTTGTAGATGGCCAAAGTGTGTGCGTCTTAAACCAATTTAGTGTGCGTGCAAGTGTGGTGGTGGTTTTTGTGGGGGGTGGGCGTACTAAGCACAGGCGTACCTTGCATAGCACACCCACCGGGAGCCGGGCTGAGACCACCAAACTCAATTCACATGTAGCCGAGGCCGGGATCCGAACCCTTGGCTGCAGAGGTGAATGGCTTATCAGCGCAGTGCCAATCGCGTTGAGCCACCACAGCTCCCCAGAGGGGTGGTTCCTCCTCAGCATTGTATATAGCAATTTTATAACTGGATATCCAGCATATCTAACCTGTTGGGAAATGGACCTTCAATCTAATCTTGATAATACACAAAGAGATAAGATTCTAACATGACCTCCCTTTCTTCCAGAATAGAGGAAATTACCTATAAATTGCTTGTTACTTGTTAGTATAGGTGGTACAGTACGCCTGTTAAGTTGCATTCAATGTTCTCTTCTAATTCTCCTTAATCCCAGAAAGAATGTGGAGGCTGTGCTTCACATGGTCATATTTGGTGGTCCTGCCCCTGTATTCAAAAATACTGGCAGTCAGTCATTAACCACTTCAGCCCCGGAAGAATTTATCATCTTCCTGACAGGCCATTTTTTGTGATATGGCGTTGCATCGCTTTAACTGACAATTGTGCAGCCGTGCATTGATGTACCCAAACACCATTGATGTCATTTTTTCCCCACAAATAGAGCTTTCTTTTGGTTATATTTGATCACCTCTGCAGTTTTTATTTTTTACTCTATAAACAAAAAAAGACTGACTATTTTGACAAAAAAAAAAAAAACACAAAAGTTATAGTGTTTCCAAAATAAGGGATAGATTTATGGCATGTTTATTATTATTATTTTTTCACTAGTAACGGCAGCAATCTGTGATTTTTATCAGGATTGCGACACTATGGCGGAAAAATCAGAACCCGTTTGACAATATTTTGGGACCATTGACATGTATACAGCGATCATTGCTATGAATAGCCACTGATTACTCTATTAATGTCATTGGCAAGGAAGGGGTTAACACAAGGGGGTGATCAAGGGGTTAATTTACCTAGAGAGTGATTCTAACTGTAGGGGGTGGGACTGCCTGGGTGAGGAGGCCGATCATTGTTCCTAAGCATTAGGAACAACAGATCACTCTCCTCAACCCTGACAGAACGGAGATCTGTCTGTTTAAATTTTTTTACATTCATTATCAATCGCAAGTGCACAGTGGCGATCGGGGCCGCCGGCCACGTGCACAAGCTCCTACATCACGCCACTGACAGGGTGTGCACCCTATACTCCTTAAAGCACCCGCCGTACAGCTATTCGTTTTTCACAGGAGTGCTATTCTACAACCGTCAATTGACACCTAGTGGTCAGTAAGCGTTTAATATGGCGTCTATAATACAAAAAAGATATAATTCAGCTTGATCCTTGGGTTATCCTATTTGACCTTACTTTACAATCAATATTTAGATATAAAAATTCAATAACTCCATATTTTTTTAAATACAGCGAAATCTTGAATACCTATGTATTGGAAGCAGAAGTCTATACCAAACTTATCCCAATGGTTACGAAAAATCGATGATATTTATATGTTATGAAGAAGAATTTAGGTATACTACGAAGGGCATGACTGATAAATATTTTAAGATATGAGCATGTTGGTTTGATTTTAAAACCGCTTTGTTAAATTATAATACAATATTAGATCCCTGATATCACAGTATTCTATGATATATAGTTATTAGATGACTTAATAGATACTCGGTTTGCTGTTTTGACAGAACAGTGGGTAAGGAGAAAAAAGTTGTGGCCACCTCGGAGGCGGTCATTTTGTTGGTTAGTATCGGCCAGACTAATAATTTCCGGTCATAATATCGGACATTGTACCGGAGTGTATACGGTTGCCATGTGTGGTGTCAAAACAGCAATTCAGCAAAATCTCCAATTACTGATGATTTACAGTAACAGTAAAAGATGAAACACCGGCATCGGCAAGGGACCATGACTGTTGAATTGCTGTAGCAGCGGTTAGTATTTACAGTTTTAGTTCCAATAGACACGCTGTGTTTGCCCTAACCATTTTTTCTGCCACCACTGAATAAGGTTGCATGTTATTTACAAATGTATTTTTCACAGGATTTGAAAGGTTGAAACCAAATTCTTTGGGAGCTTTACCTATGTGTCTTTCAAAGTTAACACTTCTGGTTGCACTATGTGTAGTTATATTACTAAATTATAGCCTGTGTTTGTAGATCTAATAATTATAACTATTTTTTTGACATGGGTAAAATGGTTATTGTTCAGGGGAAGCACTTCCAGCAGCTGCTTTAAAGCAGACTACTATATAGTACATTCATCATCATCTAGAATTGGTGTTGAATAAGCAGTACTTTGTGAAGATCACATCATTTATCCTCATAATATAACAAGCGTTCATACGAGAGCTTGGATGAAATTCTAATTCAGAACTCACTGAGCTGTAAAAAATGGTGAATTTTAAATTGCACAAAGCTCTAATCACTTCACAAATCACTGACAACTGTTGGTATTTTACAATATAGGCGTTAAGTACCTTAAAAGAGTACTTGATTTTAATCACAGTTTTTACTTTTACAGAGTGCTGTCATTCATTTCTACTGAATGATGTTTACAGCATTTTAGAAAGTTATATGTTGCTATAAAAAGATAATTGATTTAAGTTGAGTTCTATGGGAGCTGATGAAAAGCATATTTGCTGAACTGCAATTTTAGTTATATGTCAGAAGGCAGCTTTGCAAGTGACATATTTTATACATTAGATTAAAGGATCTAATTTAGACTTTGTCTAATCTTAACTTTCATTATTCTTTTCATCAAGGTAATAACAAAAAGATTTTTTGAGTCTACTAATGGGTTAACTGTAAAATTATACTATTCCTATGATAATCAGTTTTCTTGTTTTATAAATTTAGTATGCATATAAAGCTATTTATGATCATGGACTTACTTAAGAAGACTGACAAAAATCTTACAAAAAGAAAAAAAGATAAAAATAGTCACTAGGTTTGTTTTACAGCTAAAAACCTTGCTTTAAAGTAAATGTAAACTACCAAATACAATTTAGTTCACTGTGTATCATAATCAATTGCCCTTTTCAAAATAAAATATTTGTTTTCACATATTTTCTATTCTTCATTGCATCTCTGTGCTACTGATCTCCTATGGTCTTTTTCAGGGATTTCCCGTATATATGCATTTACTCCAGTAATGGCTTCAGGATATCTCTCAGAGCCAGTGCCACACTTTTACAAGTTTTACTTTCATGGCATTGAAAGTTCTGGGACCGGGTCATAGCAACACCAGAAAAAGCAGTGGAGTTGGTTGCCAGAATATTATTGTATTGACTTGAGAATGGCGATCTCAGCAGCAAAGCCCTGCCTTTACTCCTCCACCTTTTTTGCTGTAGTCGGCTGGAGACTTTCATACAAGGCGAGCAGCAACTAAAAAGTAATACTAAAAGTAATTACAATTATTTATTATTTACATAGTAACTACTAAGTGTTTAATAAGACTTTGGGCGTGATGGGGAGGCAGAATGGGCATGGCTGTTGGCAGGTGTCTGTTCCCCAAAAGCTGTAACAGACTTGAAAACAAGGCTCGTTCTTATTCTTTCACACAGCAAAAATAGCGGCACTGCGCATGCGAGATGCCGCTAAACATCAAGTCAATTGTAGTTCATATAAAGACACGACGTTGCGGCAGGGAGTGCGCTTGAAAAACCAAAGCTGAGGATATTACACATACAGTAAAGGAGGAAGTGCAGAAAAAGCCTTTCTAGAAAACATGTATATCAAAAATTTTAGCTAGATTCCGGATCTATGCAGCATATCGATGAGATATTGCTAAAAAAAAATGTAGCTTTACAACCCCTTTAAATTATCAGCTAAATAGATTTTTGCCAAGTTTATCAAGAATTTTTTTGTACTAATTGAGTACTAAAACACACAAAACACTTGCAATGGAAATGTAATAGATGGAGGGGAGTAGATAACAAAAGTTTATTAGAGTTTACAGACACTTTTTTCCAGGCAGATATACATACATAGTTACATAAAGTTGCATAGTAGGTGAGGTTGAAAAAAGACACAACCTATGTGTGTGATTATATGTTAGTATTACCTTGTAAATCCCTGTATGTTGTGGTCGTTCAGGTGTTAATCTAACAGTTTCTTTAAACCATCGATGCCCCCTGCTGAGACCACCGCCTATGGAAGGGAATTCCACATCCTTGTTGCTCTTAGCAGTAAAGAACCCTCTACATAGTTTAAGGTTAAACCTCTTTTCTTCTAATTTTAATAAGTGGCCATGTGTCTTGTTAAACTCCCTTCCTCAAATAAGTTTTATCCCTATTGTGGGTTAACCATTATGGTATTTGTAAATTGAAATCATATCCCCTCTCAAGCGTCTCTTCTCCAGAGAGAATAAGTTCAGTGCTTACAACCTTTCCTCATAACTAATATCCTCCAGACCCTTTATTAGCTTTGTTGCCCTTCTATGTACTTGCTCCTTTTTCAGTACATTCTTCCTGAGGACTGGTACCCAGAACTGGATAGCATACTCTAGATGCAGCCAGACCAGAGTCTTGTAGAGCAGGAAAATTATTGTTTTAACTCTGGAGTTAATCCCCTTTTAATGCATACCAATATTCTATTTGCTTTGTTAGCAGCAGCTTGACACTGCATGCCGTTGCTGAGCCTATCATTTAGTAGGACCCCCAGGTCCTTTTTCATCCTAGATTCCCCCTAGGTTCTCCCCCCCCAGTGTATAAATTGCATTCGTATTTTTGCCATCCAAATGCATTATTTTACATTTTTCTACATTGAACCTTGTCATGTAGCTGCCCACCCCATTAATTTGTTCAGATCTTTTTGCAAGGTTTCCACATCCTGCAGAGAAGTTATTGCCCTGCTTAGCTTAGTATCGTTCACAAATACAGATACTGCACTGTTTACCCCATCCTCCAGGTCATTTTGGAACAAATTAAACCAGACTGGTCCCAGCACAGAACCCTGGGGGACCCCACTACCCACCCCTGACCATTTTGAGTATTCCCCAATTATCACCACCCTCTGAACTCATCCTTGTAGCCAGTTTTCAATCCATGTGCTCAGCCTATGGTTTATGCCAACGGATCTTATTTTGTACAGTAAACGTTTATGGGGAACTGTGTCAAATGCTTTTGCAAAATACAGATACACCACGTCTACGGGCCTTCCTTTATCTAGATGGCAACTCACCTCCTCATAGAAGGTTAATAGATTGGCAAGAATGATTCTTCATAAATCCATGCTTATTACTCCTAATGATACCATTCTCATTACTAACATCTTCTTGTATATAGTCCCTTATCATCCCCTTATCATCCCCTTTCAAGAGCTTACATACTATTGATGCTAGGCTAACTGGTCTGTAATTCCCAGGGATGTATTTTGGGCACTTTTAAAATTTTGGTGCTACATTGGTACCATTCCAGTCAGTAGACTCCCAGGAAAAATTAGAAACAATGGTCTGGCAATTACTTGACTGAGTTCCCTAAGTACCCTCGTCCAAGCCACCTGGTCCCGGTGATTTATTAATGTTAAGTTTCTCAAGTCTATTTTTAATTCTGTCCTCTGTTAACCATGGAGGTGCTTCCTGTGATGTGTCATGAGGATATACACTGCAGTTTTGGTTACTTAAGCCCCCCAATTTCCTTGTGAAGACTGAGGAGAAGAATACATTTAATACCATCTCCCCATCCTTTGTAACCAGATGTCCTTTTTCATTCTTTATGGTGCCAATATGGTCTTTCCTCCCTGTTTTACTGTTTACATACTTCTTGGGATTTTTTTTGCTCTCCTCCGCTATGTGTCTTTCATGTTCTGTCATAGCAGCACTTACATTTCTTATTGCATTCTTTAATAAGATTGAATGCTGATGATGATCCCTCAACCTTGTATTTTTTGAAGGCCTTCTCGTTTGCTTTTATATGCATTTTTACATTGGAGTTAAGCCATCCAGGTCTTTTGTTCATTTTTTTTAAATGTATTACTCAATGGGATGCATTGGCTAATGCCCTTATTTAATATGCTCTTAAAACAAACTCTTCTCTCCTCCGTGTTCTTGGTTCCTAAGTAGGGATAAGCTTCGAGTTTGAGTCAAACTCACGTTCGACTCGAACATTGCCTGTTCGCCGAACAGCAAACAATTTGGGGTGTTCGCGGCAAATTCGAAAAGCCATAGAACACCCTGTAAAAGTCTATGGGAGAAATCTAAAGTGCTAATTTTAAAGGCTAATATGCAAGTTATTGTCCGAAAAAGTGTTTGGGAACCTGCGTCCTGCTCCAGGGGACATGTATCAATGCAAAAAAAAGTTTTAAAAACTGTCGTATTTTCGGGAGCAGTGATTTTAATGGTGCGGTTGTTTTGGTCCCGTGGGAATGCTTAAAGTGAAACAAAAAAAATTGAAATAATGGGTGGGGGTCTCCTTTAAATTTGAATGTGTGGGGGTCTTGTTTTGGGGCCCTCTACTGGTAGATATTTCTGATTAAAACAAAAAGAGGTGTGTAAATTAAAATTTTCTGCAGGAAGGAAAAGTGGGCGCTTGAACCGACCGGGGGTTTCCCGTGGGATAGGGGATTATCTTAGCGTTGGCGGCGGGGGAACTGTTGTTTTGGGTTGTGCTTTAAAAAAAGGCTGCACAAGGGTTTGTTTTTCAATTTCTGGTTGTGGTTGGGGGGGGGGGGGGGGGCCCTCTTGGGGGCGATTTCTGACGGGGGGGTTGTAGGCGGGGTGTTCGCTGTAGTTGTGTGTCGAAAAACATCCTCCCCATGTTGGGGGGGGGTGGCATTTAAGTGGGGGGGGGGGGCTGTGGGGGGGATTGCTTGGTTGTCGTGGTGGCCTGGGCCGTGCGATCACTTGGGGGGGGGTGGGGGATCGGCTGGCTGTTGGGTCATAATGGATGATTGGGGCGAATTGTCGGGTTGGGGTGGGATTGGGTTTGTTAATTGGGGTGGTCCCGGCAATACAGAGTTTTGGGGCGCGAAAAGTCATGGGGGGAAACAAGGCTGATATCCCCCGGTGCGTTAAATGTTGTCTGTTTGAAAGAATGTGTTTTTTTTCTTTGGGGGGGGACACTGTTTGTGTATGGCCCCCCAGATTCAATTTGGGTCTGTTTCTCACCCCTCCTCTGGGGGGGTGTTTGGCTTGTTAGGCCCTTCAGGTCTGGTATAGATATTAGTCTTTCTTGTGGAGGGTAGGTTGGGTGCGTTTGGCTTGCTGACTTAAATATTTGTTTCCAAATGATTTTTTGGTGCCCTAGTGTTGTGGTGTGGAAGGACCGGTGTGTCGGAAATTTTAAAACAAAAAGATACTAATTAATTGTGGGGTTCCCCCTTGAATTGGTAATTCAAATATTATTGGTTGGTGTGCAAATGTATTGAGTGGGGTACATACCAGACGTTTGGTGAGATTTAGTAAAGGCCTTCAAAACAATAAATAGTCTGGTAGAGCCAGCAGGAACTGGATTTTAAGGGGAATTCCACTCCAAGATTAAAAAAAGATGGCGTGGAGTTCCCCCCAAAAATCCAGGCCGCAGGAAAAGAGGGGGGACAAGAGAGTGCCCCCCCTGAACCGTACCTTCTGATCTGATCTTCTCATCGCTGGACCCAGGAGAGGAGATCACCCATCGCAGGATACCAACAGCGTTGGAGCGGAGACCGAGAGTGGATTACCACCGCTGGAATCTTTTTATTTTTTAATAAAGGACTTTCCCAACGGTGTCTGTGTTTTTTTTTACAATTTGTTACACTTTCTTTGTGAAAGAGTAGGGGTACAATGTACCCCATTACCAATTTACATAGGGGGGCCGGGATCTGGGGGTCCCCTTTGTTAAAGGGCAAGGGTTGTGGGGATGAGGCCCTTGTCCCCATCAACAGACCCCCAAAGCATCCTCCCCATGTTGAGGGCATGTGGCCTGGTATGGTTGAGGAGGGGGGCGCTCTCTTGTCCCCCCTTTTTTCTTGCAGGTTGCCTGCTCGGTATAGATTGTTGGGGGAACTCCACGCCATTTTTTTTGGGGTGGAGTTCCCCTTAAAATCCATACCAGACCTGAAGGGTCTGGTATGGATATTTTGGGGAAACCCCACGTAATTTTTTTGAAATTTGGGGTGGAGTTCCCATTAATATCCATACCAGACCTGATATTAAGTCCCCCCCAATTGAATTTGGGGGGGACTAGGAGCCGAGAATTTATTATACCCGCGAGTGGTTTTAAAATACTTTTTTTCCTTCAGAAATTACACTTTGTGCAGGGACAGTTCTAAGCATGGGAAACAAGCACTACTTCACAGGCATACTATACACCCCCCAGGTACGAAATTTAAATGAATATTTCTCTATTATTATTTCACTTTATGCATTATTAAAATCACTGCTCCCGAAAAAAATTAAGTTTTTAAAACTTTTTTGCATTGATACCCGGGTCCCAAAACACTTTTTATTACAATAACTTGCACTTTAGATTTCAAACGTTCGAGTCCCATAGACTTTAACAGGGTTCTAAAGTTCACACAAACTTTTGGTCTGTTCGCAGGTTCTGGTGCGAACCGAACGGGAGGGTGTTTGGCTCAACCCTATTGCTAAGATTTAATCCCACTTTATGCCTTCTAGCAAGGTTCGTAGTTTAGGGAAGTTGGCTCTTTTGAAATTCGGTATCCTTGTATTCCCCTTATGTCTCCTATTTGTGTGATTTATACTGAAGCCAACTGACCACACATTTCAGTATGTGTCATTCTTTTGGCTGCTGTTGTTTTTATTATTATATTTTTTTCTTGTGCTTTTTTATTTTATGCTCGCTTATCTTTTTTTCTATTTGTTAGCTTAAAAAAAGAGGAGAGGGCTCCCGTCTGGAGTTAATAATGTTGGCATTTACAAGCCTGAATATATTCTGCCATTTCAAGTTTAGTTTATCTAATAATTGATCTGCATTCGTTATCACTACAAATTAATTAAATAATTTAATATGTAGGCCCAACAATTGGTGGATTTTTTTCTGCCAATAAATGACACTCGAATTTTAATTTCTAGATTTTAGAATTGATCTTGGGGAACTTCTAATTGGTTGCTAGTGCAAATGATTAATTATTGGGCACAACAGGTGTAGTTCATTGTTATTGACAAGGATGTGCAACACTGGATGACATGTTTGGCTGCTTATTTTTTGAAGGGGGCTTTCAGATTCCAACAAGCTCCCTGCCTCAAGAACCTCACAGGCTAGGTTATGGGGAAGAGGCCCTTGTCCTTATCAATGTAGAAACTAGGGGCCAGATTCAGGTAGGACTTACGCCGATGTATCTCAAGATGCGCCGCGTAAGTCAAAATGTGCGCCGTCGTATCTGTGCGCTGTACCCACAGAAATAGATACGCCTGAAAATAGGCTTCTTCCGACCGACGTAACTTTGCTACGCCGGCATATCGTGGGCGCATATTTACGCTGGACGCATCTGGTGCGCCCATTGATTTCCTATGCAAATATGCAAATGAGGGATATACGCTGGCTACGCGCGCCGCGCGTAAGTTGTACGTCCGGCGCAAAGTTACCCCTCATAAAGCAGGGGTAAGTCAGCAGCAGACGTGCACAGGTCAGCTGGAGAGCAGCTACAGCAGCACCAATACGGACGAGCTGAGCAACCACACTTGCAGGACAACACATCCGTATGCCAACATGCCAGGGGCAGCAGTGGTCCTAGCACTACTACTGTGGCCACAGGCACAGAGGAGGAGGGCACGGGAAAGGATATACCGAACGCGCATTAACGTCTTAGGCATGGAGGAATTGGAGGTGTATCGCATCTTCAGATTCAGCCCTGATGCAATCCTGGAAATAGCCACAGCCCTGCATGATGACATCACCAGCCAGACACGACAATCACAAGCAGTGGAGCTGGTCAAGGTACTGGCAACACTTCATTTCCTTGCCAGTGGATCTTTTCAGCGTACAAGTGGAGTTGTGGCTGGGATGTCACAATCCACCATTAGCAGATGTGTGCACCAGGTTGTCCCCGCAATCCTCAGACGCATGTCCCACTACATCATCAAACCCACCAATGAGCATCTGCGGCAGAAGGCAATGCAGGATTTCTACAGAATTGCAGGATGCCCACCCACCATCGCGGCCATTGGTTGCACACATGTGGCACTACGGCCCCCCCCCCTCGTGCCACAGAGCACATATATCGCAATCGGAAGCAGTGGCATTCCATCAATGTACAGGTGATAGCCGATGCCCAATGCCTCATACAGCACGTCTGTGCCAAACACCGAGGGTCCAGCCACGACAGCTACATATACCTTCAAAGCAACATCCCAACAGAATTCGAACAGAACGTGTACAAGGACAGCTGGCTCGTTGGTGAGTGACAAGGGAGTCAGGCATGACTGTCCGACCCCATGATGCAGAAATCACGAGGGGCACATGCACGACTAACATCCTCCTGTCTTTTCCCTTCCAGGTGACTCGGCATATGCACTTGGGCCCCATCTTATGACTCCATTCCGGGATCCCCAAACCAGAGGAGAGAGAAAATACAATGAAGCACACATACACACCCGTGCAGTGGTGGAGCAAACATTTGGCCTCCTGAAGTCCCGTTTCCGATGCCTGGATACGTCCAGGGGGGCCCTGTTGTATTACCCAAACTTTGTGTGCCAGATCATCGGTACATGTTGCGTGCTGCACAACTACGCCATGAGAAAGGGACTGGAGATTGACATATGTAATGACCTGACCCCCCAACCACACAGTCCCCCCCTGCCCGAGGCTACCCCGTCTGCTGAGGGAAGAGCAGTCAGGAGTGTCCTTGTGGTAGGCATCTTTGCACGTTAAACACACACATTCATCATGGCACATGGACAATGCACGCATGCACACTACTGTGGTCCCTAGATCACACACACCACATCCACATCACATTGGATTAGCTGAAGACCAACATGCAGGACTTGGGAGTAGCAACGCCACGCCAAGGCCCCAATGGTGTCGCTGTCCATTCATACCACATTCACATGGCCGTGGGGATAACTTCTCCCCGACGAGCCAGGGTGACAAACCTTACTGGCAGGAGTGTCACCCCTACATTCACACACCAGTCACACACCAGTCACACTGTAGCCTGCACTCCTCACCGTGTGCAGATATTACAAAATAAATAAACTCATAACCTGAGTATAGAACAAAAAAAAACTCATCACGTGAGCATAAAAGAATAATCAAAAAAGGCACTCATCTGCCCTGTCGTAGGGGGAGGAGGGTTGGGAGGGCGAAGGGATAATGGGATCCTCCACGAGGTACAAAACATCCTCCAGGTCCCCATGCTCCTCCACCACTTCCTCGAGAGAGGTGTGGGCACACTCCTCTGGTGATGGCGTGGGTCGCCCAGCAGCCGACGACGTACCAGCTCCCTCCTGCACATCTGTGGATGACACAAAACATTTACATGTTGGTGGACCCACACACTTGGCACATGTTCCCTTCCACCCCCTCACATGCTACACACCAGATAGGAGATAAAACACACTTACCTGTACTCAAGGCCTGGTCACCGGAGTCAAAACCCTCGATGCCCTCCACCTGCTCCCACTACAGGCATTGGGCGATAACCTCCTCTTCATTCGTCAATCGCACAGATATGGCTGGTCCTCCTCCCGCGCCCCTGGTGTGTCTCCATAAGTGCCAGCTTCTCAAGGACCCGACATCTCAGGTCATACATTTTTTTGCCAATATCCTCGGGCTTCCTGGTCTCATGCCTGACCGTATTGCCCTGAAGGGTGATCTCCTCCAAAATCTCCCTCTTCCGTGCCTTGCTGGTTTGGGCACTTTGGGCACCATGGAGGAACTATTCCAGCCACTATAAAAGCCCTCTCCTCCGTAGAAAAGTTCCTCTTTATCCTATCCTTGCCTCCATTCCTAGCTTCCGCCATCGTTCAGCAAAAGTACCTTGCTTCAGGGGGGGAAACAAGCATGATGTACTTTTGCGTCGGACGGGTGCATGTCTGGGCATATTTATGCGTTTGGCGTAAGCCGGTGGTCCGGCGTATCCCAGGAAGTTGTGCCGGCGTAGTTGTGAGCACCGTTTTAGATACGCCGGGAGTAAAGCATTGCACCATGCACGGAAGATCATTTCCATAAGGTCACACCCACTTACGCTGCCTTACGCCGACGAAATTACGTTATGCCGGCGCATCGTTGGGAGCATTTCCATTGTGAATAGTGTGCTCGCCGCTCTGCGCCCCGTCGGCGTAGCGTATATTTGCTACGCTAAGCCCGCCTAAATATGCGCCAATCTACCTGAATCTGGCCCAATATGCTTTGCCAAGGTGTGTCCCCTGGCAAGGGATCCTCCCAATGTTGAGGGCATGTGGTCTAGTATAGTTCAGGTGGGTGGGGGGGGGGGGTGACATGTTTACCCCTTCTTTTCCAGGCCAGTCAAACTGCATACTTGAATAATAGTTTGGTATAGATTTTGGGGGCCCACATATCTTTTTTATGGGGTTACACTCTTAAAATTCCACTTTGGGTCTGGTATGTATTTTGGGGTGAACTCCATGCCATTTTTTATTTTTGCTTTTGCGAGACCCACAACTGTTTTTCACATTTTGCTGTAGGAGGTACAAGAGCAAAGGTGAAAAAAAAAAAAAAAAAAACATTTGCTATTGTATTTAATTTCCCTGTCAGCATTTTTGTAAAAATAAAAAGCATGTGGACACCCCTTAAGGTTCCCTCAAAAAATCCCAGACCCAGGGGGAACATCTGCCTCTTCTGGCCCTCATAAACTGGGACCTACTTAAAGCGAAGGTTCACCCTAAATATAAGATCTCTCATGTGATCCAGCATACTGGCGTCAGCGCCAGTATGCTGGTTTTTTTTTTTTTTATCGCACACTTACTGTATTATAGTGGAATTCCTTTTTTGTCCCCCGCGGTGGACGGCTGTAGTATTGCTCGTCACATCTTCCTAAAATACCCGATATGGACTCGGGTAATCTCGGCGAAAATGCGGCGCCTGCATACAGACCTAGGAGCTGACTGCGCAGGAGAAATACGGCGCTTGCGTCCATATCGGGTATTTTAGGAAGATGTGACGCGCTATACTGGCGCCGTCCACCACGGGGGACAAAAAAGGAATTCCACTATAATACAGTAAGTGTGCGATTAAAAAAAAAAAAACCCAGCATACTGGCGCTGACGCCAGTATGCTGGATCGCATGGGAGATCTTATATTTAGGGTGAAATACCGCTTTAAACTCCTTACAATATGGTCAATATGCTCAATATTTGTGGCGTTTTTTTCTTTGAAAAAATACATTATACACAATAGTCTGGATTGCAGATCACTGCTGAAACTCCAATGTACAATGTTTCCTCCAAACTAAGCCCAGGTTTTAGCAACCAAAAACACAGTATGGCTATTTTTGGGGTTTGCCATGCAATGTGCTATCTTCTCTTCCCCTCTTTCTCCCTGCATGCCAGGAATCCCCAGTGTGAACACAGTATAAGTGCCTGTAAAATGCTGGAATCCTCTCTATTACAGGATTGTGTAATGTGGAGGGTGTGTGTTTCTGTAATAAAATTGTGCAAGAACCTGCAGTCAATACAACACTTCTGACTTTTTTGTGTGAAATAAAGCTGTAAATTAGAATTCTTGATTTTAGACATACCTTTTGTATCCCTGGCAAATGTCTACAGCAACCCACACAATGAGCATGTACTAAACAAATTTTCTGTGTTTTTTTCAGTGAAATAACATTCTCTTATTTTGATTTGATAATTGAAACCTGCATGGTGTCCACTTAACCACCTAAGCACCGGACCAATATGCTGCTAAATGCCCAAAGGCGTTTTTACAATTCGGCACTGGGTCAGTTTAACAGACAATTGCGCAGTCACGCGACGTGGCTCCCAAACAAATAGAGCTTTCTTTTGATGGTATTTGATTGCCTCTGCAATTTTTATTTTTTGCACTATAAACAAAAATAGAGCGACATTTTTGAATAAAATATCAATATTTTTTACTTTTTGTTATAAGAAAAATCAAATAAACTAAATTTTAGTCAAACATTTAGGCCAAAATGTATTCAGCCACATGTCTTTAGTAAAAAAAAATCGCAATATAAAAAAATAGCAACCTAGCGGCAACAGTGACACTAATACAGCGATCAGAAAACCGATCGCTTAGTGACACTGGCAATAGGGGGTGAAAGGGTTAACTAGGGCGGTGATCAAGCTGTTAAACCTTTATTAGGGGGGGTACAGGGCTACCCTGGACCTAACAATAACTGCCTGTCACACTAACTGTCACACTGACACTAAATGCAGTGATCAGTAAATAGTAAATATATGATCACTGCAATCAGTGACACTGTGACAGGGGGCTGAGGGGGGGGTGATCGGAAGGGGTTAAGTGTGCCTATGTGTGTGGTGTCAGTGTAGTGTTGGTGCAACTTACTTGTGATGTCTTCTCTCCTCTCGTCGGATTGAAAATACCACAGAGAGGAGAGCTGACATCACTTCCTCTGCCAGTGTTTACATTACACAGGCAGAGGAATTGCAGGGCGGAGGCTCTGCGGATTGGCTGGGAGCGATCACGAGGGGGCGGAAAAAAACGAACAGCCGCCCCCTCATCCCGGATCGCTCCCAAAGGTAAGACGCCCGCCGCATGTAGCGGGGGGGGGGTTCCGATTGGACCCCCGACCCGCAAGAAGGCAGGGACGTACATGTACTCCCATCTGCCTGTACGTGCCATTCTGTGGACGTACATATATATGCAACGGGCGTTAAGTGGTTAAACTGCTGTTTGTTAAAAACTGCTTACATTCAATCTATGCAATATGTCTTCATTTTTGATACACTGTCATTTAGATTTTTTTATTAAAAATCTGACAGGCTTCTCCCTTTGAAATTGCAGCCTTGTAAAAGTGGGTTACATATTGTGGAGCAAGTCTGTACAATATTACTCTCTGTTGTCTCTGAAATAATGCACTGTAATAGGTAATATACCAAACATACTAAATCGACAAGTCCACATCATTACCATTGGATGCTCTCACTGCACCCCTACCCCAAATGGCAAGACAGATTAAGGTAGTTGATACATTTGGTATCTGGGCATAGTCATCCATCCCAATTTAGACTTATATGTTAAACTTAAAGGATCACTAAAGGAATTAATTTTTTTAGCTAAATAGCTTCCTTTACCTTACTGCAGTACTGGTTTCATGTCCTTATTGTTCGTTTTTGCTTTGAAGTTGCTGTAATCCTGCTATGTTCTCCACACTTCCTGCTTGTCTGTTTCCTTATAACCACCATACTGGGAGCTTTCTCAAGATGGTTTAAGCTGTCATTACTGTGTGTCTAAAATTTCCCAGAACCAATCAGATTCATTTTAAAAACAAAGGCCCAGATTCACAGAGCAATTACGCCTGTCTAACTGGTGTTAGACAGGAGTAATTTCAAATTTCGCGCGCCGTATCACTAGTTTGAATCCTCAAACCATGATACGGCGGCTTCGGGCTTCGATCCGAGAGGCTTACGTCCTCGTAAGCCTTCGGATCTACACTGCGATATTTTTGCGGCCGCTGGGAGGAGTTTGCGTCGTTTTCATGCGTCAGGATATGCAAATGAGTTTTTACGGCGATCCATGAAGGTACGAGTGTCCCTCGCAATCGCCTACGTCATTTTTTGGCTACGTAATGTTAGAGGAGCTTTTTGCTGGTCTAACAGTGCGTAACCCATGTAAAGTATGGCCGTCGTTCCCGCGTCGATTTGAAAATATATATTTTTTTTTAACGTAACTCGTTCGGGAATAGGAATGTACGTAAACGACGCTACTACGACGTGACGATGTGTTTTCGCGCAATGCACGGCGGGAAATTTGCGAACGGAGCATGCGCAGTTCGATCGTCGCGGGAACGCGCCTATTTTAAATGCTTCACGCCCCCTACTCGCGCAGATGGATTGCGACGGGAGAAATACACTACGCTGCCGTCGTTTACTGGACAAAATCTACCTGGATTCCACGTAGAGCCAGGTAAAAAACGGCGGCGTAGTGTATTTCTGATACTCTACGAGAATCTAATTCTCTGTGAATCTGCCCCAAAAACACTGCCCTGGATTTGTTTGTTTTTGTTCAGTGTGTCTATTTCTACTTTGCAGAAACATGAAGCCAGTTCAAAAGTGAAACTAACCTGCAGGCACATTATATGATTGATTTTTATCTATTTTTAATCATTTTGAAAAGGAAAAATTAACTTTTATGTCTCTATACCCAGTCATTTCAACAAAAATTTTTTTTTTCCTTTTAGTGACCTTTAATTCTAATCCACTAATCAATAAATGCAAAGATAAAACAGCTACTGTAGCTGAATCAAATTGCCTTTATCAGTAGTGGGACACTGTAATCTGATAAAAATGATCTGGAATACGCAGCTCTTATATGCGGTCCACAATGCACCCATCTGGATTCCTATTCATGTGTTCAAAAAGTGCAAAACCATATTCCACACATTGATATAGAGGAAACTGGTTCCTCATATCAAGCTGGAAACCCTGCAGGAAGCAAAGGTCTCAGGTGGACTGACAGTACCAAACCCATATTACTACTACTTAGCAGCTAAATTGCAGCATTTAATGGGGTGACTGAACCCTGAGTCCTCTGACCCTGTTAGAAACATTGTACTCACACAGCTTTCCAGTGAAGGCACTGTGAAATGTATACAGGCAGGAGAACTTAGAACACTGTCCCATTATCCCACATTGGTGCTCATAGACAGAATATGGAGCAAAACTAATCTGCATTTCCAATATATGGGATATACAAACTATTCCCGTATTTGGAACAATAGGAACTACTCGTAACTGAGTAAGTTACAGGGCTTTTCCACTTGATCTGGGTGTGGTTTGGCGTATATTTCAGAGTTATACCATGGAAAAGACTTTCAATCTCTGAAAGAGGAATGTGGTTTACCGAACAACCTATTTTTCCAATACTTGCAACTTAGCCATAACAATTTGGCACAGTCTACAATATTTAATTGGGAATAAACTAGTCCTACATTGCTTACCCAACTAGTTTCATCATCATATAGGAAAGGGCATATATCTTCCTTATATACAGTAGTTCCTTATGTCAGGTATCCAAGGCTATGTTGCTCAACTGTAGAGCTGGATGGGAAAAGGATATAGGTCACCTTTCAGATGAGGAATGGTCCACTATACTGGATAATGTACTTAGAGTGTCACTCTCCTCTTCCCAAAAACTCACCCAATTATTTATCATTCACCGTACTTATCGTATCCCCTATAAATTACATAAATGGCATAGAAGAGACAGTCCACTGTGTCAACTATATGAAATAAACAATAGTACACTTATACACATGCTCTATAAATGTCCAAAGTTGATAGTATATTTGTCCATAGTGATAGGCTCTATTAACAGAATTTGGAATCTCACGCTTGAAGTAACCCAAAACTCTGTCTACTTGGTTGGTTGGAGGAGAGAAACTATATATACCTCACACCTACGTTGCTATTCTTAGGCCGCGTACACACCATTAAATAAATCCGATCAAATCGGTCTGACAGACGGTTTTGATCGGATTTGTCTGCTGGGATAGATTGGTTTGATCGTGTACACACGATCAAACCAAAATCCCGGCCGGCAGACAGCGCAGTGCGGTGACGTGGCGGTGACGTTGACGCCGCCTCGTCACCGTCACCAGGAAGTAAAACACTTCCGCGCATGCGTCGAATCCATTCGACGCATGTGTGGACAGATATGTCTGCTGGTTAGTGTACTAAGAGATGTCAGACGGACGGGTTCCCACCAGACAGATTTTAAAGCATGCTTTAAAATCTGTCTGCTGGAAAAACCTGTCTGTCCGCCCGTACACACGATCGAATTTGTCTGCTGAAACAGTCCGTCGGACCATTTTCAGCAGATAAATTTGATCGTGTGTACATGGCCTTAGTGTTCTATTCATTGCTAGAAAACTGACAGCAAGAAAATGGCTCTCTGCATTACCTCCTACATATGCGTAGTGGGTTACTGCCATAAATGAGACTCTCTTAAAGGGGTTGTAAAGGTTTTTTTTCTAAATAGGTTCCTTTAAGCTAGTGCATTGTTTTTTCACTTACCCTTTCCTTCGATTTCCCTTCTAAATGTGTTTTTGTTCTTTGTCTTAATTTCCTAAATCCTGTTTCTCCTCAGTAAGCTTGCCCCCATCATCCGAGCGGTGGTTAGTCAACCAGAACAGCTTACTGAACAGCTTACTGAGGAGGAACAGGAAGTGATAAATTCAGACAAAATAAACAAAGAGAAAAACATTTAGAAAGAAAATCGAAGGAAAAGGTAGGTGTACCGACAATGTACTAGCTTAAAGGAACCTATTTAGAAAATAAAAAAAAAACCTTTACAAACCCCTTTAAGAGAACAAATAATATATAAACATTGGGGTAGCCCGACAAAATTTGAAAACATATGGGATGCTTGATTGGATGTTCCCGGTTTAGCTCCTTTACAATTTATAATTCTTGGTGGTAGGTCATCTACCTGAGAAGAAAAAACTAACTAGACAGAAACACTTGTAGCTGGGAAGAGGAGATATTGGAGCGTAATCTACAGCTACAGTAAGTCTGAGCAATGCACTTGATGTGGTGGTACACTGACCTGCAGAGGTTAACTTTTTTTGTTTTTATTTTTAATTTAATTTGTGTTTTTTCTTTTACCCGTTGGGTGTATGTATGAGTACTGTGAAACTCACTTCGTTGTTTCGGGGTGTGTGGAACCCCTGCCCCGCTCGGTAGACCTATTAGGGTCTGGGGAGTGGAGTTGGGGGATAGGATATACTGAGGACACACAATCTATATTGTAGCACAAAAAAAATTGACTCTGGTATATACAGTTGCAATAAAAAGTATGTGAACCCTTTTGAATGATATGGATTTCTGCACAAATTGGTCATAAAATGTGATCTGATCTTCATCTAAGTCACAACAATAGACAATCACAGTCTGCTCAAACTAATAACACACATAGAATTAAATGTTACCAACAAGGGCGAGTTTTTGAAGTCAATCACTGTCTTGCAGATGTATACAGTGAGATGCCACACATAAAGGTCAGCTTTGCTTGATCAAGTAACATGTGTGAAACCATGTACACATTCTTGAAAGGGTAAGGCAGCCCTTCAACTATGCCTATAATCCATTGGATTGAGCCACCACCAGGAGGTGCAGAAAACAGAGCCTTAGAGCAGGGCACTTTGTGCTCCCCTTTGAATATCACATAAAAGACCCATTAGATTATCCACTTGGATCAGACAGAGGTGAAATATCTGATCATCTTTTAAAATGGTGACATATGTTGCATGCCTCTTAAATTTAGAGCCACCTCTGCGTGTCCAATATGAACTTCTAGTGTGTGTGTGTGAATAACATATTAGGATAATGAACATTCACAGCCAAAGGGCAACCCTTAGATTGATTTTGTTGACACACACCACCTAGCATGACACAAGCTGACATAAGGTCAGCCACCTCCCAACCTGTCTGTCCTTGAAAAGCCTCCAGAGTCTATGGTTTAGGGTCACTCCTGTTCCCCATGCAAACCAGTTTTAAAAAGCATGGCAGAATGTTCCCTGGGATGTTGTATAAGCTCTGGAATTCTTAGGGAGAATGGTGGTTTTAAGCAGTCACCACATGAGGCCATTGAGTGAAAATGGGAATGAGGTGACGTGCTGTCACCATTACCAAGGTGAAGTACACAGAACAACGCCACCAGCTTCAGCATTGTGCCTCATCCTGTATCCTTTATAGCCACCAGCTTTGCTTTTCCAGTGTGCAGTAAAGGTTATATACTATTCCTATCCATTTCAGCTCAACCACGTGTCTCTAGCCATGTGTACCCTGACACTGACAGAGTGTTCCAGTGAAACACAGAGGGGGAGGGAAGGTATGGCCTTCTGGGCAAACAATGGCACCTGGGTACCTGACCTTATAGTGCAGAACAGGCATTAAACTGGTAGAGTGGGATACAAAATGAGCACAGGTTCAAATCCAAACTAGTTAATAAATTATGGGGGGGGGGGGGTATGCTTTAGACTTTATACTTTGGGTGCTCAAAGATATAATCTTTACATTGAGGGTGACCTTTTGTTGCCAACATTTCTCACTGAGGTGATACTCCCACCAAGCTCATTGGTGCATAGTTTTAGTTCCTCATGCATGTGATACCCATATGGCTGGTACTTTTTACATACCCTTTGTTTGATAATCCCTTACTTTTTAGACTTGAAAATGGACAAAATAGATTTTCAAGAATTGCCCCCCCTTCCATGTTGACTTTAATTGAATTATGATTAAAGTTTAACATTTTCAGAATATACAATGAGTACAACTAATGGCCTGCAGATTTAACTCAAGCACATTCATTTGTCACTAACTGCCAGCCTTATAATGTAAACAAAATCAGTTGGAAGTTGTAAACTGACTAAAACTCAACCCAACCCAGTTGTGATCTTCGAACATCTTTAAGGATAAATTACAGTACAGGCAGGTACAGAGTTAGTTTATGACTTATTTAAAGTTCATTTAATCACTTGTTAAAGCGGAGTTCCACCCTTAAAAACACTTTTTTTCATTACATCCAGCATACTGGCGTCAGCGCCAGTATGCTGTTTTTTTTTTTTTTTTAATGCTCGTACTTACTGTATATCACAACATTGATTTCCAGGCGCACCGCGGAGTGTCGCCGCTATAGGCGTCACGCCTTCCGAAAACAGCCGATTAGCATTCGGCGCCTGCGCATAGACCCAGGAGCTGACTGCGCAGGCGCCGAAAATAGCCAGTCCTAGTTCGGGTTTTTTCAGAGGGAGTGACGTGCTATATACGGCGCCTGCGCAGTCAGCTCCTGGGGCTGTGCGCAGGCGCCGAGTAAAAGCCGAATGCTAATCGGCTGTTTACGGAAGGCGTGACGCCTTATAGCGGCGACACTCCGCGGTGCGCCAGGAAATTAAATTTGGGAGAAACAGTAAGTACGAGCATTAAAAAAAAAAAAAAACAGCATACTGGCGCTGACGCCAGTATGCTGGATATAATGAAAAAAGTGATTTTAAGGGTGGAACTCCGCTTTAAAAATATGTAAAAGTGCATTCTATGGTGAAAATCCTTCTGTACTGCAACAGCCCCCCAGAGCCTCTCTTATTCTTACCCAAACCCTATCGTTCCAGCGACAAGAATCAGCCAAGCAGCTCCAGCCACTGTCTTGAGACCTCATTGTTCAGAATGACAGCAGTGGGAGCTATTGGCTCCCACTGCTGTCAATCAAATACAATGACACAGGAGCCAGGGCATGGCTGAGTTCTACTGTCTGTGAAAATGGACGCAACAGCAGGACTCGGGAGCTCACCCGCATGAGTGCCCCCATGGAAAGCAGCTCTCGTGGGGGCACTCAATGAAGAAGAGGAGCCAGAAGCACTGCCGGGACACCCCAGAAAAGGAGGATCAGGGCCACTCTGTGCAAAACCCTTGCACAGAGCAAGTAAGTTTGACATGTTTGTTAGTAAAAAAAAAAAAAACCTTATAAACACTTCAAGAGGACTAAGCGCCAATTTCTGTCTGCTGCCTCATTCCTCTGCTATCAGCACAAACCTCATGTTTTCCTGACACCAAGAGAAGGGAGGGATCTCCAGCTGATTGACAGCCTCAGCTCTGTTCCTGTGTGCTATGTGAGGGAAGGAAGTGGGGGGGGGGGCTAGTTCCCTTCAATCCGCTCTCAGAGTTCTGCAGAGTGCAACTTTACCTTTCTGACCCCTTTTTTTTCTGAATGCACGCTATTTAAATTCTGGACTTAGAATAGATGTATGGAGAAGAAGTTTATGTAAGTTTATTTAAGACTTTACAACTACTTTAAGGTCAAAATTTGCTCAAATTATGTCACAGAAGAAAACTGCTAATGTCATATAAAAAGCTGTTCACCGATTCCCTATTCAACTGTTTGCTCTATTTCCTTAGTTACACTAATGAGTACTGCTAAGCATTCTAATACAGGCTTTGAAGAGAATCAAGGCAACGCCATACATATTTTTCATATGCCTTTTGTATAACCATGAATATGGATGAGCAGACATGGCCAAATTAAATAAATTACATTGTCCAACTATCCAGGGTGGGTATTGAGGAGTGCAGTACAAACATTGAATGACACAATAAGGTAAATTTGAAGTGTTAATTGATCAAAGGTATCAAATGAAGCCAGTGCAGACAGCTTGCAATAACTCCAGGTTTCACAGTTTGGATCAAGCCCTTACATAAGTTTCCTATTTTTACCTCATTGTGAGTCCAATCATACCCACAGTTTCAGCCGCGAGGAAGCCCCAAAACCCGTTGACTTCATTTGATACCTTTGTTCAATAAGTACTTTGATTTGACCTTTTTGTGTCATAAACTTTTTACTGGGCAACCCTTAATACTTAATCCAGAAGGGTGTTCCCTAAAAGACCATTAGAGAGGCAGGCTCTTGAGACCAGAATAAGATCCATCTACATGGCACATCGGCCCCCTCTGAAGGAGGACTGAAATGCTATGATATATCAAATAATACCAATACTTCACTTCTATTAGTTCAGTACTATCACACTTTCACATCAACATTGTTCAACTATGGCCATAATAGGTCATGCCTGCCCATTTGTTAAATATGGCTACAGAGTGGGGAATGCCCATACCATGACTGATTGGGTGCTGGTTTCATGGAAGTAACACCTTCCTAAAAAAAACCATTTCTCATCCCTAACCATAATCCTAAAAAAAAAAAAAAAATTGCAATATTGCAGGTAAACAGTTTCTCAAATTTGTCATATCTTTTTTTCATTTTAACAGTAAAATTTTAAAAAAAAAAAAGGATAGAATGTAATTTCCCAGCTTACTTGGAATGTACAGTCCAAGTACATTCATTGCAGATTAATTAATCAAATTACACAACTATATTAAACATTAATACTTTCAAATAAGCATTCAACTTACTGATGCAATGAGAAAAAAATGCTGCAGAAGTAAACTAATATGGATATAAATCTAGTGTATTTGCTCATTTATAAACACGCTTTTGAAATTGATGTGTTAGCCTGGTATTTCCTATATTCCATGCAAAAGATAAAACTGGAAGTGGATTATTTTTCAGTAACACACAAGTCTTCCAATTATTCATTGCCTGATCTGTATGCTCTGAAATGATGAACTACACTCACTGCTGCCAGTGTTAGACACTAAAAATAATCATTGATCTAAAATTTTAGTCACAAAATCAATTGCCATTAATCTGGGAAAGACTTTACAATGGTCTGGTATGTCTTCAATTTTTAGTCAGTGTACTGTATATGAGATACAAGTTAACATATTCATAATTCACCCATCTAATTTCCCTTGGTAGATAGACAGTGTTTGTATATCATGGTTAGATCAAACACCGTGTTTATTAGACTGTAATTATACATTGCATACCTATACAAGGTGACAGAAATGTTCTTAGAACATCTGTTTCAGATAATATGAAAGTTTGTGGTCACAATGGAATGAAATTAATTTTTTTTTCAGCATTATTCAACAGTAATTCTTCTAACAATGTTAATACAAAACTTTATATCCAGTTAACTGGTTAATTTAGGGAGCATGGACTTGTCAGCAATGTAAGTGAGGTCTAGTCGAGATCCTGCTTTTATTTACTTACAAATGGCAATGAGGATTAGGGATTGCACCAAATAGTAAACTATATTAATTTATTATTAGTGTAAGGGGACTCTTATGCCTCGTACACACAGTCGGACTTTCCGAGAAAACAATTAAGAAGGCTTTTTTCTCTGAAAACTCTGGCCGCGTGTAGCCTTCATCTGATTTTTGGTCGGAAGTCCGACAGACCTTAGATAGAGAACCTGTTCTCTATCTTTCCATCAGACGTCCGACAGACT